>CP139508.1:326749929-327949929 GCA_021014915.2 Artemisia tridentata subsp. tridentata | reverse complement strand
CTGAACCTGTAAGTACTGGACGTTTTATTGCTAACTATCGTATGCAGGAACATCTGGGGATTGTAGCTGATTGCTGTTGCAGCTGTTTGCGGTTGTAGCTGATTGATGTTGCAGCTGATTGCGGTTGTAGCTGATTGCAGAAAAGATGCCAATCCATAACCACATGCTCACACTGCATCAACATCATATTCAAAGAGGTCATGATAACCTAAAAGACCTTCAACACTGCTTCTGCTAACTCTGATGTTGAAAATCATGACCCAGAATAGTGTGAGCATGTCGACTCAAAGAATACCACAACACATGGAGACATACTGCTGAAAGATGACTTGGAGACAAATGTTGGATGATAAAATCGAAGAATACTCAGAGATCATCCAAGACAATCGATCAGTCATCAAAAGATTACTGTTGAAGGCACAACGACTAATGACTTTGAAGAATCAAAGACTACGAGCTATGAAGACAAGTTCAGAAGATAAAATGCTAGAATTCGAAATATTGTTTCCGGGGTGACCTCCCTTAGGGGGAGTTGTTAGGAATATAAATATTCATGTGAAGACTCGGTCACCCCGAGTATCTATTTAGCATTTAAGTAGCTCGTAGGCTTATTATTATTATTAGTATTATTAGTATTATTAGTGTAGTTATATTTATATTTGTGGAGTGGGTCGGGTCTTTACCCACTGTCAGCTCACTCCACAGCCCACTAGGGGCACCATATGTTAGCTACTATATAAGCCCCTTCCCACACAAGGGAAGGGTTGGAACTCTTTACACCTTCAATCTAATACATTCAGTTTTCTCTCACTAGTTCCCACTCTCTCTAGTCTCTCTCTCTAACTCAACAATGAAGATAATCTTCCACAATCCAAGACCACCCGATCCACACAATCAATATGTTTAGATCTTAAAATCTACCATGATCCACTTGATCAAACACACGAGCCCAATGGCTTCAAGAGATCACCAAGATCTCGAAACGATCACAATGATCAACACTCACTTGACTAACACTATCCTAATGACCCTTGATTTTCTTGATCAATCACACAAGCCAAATGGCTTCAATAGATGTTCACTATCTCTTATAAGATCACAATGATCTTCACTCACACTCTCACAAAAGAAAAATGATCTTGATGTATGCTATGATACAATCAAGTATGTAACAAATGTTACAAACAACCTAACAACTATAACTCTTGTATCTTCTTGGATACCTTGAGTTCTTCTCTTGCACTTGAAGAGGAATGACAACACCTTGTATCAACTTGGATACTTTGTGTTCATCTCTTGCTATTGAAGAGGAATGAAGAGGATCTCTAAGTTGGATGATTGGATCACTCTTGAACAAAAGAAAAACTAAACTAAATGATCAAGAAAAGAAAATGGTGTGAGGGATTTAAACTCAGAAGTTTCTGTGTGTGAAAGGGTGCCTAAAATCTGTGAAGTGGGTTGGTATTTATAGGCAAAAAAAATCTGAACGTTACAGGTGGACGGCTCCACTAAATTTAGTGGAACCGTGGAGCCATCCCAGACAAAGACGCTCCAAATTTTGTCTTTTCTGGTGAAAACTTATTTGGGGAAGTTTGGAGTTGATTTTGGGGGGAAAAATAGCTGTTATGAATTTTAAACTTATTTTTCAATTAAATCATTTCTTAATTATTCAAAAATAATTTGTAAGGTATATTTTTGAAAAAATATTTTGTCACATTAAAATGTGAAGTCTCAAAACCAAAATTTACTTCTTTGATTATTAGTCAAGTTGTAAATTTGTTCTAGAGTGATCTGCATAGAAACGAGATCTTCCAATTAAAAACTTGTTTACGTTAATTTTAACGTAACGTGATTTCACATTTTGTCATCCTCAAAACGTGAAGTAATCGAAAGATATAAATAACGTTTTTAGAACATTATTTGCATCAATAGGTGTGTTTGCCTATTCCGGCCGACCACCCGACCACACCACAATATCATCTTCCTAAACTAGATATTAGTGAAGCAACAATTGGCATCAGAGCTTAGTGTTTAGGTTGATTCTTTATTGTGGTTTTTGTGTCTGTTCATATTGTTTTATGAGTCCATATGTCCAAAAACTGTCCTATATTTTCTGGCAACAAAAACAGTCCAAATCTGTTTTTTTTTTGTATCAAAATTTGTGGTTTGAATACTAAGTTTATTGTGTCAAGTTATTATACTGATTTTAAACAAGATTTCACTGGTTTTATCAAGGTTTTATGGTTAGAATCAAGTTTTGGTGGTCGGAGTTAAGTTTTAAGGGTTTTCAGATCCGAAAAAACATGTAGTGTTTTATGCTCGTAAAAACTTTGCTCGCAAAATTTAAGGGTCTTGTTGGGATAGTAGTTGTGATAGCAGCTGTGATAACAGCTTGTGATAGCTGTTGCGATTGAAGAAGTTGCGATAGAAGTTGTGATAAGATTGCGATAACAGATCTGCGACACTTCAGTTACCCATGTTTTTATGAAAAGAAACTCTACCAAAATTACGACTTGAGTTGCGAGACTAAGGGTCGCAAACTTGTTTCTATTGCTCTTAAACAGATTCGAGTCTTGTATTGATTACAAGTTCAGATCTGCTGCGAGAGACAACCATTTAATCCTTAAGACACCATAAGATACCCAATGAATCAGGATTGACTGTTTGACCAAAAAGCAGTCCATGATCATAAAAAAAGGGGGTCAAACAATACCACTCCAACCTCCAATCAGAATGTTAATGATAAAGTAATTCCAAATGAATTGTCTGAAGATCAACCATTCACAAATCCATTCGCGACTCCCGAAGCTGAGGTCGGAGAACCTTCTGAGACGCGATATGTTGATCCTTCAAACATGCATACGTTTTAAAAACTTTCTCTTTCTAGAATATCCTTTACTTTCATACGTATTCATAAGATTACTCTTTAACTAAAACGAGTAGCTGAATTTAAGTGTAAGCTACCTCATTGAGCGTTCTGTTGGAGTTTAGATTTAGAGCTTAACCCAGATAATCCATTTTAAGATTTGTTGGTGGTGTCTGGTAAAGGCGAGATGGGTGTGGATTTTGTATGGAATTTCTGGTTTTCATTTATGGTTTTGGAGTTTTTGGTCTTGATTTTTGATGATGGAGATGAAGATGGAATTTCTGGTTTTGATTTATGCTTCATCAAATCCTTTTTTTTTTTTTTTTTTTTGAAAAGGGAGAAATGAGGTGTTTTGGCATCTTACCTGACAATAAAAAGTATATAGTGATGGCGGTGGGGCTGAAGTGATGGGTGTGGGTAGGGCATGTGGTGGGGAGGAAGTAGTTGGTAGTGGTGGTGCTGCTGTACTGGTGGTGCTATTGGGTGGTGGAGTGAAGTTGAGAGAAAAGGGGTGTTTGTTAGGAAAAAACCACAGGGTTAACATGGGTCAAAGGTGACACCTAAGCAAAAAAAACGTGGTCAATGTTAGTTTATACAATGAGGACTAACGGTGCAAAAAATATTAACGGAGGGACTAACAGGCAAACATTAATTAAACACTTAATGGTCAAACTAACGGCCCATCCAAAATAGGGACTAAATGAGTGCAAGGTTTCAAAAATAGGTATCTCTGTTGTAATTAAAACGAGATAGGGACTGAGAGGATTGTAAACACTTAGGATGTTATTCCTTTATAACGTGTTTGAGATACTTTGAGTGTATGCAGTTAAGTATGCGGAATCTGCTTAACCACACTTAGAAGAATAATGGTTTGTTTAATGAAACAGTAATGTATGTATGAGCAATGAACACAGTAAGATTAACACCAAACGATTCAATATTATTGCTTGAATAATATGAGTGATCTTGCTATCACTAGGGTTACAATGACCTTGAATCTTAACAAAATTCTATGACTGATCTATTTCAAACGTATAACCTAGGATCTCCTTTTATAGACTTAAGGAGTCCTTTACAAGATAAGTATTCTACCGTATAATTCTAACTAATTAAGTTATACAAAAGATCCATTCCATACTTATCCTCTACAATATCGTATAAAGCAGTTATCCATGCAGCAGTACCTTCTTTATAGCTAGTAGTACAAACTTAGCAGTTTGTACTGTTAGTTGTTTCTTCAGCAGTCTTCACTTATACACTAACAGTTTGTACTGTTAGTGTAATTCTTCAGCATTACTAAGTTCTATGACATTTAATTCTCAACAATCCTCCCCTAAACTTGTGATCAAGTTTCTTCTGAATTAAATGAGGATGTGAGGATTCTTCCCAACACTACATAGATAATCTTAGTCTTTTGGCTTTTCATTGTTCTGAAAGCTGAAATATCTTCCTGATTAGCTCATCCGCCATCTCTGAATCTTCTTCAACTTTAAGTGTTGATGACAGCATAGCCATTAAAACTGCTGCTCTGAGAGGATAATCTTTTTCCACCAACATATAAATTTCCAATCCAGCTTTGGTGGAAACTCTGTGAACACCACAAGTATCAAAAAGCTTCCATGTTATGTCTGCAACTGGAGCTTGAAATCTCCAAATAGCATCACTTCCATCTGGCTCATACAATCTTTTTAGCTCAACCTATAGTTCCTTATCTTTGTCATCTGTGGGATCTGAGGTCTTGAATCCCTCCTGAACTAAGCTCCATAATTTATCTAGGTCATCTTTGTCAAAAGCTCTGATCAAGTCTTCAAAGAATTTGTAGACTTCAGTTTTTCCTCCTACCCTGATGATCTTCCACCCCTTGATTCTTCCATCTAAATACACTTCCCAGTCAATAATTGGATGCTTGGCTTGAAGAGGATCAATGTTAAGGGATTCTGGAACCACCACTATCATATTATGGATTTGCTCATCAGTCAATGTCTTTTCTTCTTTCTCAGCTGATTCATCCTGCTTTTCTCCTTCTATCTGTTGTTCCTTTGCAGGTTCTTCTGGAACTGATTCTTCTTCAATTCTTAGTCTCTTGGAATCCCCTGACTCCAATTGTTCTGCTGTTCTCTTTTCTCCTCTTACTTCAAATGTATCACCTTTCAGAGACTCCTGAAGTCTTTTATGTGTTTTAATGTAGATCTCTTCAATTTCTTCATAAGACATATATTTGAAGTGTTTTTCTTGCCAATTGTCCTGATTCTTCAAACAAGTTTTCATGTACTTCAGTTTCTCACTTCTTGAAGGAAGTTTCTTGAGATATGCTTTCTTTTTACTCTGCTTCCTTCTGATCTCTTCTAACAAGTCATTAAGTGCTGAATCTTGTTCTTCTGGAGTATACTTTGACCTTTCTTCTTCTTGTAATTTTGCAGCTAACTCCTTGTCAGAAAGAATCTGAGCAGCTCTCTCTTCTTCTTCAGTCTGAAACTTTCTTTCAATCATAAATGCTGCCAATCTCTCTTCTTCAGCTAACCTTTCTTCTTCAGCTACCCTTTCTAACTCTTCTTCATGGAACTTTTGAGCTAACTCTTCATCAAGTGCTAACTGAACCTGTTCCTTATTGGACAACTGTTTAGAAGATGGTTCTTGCTCTGTCATGATTGCTTGGCCCTTATCTGATCTTGATAACCTTGGTCTTCTTGAGTATACTGCAGTAGCAGTACCTTGATATCCAACAGCAATCAGATTACCAGTACCTTCTTCAAAGATAGCAGTACCTTGATCCATCTGTTTTGCTTGCCTCCCCTGAGTCTCATACTCTTCATGAACCAAAAAGATATCCGGATCTTGATCCATCTGAGCAATCTTCCTCCCCTGTTTGGAAGACTCCTCACCATCATCTGTGCTTGGACCCTTGGATGAACTAGAAGAAGAACTTGTTGAAACCACCATCTTTGCTGACCTTTTTCCTTTGAGTGTCTTCACAGTATTTTCCAATTTCTTCACTTTTAGAACCAACTTGGTGTAGACAACTCCAAAGTTCTTCTTATGGCTTTTAAGATCAGCTTCCAAATTGTTCACCTTCTCGGACAATTTGGTACAAGTTTCCATCAATTCTTTTAGTTGCATAATGCCCTCAGCACTTCCTGATGTGTTACCTTCAGGGAGAGGTGCATCATGGGGCAAAGACTCATAGTCCATTATATGATGAGTTTCTGAGCCACCCATAGTTTCCATTTGGCTTGGGATTCCACCAGGAGTACTAGGTACTGCTCGTGTTGCCATGGATTGGGTCTTATCTAAGTTACTTCTTACCTGTCTAGCTTCTAAGCCTTAGACAGTAGAAGTAGCCCTTTCCATACTGACATAGTCAGCCTCATCTGCTACATTAGTGAGAGTAGGAACTCTGTGTTGAGATACATCAGAGTCCTGTCTTGATGTAGTCCTATGTGTTGATGAAGATGGTGGTGAATGTTCTGATGGTGTGGGTGTGTTATGGGAGACAACTGGGCTTGTTGCTCCTTCACCCTGAGCTTGTATCATAGAATCAAAAACTGGAACTGCTTCCCCACTATACCCTCTGGAAGCTATTTTCATATTGCTAAATTTTTTTTGGGTAAGCTTTGGGGTTGGATAAACTGTTTTGTGTAAAATCAGTTGATGTTTCCTCATGTTCAAAATTGTTTGGATGAACCTGGGATACATCAAAAATTTTGTCTTGCTATCAACATTTTTAACCATACCTTCAAAAATGAGTTTAGAAAAATTGAAGGTTCTGTCAGTAGCCAAGCAGATGAGAGCAGTTGCAATATTGCTACTGAACTGTTCCCATGAGGTTTTCTTAGGACTAAGACAGTGAAGGATGGTATGTATTAAAAATCTCCATTGAGGGGCAAAATGACTCTTTTGAAAAGTTAAAGCTTGTAAGTCAGTGTTATACCCCATCCTGGATAAGTTTTCAAAAATCTCAGTGTTTGGCATAGCACTAATACCATTGTCATCATTCAATTGGAGATGCCTCCTGAGTGATGATTCAGTAAGAGTGATAGATTTACTATCCACTTTAGCTTTTAATTCTTTTTCACCATTTTCAAATGTTTTGACAGTAACAGTCTGCCAAAATTACTTGATGTGGGAGACATAGATAGTGGGATTTAAGAGTAAAGAATGACTTATGTGAGTACCTTTTAAAAAATCCACTATCTTATGAAAAGTTGTGCCATCCTTTGCTTTTTCCAAGTAAGCGACCATGTTGTGTTTGTCAGCAAAGGATAAAATGGTAGAAAGTGAGTTATGTCAGTTACTGTCTGACTAACTAAGCCATCAATTCAATACAAAACATCATAATAAGGTTTCAAGAAAGAAGTTTTAAAGAATCAATTAACTGAGGTATAAACCTTTGTTAATGGATCCCCAAACCCTGTCCATCATCAACCTATTATGTCAGTAACTTAAGCCACCATCTGCTGCTCACATAATGCACTAGTAATTCCTTTGTGCTTAGTCTCCATACCTGTAATTGTTAGTCTAAAACCAAGAAAACAAAGTGCAAAGCACTTGCTTCATAACAGTATAAACATATGACTAACAATATTAACAAAATAGTCCAAACTTTGTACTAGCAGTACAAAAATATACTTAACAGTACTAATGACAAACCTAGAAGTACAAATCCAATTTATGTACAAAAACACACAGTTTGAAAACTTTAAGGGTTAAGCATTCCAATACTTGCTACCAAGTATTGAAACCTTCCTACATCAAAGGCTTTTGTGAGAAGATCTACAAAGTTTTGATCAGAATCAATTTTAACCACTTGAATCAACTTTTTTTCATTGCAGTCTCTAATAAAATGATGCCTAATTTCTATGTGTTTTGTTTTAGAATGCTGCACTGGATTTTTAATTATACAAATTGCAGTGCTATTGTCAATATATATCATGGTGTTCATAAAGTTATACCCATAGTCAAGTAACTGATTTTGAATCCAAAGCACTTGACCACAGCAACTTGCAGCAGCTACATACTCAGCTTCGGTAGTTGAAGTTGCCACAACTATCTGCTTCTTACACTGCCATGATATAAGTCTGCATCCAAGGAACTGACATCCACCAGTTGTTGATTTTCTGTCTAGGCTTGCACCAGCATAATCACTGTTTGAATATGCCACCAAATTAAAAGGTGATTCCCTAGGATACCACAGACCCAACCTAAGTTGACCCTTAAGATATCTGAAGATCCTTTTGACAGCAGTTAAATGAGAAACCTTATGAGTCACTTGGAACCTTGCACAAGCACAAACAGCAATCATGATATCTGGTCTTGAGAAATTCAGATACATCAAGGACCCTATCATTGATCTGTATGTGTGTACATCCACACTTTCTCCATCAGCATCTTTAAGGAGAGGTTTCTCAGGATCAATGGATGTGCTTGCCATTTTAGAATCAGCAAACTGAAACTTCCTTAGTATCTCTATCACATATTTATCTTGGCTGATAAATATGCCTTCATTAGATTGCTTTACTTGCAGACCCAAAAAGAAAGTAAGTTCCCCCATGGAACTCATCTGAAACTTATCATGCATAAGTTTCTCAAATTCAACACACATTTCTTTGCTTGTGGATCCAAAAATAATGTCATCCATATACACCTGTACCAGCAAGATATCCTTCTTGTTCTTCTTAATGAAAAAAGTCTGATCAATCTTGCCCCTTTGGAATCCATTCTCTAGCAAATGGGAAGCCAAAGTCTCATACCATGCCCTTGGTGCTTGGTGTAACCCATAAAGAGCCTTTACAACCTTGTACACCTTATCAGGATGTTCTGGATCAACAAAACCTGGAGGTTGTGAGACATACACCTCCTCTTCAATAGTACCATACAAGAAAGCATTTTTAACATCCATTTGATAAACTGTAAAGCCCATGAAAGAAGCATATGCCAAGAATAGTCTGATTGCTTCAATCCTTGCTACTGGTGCAAAAACTTCATCATAGTCTATTCCCTCTTCTTGTGTATACCCCTGGGCTACAAGTCTAGCCTTATTTCTAATTACAATTCCCATTTCATCCCTTTTGTTTCTGAAGACCCATTTGGTGCCAATTACCCTCATACCCTTGGGTAAATCAACTAGTACCCAAACCTTCTGAATCTTGAATTGGAGAAGCTCCTCTTGCATTGCTTCTACCCAACTTGAATCTTCTAAGGCTTTGAGAACATTTTTGGGTTCAGACTGTGAGAGGAAACACACAAATAAACAAGTGTTGGCATCTTCATGCTGCTTTTCTTCATAAACAGTAGTAAGAAACCCTTATTGATCTGAAGTCATGAGTTGCTTTCCTGTCTTTACTCCAGATTGCATGTCACCAATCACATTGTCTAGGGAGTGATCTCAGTGAATCCTTGTGTGTTGTGTAGTGAGAACTGCATAGGTAGGTGGTAGATTGTTGATATCCACCTCATCTTCTGAGAAATCAGCAGTATTAGCATCTGATGTGCCAGCAGTATGAATATTTTGCCCAGCATTACTGAGAGGATTCAACACACGGTTAAGGTGGTTAAACCTTGTATACTCTGTGTGTAATGATATATTGAGTTTATATGATAAGTACGCGGAATTTACTTAATCACACTTAGAAGGTTATGTATGTTATGGAAATGGAAGAATTATGTTTGTTACTTAACAATGAACAAAGAAACTTTATCACCAAAACGATTCAATATTATTCAAAATAATACGAGTGATCTTGAATTTATCACTAGGGTTTCAAAGACCTTGAATCTTATGTTTCTAGATTTGTGATATATGTTTTTGTTTGTTCTATGTCTTAACAGATATATGAGTTAATTAAGCGTATATCCACACACATAATCACTAGTCTAAGATCTCTTTTATAGTCCAAGAGATCTCTTACAACATTGCTTTATGTCTAATCAACACTTGTCTTACAAAAGATCAAGTCGAGCTAGCGTATGAAAGATTATATCTCTCAGGTTGTTCAAATGAATTAATGAAAGCACATGCATCAACTTGTTGACTGAGAACATATCTAGATATTATTTTTGCATAAGAGTGACTCATACAAATAATATCTTCTTCGATCTTATCCTTGTAGCAGCTCTATGACTCACTGATCAGCAGTACCATTTTCTACTAGCCGTACCTTCTACTTGAACTAGCAGTACCTTCTTGTTCTAGCAGTACCTTTATCATGAACTAGCAGTACCTTCTTCTTAAAGTATTTTCCGATACTCTAACTTTAGAATATTTAATTCCCAACAATCCTCCCCTAAACATGTGAATCATTTCAAACATGTTTTCTGAATTAAATGAGGACTTGAGAAGATCTTTCAAACACTTCATGAATCTGAACTATTCTTCTTATTCTGAACTGATCTGCTTTGTTCTTCTTTGACTTCAGCAATATCAAAACATTGAACCAAAAGATGGTGCAATTTCCTTGGATGGAGGAATTGTAAGAGGCAATGATTTCAACAAGTGAAATCATCTATCAGCATGCCTTTGCAAGTGAACTGATTTGAAACTTTCCTTCGTTTGATCTAGATAGAACTTTCTCCTTTAGGAATGCTTCATCCCTTCTGAATATATGATCTATTCTTATCATTTTCAACCTCTACATCATCTTGTATGCTCTTTTCTTCTCCTTCTTTCTATTGGATTATTCTTCCTTTTCTGGGCAATTATTTCCTTCCCTGAGATTGTAACCTCCCCTGAAGCAAATAACTTTTGTTTCCTCCCCTTGTTTGGAAGATCTCACTATGTACCTTTGACTGATCTATCAATGTGAACTTGTTGTCAGACAATATTGTACATGAAGCCATCAATTCCTTAAAAGTTTAAGTTGCTGCCCTCATCACTTCTAGGTGTGTTAACTCCTATGAGAGTTGAATCAGTGGACATTTGACTCATGATCCATCAATGGATGGTTTTTGTGAGTCCCTTGAAAATTTGTTTAAGAAACTTTTGCATTAGCAGTATGTTCATGATTTTAGAATTGAAAAATCATACTGCTTTCAACCATTTTGAAGAAATCAAGTGTATAACAGACACTTAATCAGCATTTCGGTTTAAAGCAACCTCTGGTTGTGTGAGAACCAATGTTTTCAGTTATAAATAACTGCCTGTGTAAAGATAAACCTATTCAAAAGGCTTTCTTGACAGGGTTTCCAGCTCATAGCAATTGTTGCCTCTAACACAAGTGTTAGATTCACTTTTACTAGCTGTTCTTTCTATCAGATGTCCTTAGACTTGCTAATTATACTTGAAAGTATAAAATGATAGAAAGTGAGTTGCATCAGTTACTATCTGATCAACTAAGTTGTTAGGATCTCTGGGAAATAAGAGTTTCATTGTTGCTGCCGATAGTGTTAAGCTGGTTCCTGCCGATAGCTTTGGTTCCTGCTGAAAGCTCATTGCTGCCGACAGTGTTATCTTGTTTCTGCCGATAGTGTTGTTGCTGCGGATAGTATTATTTGTTATCCGTATATTTGGAATGTTTGTTAAGATTTATTTTTAGAAGAGATTGTTGTTTATCTCTTCACACGTTTACTTGTAGAACGGGTTAGGGTTAGGTGATCTTGTTAGTATAAAAGATAAACCCGTCTATGAGTTCATGTAAGCCTTTAACACTTTTAATGTTTTCAATATTCAATATCACAATTCTTAGTTCATAGTTTGATCCATAGAGGATCATTGTTCGTTTAGAGTTTTCTTCTTTATAATACTTGCTGTTTAGTTTCCGCATAAACGCTTGTATTGCATACAGAGGTTCTTGTTTATACCAAGCTCAATCAAGCTCGAAGTACTCGATCCTACAAGTGGTATCAGAGCCTGGTAAGGATCTCTGATAAAGAAGAAAAAGGTCGATCTCATATCTCTTAACCCTCTCTCAATGGCAGACGATAACCCAGAAACCAATGTCATTAACCAGGAAGATCAACAACCCAAAACTGAAACATCCCAAGTCCAAACGCAAATCGTCACCGCGGTGTCCACCAACAATGCTAAATTCCCATATCTGAAGAAAGATGAGTATGAAGTCTGGGCTATGAGAATGGAATATTGGATCACAAACAGTGATTACAATCTGTGGAATGTCATTCTCAAGGGAAATAGCAAGAAGAATACAGGAAGGGACGAGGATGGCAATATTTATATAGAGCCACCTGTTACTGCAGAAGAGCACATGGCTGTGCAAAGGGAAACCAAAGCAAGAACCCTTCTGCTTCAAGCTATTCCAGAGGATCATATGAGTGATTTCCATCACTTGGATGATGCTAGAAAGATCTGGCATGCTGTAAAAGCCAGATTTGGAGGGAATGATGAATCCAGAAAAATCAGAAAGTCTATGCTTAAGCAAGAGTTTCAGGAATTCAAGATCTCTGAGGCTGAGGGGATTCATAAAGGGTATGACAGATTCCACAAGATCCTGAGTCAACTCAACCAGTTGAAAGCTAGGCCGGATGATGAAGATTGCAACACCAAATTTCTGAGGGCTTTACCACCATCTTGGTCGCAGGTTTCCATAACCCTCAAGGCCAAAGGAGGACTGGATTTTATGAGCTTTGATGATCTGTACAACAAGTTGAAAACCCTTGAACTTGATATCAAAGGGTATTCCACCTATACACCTCATACTCCAACCCATACTGCTTTTGTTAGTAACTCTGGTGCTAACAAAACATCATATGGAAACAGTCCAACTCCATCAACATCATCAATCTCTTACTCACCTGTCACACCAAAAGCTCAAACCAGTTCTGAGAATCTTGTAGTGGATCTGCTTCATTCATTTGTTGCTGATAGTACACCACAACAGAAGTTGTGTATGATGATTTCAATCAGGTTGATGAATTGGATATGGAAGAGATGGACTTAAGATGGCAGATGGCTATGATATCGTTGAAGTTGGATAGGTTTGAAAAGAAGGCAGGAAGAAGGGTCAATTTTAATGGACAGGAGCCTGCCAGGTTTGATAGAAGGAAGGTGAGGTGTTATAAATGTTCTCAAACAGGACATTTTGCTAGGGAATGTACAGACAAGAAGGTGGATGATAAAGCACGGTATTTTGCTTTCAGAATTCAAGAGTTGGAGTCAGAAGACCCCAAGGCTTTGGTATCTGTGGATTCAATGGTGGACTGGGAGCAACATGAGAAGTCTCTTGCAAGTGGAGCAGATAAGGTCTATGGGATGGTAGCTGGATATGGTGAAAAGAAACAAGTGGCTGGTCAGTTTGGAATGATGGGTCATCCATCTCAGGTACATAACTGCCCATTTGGTTGTGATTCTAAATATGATAAATTGAAACAGGAATTTGATGATAAAGAAAGTGAAAATAAGGATAACTTTATTCAACTAAAGGCACATAAAAAGGCTGTTAAAACTTTAGAACAACAAAAGGTCTGGTATCAACAACAACAGTCTGCTTATGAAGTAAAAATAAAGGTATTGGAAAGAGATTTAAAAAATGCTATTAATGAGGTTAAACATACTGAACGGGAAAAAGCTAAGGTAGTATTAGATAATCAGGATTTAAAGTCTAAACTAGATGATACCTTGGCTAGATTTGATAAGTGGAAAGAGTCATCCACAAACCTTCACAGGCTTATTGATAGTTCTATGTCATCAAAAACTAAAAGAGGTTTAGGGTTCGGTGACCTGGTAGGGCCAAATCAATATTATGACCCTAATGAATATAGTGTTTTTAACCCAGAACCTGTAGATTATAGAAAGCCTGTAAAGTTTGTGAATGAGGGAGGGATGAATGATGTTCCTCCACCCATAACTGGAACATTTAAGCCGGCTAATCCTTTTGATGACTTTGATGATTCACAAATGATGTATGGCAAACAGGCAAAAGACTTGCCTAATCTTGATTGTGACTCTAATGAATTTGTCTCTTGTTCTTACAGTGACAAATCTTCAGAAATCAAGACAGATGACTATGCCACATGTGGATCAAGTGACAAGTCAGCATCAATAAAGTCAGAAGATCTCTCCTCAGAAGTAGCTAATGTTGAATCTCATTCGAAGATAGCTGCATCTAAAGATATTTCTTTTGATAGTGTTAAAAACAATAATGTTTCTGGTTGTGGTTCTTTTCAAAATAATTCTAGTTGTGGTTCTGTTTCAAACAATTATGATTGTGGTTTTCATTATGTTAAGGATAATTTTGTTTCATGTGTTGGTTTGAATAATTCTGTGTGCAATAAGGATAATTTTGTTAAGAAAAAGGCCCATAGAAAGAAATCTTGCTTTGTGTGTCGTAGTTATGATCATCTCATTAAAGATTGTGACTATCATGAGAAACAAATGGGTTTGAATGCATGTCAAAATAGGTTTGTATGGAAAAATGTGAATGATATTCCCCCCTATATTCCTCAAGCAGCAAGGAGAACTTCAGTTGCTACTGGCAAGCCAGTTCCTGTTGGTAAGCCTGTTGCTGCTGATAGGTTCATTCCTGCCGATAAGCCTGTTGCTGCTGATAAGTACATTCCTTCCGATAAGCCTGTTGCTGATGTGTATTCAGTTCCTGCCAGTAGGATCAATCCTGCTGGTTGGAGAAGCAATTTGACTAGACCTATCAGAAGACCTACTTGTTCTTACTTCCAAAATAATTTGAGACCTGTTTGTTTTGACACCATGAATAAGGGAGGGGCAAGATGGAAAACTGCTGTTAAGTCCTCAGCAGGTTGTTCTTGGAAAATCAATAACCAACATATGAAAATGGGGTCCAAGATCAATGGTGGATCTCATCAATCTCCAGGGTTTAATTCTTATTGATCCACTAGGCAGGCTCAAGTCAGCAATGGCTTGAGTCTCTCTTGTATCTAATGTTGTATATGTATTCTTTCTCTCAGGATTTTCCTTTTAGAAGCAAAGATGTTGGAATTGTTGATAGTGGGTGTTCCAGGAGTATGACAGGGAATTTGGATAGATTGCATGACTTTGTACCTTTGAATGGAGGTACTGTGACATTTGGAGGAGGAGATGGAATAATTTCTGGGAAGGGAACTATCAAGACTGCTAAGCTGGACTTTGAAGATGTACTTTATGTGAAGGAACTTCAAGACTTCAATTTGTTCTCTGTCTCCCAAATCTGTGACAAGAAGAACAGTGTTCTCTTCACTGAGAATGATTGCTTTGTGTTGTCCAAAGACTTCAAGTTGCCTGATGAAAGTCAGGTTGAACTTAAAGTTCCTAGGACTTACAATCTTTATAGCTTCAATCTTAGTGATGTTCAGCCTGAGGGATCTCTTGCTTGTTTGGTTGCAAAAGCTTCTGTGGATGAGTCTAAGAAATGGCATAGAAGAATGGCCCATGTGAATTTCAAGACCATTAACAAGTTGGCTAAGAATGGGTTGGTGAAAGGGCTTCCTATGAAGATCTTCTCCAATGAGCATGATTGTGTTGCCTGTAACAAAGGAAAGCAGCACAAAGCATCATACAAGGCCATAACTGCTGTGAGCAACATCTCTGACCCTTTGCAGCTTCTTCATATGGATCTTTTTGGTCCTACTTCTATCAGAAGTATTGACCATAAGAACTACTGCCTGGTGATTACAGATGATTTTAGCAGGTTTTCATGGACTTTCTTTTTGGGTACTAAAGATGAAACTTATCCAGTTCTTAGGGATTTTATTGCCTTAATAGAAAATCAGCTAAGTAAAAAGGTTAAGTCTATAAGGTGTGATAATGGCACAGAATTTAAGAACTCTAATCTTATTGACCTCTGTGGGACTAAGGGGATAAAAAGGGACTATAGTAATGCTCGAACTCCACAACAAAATGGGTTGCAGAAAGGAAAAATAGGACCCTGATAGAAGCAGCTAGGACTATGCTAGCTGAATCTAAGATGCCTACTATGTTTTGGACAGAAGCAGTTTGCACTGCTTGTTATGTGTTGAATAGGGTATCTATTACTAGTCCTCATAATAAAACACCTTATGAACTTTTGTCTGGGAAGGTTCCAAACATTAGTTACCTTAAGCCTTTTGGATGTCATGTCATTATTTTGAACACTAGTGATTACCTAGGCAAGTTTTGATGGGAAGGCTGATGAAGGGTTTATTGTTGGATATTCTGCTCATGGTAAAGCCTATAGGGTTTATAATCTGTCCTCTAAGAAAATAGAAGAGACTCTCAACTTAAGATATCTTGAAGATAAACCTAATTTGCAGGGTGCTGGTCCAGAGTGGTACTTTGATCTGGATTATCTATCTGACACCTTAGGTTATAATAGATTTAAATCAAATCTATCTGCTGGTACAAATGTTTCTCAAACTAACAATGCAGGTACCTCGGATGATGATTCTGATGTAGAGAGTGATGAACGACCTATAGTTGTTCCTTCTTTTCCCTCTAACAACATTTCAGGTTCAAAGCTCAAGGATTCTTTTGATATGGCTGGAGGTGATTCTAAGTTATGCAGAAGATCTTGCTAGCTTCAAAGACAAGAGTTTAATGCCAACAGAGCTGCTGAGATGTTTGATTCTGGATTTTCTAAAGAGACAGAGGAGATTCTGAGAAAGGCTGAAGCTGAAGTTAGAAGACAATTGAATTCAACTGATGGTATTCATGTTCCTGCTGATCCCATTCCTGCTGATAGTGGATCTGTTCCTGCCGAACCTTCTATGGTTTCTGCTGATGTTCCTGTGTCTTCTCCATCTGTGGACACTCTGGGTGTTGTTAACTCCCCTGAAAGATTTCCAATTCCTTCTGATCTTGGAAACTCAGTCTCTTCAAAAGATAAGCTGAATGATCCTCATCATCAGTCCAGAACTGGAATTTTCACTTCTTTTTCATATGATGATGACTTCAACCCCTCCATCACTAATCAGGCATCCTCCATTGAAGTTAATCCCATTGCTACCAAGAGGATCAATACAGTTCATCCTCAGTCTTTGATTCTTGGAGATATAAATTCCCCTGTGCAGACAAGAAGCAAGCTACATCAACCCAAGTTTGGAGAATCTACTTTTCTTAGTTATATACATGATCAGTTGAGGAACAATCATACTGATTACCTACATTGTCTGTATGCTTGTTTCTTATCTTAAGTTGAACCAACTAGCATAGCTCAGGCTCTTGCTAATGATGATTGGGTTGAGGCTATGCAAGAGGAAATGCAGCAGTTTCAGAATCAGAAAGTATGGATGTTGGTGCCTTTACCTGCAGGCAAGCATGCTATTGGGACTAAATGGATTCTAAAGAATAAAAGGGATGCTAGGGGTATTGTGGTTCGAAATAAGGCTAGATTGGTAGCTCAAGGTCATAGACAAGAAGAGGGGATTGATTATGATGAGGTGTTTGCACCAGTGGCAAGAGTTGAAGCTATCCGATTGTTTTTAGCTTTTGCTTCCTTTATGGGGTTCGTAGTATATCAGATGGATGTGAAGAGTGCATTTTTGTATGGCAGGATTGAGGAAGAGGTTTATGTTACTCAACCACAGGGATTTGTGGATCCTCAGAATCCTAATTTGGTTTACAAAGTGGTTAAAGCACTTTATGGTCTTCATCAAGCACCAAGGGCTTGGTATGCAAGGTTATCAGCCTTTTTGCTAAAACATGGTTACAGAAGAGGGGCTATTGATAAAACTCTTTTTATCAGAAAGAACTTCAAAGATATCATTCTGGTACAAGTTTATGTAGATGATATTATCTTTGGTTCCACTAATGAAGCCTGGTGCAGGGAGTTTGAAGAATTGATGAAGAGTGAATTTGAGATGAGTGCTATGGGTGAAATGACTTTCTTCTTGGGTCTTCAGGTTAAGCAGAAACCAGATGGAATCTTTATTTGCCAGGAGAAGTATGTTTATGACATGCTTAAGAAATTTGATATGGAAAATGTGAAGGTTGCTACAACTCCTTTTGAACGTCCAAAGCCTAAGTCCAATAATGAACCTGATGCTGCTGTTAATGTTCATCTTTATAGGTCCATGATTGGATCACTCATGTATTTGACAGCTTCAAGACCTGATATCATGTTTGCTGTTGGTGCATGTGCTAGACATCAGGTTACACCATTAACTTCTAACCTAAATGCAGTTAAGAGAATCTTTAAATATTTAAGAGGACAGCCAAAGATGGGACTTTGGTATCCTAAAGATTCTCCTTTTGTGTTGGAAGCATATAGTGACAGTGATTATGCTGGGGCTAACTTTGATAGGAAGTCTACAACAGGAGGTTGTCAGTTTCTGGGTAGGAGGTTGGTTTCTTGGCAGTGCAAGAAGCAAACTATAGTAGCTACATCTTCTACTGAGGCAGAGTATGTTGCTGCTGCTAGTTGCTGTGGAAAGGTACTTTGGATGCAAAATCAGTTGTTGGATTATGGGTTCAACTACATGAACACTAAGATTTTTATTGATAATCAAAGTACTATGTGTATTGTTAAGAATCCTGTTTATCATCAGAGGACAAAGCATATTGAGATTCGACATCATTTCATAAGAGATGCTTATGAGAAGCATCTTATTCAGGTGGTTAAGATTCACACAGATGATAATGTTGCTGATCTGCTGACCAAGGCTTTTGATGGACCAAGGTTTAAACATTTGGTGGTTCATATTGGGATGGTGAATCCCTAGTTGCAGCTTAAGGGGAGGATAAAGCTCAAGGGGAGGATTGTTCTTGTTGTTGTTGTATATTTTCTATCTTTCTTTCTTTCTTTTGTTTCTTTTCTTATTTTCTTTTATTTTGGTGTGTTTCTTAGTTCAAAAAAAAAAAAAAATTGTGTATATTTTGTGTGCTAATAAGTGGTTTTGAGCAACACCTTGCAGGTACAGTGTTGGTGTTTACACCTGCACAATAAATGGTGCTCAACTCACCATGTCTTGCAGACAAGAAAGAGTTGACTCACCATGAGGGTACGGCTCTGGTGTGAATATCAAATCCGTTGATAGCTGTAATAGCTTGCTCAAAGCTATAGGGTCTTTCAACTCACCCATGATTTGTTTCTGAGAGTTGCAATTGGTTCTCAATTCACCATGGATGTAACCCTTATGGGATCCAAAGGATTGGCTAGTCCACAAAAGTATGGTTTGTGGTAAAGACACTTGGTATCCATATTTGGTATTCAATTCACCAAGGTTGGCTGTAACCAAAGAATTGACTAGTCCTGAGCAAACGGCTACAGGTAAAGACAAGTCAAATCCATTTATAGTTGCTGATTTGCTAATAAATCAGATGGTTATCAATGTACCATGGTCTAATACACCTAAACATTGGCTACTCCAGTAGTGATGGCTATTGGTAAAGAGACATCAAATCCATTAATTTTCAATGATTCACCTCTCACAGGAGTTAACACACCTGGATGTGATGAGATAGTATGAAACTTCAAGGATTTGATGTACATATTGTCATAGTAGCAGCCAAGTTCAAGTGAAAGTAATGGTGACCAGTATACATGTTTTGAAGAAGATTTCTTGTTCCTGCTGAACTATTGAAGTTGCTGCTGGATGCTATAGAAGCTGGAATCTTGCAAGTTATGGATGTTGCTGCTGGTTACTTAAAATTGTTGCTGCTAAGTCGCAGTCCTCAAGCCTGAGAGTTGCAAGCTCTATCACATTGGAATCTTGCAGGTTAACCTAGTCAACCTCAAGATTAGGGGAGGATTGTTAGGATCTCTGGGAAATAAGAGTTTCATTGTTGCTGCCGATAGTGTTAATCTGGTTTACCTGAGATAGCTTTTGTTTCCTGTGAAGCTCATTGCCTTGCGACCATGTATTGTTGTCGCAATGATGTAGGTCTTTTAAGGTAGTTTTATATTGGTTTATCCTATGAGATTTAGAATTTAGTTAACATTTATCTTTAAGGGAGATTTCTGTTATCCCTTGACAACATTTGCTTTAGAACGTTTAGCGTTAGGTGTCTGTTTTAGATTGAAAAATATACGCCACCTTTTGAAGATCAATGTTACAGACACTTAATCACATTTGTTAAGCAACTTGGTGTGTGAGAACAATTTTCAGTTTAAATAATGCTGTTAAAGATAGATCCATACAATAAGTGTTCTTGAAGGGTTTCACTATAAATTGCTTAACAGTGTTAGATTCCATTTAACGCTTGTATTTGCATACAGATGTTTCTTGCTAATTATACCAAGCTCATCAAGCTGAAGTAGTCTCGACTTCTACATAAGTCATCAATTCAATGTGAAATATCATAACTAGGTTTCAAGAAAGAAGTTTTAAGGAGTTTAAATTCCTAAACCCAGTCCATCATAAACCTATTATGGTCAGCAGCTAATATCTCAATTCTGCTATTTCCATTTCACTTGAAAACATCCTTTGTGTTTACATATTCATACCTGAAATTGTTAGTCTAAAACCAAAAGAACAAAGTACAAAGTACTTGTCTTGCATTAGAATAAGCATAAGACCAACTGTATGAATAACACAATTTACATTTGTACTAGCAGCACTTTGTGTGCTTAGCAGTACCTTATGATATATTAGCAGTACCTTATAAATCCAGCAGTACCAACAAAAATTTATGTACATAAACACATCATTTGAAAAATTTAAAGATTAAGCTTTCCAATACTTGCTACTAAGTACTCAAATCTTCCAACATCAAAAACTTTTGTAAGTAGATCTGCAAAATTATATTCTGAAGCAATTTTCATTACTTGAATTAATCTTTTCTCATTGCAATCTCTAATAAAGTGATGTCTAATTTCAATGTGTTTTGTTTTAGAATGTTGCACTGGATTTCTAATAATACAAATTGTACTACTATTATCAATATGAATAACAGTGTTTAAGAAATTGTACCCATAGTCAAGAAGTTGGTTTTGAAGCCATAAGACTTGAGCACAGTAACTTGCAGCAGCTATATATTCAGCTTCAGTTGTTGAATTTGCCACACTTGTTTGCTTCTTACACTGCCATGAGACAAGTCTACATCCAAGGAATTGACATCCTCCAGTTGTTGACTTTCTGTCCAAGCTAGCACCAGCATAATCACTATCCGAAAATGCTACTAAGTCAAAAGGAGAGTCTCTAGAATACCATATACCCAACCTTGGTTGTCCTTTGAGATATCTAAAAATTCTCTTGACTGTAGTTAAATGAGAAACCTTTGGAGTTACTTGAAATCTTGCACAAGCACAAACAGGGAACATGATGTCAGGTCTAGATGATGTAAGATACATCAAAGAGCCTATCATAGATATGTAAGTGTGTACATCTATATTCTCTCCATCTTCATCTTTCAAAAGGGGCTTCTCTGAGTCCATTGGTGTGCTTGCCATTTTTGAATCAGCAAATTGAAACTTTCTAAGAATTTCTGCAACATATTTATCTTGGGAGATAAAAATGCCTTCAGATGATTGTTTGATTTGCAAACCCAAAAAGAATGTGAGTTCTCCCATAGAACTCATCTGAAACTTATCATGCATAAGCTTCTCGAACTCTAAACACATTTCCTTCCTTGTAGATCCAAAGATAATGTCATCCACATACACCTGCACTAACAGAAGATCCTTCTTGTGCTGTTTGATGAAAAGTGTCTGATCAATCTTTCCTCTTTGAAATCCATTTTCTAATAAATAGGAAGCAAGTGTTGCATACCAAGCTCTTGGTGCCTGATGTAGGCCATATAGAGCTTTCATTACTCTGTACACTTTGTTTGGATGGTCAGGGACAATGAAGCCTGGAGGTTGTGAAACATACACCTCTTCTCCAATTGTACCATATAAAAATGCACTTTTGACATCCATTTGGTAGACTGTGAAGCCTAAAAATTAAGCATAAGCTAGAAACAGCCTAATTGCCTCAATCCTTGCTACTGGAGCATAAACTTCATCATAATCTATCCCTTCTTCCTGTGTGTACCCTTGGGCTACTAATCTAGCCTTATTTCTAACAACTATCCCTCTTTCATCCCTTTTGTTCTTAAAAACCCATCTAGTGCCAATCACCTTTTCATTTCTAGGTAAATCAACTAGCACCCAAACCTTTTGAATCTTGAACTGAAGAAGCTCTTCTTGCATAGCCTCTACCCAGCTTGAATCATCTAGGGCTGTAAGAATGTTCTTTGGTTCCTTTTGTGAGAGAAAACATACAAATAAGCAAGAGTTTGAAACCTCATGCTGTTTTGAAGCATAAAGGGCATCAAGAAGCCCTTGTTGTTCTGAAGACATCAATTGTTTCCTTGTCTTCACACCTGATTGTACATCTCCAATCACATTATCCAGGGAGTGGACTTTGTGAATCCTTGTGTGTGGTGTAGAAGGAACTTGATAAGATGGTGGAAGATTACCCAAATCCACTTCATCTTCTTGGAACTCTGCTTCTCTTGAATTTGAAGGACCAGCAGTATCTTCAAATGAACTAGCCGTACCTCCAAATGTACTATCAGTACCTTTATAGATACTAGCAGTACCTTGCTCTGTCTCAACAGTACCATCAATATTTGAAATATTGAGTTGTTCCTTTGTTCCATCATCCTTGTTCTCATCTTCAACATCTCCTTTAGCTTTACTAGAAGAAGATACATCATTTGTTGAAGTTGATTCCACACTTGCATTTGACCATATTGGCATTGTGCCATCATGTCGATCCTTTTCTAACTCTGCCTCATTTGTTGCTTGTGAACCTGAAAAATCATTAGTTTCTGCAACAAAAGGTATATAATTCATAGAATTTGTTAGATACTCAAGATCAAATATCCATTTTGGTCGTTGGCCTACTACATTGGATTTGTTTTCCAGAAACTCCACATGTAGTTCTTCTTGTACTTTCTTAGTTCTTAAGTTGTAAACTCTAAAAGTTTTGCTAACAAGAGAATATCCAACTAAGAAACCTTCATCTGCTTTACCATCAAATTTTCCTAAATGGTCTAAGGTATTGAGAATTGTCACATGACATCCAAAAGGTCTAAGAAATCCTATTGCAGGAGTTCTACCATTAAAGAGTTCATATGATGTCTTATTGTGAGGCTGCACAACTAAAACTCTATTTTGAACATAGCAAGCAGTGTTGATTGCCTCTGCCCAAAAGATTATAGGTAGCTTAGAATCAGCTAACATTGTTCTAGCAGCTTCAATTAGTGTTCTATTCTTTCTTTCAGCCACTCCATTCTGTTGTGGAGTTCTAGCAACACTATATTCTCTCCTAATACATTTTTCTTTGCAGAAATCATCCATAACTCTATTTTTGAATTCTGTCCCATTATCACACCTAATGAATTTTACTTTCTTGCTTACTAGGTTTTCTATTTCTGTTATGAAAGTCTTAAGAGTGCTTGATGTTTCATCCTTAGACACTAAAAAGAAAATCCATGTAAATCTGCTATAGTCATCAGTTATAACAAGACAATATTTCTTATGTTGCATACTCCTTACTGAAACAGGTCCAAATAAGTCCATATGAAGCATAAACAATGATTGATTAATAGAGTTAAAAATCTTGGGCTTACAAGTGGCTTTGTGTTGTTTGCCTTTTAGACAAGCAATGCATGTTTGATCATTTTCAAATCTTTTGTGAGGTAAACCTCTTACCAAACCATTCTTAACAATTTTATTTATGGTTTTGAAATTAATATGACCAAGCCTTCTATGCCATAACATTGATTCATCCAATGTGGCTTTTGCAACAAGACAAGTTAAATCCTTTTTAGGAATAATCTTCTTCATATCAACACTATACATGTTTGCCTTTCTAGGAATTCTAAGAAGCACTTGACTTTCATCAGGCATCTTAAAATCCTTAGAGAGAACAAGACATTCAGTGTCAGTAAAGAGAACATTGTTCTTTTTGTCTCACATTTGTGAGACACTAAAAAGATTATACTTTAGCTCTTGTACATAGTACACATCTTCAAAATCTAAATTTCCAGTTTTGATTGTACCTTTACTAGAAATTTTGCCACGAAAACCACCTCCAAAGGTAACATATCCTCCATTGAAAGATTGAAAATCTAAAAGATAAGACATGTTGCCTGTCATGTGCCTTGAACATCCACTATCTGAGTATCCTTGATCTTCTTGTTTATCAGTTGAATGTTCCTGCACACAAATAAGAGTGTTAGTTTTCTTTGGGGATCCAAGCCATTACTGACTCGGATCTGCCTCTTGCATCAATGTAATTTAATCTTTTAAGGATAGTTTATGCAACATTGGATTTGAGAATCCAACATGCTGAGGCCTTAACAGCATTTGCCCTATTTCCCTTAGCAGCAGAGTGAACCACATGCTTAGCAGCAGAGTCTGCTAACTTTGTAGTTGAACTCTTTGGTCTCCAAATGAGTTTGTGGACCACTGCTTTTGTTTGAATGGGCCTTAGAACAGTTGTAGATGCATGTTTGAAAGTTGTTTTTGCATCCTTAGCTGTTGATTTTGGGTTAACAGTCATCAAAGGTCTAACCGTACCTTTTGTTCTACCCGTACCTTTTATTTGTACTGGCAGTACCTTTTTGTCTGTATTAGCAGGACCTTTTTGTCTATCAGGACCTTTTGGTCCAGACTTGTTTGAGACTGTTCTGGGTTTTGCTCTATGAGTGTTAGAGTGAAAGTGAGTGTGAGGAGTTTGCCTTTTGCAGTTCACCCTATTGTTTTCATACCCAGTTACCCATTGGTTGCAGAAAGCTGCAAGATGGTCAAAACTACCACATGTGTAACAAGCTTTGTTGTAAAAAGCAAAGTCATCACCTAGTTGGTGAGACTTGAGGTCATTCCAATTCCTTTGGTTACCTCTGGGCTTGTTTGTAGTTCTATATTGCTCACAATATCTAACTGGTTGCCTAACATGCTTAATGTTTGATTTAGGCCTATCAGTATTGTGTTTGACTACCTTAGGAAAACTTGTTCCTACTTTCTTAACCACTTCAGGTTTAGACATAACCTGTTCATCATCATCATCACTATCAGTTGTACTATCCTCAACAACTATAGCATCTCCTTTCTTAACAAAGGACACCTTGTCCTGATAAGATAAAGTTTTATCTAAACTTTTACTTACCTTTTCTATCTTAGAATATTCGTCACGACTGGATAGAATATTCGTCACGACTGGACAGGTAAACGATTAGATTTGCTTTTATCAAAATATTTTATTTTATTTCTAATTCGTTCAGTGTTTGGTTGTGTGATAATGACAAAATGAATACATGCTTAAATATAAAAATAAATTCTAATATCTTTTAGGATACATTTTCATAAGATTTATTCTAAGGTTTACTTGGGGACAAGTAAATTTCAAGTGGGGGGATATTTGATGAACTCAAATAAGTACATTTTATTACCATCATTTATCATATTTCTTTGACTTGTTTTATTAAATTATCTGTGAGAATCGATACGTTAATGTTTACTTTTGTAATTCTCAGGTAAAAACAAGTACTATGTGAAACTTGGCGATTTTGGACTAATTTTGGAGCAAAACAAGCAAGATATTAAGAGTCTACTCAAATGAACAAGATCAAGATCATTCTGCTCCAGATACGCCGCATCCTACTTCTAACATACGGCGCATCACTATCAAGATTTCACAAGTTACGATCCAAGACAGCAAAGGACATGCGCCGCATAGATAAATGGAGTTACGCCGCATCTTAAGGCGGTATACGAATATTCCTGAATATATTAATCTTGGACCCCACGCGAAGTTAAGTCAATGCGCCGCATCTACTTATCCTATGCGCCGCATCTAGCCCTCAGACAGAAACTATAAATTCCCCAAGGCCAGACGAATTTTGTGTGCAATATACTGAGTACGAGACAGAAGAAACCCTAGGACGAAGTCAGACGCATTAGCAGCACAAGACACACCTTGAACGAAGATACAAGAGCTGTAAGAAGGTCCTGCATGTATTCAATTCATTAAGTAGTTTTGTTTTATTGTATTAGTACACTTTAATTCATCAGGATTGATGGGCCGATTCCATGTGACTACGGAAAACCATGGGCACCCCTTAAAATTGCTTTCCCATTAATTAAAGTTTATATGTTGATGTCTTTGGTGACTTTTATTAGTGCATTGATAACCTCTGTGTCTAGCTGAGCATTGCTTGGGTCGCCATGCCCCTTCCTCGCCTATTTGTTTCAGCGTCTCTTTAATAAATAGGATAGACATAAGTAATCATTAAGGGTTTACTCGCCGATAAGATTAGAGCCAACGAGAAATGTTTAACTCTCGATGCGTCGCATCGAACTATACACTTCATATAAAACTAGCAATAAAACAAGTGACAAGCTACTTAATTATCAGGACAGGTCTTCTTATTGTCTCAAGTATCTATCTGTGTACGTGTGTGCTAATCGCTGATTCGTGCTCATTAGTTTAGTTTAGTTTATTATTTTATCATAACCAAACCGCGCCAGTCTCTCAGGCTGAACCCCCTTGCGTTAGATTAGGTTGTATAGCTAACTTAAGATATTAAAATACTGATTAGAATAACTAGATAATACGTTCCACTCTTAGTGATCGACACTCTACTTACCATTATATTCATACTGACCGGGTACACTGCTCGTTAAAGTGTGTGTTATTGATAAGTCGGCTAAATATAAATTTAAAACTTGAATACTGCTAAAACCACAACGACATCACGCGCGCAACAAGTCTTTGGAGCCGCTGCCGTGGATATAAAAGAATTAGAGCAATACACACGCACACATCAGTGTTTTACCTTCAAGGACAACATCTGAATAGCTTGGTGAAAAAGAATCACCATATATAATGATATCCCAAAGAGTGTAATCTTGGACCATGAAATATTGCTCAAATCTCATCCTCCATAACTCAAACTCATTTGGTTTGATTATGGGCAATTTTGCAGCAACATTTGTTTGAGCATCATGTGCATCCATTTCTGTTTCTTCTAATTCAATTATATCAGCCTGGCTTTGATACCAACTAAGAGGATTCGACACACGGTTAAGGTGGTTAAACCTTGTATACTTTGTGTGTAATGATATATTGAGTTTATATGATAAGTACGCGGAATTTACTTAATCACACTTAGAAGGTTATGTATGTTATGGAAATGGAAGAATTATGTTTGTTACTTAACAATGAACAAAGAAAGTTTATCACCAAAACGATTCAATATTATTCAAAATAATACAAGTGATCTTGAATTTATCACTAGGGTTACAAAGACCTTGAATCTTATGTTTCTAGATTTGTGATATATGTTTTTGTTTGTTCTATGTCTTAACAGATATATGAGTTAATTAAGCGTATATCCACACACATAATCACTAGTCTAAGATCTCTTTTATAGTCCAAGAGATCTCTTACAATATTGCTTTATGTCTAATCAACACTTGTCTTACAAAAGATCAAGTCGAGCTAGCGTATGAAAGATTATATCTCTCAAGTTGTTCAAATGAATTAATGAAAGCACATGCATCAACTTGTTGACTGAGAACATATCTAGATATTATTTTTGCATAAGAGTGACTCATACAAATAATATCTTCTTCGATCTTATCCTTGTAGCAGCTCTATGACTCACTGATCAGCAGTACCATTTTCTACTAGCCGTACCTTCTACTTGAACTAGCAGTACCTTCTTGTTCTAGCAGTACCTTGATCATGAACTAGCAATACCTTCTTCTTAAAGTATTTTCCGATACTCTAACTTCAGAATATTTAATTCCCAACAAGTACTAACTTGTGGCTCAACAGTACAATCACCATTAGTATTGTTTTCTTGATTCTCTTGTTCCTCAAGTCCATCTACATTGTTTTCATCTTCAATACCTTCCTTAGCTTCATCAGAAGAATGTTCATCGTTCTTTGAAGATGTATCCACACTGTTCCATATTGGCATCAATAAATGATCTTGATCTTTCTCCTTTCCCAAGCCTGTTTCATTTGTTGCATCATCAGCATCTGAACCTACAAAATCATTGGAAAAGGTTCCTGCAACAACTGGTACATAATTCATTGATTGGGTTAGAGTATCTAGGTCAAATAGCCATTTTGGACCTTCACCTGCAACATTAGATTTATTTTCTAGAAACTGTACATGCAGGTTTTCCTCAACTTTCCTAGTTCTTGTGTTGTATACTCTAAATGCTTTGCTATTTAGTGAGTACCCAACCAAGAATCCTTCATCTGATTTACCATCAAATTTGCCTAGATGGTCTAAGGTATTCAGAATAGTTACATGACACCCAAAAGGTCTTAGAAATCCTAATGCAGGAGTTCTACCTCTAAAAAACTCATATGGCGTCTTGTTGTGAGGTTTAACTACCAAAACCCTGTTCTGCACATAGCAAGCATTATTAACTGCTTCAGCCCAAAAATTGATAGGCAGCTTAGAGTCAGCTAACATGGTTCTAGCAGCTTCTATTAGTGTCCTATTTCTTCTCTCAGCAACTCCATTCTGCTGAGGAGTTCTAGCAACACTAAACTCTTTTCTAATACCTTTCTCCTTACAAAAATCATCCATAACTCTATTTTTGAACTCTGTCCCATTATCACACCTGATTACTTTTACTTTCCTATCCACTATGTTTTCTATCTCAGTGATGAATATTTTAAGAATGCTAGGTGTCTCATCCTTAGAGCCTAAAAAGAAAACCCATGTGAATCTACTATAGTCATCAGTAACAACAAGACAGTATCTCTTATGCATAATACTACACACAGATATTGGGCCAAATAAATCCATATGTAGCATAAACAAAGGTTGATCAATAGAGTTATAAACCTTGGGCTTAAAAGAAGCCTTCTGTTGTTTGCCTTTGAGACAGGCAACACAAGTTTGGTCATTTTTAAATCTTTTATGAGGCAAGCCTCTTACCAAACCATCCTTAACAATTTTATTAATGGTTTTAAAGTTTATGTGACCAAGTCTTCTATGCCATAACATAGACTCATCCAATGTGGTCTTAGCAACAAGACAAGTAAAGGCCTCTTTAGGAACAATCTTCTTCATATCAACACTGTACATGTTGCCCTTTCTTGGAACTTTAAGTAGAACCTGACTTTCATTAGGAAGCTTAAAGTTTGGAGAAAGTACAAGACATTCTTTGTCACACATTTGTGAGACACTAAACAGGTTATACTTAAGTTCTTGCACAAAGTACACATCCTCAAAGTCTAATTTACCGGATTTAAGAGTACATTTACTAATAATTATTCCTCCTATTCCTCTGATGTGCTACGTCGTGTGCAAGTTTTAAAAATTTATAAACACGATTTATCATATTCTCTAATTAACACATGCGAGCAAGTATACTCGTCCATGATAGTAAAGGTTGGTAAATCGAGATCGTCACAAGGGATTTGGTATTTGTATTTGGTAAAACAAGTTTTAACAAAAAGGTTGTCAAGCCAATTTGGTGAAAATTCTCAAAGTAAATTCAATCAAACAAAACATATAATTGTGTGTAATTCTATAACTAATTGCATAGAGTATTCTAACAAGTTGGGTGTAACTTGTAATGATGCACAATTTTATATGAATGATTAACAATCAATGATTTATATCATGAAAAATCAATTCTAAGAATTCAATCTCCTAGTTAACTCCTTTCGGCCTTATTAACTATTATGACAATTCTTTTAAGCACTAGTTGTTTGAAAAGCAATTTTTATCTTAATTGTTCCTATGAATCCTTTCGACCTTTTTATTCGTGATGAAATCGTTTCAAATCCATTTTAATGAGTAAATATGGTGCTTGTCACACACCATATCCCATACTAATTCGTACACTAACTTTTTGAAAGAAAAACATAAAGAAAATCCTTTCGGCCCTTTTTATAATTTAAAATGTTTTTATCAACTAATTAAGCAAGATTAGATGTTATTCCAACAAACTCATAAAACAAGAATTGGTTTCATGCATCACCTTTTAACATAAGAATTCTCCAATAATTAGTTACATCATAACACACAATTATACCAACAATTACTCCATATCAATCATTATAAAACACAAGTAACAAAACATACTTTCATTAAACGTAAAGAAAAGGTAGTTCATGGTAAATAAACAAGATATACCTATTTTAGATTACAAGAACTAGATTTGTGGCATTATAGCAACCACACTCGTCCAATCGCCTAATAAGACACGTAAACAACTCCACACTCGAACCACACTATTGTGACTTTAACTCAAAGTTCCTGGACGTTTTTACAGCACTTCTAAGCTTTCGGGCAATGATCATAAGATAGCAAGGACTTGGTGTAAGCCTCTTACTAGTTTTTGAGTTGTCACACTTTGTAATCTAGCCTAAGGTCCTTTAAATAAGTGAAATAACCCTTATTGCTCAAGTAAAAACGTCCTCAAATGAGTTAATAAGCAGGAAATGATCAGCCACCATGATTATGGGGCTTAAATCCGTCATTAAATGAAATCTTGTAACAGCAGCTTCATCCAACCGATCGGTATTGGGTTCCAACCGATCGGTTGGATCTCTCGGTAAAATCCATCACTTCCCATCCGAATCGGATGCGGGCTCCATCCGATCGGATGGAGTCTTCTGGCATTCACAACTTTGACTTTTCTTGCTTTTTCTGTACTTGGCTACATTTACTTGCATATACACTTTTTTCATGATTAAGCAACAAATATATACAAATATAACCAAATATAGTGCACAAAACTAATGATAACGTAACTAAAAACATGTTCATTTTGAGCGTTATCAAATTCCCCCACACTTGAGTTTTGCTCGCCCTCGAGCAAGTCTAGTTTTTAAGAAAAATGATTCCAATGGTATCATTAATGTTTTTCCAAAAATCTAACAACTATTCCAAAGGAACACTTGTTAATTTTAATTTAAATGTGAAAAATTCTTGAAACATAAACAAGTTAATTTTGAGCTTGATAACATAACTAAGCACCTCACAAATGAATTTTTAAATTCACTCAACATTCTAGGGATAAATTGATTGGTAAACTACTCATTGCTCAGTCATGATTCATGTGTCTTACCATAAGCTTGTACAAGTATCAAAACAACAAAATAAAACATCAAAGAGGTCTTTTATTCGGGTTTAAGGTTATACAAGAATATAATAGATCGCTGGCGCGAATTTTTTGAATAGAATAAACAACGGATGGTCACTAGATTATACCTTAGCTCGCTGGCGCATTATTCACATAACGGATGGTCACCAAAATATGCTCTAGATCGCTGGAGCATCTTTAAACGATTAAAAACTCTTACATATCTTAACAAAGCCATTACTTAATCCGGATGCTCGTAAGCTAACAACGAATAAAGTAATTTGGTAAAGGGTAGGGATAATACATGGGAATTACTTTTGATCGGTTTCTACAAAGATGAAAAATAAGAATCAAGTCCAAATTCCATTCCCAACTCTTTATTCACAAATGATCACTTCCCAAACTTCTTTGATCATTATTCCGCATCCCATACTCACTTATTTCCTTCTTAGCTCATTGGCTAATTTATACTCATACACTATAGCTCATTGGCTATTCAATTTTTCACATTCTCTCCTTTTTTTTTTAACAAACAATACTTCCTCGTCACCCCCACACTTTGGATGAGCACACGCTACAAAAAATACAAATAAGAGTAGCGACCTCTTTCTTCATTGAAACAACACATACACATGTCAAAGTGTGGCCAACATGTAATCATCAAAAAATAAATAGTTTTCGAACTTCAATTGAACTTGATTCGGGTAAGGCTAAGGTATAAGGCGTAAAATATTTTTGTATTTTCTGGGTTTAATCAAAAAGAAAAGATATGCTCAAAAGGTGTAAGTAAGGGTATCTAGCGTAAAATATTAACGCTAACAAATGGGTTCCAAATACGAGGATAACTACCAATGTGGTCAGCAAAAATATTTCTGTAAACGGATGGCCATTTGGTGTAAATCCTAAGTTGCCTCTTATCATTTGAATATATTTCTACCACTCGAAAGTGATTTTAACCGTAATGTATAACAAGTACAAGTTCTAGAATCAACATAATCACCGGCACACTCATAACGAAATATATAGCATAAGAAATGCTTTATACAAAAAGGCTTAAATCCTCACAATTTAAGGTAGGTTATAACATGTACTAGTAACTGTTATCGATTCCAAAATGAAATAGCTCTCATAACTTGATTAAATTTCAAAAAAATTTCAAATAGCCTCATTTTTACCATTGAATCAATCTGGTTCTTTAAACTATATAAATTATGTGATAAAACAACTAGAAAATCAAGGGCGAACACATTCTAGTTACTTGAATCCAACCTCATACTAAACCTAAAAATTTAAAAAGTAAACCATTTTTCCAATTTTCTTCCCTCCCCCACACTTAAGTTTTGCATTGATGCGTGGTTTTGCAGCCTTACAACAGGTTTTACCTCTCGAGGGATCTCAAGAGGCTTATAACCCCACCAGGCAGTGTACCTGACCGATGTAGTATAGTGTAGTGGTAAGTACGGGGGATTGATCGTTCTCCACAGGGAATAGTGTCGTTAGGATTGAAAAACTACTCTAATTAGGTCTAAGGGTGAGAGAAGATTCTTTTTGTATTTTTATATTTTTTATGAAAGCAAGTAAAATCTCGGGTTTGAAGGAGTGGGCGGAATTAGTTGCTAGTCAACTAACCCAAATAACTACAAATGCAAATAAAATAAAATAACTGAAAATGAAAAGGGTTGTGAAACTTATGTGGAGAGAAATGTGTTTACTTAGATTTCCTTACTCCCTAACTATCTTTTACCGGTTGATTAGTGTGTATTAATCGCGTGGATGACGGGTGTATTCCTTAATACCAATCGTGGGGTGGCATACGTACTTCCCCAACTCTATGAGCTCCTACTTCACTCCTATGTCGAGCCGGCTAGGAAGCTCCTAACATGGGATCACTAGAATTCGCTCATGCATTAAATACAACCATAAAAACCTTAGTACGCATTGGTTCATGTTTCTTAAGACGTTCAAGCAAGTTACCGTATAGGAAGTTAGCCAGTTTTCTTAACCTAACATCGATAAACAATCATCCAATACAATTAATAACACACTAATAACCAATAATCAATAGCTAGGTTTCATTAGATCTAAGCAAACACAAGATAAATCTAGCCTAGTATGTTAATCAAAAGACAAGAACAAGATATAATCAAACAACACATAGACATATTGATTGATTAAATGATAACTTATCTTCAATTAAACATGGGAGATCCAAGGGTATGAAAACCCTTAAAAATGGCAGAAATTCGTCTTAGGGTTTCTCCTCACAAAGTTGCACCCTAATGACAAAAAATTGCAAAACTATATATAGAGTTTAAGGGCTGACGGCGTCACGTTATAGATCTTGACGCCGTCACCTCGCCGTATCTAGGGTTCCCGGATGGCCTTCCTGACGCCGTCCCTCTTTAGACCTCCAAAATCCGCTCTGGCTTATCAAAGCTTGACGCCGTCAGAAATGAGCTTGACGCCGTCCCTCTTTAGCTTAAACCGTGACGACCTTGATCACTTCAAAGGGTGACGCCGTCAGACTTTCCATTGTAAAATTCTCTGGCTTATCATGAGTAATTTTCATATCCACCTTTTTTGTCAAGCCGTGACGCCGTCTGGAACAATCCCTGACGCCGTCAAAGGTACTTTCCAGCATAATTTTGAGACTTTGTCGTTTTCTTCACTTTTATGCTCCAAAAACGTCCAAAATGCTTCTTTTCTAGATTTCTTCTCCAAAGTACCTAAAATGACAAAAGGAACGATTTAGGGCAATATTTGATCAAATAAATACTATTTAGGGCTTAAATGACCCCCTAAAAGCGGTACACTTTTCGCTTCATCAAATACCCTTACACTTGAGATTTGCTTGTCCTCAAGCAAATGCGCTTTTATTCTAATCAAAATACAAGTTAGGGGTCATTTAATGCTAATATAAAAGTAATTACAACAAATAATCGTTCCACTTTAACCATAATAAGCACGGAGATTACAAACTAGCACCTCACAAGTAGTGTTTAGATACTCACATCTCTCAGGTGTCATCAAAATAAATCTCATAAATGAAAACGGATAATATCTCTCACTACCTGTCATAGCAAATAGATTACCATAAGCTTGGGAAAGGATCGAAAACCTCCTCCACTAGGCGTAAGCACCTAAGATAAACTATCAAAGAGGGCTTTTACATGGGTTATAACATGAGGTGTAGGGATATGATAAACACGGTTTTGTTGGATAAGGGATATTTTACTAGTGGCGAGTTAAAAATCTTGATTAATTACATGTACAATATGGCGTTGCTAAGCCAAGACTAGACTCGACTTAAGCTAAAAAACAAAATAACAAAAACATAAAATAAACATAAAATGAAACGGGATGGTAGTCCGTATGTTTTTTCTACTTTTCTTTTTCTCATTTATTGTATTTTTCTTGATTTTTTTTTTCATACACTCTTGCCCTACCATCCAAAATAATACATCATAGGGGTGTTGCATTCCCCTTACACTTGAACTTTTACATAACTTTACAAATAACTATTCTAATGACTCGAATTAAGATAATTGAAAAACTTGGAGTACTTTTAAAATATTTAGCACATATGGGGGTAATAAACGATGTTCTTCCCCATTACTCCATTACACTAGTACTTTACCCATGAGTCCCAATCGTCCCAAAACAATATGTACAAGGATATGACTCGACTTAGCAACCATGTAATCAATTAGATAATTAACTTGGGTTTTAAACAAATGTTGTCACAATAATGCACTAAAGATGAGTGCATACAAGGTAGGCTAAGGCGATTTGGGTGTACATTTAAGTGGGGTGTAAACAAATTCTTCCTTTAAGTAAAATGCTTAAAGGTCGAAACGAAAAGATAGGCTCTGAGGGGTGTACTAGGGGCATCGTGTACTAAAAATGAGTACAACGCAAAGGGTGTGGGAGAATTACTTGACCAATGTAGCCAATGTAATTATAACAAAAACACAGGTGTAAAACAATGGGTTAATCCTAATGCCTCTTATCATGTAGTAAATCTAACTACACGAATGTAGTCTCACTTGTGGCCTCGGAATGGTCCTAACGCAAGTTCTAGAATCTAAGTGCTACCGGTACACACATCATAGCATAAATGCTTTTCCTACCAATTCTAGGGGCGAACCTCACATATTTGGGGTGCAAAAATTTTTTTTTAGTGGTACGGTTTTGTGCTAGTCATATAACTCCTATCCGTGAGACGCTCATTAAGATCAAAGTTTCACTCCTAAATGTTGTAAAAAATTTTAAATTTGGCACTAAAATTGCCCTAACAGGTATTTCTCTCAGTTTTATTACACATCTACTATTAAACAAACAAAAATTAAGCGTAATAGCATTCTCTAAAGTATCGTATTTTACCCCCCTTACACTTAAGATGAACATTGTCCCCAATGTTCAAATAACAAGATGTAAAAGTAAATAAGGTAAAAGAATGAAATCAAATACTCCCCTGATTCGCTCGGTGGATAAAGAAGTAACATGGTTAGATCTTCTTCCAAGAGAAAGTAGAAGCTCCAAGGCTAATGCATCGCCATAAGCTTGATTCCACATACATCTCCTTGTCCAAAATAACCTGTTGAACCTGAGAAAACAAACACGAAAAACTGCATAACATCGGCGGGATAAATTCTATATATAAGGATATAATGCTTGTGGAATGATTATTTTGCAGATTCCTGGAGATTATAAGTTAGAGATTTAATAAAAACTTTTGATGAAAACAAAACTTTCAAAAATTTCAGAAAATTAAAACCTGACGCCGTCAGGTTGTAAAGCCTAACGCCGTCAGAAATGATCTGACAGAATTCTCATGTTAAGTTTCCGGAAAATTTCTGGAAAAACCTCTACCTTACTTCCTGGAATTCCTGCAAAACATCATTATGACTCGATACAAGCATTTGACTCAAACAAATACTAATATGTATGTTAATTTATTATTATTACGATTCATGTTCATTTGTTCTAATAAACCGATTTGGATTTCCCTTACACTTGACTTTTTGCAAAATACCTTTATATGTAGTTAAGACGAAGTTAAAAACAAGATAAAGCATTTTCACAATTTACTTTTGAACATGAATCAATAATAATAAAAATTAAACACACATACGGAAACAAATAAAATCAAACAAACAAATAAATAAACACACAAAGCAAATAAAGCTTGGGTTGCCTCCCAAGAAGCGCTTTTCTTTATTAACGAGTCTTATAGCTAGACTCAAAGTCAGGCTTATCTAGTGTCGCTTATGCTCACGTATCCGAGTGTGAGCCATCTAATTGTTGCCTCATCTTTCTTGTATTCATCATTCAGCTCCAGACATCCATGATAATATCTCTTATTTATTCTCATGTGGATATTTGAGCCCTTTCTCTTATCATTTTCACTTAACAAGTCAATAGGCGCAATCCTATTGCAAGATTCAATGGAGAAGTTCTTAAACCTAGGGTGTGATCGGGGCATTTGGTAAACAAAATCTTCGTCCCCATCCGAGAATGTAATTAACCCGTCCACAAGTTTTTCGTCTAGGTTGGTTAACCTTTTGAAGGGTTCTCCAAAAATGACTTGGGTTAATTTGTTATCAATAAATTCTCCTAAGTTCTCCATAACCATAAAATCCACCAAATACACAAAACTTCCTACGAATACGTGTAGTGGCTTAATCCTAGCAACAATGTTATCTCCTTGATATTCAAGCTCATCTACCATGATTTTATTATAATTAGCGCGAGAGATAATGTTCATAGGCAAAGATGAGTTAAGATAAGCATGAAAATCATGATAACCAATCTTACGCGGAAATTGCATGTTAAAGAGGCTATCCTTTTCGATCTTAGTCCTAGGGTCAACATACTTAAAGGGATCAATTTCCTCTTTTCCCCATTCCTCGTTAACTACTTCTCCATTACCAGCATCCTCATCGGAGTCTGAGTCGTAAAATGGACTAACATAGTTATTCTCACGATCAGAATCCTCCATCTCAGAATTGTTACCAAAGTGGTGGTCGGGTGAAAGGTTGTTGTTTTCTACGATGGGGGCGGGAACGGGTAGTTGGAAATTTGCACGGCGGAAAATACGAATAACGGGGATCAAGCGATCACTATTACTCATGAGGTAGGTGGAAGGTGTCACAAACAAAAGTACAAAGAAATAAGATAGACTAAAGAAAACTTAGAAAAATAAAATAAAAATCTCACTAGAAAGGAATCTAGTGAGTAGACCTAATAAAATAAAAATTCAACCTAAACAATAACTATTCCCCGGCAGCGCGCCAAAAACTTGATGCGTGGTTTTGCAACCTTACAACAGGTTTTACCTCTCGAGGGATCTCAAGAGGCTTACAACCCCACCAGGCAGTGTACCTGACCGATGTAGTATAGTGTAGTGGTAAGTACGGGGGATTGATCGTTCTCCACAGGGAATAGTGTCGTTAGGATTGAAAAACTACTCTAATTAGGTCTAAGGGTGAGAGAAGATTCTTTTTGTATTTTTATATTTTTTATGAAAGCAAGTAAAATCTCGGGTTTGAAGGAGTGGGCGGAATTAGTTGCTAGTCAACTAACCCAAATAACTACAAATGCAAATAAAATAAAATAACTGAAAATGAAAAGGGTTGTGAAACTTATGTGGAGAGAAATGTGTTTACTTAGATTTCCTTACTCCCTAACTATCTTTTACCGGTTGATTAGTGTGTATTAATCGCGTGGATGACGGGTGTATTCCTTAATACCAATCGTGGGGTGGCATACGTACTTCCCCAACTCTATGAGCTCCTACTTCACTCCTATGTCGAGCCGGCTAGGAAGCTCCTAACATGGGATCACTAGAATTCGCTCATGCATTAAATACAACCATAAAAACCTTAGTACGCATTGGTTCATGTTTCTTAAGACGTTCAAGCAAGTTACCGTATAGGAAGTTAGCCAGTTTTCTTAAGCCTAACATCGATAAACAATCATCCAATACAATTAATAACACACTAATAACCAATAATCAATAGCTAGGTTTCATTAGATCTAAGCAAACACAAGATAAATCTAGCCTAGCATGTTAATCAAAAGACAAGAACAAGATATAATCAAACAACACATAGACATATTGATTGATTAAATGATAACTTATCTTCAATTAAACATGGGAGATCCAAGGGTATGAAAACCCTTAAAAATGGCAGAAATTCGTCTTAGGGTTTCTCCTCACAAAGTTGCACCCTAATGACAAAAAATTGCAAAACTATATATAGAGTTTAAGGGCTGACGGCGTCACGTTATAGATCTTGACGCCGTCACCTCGCCGTGTCTAGGGTTCCCGGATGGCCTTCCTGACGCCGTCCCTCTTTAGACCTCCAAAATCCGCTCTGGCTTATCAAAGCTTGACGCCGTCAGAAATGAGCTTGACGCCGTCCCTCTTTAGCTTAAACCGTGACGACCTTGATCACTTCAAAGGGTGACGCCGTCAGACTTTCCATTGTAAAATTCTCTGGCTTATCATGAGTAATTTTCATATCCACCTTTTTTGCCAAGCCGTGACGCCGTCTGGAACAATCCCTGACGCCGTCAAAGGTACTTTCCAGCATAATTTTGAGACTTTGTCGTTTTCTTCACTTTTATGCTCCAAAAACGTCCAAAATGCTTCCTTTTCCAGATTTCTTCTCCAAAGTACCTAAAATGACAAAAGGAACGATTTAGGGCAATATTTGATCAAATAAATACGATTTAGGGCTTAAATGACCCCCTAAAAGCGGTACACTTTTCGCTTCATCATGCATTGTCCTCAATGTAATAAAAATGAACTTCAAAGTAAAGGAAATGGGAAAATTTTAGTTAAAAAGGTACTACCAGGGTAAATACGCACACGCATATTTGATCATAAGTATGCAACTGAGTTCTCCAACTCCAAATATATTGATCAACAATAAGCTTCCGGTAATTTACCCCTACAAAAACTGCAAAAACATACGAAACAAAATAAACAAACAAACAAAATACTAAAAACAAACAAAGTAATTGAAAATAAACCATATGTAATTAATCCTAAAAAAAATTATTAATTAAGATAATAGAAATAAAATTGTTCGACCCATAATTGTTTTTAAACACAAACCATCATACTCGAATCTCGATGATCACTCATCATCGTCTTCCATGTCGTCAGGAGTATGAATTCTCTCATCTTCACTCTCCTCATCATCTCCATCCTCATAATTTTCTTCCTCATCAAAAACTGTAAAAACTTTTTGCCTCTTCTTTCCAACTCCTGATGATGATCCTCCTACATCATAACTTGAGCCTCAAACCTCTGGGACTCTACCATAAACAGGTACTGGTTCGGGAAGAGGAGCATACCCAGGATATGGGTAAGGATATGGGTAGGGTGGAACGTTTGGTGGGTTGTAGGGTAGTACCTCATAGTTGGCTTCACATGCCATGTGTTGGAGCATCGGAATTGAATAATCAAAATTGTAATTATGCCTCATCACCATCGAATCTCTCCACACTTCCCTACGTTCAATATCATTCAACTCACGATTCCAATCCCCCCATCCCGAGTCAAAACCACTCGGTGCATGAACATTCCTTATTGGCGGCGGTGGTTGATACAGTGGTTGTGGTGCGGCTTGAGGTGCGGCCATCGCCGGCTCATTCCAAGCTCCCAACATTCTACTATTTCGATTCAATGCTTTCCCAAAACTTTTATCGTCCCATGTCTCACTTTCCATCGGCTCCGAACACTTAACCAATTCCTCATTCTCAAAATAACCCAAATTTCTAGCCAATGCGGTCACATAGTGACCTCCACAAATGTCACTCCTATCCTTGATCCCTGGTGCTCTTCTCGAAAGATATTCGGCTATTATCCAAGCTATATTTTTGTTCTTGTCCTCCTCCAACAACTTCATAACCCATAGGTCGGGTTGATTGCATTTATCTCGACTCCCCGTCCTGTGTAAAACACCCCAAGCTATTAATTTCTCCAAAATTTTCATTAACGGGTTTCTTAGCTTGGACGAGTTTCTCCTTAAACAACTTGGATCACCAATACGATTCCAATATTCCGGAATCCCTTCATAATCATTGTGGTACCTCACTAAGCTCAGAAAATGTGCTTCAAACAATCTATGCTCAACTTCATCTTGCTCGTACAATCCAAGAGCAACTGCAAAACCTAGCAAAGTGTAAGCATGCTCCTTGCCACACAATCGAAACCGAATACACGTTTCCCTTATTAAAATAACAACTTTCCTCTTAAAGTAGAAAGTTGAGAAGAACTCCAAACTTCATTCTCTAAAAACATTCTCATAAATACTGAAAGCTCTTTCCCATGAATAATCCTCAAAAGTATCCGCATCTCCTGGATACACGTAAGACATCCTCATCGTCTTTCTCAATTCTTCCTCACATTCATAATCCGTAAACACATCCCAATTAACCAAACGTGGTTTAGTAAATTTCCTCACTTGAAGCTTTGAAAGACGCTCACGAAAAGCGTGCTTTTCTTCTTTCTTTAACTTTCTGAATTTGAGATTTTCATTACTCTCCGGCTGAACATCATATGTGACTTTACTCTTCGCATTCCTTTGAACAAACTTTGTCACGATAGGATTAACACGAACACGTGATGAACTCGAACTACCTGCAACATAACTCTATAGAAAACACAATATATGTTAGTATAAGAGTATAAGAACCAACGCTACATGATCTAGAAGTCCAAAAGCTCATTTTAAAATTTTTCATTTTAAGTTTACTGAGCCCACCATCCGATCGGTATTGGCTCCAACCGAATCGGATGGAGTAAATTACCCCGCCCAACCGATCGGTTTTAACCCGCAACCGAATCGGTTGTGGCTTACTGTGAAGGCAAAAAAAAAATTTCTCGACTCCAATCAATTTCTACCAATTCCTATTCTCTCATATCTTACATTTGAACAATTATAGTGGTTTCTACATTTCCCATTCATCCCTATAACAATCTATAAAATATCCACATGATTTCTCAATCATTCCTAGAACATAAGAACACTACCAAATCAAACTCTTCAATTAGTGTTCTAATCAACAATGCACTATCCTAGCATCACTAATTAACAACTAAATAACATCTGGGAATCATCAATTGCAACCTAAATCGATTCAAAGTTTTGACCCAATTCAATCCAAAAATTCAGTCAACCAATTCTTCCTCAAAACTTAATCAATCAATCTAATTCTTTTTGCAATGTATTCCTCTATCAATTACCTATCTATCCCAGAAAAAATTACATCTTAATTCGAACTGTATCAAAAATACCCAAATCTTGACCTAATTCAATAAATCCGAATTAAAACCTAATTAAACCAAATTGATGATGTTACTTACTTGTTTTGGAGCCATGGATTATCTGCAAACACTCCTGCAACTCTTAATTATCTCCTGGTGGTCGAATTATTGGAACCCGAATTTGGTGGATTGTGTATGTGTGTTTTTTATGATTTTTGAAATTTTGAGTTTATATATCAAACTCCATCCGATCAGTATTTGATCCAACCGATTCGGATTAAGTTTTTGCAAAAATTTACTTTTTCTCTTGCCAACTCCTTGTGATACTTGTGAGAGCAAGTGAAAATGTTTTTCTTTCTTCAAAAATTCTATTTGTATATAAAAATTCCAAAACACTTAGTCTACCAAATTGTGTCCAAAGTCTATCTCTACTAATTCTTAAACAAAACTTACTCTAAAAATCTCAACTTAAAAAAAAAAACATAACTTCATAATCATAAAACTTAATAAAAAGAACAAAGTCTTAACTTAAACTTAAACTTAAACAACTTGAAACAAATAAAATGCAAACATTAAAAACTAAAATGCATAAAAATAAAGGAAAACAAACAATTAGCTAGCACAAGTGTTGTGCTTTATTTCTAAACTTGTTCACTTGATCTTCATCCTTCAAAATACTCATGCCTTAAGATATCATCTCCTCGAAATTTTCCGGACAATTTCTGGTTTGTCTTTTGAGTTTTAAATCGTCTTGCAAAGTTTCTTCCATCTGGGCAAATAATGTCAAACTTCACTCGCCATTCTCCGTCTCCTTCTTCCTTCTTATAAACACTAGGACTGTCGGGTCCCCACTCTAAATTCTTTAGTTGGACCGGTAAAGATCCAAGAAAATCTGTTAGCTTATTAAACACAAAAACATTTTTAAAGGGGTTATAGAAAGCCTCCATTGCTAGAGCTCTCTCCATCTCATCTTCAATGTCAAAGTAACTCGGAGCAACCGGCCCATATTTAGGCCTACCATCTTCATCTCTTCCCACTTCAAAACAACCCAAGTGGTCTTCTTCTTCATCTTCTTCTTCATGCACTTCCTTCACTATTTTTCCTCTTGGCTTTGGATAATAAGTATGTTTCAAGATCCCATCATTAATAGTCATAGTACCACGACCCATATCTATAATAGCCCCACAAGTTCTTAGAAACGATCTACTTAACAATAGTGGTAACTCTTTGTCCACCAGAATGTTAAGTACTAAGAAATCGGCTAAAAATGCCTGGTACCCTATTTGGACTCGTACATTTCTTACTTCAGCCATTTCCTTTGCCTGAGAATTATCAGCCATAGTAAGATTAGACTGATTAGGTTGGGGGTTACTAAGCCCTAACCTCTTGTCCAACGTATAAGGCATAACACTAACACTTGACCCTGTATCGGCCAATGCATACATCACAACTGTTCCATTTACCTTAATGGGTAAAAATAAATTTCCCGGATCACTCATCTTCTTTTGCAATCCATTTTCCACTATCCTTGCTCTCTCAACCTCATCGAAATCTTTGTCTTCTAGTCTAGCCCTGGCCATCATTACCGCATCCAACTTCTTACGGTATGTCATGTAATTTTTCAATACATCTATGACCGGTTTCTCTTCCATAAGCTCTTGAAATTTCATCTCCAAGTTCTCCAAAATAGCCTCCTTTTGTTCTTGGGTTAGAGGTTTAACAGTTACTGGTGAAATTGGTGTTGAATTTGATGATGATGATGATTTATCATTCTTTGGGGTGGAGGGTTGGGTTAATTTGTTTAGGGGTGCCTTCTTTCTACTTTCCTTTCCCATCTTAACAATCTCTTCCTTCCCTTCTTCTAATTCCGCAAACATCTCATCAACTTCTTTTCCTTCTTTCCATTCGGTAATGTCAATTCTCATCTCGCCAAGTGCGAAATCAAGCTTACACTTGGTTGTAACAAGAAAGTCTCGTCCAAAAACTACATCCGATTCATCAACATTTCCATATTCTAGGACTACAAAATCAACTTTGAAAATGTGGCCGTGAATATTCACTTTCACATCTTTTACCTTCTTTCTCCCATAATCCTCATAGTCAAGTCGAACAAAACCAAGCTTGTCTAACATATTTTCGGTGATATAGTTGTCCCCATATTCCATATTCAACTGAGCATCCCACGCTTGAATTCCTTCCACACCACATGGTGTAGCAAACCTCATAAACGGTGCATCAAATTCCTTGGGTGGTGCTCTTGTGAACACAACAACTCTTTTCTCCTTTGGTGAACAAACTAGATTCTCCCCAACTTCTTCTATCTTTTCAACATCGACCTTAACATCTTCCAACATATTTTCCAAACGCTCCAAGGAATCCCCCGAATCCTTGAACATTTCTTCCAAATTCCTCAAGTATTCCAACACTTCGCTTAAACTCTCCATTTCACTTAGGCAAATACTAACTATAACATAACCACAAAATCAAAAATCCAAACCATTAGCTTTAGGGTTAGTCATAATCGAAACATACTCAAAAATGAAGTTATATCAAGTAACAAACAAGTTTAAACACTCAAAACAATAAAACAAGTAACAATAAAAAAACTTTATAAAAATTTTCCGAGGCAACTATCCGATCGGATGGACAAATCGTAAAAATCCAAAGTTACCCAACCGAATCGGATGCGGGTAACATCCGATCGGTTGGATCAAATATTTAAAAAAAAAAACTTTTTGTTTTATAACTAACACTAAATCAAAATTTTAATATAAAATCTAATGCATAAAATAATTATCTAAAAATGAAAAATGAAACATAAATAACTTTTAATTAACATTTAACTAATAACTATTATTAACTAAGCAAATTAAATGAAACTCTTAAACTACTTAACCATTAATCATAAAATTAACTACATTAACTAGATTTAATAAAAACATTAAAGACATTAAAACTAATCTAATGATCACCATTAACTATCTAATTAAACAAATACTTAATTATATCTATTACTATCATTAATCTAACATTAATGTATGTAAACCTAGATCTACACTACTTTATCACTACAACTAACTACTAAATATTAAACAAACGTGACACTCAACAATTATAAGAAGTATAGATGAAGAGAAGATGTGATGGATCGTATGATAATATTTATGGCCGAATGTTTATTAGATTCAAATGAAAGAAATAAAACAAACACAAACCATGAGAGCACACACACACCCCTACACACTCTCAACTATACTAGTCTTTGAGGCACACACAAAATGGGGATGAAAGTGTGTATTTATAGGAGGTGAGTGACGCCCTACATGCTATCATTGGGCTTCGGTTGGGCTTGAGGCTCATGGGCTTTACATTAGTCATTTAGACAATACAAGCTAACTTATCTATTCTATACCACAAGCCCAACAGGTTAAACTATTCTATTGTACGAGTACTCGATACACTCAAAGTCTTAATGTTACAAATGACCATCACTTCACTAATAATTTAAATGCTAACAATCTCCCCCTAAGGGATGGTCATTTCAATGATGCTCCCGGTGATAGGTCTTTTGTCTTCGTTGTCTTGAACTTTGTGTGTCGTTGTAGAATAGTCTTCATTCATTGCTCCTTCATGCTATGTGATCTTCAAAGTAATCATCTTTTGGTCGTTCTTGCCTTGATCAACATCTTCGTGTGGTGATGCGACGTGTCCTCCAACATACTCATACATTGTTAACTTCATAATCATGCTGACAATCTCCCCTTATTCTTTCCTTATTTGATATATGAACTCGTTCTTGACATCTTGATTAGCTTTTTGACTTTGTCGTTACACTTTGTCTTTAACTTTATCCTTTTGCTTGAACTTTTACACTTGAGCTCTGTTGAGGATAATCTTCATAAGTATGAGTATGTGGAAGTGAAGATGATTGATATATCTGATGATGGTAGATGGACTTTTTTCAGTACCTGCATAAAAAAGTTAGCAATAATTCGTCCAGCGCTTATAGGTTCAGATTTCGAGATTGTTAACAGCATAATGTGAAAACTTTCTCGAATCTGTACCAAGGCCGTTCTGAATCGGATACCCTCGAAAGGGCTTACACAGACACACCGAAGTGCACCCACGATTCAGTGAGTCGCTGGAGATCACCCCATGACTGTAGACCGTTTGAAGCACGTAACCATCATGATATAAATGGCAAGATCCGAAGATATCATTAAGACTCTTGAACACCTTGTGTCCTTTTTGGTGAACACAAGGGTATTCATATGGAAGTGTTCCTAAGAGATTTTTGATGAATCTCATGGCTCTAGACTTTTGGTTTTAGTAGTCGGAGGCATGGAGCAGAGTGCCACCTTTTCAAAATCAACACATCTCGGAGTGAGAGGCCGATAGATTATGCAGTGTTCTCCGTGAGAAATGAAACAAATATCTTTTAAGAGATATCTGAGTGGCTAGGAGGGGTGATGCAACGCGTCACTGGGTCCATGACGTCTTGTCTTCAATATCAGTATCACCTTAGTAAATACCGATAGCAGATGTATTGACCCGGTTTCTGCCCTAAGTTTTCATGGAGGGCTATTTCTTTTCACCCTTTCATTAAACTTTTCTTTTTAATTCTTCAACCCCTTCTTTCCCTTTCTCATTTACTCCTTTTTTCAATCTTTCCTAAGGACTTCTAATTCAAATCTAGTGGAATTGTCCTTGGGTAGATCCCTCCAGCTCTGGCGGATCATTGGACATAACCTAACCATAATCACCTTATTACTCCATGATTATCCTAGATTATCGATCACATGCCATAAAACCTTTTGTGAAAATCTCTCAAAATGTTTATGAATAAACACATTTTAGATAACACTTCGAGAGTTTTGCATTTTCTGAAATACTCCCCCTTCACATGTGCTTATGCATTTTTTAAGATAAATTTGCACATGTTGGGTAGAGTTCGCACATTTTTGAATTGATCGATTTTCAGTTAACATGACCATCGCGAGACACGCTTACATCACTAGTTAGACTAGCTTGAAATTATTACCCGTCCTGGTCATATTCAATGATCATCTCTCGAATTGGTACATTCTACTCAGACAAGTCCTCTGCGAGACATGTTTACATTACTGGATAACCAGCTTGAAATTATTACCCGTCCCGGACAAGTCTTTTCGATTACGGACATTTGATTTTTGTCAATTCGAGGGTTAAAATCTTGAGTCGAGCTCTTTTGAGATTCAATCCACGATCTTTAAACTTTTGATCACATTTTAATCACGTCTTCTCCCCCTCAAAAATAGCATGCAGTGACATTTTTTATATCACCTGATTAAAATGAGAGCTTTTTGGAGAGATAGACGGATCATTTTAGCATGATTTGGAATATTTTGTTTTTCTTTTTATACTCCCCCTTAAATAAAGCATATTTTTTAAACATTCGAGTTTAAAATCATTTAAGGATATAGAGGGAGTTATCTTTTTGAAAAATCTCGAGCACAGAATTTGGAGAAAGATTTTGAAAAATCTTTTTGAAAAATCTTGATAATGTGCTCAAGAATTTTTTAATTTGCCGTTAACATTGCGAGTCCTGATCTGAAATAATCAGAAGTCATCAATGTAGCCCGGGTTTCGTACTGAAAAGTATGAAAGCCGTCATTTAAGTGCGGGTTCCGTACTGAAGTATACGACAGAGAGACTACATGTTTTAGAAAAATTTAAATGAACTCTCGCTCAAGCATCTGTACATGTCCGTATCATTGTTGAATGACATTTCTAGATACGTACAGAATATCGATTATACGAGAGACATGTCATGAGAAGAATATTTTTGTCTTTTATATTTTATATTGTTTTTGTATTTTTGAAAATTTTCAAATTTTGTATTTTCTTTTTGTTGGTTTTTCAAATTTTGTATTTTTTTTTAATATTTATAGCGAAGCTTTTTATGATAAAATTCAAGAAGTTTCGAGAAGACTTTCTAACTCATCGGGAGTTAGGCTTCACATGTCAATTCGTCGAACTAAGTTATCAAACCTTTCTTTTGGAAGGGCTTTAGTAAATAGATAGGCGAGTTGGTATTCAGTCTTCATGAAGAATAATTCAACAGTACCCTCTTCTACATGTTCCTTTATGAAGTGATGGTGGACTCTAATATGCTTGGTCTTCGAGTGTTGCACGGGATTGCACGAGATGGCTATGGCACTTTTCGAATCACAATAGATAGGAATGCGGTCGAAAGAGAAGCCATAATCTGTGAGTTGTGTCTGCATCCATAAAACTTGGGCACAACACGTAGATAGAGATACATACTCGGCTTCAGCGGTTGATAACGCAGTGCAATCTTGTTTCCTTGATGACCAGCCTACTAGCTTTTCTCCCAAAAATTGTGCTCCACCTGATGTACTCTTTGCTGTAACTTGGCAACCGGCACGGTCCGCATCTGAAAAGGCTGTTAGTGTAAACTCCGAATCCTTCGGATACCAAAGTCCCATGTTAATGGTTCTCCGTAGGTACCGAAAGATCCGTTTAACCTCTTGGAGGTGAAGTTCGGTAGGCCTTGCCTGAAACTGTGCTAATAAACAGACAACAAAATGTATATCGGGTTGACTAGCATTTAAGTACATGAGAGACCCAATCATGCTCTGATATTTCTTCGGATCGATGGGTTTCCCATATAAGTCTGAGCCTATTTTGGGTTAAGTGACCATTGGTGTACGAACAAAGTCACAATTTTCCATTCCATGTTTCTTTAAAATCTCAATAGTATATTTAGCCTGATTAATAAAAATACCACGTGGGATTTGATGAATTTGTAAACCAAGAAAGAATTTTAATTCCCCCATCATGGACATTTCAAATTTGCTTTTTATGAGATTTTCAAAATGTTTTGAATGTTTCGGATTAGTGGACCCAAATATAATGCCATCCACGTAAATCCGAACAATCAAAATATCATCTTTGAATTTTTTAGTAAACAAGGTCGAGTCAATTGTTCCTTTGGTGAAATTGTTTTGAAGTAGGAAAGATGATAACTCGTCATACCACGTCCTTGGGGCTTGTTTCAAACCATAGATAGCTTTCTTAAGCTTGTAGACGGATTCGGGATGATCTTTGTCAACGAATCCATCTGGCTGACTCATGTATACCTCTTCTTTCAGAGTTCCATTCAAGAATGCTGTCGTGATATCCATCTGATAGACCGTGATGTTTTTATGAGCTACATATGCTAAGAAAATCCTGACCGCCTAAAGCCTTGCTACTGGCGCGAATGACTCATCAAAATCTATTCCTTCTTCCTGTCTAAATCCCTTGGCCACGAGACGAGCTTTGTTGCGAATTACAGTCATCTCTTCATCCTTTTTGTTCTTCCATAACCACTTAAGATCAATGACAAGTTTGTCGATTGGTCTTGGCACTAAATCCCAAGTGTCATGTAGTTGATATTGGAGAAGTTCTTCCTGCATCGCTTCAATCCATGCATTATCTGCCATCGCCTCCCGAATGTTCTTGGCTCTTTTAGACTGACTGAGCAGACATAGATGCAGATATCGGAATCGGTGGCGAGTTGTTTCCTCGTCTGAACTGGCCGTGAGGGTTCACTAATGACTTGTTCAATTAGATGGTCTTTTGTCCACTGTAATGTAGAAGGGTACCTTGGATTTGACGAATGCGTGTTAGTTGGTTCATGTAACCTAAAAGAAGATTCAGCAGATTTCGTTGCAAATGGGATTCCAAATGGTTCTTCTTCTAACACAGTATCGTTTTGTTGTTGTTCTTCTTGAATTGGGGTATTGGGGTTTTACTCATCAACTCTTGGTAAGACAATCTCAATTACTGAAGTTGCTGGAGTATATGTTGATGACGTTAAGGGAGTTGGTGCGTCAGCTTCGATTGTTGTTGATGCATCTTGTGGCGGTGGTGGTGGTTGATGTTGTTGAGCGGGTGCAGCGGAACGTTGTTGTGATGCATTTGTCGAAGGTCCACCATAGTACTCATCATACATATACTCGAAGAAAGTGTCCAGTTCTTGATTTGTTGGTTTGTCAATATTAGTTGACTGAGCTCCTTAGGGTATGAGTCCTTAACTAATATGTCCAGAAGTTTGACTGTTTGGTTTGGGTCCTAATCTGGTATGATTAGAAGCCATCGCGTTAAGTGCGGGTTCTAGAGCGAGTCTCTCAGAAGCCATCTGTGAAATCTCGTCAAACTTCACATTCATCGTCTCCATAATCCTTTTAGTTCTACGATTATACACCCTGAATGCCCTCGAGTTGTCTGAATAACCAATGAAGATTCCAATATCACCCTTAGTTTTCAGTTTCCCCAGATCTTCTCTGTCGTTCGTAGGATAGTACAAAGCGCCAAATACACGAAGGTAAGAGATGTTGGGTTTTCTGTTGTTCACTAATTCATACGGGGTTTTATTGAATCTTGGATGGATAAGGGATCGGTTCTGAGTAAAACAAGCAGTGGCAACAGCATCAGTCCATAAGAATAACGGTGCACTGGAATAAATCAGCATTGTACGAGCAGCTTCCACAAGAGTTTGATTTCTTCTTTCAACTACCCCATTCTGTTGTGGAGTTCTTACAGCTGATGTCTGATGTGTGATTCCAGCATCTTCAAAGTAGGTTCTTAACTCCTGATTAGTGAATTACGTGCCATTGTCAGTTCTTACAATCCTAACTGGAGCTTGAAGTAAAACTTAAATGCGCTTCAGAAAGGTGATGATGATGCCTGGTGCTTCATCTTTTGACCTTAAAAACCTTACCCATGTATATCTTGAGTAGTCATCGACAATAACAGGAATATACTTTGTCCCATTGATACTCTCAACTCTCATTGGGCTACATAAGTCCATATGCAACAAATGTGACTTATCCACCGAACTGGGTACGGTTTTAGGTTTGTAAGTTGCCCGTTTGCTTTTGCCTTACTCACACGATGGACATAAGTGTGCTTTGGTGTATTTGAATTTAGGGAGACCGGTGACGATGTCGTCTTTGGCTAGCTTTGTTAAGGTGTCGAAGTTGGGATGGGATAATCGTCTGTGCCACAACTAGGACTTAGTTTCGTCAGCTCTTATCATGAGACAAACTGGTGATGAAGAGGCCATTTGGTTTATGTCGATAGCATAGAGATTGGTTCCACGATTTCCGGTTAAGAGATCATCTCCAATCAAATTCCTAATGAAGCAAGTATTTCTCCTAAATGCAATCTCTAAATCTGCATCACAAAAATGCCCAACTGAAAACAGATTGTGTCCCAACCCTTCGACATAGTAAACCCGAGTGATTAAGAAATTACCGAACTGAAGATCTCCATAACCCAGAATAGCTGCTACATGATCATTTCCAAAGCGAACAGTTCCCATGAACTTCCATACAAAGTTGACCAGCAGCTTGAGATTCTCGGTCACGTGCTTGGAGCAACCCGAGTTGACGATCCAAAGACAGATTTCAATGACCTGCCAAGAACAGATGATTTTGCATTTGGAAACCGTTTAACATGTGGTTCCATGGGGTTAGATGTAACAGACAAATCACACTTAGAGAAGGTTTCTATTTGTTCTTTTGGAACAATTTCTAATTTGCCATTCTTAAGTGTAAACTTTCTCCCCGTTGGTTTCCATGCACAAAACTTAAGATGGTCCATAGGCAATATGCTACTAGTGGTTGACCTAGCTAGTTTAATAAGTCTTTTAATATATCTAGATCTGGCACTAATTCCTGGAGGCACATCTTTCTGTTCAGGCATAGCATTCACATTCACATTATTAGAAACAATATCATCACAAGCATTTTCAGATAACGATTTCTTGCACATTAAACAAACAGAGTCATTACATGCACTCGAAACAGTATTCTTAACATTACATCCAGATGACATATGTTTCTTATTCGAAAGCGATAAAATCCTAGGGTGTTCTTCTACTTCTTCCGTTTTATTCTTGTTTTCACTCTCAGAGGCAGGCGAGACTCTATTCCTTGTATTGCTCCTAGGCTTTGGTCTGCTGCTCCTAGAGGTACTTTCTACTGCTGTAGAAGGTAAGGCACACACATTAGGATTTATCTCGTTGTCCTTTGAATTTGTATTAGCATTCCTAGTCTCTTTTGGATTATCTTTCACACTTTTGTCTATCGCCCTATATGTTTGAGATGTAGAGATAGACGCAGTAGTGGTACTAATCCTATAAAGGCCAGGTGCTATCACATTTGATGTTTCGACAACAGATTTCTCTTTTCCTTTTTCACTTTGTCTAGGCAAGGGTGTTAGAGTGACTGGAACACATTGAGAGATTGACATTTTTGGTTTAATAACTGGATTTTCCTTAGTTTTCTCACCCTTCCTTTTTAGACTTTCCAGCTGAGACTTCAAATGATCATTTTACTCTTTCATGTTTTTATAAGACCGCTCATACGACAATTTTTCATATTTGCATTCTTTTTTTTTTCGATCAAGTTGTTTAAAATATGTGACATTTTCTTTTTCAAGTTTAGCAAGCGCATTTTCATATTTTAACACAATTTGAGAAGTCTCAGCTCTCAATCTTTCATCATCTTCCACAGAATATGTTTGATAAATAATGGACATAATATCAGTCAATAGAGCTACTTCGAAGAGAGTGTCATTGTGTTTTTCCAAAACTTTGACGTGTTCAATGTTTTCATTAGCTTCCTTCACCAACGATTTGTGGTCCTTGACAAAGTCGTCTGGTTCTTTTAGAAGATTATTTTCAACATTAAGAACTACCGCATAAATTACAGTAATTGTAGGATTGATTTCCGTTTCAAACATCTTTTTCTGTTCTGTATGAAAACTTGAATACCAGTCATTGAATTTACTTTTTTTTTGGATGCCACAATCATTTGAAGCGTTTCAACTCTTCTTTTAAGATCATCCAAATATCGTCTAGCTTCACTCGTGTTACAAGTGTTCTTAGAGGACATTTGTTCGATGTTAGAAAGATGTTTTGAACAAGATGAACGCCAGAAATTGTGTTAAGCTTATTATAATCAATTGGTCTAATTTATGGGTTCATTTGTCTCATTTTGTTTCAACTCACTTCGGCAAGCTCAATCGTTTCATAAGAATCCCGAACCTCGGGAGGATCATGTTTATCATTTAGCACACTACCATTATATAACACATTCTGTTCTTTCTGAGCTTTCTTGAGATGATAAGGGTTTTCACAACCGATAGCCATTTTCTTCATTGTATGTAAAATCGGGTTTGGATCGTTAATTAGCAAATTAATTGTTTGTGTAGACTGACCCGTTTTTACAAGCAAATCTTCCAACTTTTTAATGGTTTCTTATTTGTCAATGATTTCATCAAGAAGATCATTTTCTCGTTTTGAAAACCTTGCATTCAACTCTTTCTTTTCTTTTTCAAGATCAGAACAAGTTGATTTTTGTTTAGAAAGTTGGTTGGTTAATTCAGAAATTTCTATGTTTAAGGATTTTATTTGCATGTTCAACTTAACATCAAGAGTGTCATATTTGATTCGCAAATGTTTTTCTCTTAAAACAGAATCTCTATAACCAGTTTCAAGTTCTGACAGTCATTTGTTATTAAATTCAAAAGCTTGTTCATTCACCTTATATCTCTCAAGCTCAGTGGTCAATTTAGCATTCGCGGCCTTAACATCGCGATTGACTTGTTTGACCTTTTCAATTTCAATACTACAATTTTGCAATAATGATTCAAATAAAGCACGTGTATCCTCATCATTCTCAGTATGTTGAGACTCGAAGCCTCCATTAGGATCCATATCTGGAGTAGCCAAATTTGTATTGCTACAACTTGGGGAGTCCATATATGTATCGAAAGTGGGTGTAGGAGTTGCAGGATACTGTTCATTTTGAGGTGACATATCAAAGATTTCATTATTGTGACATGTAGCATATGGTGATACCTCAGAAACTCCATTGATATCATATACAGGAGGTGCTTCAGAATCCGTATCATATTTAACCTCCTGAAGATTGGCCATGAAAATGCAGTTGGCATCGATATCCTCAAGGTCTTCCATATCATCCATCAAAGCCATGAAATCATTCTCCTCGGCATTCAACTGAAACCCTGCCTTTTCTTTCTGAGCTAAGAGCACTGCTTTCTGAAGATACTCAAGATCTTTCTTCTTTGGCTTGGTGGGACAGTTCCTTGCCATGTGACCAATTCCTTGACAGTTGAAACACTTTAACACATTCCCTTGATTCATATTCCCAGCATTCCCAGCAACTGGAGCAGCAACATTCCCAAACTGATTCCCCATATTCTGACCCCTTTGATTTCCAACAACTTGACCCAACTGATTCTGATTACCCATGTACTGACCCATCTGATTACCAATATACTGCCCTGCATTCTGATTACCCATATGATATCGAGGAGCATATCCTTGCTGATTCCCATAACCTCCAACCATCTGTCCTTGTTGACCCATGTTGAAACTCGGCTGTGCAATTTGCCTGTTGTGATTATTCGATGAAATCCTTTGGTTGTTATTAGTGGGTGTGCAGTAGCGTCCTTGGAATACCTTTGAGAGAAGAGTAAATGCTTGAGTCAAAGCAGCACTGTCATCATTTTCATCGTATTCTGGTTCTGGGTATTGTGGGTATTGTGGTTGTGGAAATGTCCTTCAGCCCTTGAAAGCCATTAACTAACCTTAAGAGCAATTAGGGCTGGTCTCTCTCTTGGGTTAGCCCGCTTCTCATTACTTGTTGTTGTGGGTAGAATGGTTGTTGTGGGACATATTGTTGTTGTGGGAAGTTCTGAGTAGAAGTGGATGATGATGGTTGTGTATTCACTGTTGTAGGTGTTGGTGCTTGAGTAATCAATGCTAGAGGATCATATTGTTTGGCTAGCTTCTCTCTCCTAACTTCATCTGCCTCTTTCTGGTTTTGCTTCAAAAAATCATAGAGCTGATCATAGTTCACCTCATGAAGATTCTTTGTTTGGTTAACAATTGTGACATATCGTCCCCATTCCTCTGGTAGGTTGTTGATGAACTTGATGTTTTGAACAATTTACCTTGGAGTCAACTTGTTCCTGATGAGCTCATTCATGAGAGTGCAAAACCTTGTGTAGTAAGATTCAATTGGTTCAGCCGGAGTGGATGTGAACTTCTCCCATTCAGTTAGCAGCTTGTTTTCCATGTCTTGTTGTCCAATTTCTGTGCCATGACAAAGCCTTCGAACTCGTTCCCACATATCATAAGCAGTTTCACAACTTTTAACGGCAGCAAATATTTCTTGTGGTAAACCAAGTTGAATTAAGTGCATGGCTAAGTCATCAGCTTCAATTTGCTTCCAATCATCTGCTGTGTATTCCTCTTCCTTTTGATCTCGAAAGGTCGGTGGAACGGGAGGTATTGCATTTGGATTACCCGGTTCTTGAATCTGACGAGGCTTGAATGGTCCTTTCTGGATGGAGTTAAGCAAGAGTCTACCTTGACCATTAGGTTTGGTTTTGATGTATCGGATCATACGACTTGTCCATGGAAGATAACCACCTTTTTCTAGCATGGGAGGACGGTTTTCAGCACCGGCTGCATGGATATCTTGTTGAGTTGCCATTGATGATTTTGTATGATAAAGTTACTTCATGATCGTTGCAAAGAAATAGGAGTTGTGGTTGATGAAGGTTAAACTTAGTTGATGTTGTGAAGTCTTGGTTCTTTGTTGATGATCTATTGAAGTTTCTTGCAATTTAGATAAACTATTACAATTTAGATAAACGTAGCAAATTAAATAAAGTTACTAAATTTGACTAGACTATAATTTAGACAAAATCAAACGTTCACAAATTCGACAAAGTTATGTAAATTACAATTTAGATAAAATGAAAATTTCTATAGAAATTTCAATTTCGACCAAAATTTATACAAATTATGGCAAAATTTCAATTTATATAGAATTATGCAATTTATATAAATTGGCAATTTATATAAACGATCTAACTAATTTATACAAATTAGTAGATATTCCTTTGTCGAAGTATTCGTCACACTCATATAAGCGAGAGAATATCGATTCTGCGATCTTTGATGTTGTAGAAATTAAAAGTTCAAATCAAATTTATAAAAATTATTTAAGTTGTAACGTGTTTAAATCAATTGCGATAGAGGACTGAATTTGCCAATTTGCGAAAGTACTTTAAACTGTCACAATTTCGATAAGGGACTGCTTTAGTCAATTTACGAAAGTACTTTAAACTGTCACAATTTCGATAAGGGACTGCTTTTGCCAATTTACGAAAGAAGGCTCCAATTGCTGCTTTTGCGATAAAGGACCAGTTCTGACAATTTGCGAAAGTCTGTAGACAGAATTGCTATAAGGGACTGTTCTTGACAAATTGCAAAAGAATCTTTAGACAATTGCGATAAGGGACTGATTCTGTCAATTGCGAAAAGTCTGTCCGAGAAACAATTTCGATAAAGCTGTCTGATAAACAATTGCGATAAACTTCTCGTATAACAATTGCGATAAAAGCAGTTGACCAACAATTTCGATAGAGTTGACTTCTGGGCAGAATTGCGATAAAACTGAGTGAGACAATTGCGATAAAGAGAGCTGGCCAGAATTGCGATAAAGCTTGCTTGGACAATTTCGATAACTTCACAATTCCTATAGAAATTATACAATTTCTATAAACCCTTTTTTATAGAAATTGTCAAGCACAACAATTCCTATAAACCCCTTTTTATCTAAATTCTTATACAAGAAAATAGATTTTTTCAATGTTGATGAAGATCCTTTTTATCACAATTCTTATACAAGAAATGGATAAAAACCAAGTCGCAACTTTTGTAGATTCGAACCGCAAGTTTTTGTAGCCTCTTTGTCTCGATCACAATTTCAAATAATCGAACTAGCCAACAAAGTTATCACCTTTTGTTGCCAAAATGATGTAGAACCAGTTTTTCGATACAAAAAATAACTTTTTAACGCCCAAAACTTAACAAAACTCACGTAACAACTAAAAAGTTACCACCTTTTTCCTTAAACCTCACGTAAAACACAAAAAGCTTCAACCTTTTTGATTAATCTTCACGCTAAACTCAAAATAAAGACCAAAAGTACTCGTTAAACTAAGAAGAAACGCAACTTTTAAGCTCGGTTTGAGAAAAACGTGACACAACTAGATCCTATTTCCTTGTATGGCGTCTTGATACCACTTGTTATGATCTAAACTAATTACTTTATCACTACAACTACTCTATATATTAAACTAACGTGACACTCAACAAGACACTAGATAATATAGATGAAGAGAAGATGTGATGGATCGTATGATAATATTTATGGCCGAATGTTTATTAGATTCAAATGAAAGAAATAAAACAAACACAAACCATGAGAGCACACACACACCCCTACACACTCTCACCTATACTAGTCTTTGAGGCACACACAAAATGGGGGTGAGAATGTGTATTTATAGGAGGTGAGTGACGCCCTACTTGCTATCATTGGGCTTCGGTTGGGCTTTAGGCTCATGGGCTTTACATTAGTCATTTAGACAATACAAGCTAACTTATCTATTCTATACCACAAGCCCAACGCGTTAAACTATTCTATTGTACGAGTACTCGATACACACAAAGTCTTAATGTTACAAATGACCATCACTTCACAAATAATTTAAATGCTAACAATGTATCATTAAAAACTGAAATAAACAAAAACAATAAAAATCTAAAAAAATTTACCGTGGCTTCCAACCGATCAGATGGATAACCATCCGATTCGGTTGGTACCAAAACCAACTTCTTTTTTTTTTTTTTTTTTTTTTTTTTTTTTTTACTTTTAACTTCTTTAAACACGAATTTCTAATATCAAAAACTAATTAAACTACCAAATTCAAACAATTTCAATCAAATCCCCGGCAACGGCGCCAAAAACTTGATGTGCTACGTCGTGTGCAAGTTTTAAAAATCTATAAACATGATTTATCCTATTCTCTAATTAACACATACGAGCAAGTATACTCGTCCGTGATAGTAAAGGTGGGTAAGTCAAGATCGTCCCAAGGGATTTGGTATTTGTATTTGGTAAAACAAGTTTTAACAAAAAGGTTGTCAAGCTAATTTGGTGAGAATTCTCAAAGTAAATTCAATCAAACAAAACATATACTTGTGTGTAATTCTATAACTAATTTCATAGAGTATTCTAACAAGTTGGGTGTAACTTGTAATGATACACAATTTTATATGAATGATTAACAATCAATGGTTTATATCATGAAAAATCATTTCTAAGAATTCAATCTCCTAGTTAACTCCTTTCGGCCTTATTAACTATTATGACAATTCTTTTAAGCACTAGTTGTTTGAAAATCAATTCTTATCTTAATTGTTCCTACGAATCCTTTCGGCCCTTTTATTCATGATGAAATCGTTTCAAATAAATTTTAATGAGTAAATATGGTGCTTGTCACACACCATATCCCATACTAATTCGTGCACTAACTTTTTGGAAGAAAAACATAAAGAAAATCCTTTCGGCCCTTTTTATCCTTTAAAATGTTTTTATCAACTAATTAAGCAAGATTAGATGTTATTCCAACAAACTCATAAAACAAGAATTGGTTTCATGCATCACCTTTTAACATAAGAATTCTCCAACAATTAGTTACATCATAACACACAAGTATACCAACAATTACTCCATATCAATCATTATAAAACACAAGTAACAAAACACACTTTCATTAAACGTAAAGAAAAGGTAGTTCATGGTAAATAAACAAGATATACCTAGTTTAGATTACAAGAACTAGATTTGTGGCACTATAGCAACTACACTCCTCCAATCGCCTAATAAGACACGTAAACAACTCCACACTCGAACCACACTATTGAGACTTTAACTCAAAGTTCCTGGACATTTTTACAGCACTTCTAAGCTTTCGGGCAATGATAATAAGATAGCAAGGACTTGGTGTAAGCCTCTTACTAGTTTTTGGGTTGTCACACTTTGTAATCTAGCCTAGGGTCCTTTAAATAAGTGAAAGAACCCTTATTGCTCAAGTAAAAACGTCCTCAAATGAGTTAATAAGCAGGAAATGATCAGCCACCATGATTATGGGGCTTAAATCCGTCATTAAATGAAATCTTGTAACAGCAGCTTCATCCAACCGATCGGTATTGGGTTCCAACCGATCGGTTGGATCTCTCGGTAAAATCCATCACTTCCCATCCGAATCGGATGCGGGCTCCATCCGATCAGATGGAGTCTTCTGGCATTCACAACTTTGACTTTTCTTGGTCTTTTCCAGTACTTGGCTACATTTACTTGCATATACACTTTTTCCATGATTAAGCAACAAATATATACAAATATAACCAAATATAGTGCACAAAACTAATGATAACGTAACTAAAAACATGTTCATTTTGAGCGTTATCATCCTCCCCCAAAGGTAACATATCCTCCATCCAATGGTTGAAAGTCTGAAAGATAGGGCATGCTGCATGTCATATGCCTGGAACATCCACTATCTGCATAACCTTGATCTTCATCATCTTCCTGTGAATGTCCCTGCACATGAAATAAGGAAATTAGTTTTCTTGGGGTACCCAAGCCATTATTGACTTGGGTTTGCCTCGTGCATCAATATAGTCAAATCTTTTCAATACAGTTGATGCACCAATGGACTGAATTGGTCTCCAAATCCAACATGCTGAGGTCTTAACAACATTTTCCCTCTTATCCCTAGCAGTGTTTTGAGAGTTACCAGTACTAACTGCTTGGCTAGCAGTACTAACTGCTGGCTTTGCAGTTTGTGCCTTTGGTTTCCAAAATTGTTTTTGTACCACTGCTTTCTTTTGAAAAGGCCTTTTTGCAGTTTATGGTGCATATTTGAAAGTTGGTTTTGCACTTTTAACTGCTGGTCTAGGGTAAACAGTCTTAAAAGGTCTAGCAGTAATAACTGCTGGTCTGGTGAATTGGTTTTGGGCCAGACTTCATTAAACTTGTCCTGGGAGTTACTCTATCAGTATTAGGGTGAGATTGAGGCGTATTTGAGATCACCCTTTGGTTAGTATTCCCAGTTACCCTATTATTCCCAGTAACCATCTTTCTACCCTGATGGTTATCACAAAAAGCCTCAAGGTGGTCAAAACTACCACAAGTGTAACAAGCCTTCTTATACAGGACAAAGTCATCACCTAGTTGGTGAGACTTGAGGTTATTCCGGTTCCTCTGGTTACCTCTTGACTTGTCTGTGGATCTATACATTTCACAGTACCTAACTATTTTCCTAATTGATTTAACATTTGATTTAGGCCTAACAGTTTCATTTTCAACCACCTTAGGAACACTTGTTCCTTCTACCTTTCCTACTTCAGGTTTAACCACAACCTGATCTTCCTCATCATCAGATGTCCAGTCCTCAATGGTTGGAGCATCTGAATTCTTATCAGTGGATACCTTATCCTTAGGGAGTGAAGTGTCACTTGCAATCTCAAAAGGTTCACTGACTTCTACAGGCTTATCAACAATTACATTCTCTTTTGGCTTAAGACCATATTCTAACTTAGGTTGTTGAAATTCAGGAAAACCTGTATGCTCTAGGTCTATTCCTGGGGGTGCAGGCACTCCTCTATGAGGAGGTGGACAAGTTTTATACCCCAACCCAGACTTAGCTTTGTTAATTAACTGCCATTCAATTATTTTGTTTACACCTTTAGAGGCATATTATAAGGTTTCTACACTTAATTGAATGTTTTCATTAGCCTTTTTAATTCTATCAAACTCAGCTTTCAACAGACTAACCTCAGCATTTTTAATTGATAAATCCCTTTTAAGAACTGCTATATCATCAGCAAAAACAGATTCATTGTTCTTATAATGCACTATTTGATCTTCTAGGACTGCTAAACCTCTCTTATGATTAGACAAATTGTAATTAGTTATGTTTAGTTCAATCCTTTGTTCATCATAGTGTTTCCTTAAAGTTCCTAGTTCTTTAAGAGCAGTACATGTCTTAGAACAACATTTAGCAGATTGTACCTCAGAGTCAGAGAAGGCCATAGGAGCCATCTCAGTAGGTGCTTCCTCATCATCTGCTATAAAACTCCAATCAAAGCCTAGCCCATCAATAGCTACCATAGCCTTTGAGGTTGGCTCAGCTTCTTCCACAGCCTTGGGCTTGCTCCCATAACCTTTGCTCCTTCCATCATGTTGTCTAGGTCTTTTGCATTCCCTTGAAAAGTACCCCAGCTTGTGACAATTGTAGCATTCTACCCTTGATTTGTCAAAACCATCAGTATCATTGCTGCTGATGGTGATCTTCTTTCCAGTTCTTTGGTAGAATTTCTTAGCCCTTATGCTAAGAAGTGAGATCTTCCATTTGAGGTCCATCTCCTCCAAATCATCATCATTAATCTCCTGGAGGTCTTCATGAGTCAGCATTGACCCATCATTCTGGCTTGTCAGGAAGGCACAATAGGTTTTATCATCCAAAATACCAGTAGTACTGCTTGATGTGCTAGCAGTACTAACATTTGGGTTAGCAGTACTAACTCGCACAGCAACCTTCACTTCTTCAACTGGACTTGAATTACTAGGAGATGACATAAAGGCCATGTTCCTAGTGCTTGAACCAGTTCCTCCAGCCTTCTTCACATCCTGCCCAACAATCTTGAAGTTGCTGTATAAGTCCATTAGGCTCATAGTATCAATGTCTGGCTTGTTCTTCCAGACCACCACATGCATTGCCCACTCTGCAGGTAAACTTCTCAAGAACTTGGAATTCAGATCTTCCTGAGGTATGTCAACACCAAGAACAGCTAGTTGGCTGACAATTTTCTGCAGTCTGTTGAACATGTGATCCAAGGACTCATTACTGGTTGCAGTAACGTTTTCAAAATTTTGCTTTAGGAGAGTCTTTTGTGTCTTCTTGGTGGCTTCATTCCCACCATATCTATCAATGATTACCTCAAACAAGGTCTTAGCATCCTTGTACTTGCTGAAGTTCAAAAGTTGATCATTTAGAATGGTCATCATCAACAAACTTCTAGCCTTGAGGTCATTTTTCTTTTGAAGCCTTTCTTCTGCAGTCACTGGAGAGGTCTGCACAACTGTCTCTACCTTACCATCAACTGTTGTTGTAGAAGTTGAAGGCTTGAAAGAGTTTTCTTCTTCAATAATCTCCCAGAGTGCATAGTCCTGCACTTAGAAGTATTGTTCTATCCGCAGCCTCCACATATCAAATTCATTCTGCTTAAGCATTGGCAATTTAGCATCCATATTTGTTTGGGTAGTCTCCATGTCCATTACTTTCTCTTCTAAATCAATAGTATCAACCTGGCTCTGATACCACTTGAGAGGATTATAAACACTTAGGATGTTATTCCTTTATAACGTGTTTGAGATACTTTGAGTGTATGCAGTTAAGTATGCGGAATCTACTTAACCACACTTAGAAGAATAATGGTTTGTTTAATGGAACAGTAATGTATGTATGAGCAATGAACACAATAAGATTAACACCAAACGATTCAATATTATTGCTTGAATAATACGAGTGATCTTGCTATCACTAGGGTTACAATGACCTTGAATCTTAACAAAATTCTATGACTGATCTATTTCAAAAGTATAACCTAGGATCTCCTTTTATAGACTTAAGGAGTTCTTTACAAGATAAGTATTCTACCGTATAATTCTAACTAATTAAGTTATACAAAAGATCCATTCCAACTTATCCTCTACAATATCGTATAAAGCAGTTATCCATGCATCAGTACCTTCTTTATAGCTAGCAGTACAAACTTAGCAGTTTGTACTGTTAGTTGTTTCTTCAGCAGTCTTCACTTATACACTAACTGTTTGTACTGTTATTGTAATTCTTCAGCAGTACTAAGTTCTGTGACATTTAATTCCCAACAGGGACTAAACATGAAATCTGAGTAAACCACAGGGACCATCCGTGTAATTTTTTCTTATAATTATATTAAAATCTACGTTAATAAACCAAAACAGACACAGATGCTACATAATCATACCTGAGACACCTATCCCACTATTACATCAGAAAATAATCGAACATAGGAGAAAAATGGAGGGTTAAAAGCCTTGGAGCAAACATTAAGGTTAACAAGTTGTATATATTGTGGATACAATGATAATGGGGACCTGATTATTTTCCTCAAGAGTCCTTTTTAATCAAAATTTTCAAACACTTTATAAAGGTGAATATTGCATCTTTATAGAACCTAAGCAAGTTCAACCACTATCCTTAACATCATATTCTGATACAGCTAACCGTGACTATCTCGATAAGCATAAGTCTAAACACCTCCAATTTATCTAAGTCTATCCACATACAAAATAGAAGTGAAACATCAATCCGACTAAGAGGGAATTTTGGATTAGCTTTTTTAAGTGCTTATCTGCTTCTACTTAACCAGTTAAGCAGCTCCAAGTGCTAGCAAAACTGCTTATGTGCATAATTTACAATAAAATAAGCACTTACCAAGCAGGTTTGCTTATTCTTATCCAGATCATCACTTTCCAATAACCAATCCCAAACACCCCAAAGCAAACATTCATCATTTCATTTTCTTATATAACGTTAGCAAGAAAATACTTATGACTATCAAAAAAATGTTGAGGTATGATCATATTTCCGGTGATAAGACATCTCAATATAAAATATGTAAAAACCAATACAAAAAATAGGGTTACCTTAACTTTCTTTTAAACCAACAGATGTCGACGGATTTTACAAATAGAACGGAATCTTGATCAGAAAATGAATCTTGCCGGAATATTCTATTAGGGGTGAGCATCGGGTCAAACCCGACCCGACAAAACTGACCAGACCCGAAAACTGAAAAAGGAAAAAACTCAAACCGAAAATCGAACCGAGAAATAGATATCAAAACTGAAACCGAACCGAATAACTCGGTTCTGGTCAGTCTTTGGGTTTTGAACCGAAAAAACCGAACCGAACCGAAACCCAAAAAAACCGAAATAAATATACAAAAGTTTCGGTTTGGTTTGGTCTAGTTTTGGTCGGTTCGCTTCAGTTTTCGGGTGGATTTGCTCAGCCCTAATTTACTACTATTGAGTTTGGTGGTTTTGAAGGTACATTAAAACCGCTCCCAAACCCAAACTAAATATTTGTAGGTTTATAAAATTCTACTTAGGACCTGATAGATTTGTAGTTTAAATTGCATGAGATATTTAGTCGTTAAGTAAATAGTTTTAAATTATATGATTTTGTTTGTTCATGAAAATATTTATAGAGCTTCCAACCAATGGGGCGAGGTTCTTGAAGGTAGTGGCGGTGCGACTACATCGATGGTGGAGATGCGACGGCAGTGGTGGTGGCAGTGTACGGCGGGGCGGGGATGGTAACGGTGCGACGATGGTGATATAGACGATGGTGAACATATTCCTTCAATTTTATGAAGGCTAATACACGACGATCATATCACCAATACGTTATATGTGAGTATAGATAGTTAAGAAAAATAGAGAGTGTGAAGAAGACGAGGGGTAAAATAGTCATTTCACAGGAATAACGGTATTTGGCAACAGATAACGGGACATTGACTGAGGGATAACGGGTCAAGGGACCTCATTGATATAAAAACCTTGAAGAATGGACTCCAGGCGACGTAAATGCCAAGGTATGTCCCAACGTGATGTTTTTTGACAAGGTTAGGGACGAACAATGTATTTTACTCAATTTCTTTTTCTTTTTTTATTCGAAATGTGTGGTTAAGAATATTTCTCACTTTTCTCATTTTGTTTTCTCTTTTCACTAAATCTCTTCCTAATATATAATCTATTTTAATTGTTTGTACATTGAAATGTGCTAATAAATATTGAAAGTATGCAAATCACTTCCCATATTTATAGGGAGATGATTTGCACGCATTATGTATTGATTTGCACACTCATTTGTATAACCGGTTAAAGCAGTGTATATACAAAATGTAACAGTTTAATGCATGTTATAAAATGTCTCAATAAAAAAATTAAAGTATGCAAATCATTTCTCAAATATGAGCACAATATCGGTGCACATGGTGCACATGTTTGATAATTTCGAGTGTTTGATGTCGCTTAATTGGTTATATGCTGTGTTGTTCGATTGTTATTTGTTAGATCTTACATATGGTGGTCGAAAGTTTAGACTTTTTGATCAATATTAAGTTTTAGGCCCATAGTTCTTTGGAGTTGTTCCGGTTATGATTATCGGTTGTTGTCGACGTCGTTTCTAATGTCTGGTTAGCTATTTCATTTATGATACAGTAATATTTTTCTTTTAAAGTAATGCTTTAAGGCTTTAAGGTTGCAGGAAAATCGTCACTATTTCTTTTTGAAAAGAAACTGTTTTACTTCCCAAATTATAAGTTTTCCATATGATATTGATTAAGTACGGCCCAAACTGATTAGCGATACACCACTAGACGAAACTTGGGTAGGTACATCTGCCTATATGAGCACAATACTGGTGCACATGTTTCATACTTTCTACTGAAAATATGTTTTATTTGCTGAATTTGTCAAATATATACAAAAAATAAAATTTATTAAATAATTCTCCTCCCCTCAATCCTTATCTTCCCTTTATTTCTGTTTAAGTCTGCTACTTCCTTTTTGGTCCAACAGTTGAGGACGTTTTCCATTTCAACACAATTCCACGTGTCACTATTCTATTGGAAAACAAACATATAGCCAGCATATCATGTCTTCAATCGCTATCTTGTCTTGATTCATTTCATTTTGTGCTTATAATATGCATAAATCACTATTGAATTTAAAATGAGGAGAGGATAATAACCATTTTGGATTGGGTCGTAATTGTTCGACTTGACTAAATTAGTGCATTCAAACGAAGTTTCAAAATGGTGATAAGATCAATCACCTTAATCAAGCTATGGTTATGTAACACCCCAAAATCGGGTCCAGTGAAAACATACATGTCGCTGGGATGATACTAAATTGGTACCATAACACAGAGTAAAGAGAACGGATTTACCGTATCCGTTTAAAAGAAATTTTCTTACTCAAAAGTACTTTGTTTTACATCGTTCAATGAAATGCGGAAATATAGGCCCATAAAAGAAGTAAATTGGTCCCCAAATGAATATCAGAGTATCTTGATACTATAACCATGCCATGCCATAAGCCGCCAAAGGTGAGCTGACACTTTAAGAACCTGAAAATACATGCTAAAATGTGTCAACACGAGATTGGTAAGTTCATAGAGTTTAGTTTAAAATGTAAAGCATTTGAATAAAGATTTCCCAGCAAAGGCATTGTAAATCCCCTCAGTCCCAAGTCCCGCCCATACAAGACTTGCAACCTGTGTGTTTACAACCCAATGCCAAATAAGATTTGGTTTAGGTAAACAAAAGTAATATATGGACAACAAGATTTAAAGTTGGTTTGACCAGTACATTAGGTTATGTGACCAATTCATTCGGTCAAGTGACCAGTTCATTCGGTCATGTGACCAGTTCATTCGGTCAGGTGACCAGTTCATTCGGTCATGTGACCAGTTCATTCGGTCATGTTACCAGTACATTCGGTTATGTGACCAGTCCATTCGACCATGTATGAATAATCGTTCAAAGTGTTCCCCTTTACCAAAAAATAATCGTTCAAAGTGCATGTGTCCACGAGTAAAGGGAATTATGTAACATGTGAATATATAACGCATTCGAGTAAACAACAAATTCATAAGTAAAGCAAAGTAATTGTTTGAGTAAACAAGTAGCATATTCAAGTAAAACAAGTATTGCATTTAGATAAAAACGAGCATGTATTCTCCCTCAAAAGTATTTTAAAACAAGTAAAATAGGGGCCATGAACTCACAGTAATTCGTAAAAGTTTAGAATACTTGTAAAAGTAAATGAAAACAGTTAAAAATGTATCTCCCCCAAAGAGTTTAATAAACAGTTAAATGATAGAGAATATGGCTATGACTCACGGTAAGCCGTAAAAGTTTAGAGTACTTGTGAAAGTAAATGAAATTAGTTGAGTATGTATCTCCCCCAAAAATAATTCAAAACGTATAAAAGTAGGGGCTATGAAAACTCACCTGGTACAACTGATATGATGACAAAAGGAAAGTGTACGGAATCGAGGCTCGGTAAACTACTCGCAACCTAATATGAATAATATGATTTAGGGCATTGAATGATGTCGTGCATGCAAGTTCATATTCTACTTTATCACTTGTACATATTGTTGTAATATTTGTTGTCAAAAGATAGTTACGTTAATTTGATCATTTATTTAGAAAATTACTCCTTTTTAGAAAACATGTCTTGTAAGTCTCGCGATCAAACTTTAGTCGTCGCGTTAATAAGTATTTCGAAATTCTCTAACGCGCCTAAAAAGTGTGTATAATGTTCTACCAATTTCGTGTACGTCATTTTAGCCAAAATGTCCTCAAAAGGTCCAAAAATCCTTTTTATACATTCCATCAGCTTTTCTAATAGTCAAATAATAGGCTGCCAACGTATATACCGTCGTAAACATTCATTAGGCCATAACTTTTGCGTCGTAACTCCGTTTCTAAAGTTTTACCTATCCCCGCGAAGGTATTTAAGTGTACTATCGGTTTTCTAAGGTCTCGGCAAGTCAAGATATCATTTAACCTCAGTTTTCGTCTCTTAAAATTCTGGACGGATTTGTTTATTTTCTGAAAATAATGTTTTCGTCGTAAAAATTGAAACTAGTGTTTCTTTTTTCGTTATAAACCCGTTTTAACTCATTCAAGCGGCTACGGTTTTGTTTTTGTGTCTATTTTCTGGATCCCTAGCCTAAAATTACTCACAACCCACTGATTTTTTTATTTTTTACCAAATGGGACAGATTGTTTATCAAAAGTGTCAAAACTATATTTCAAATCTTCTAGTCATTTTAGCCACTTAATCACAACTTCATTTCTAGTCCTAGTTCCTCCATCAACTTTTCAACATAATGATAATGATTTAACCATAAACTTAACAATGTTCTAAGGTCCATGTAAATAATCCTCAAGAATGTTTAAATATACAAGTTTACTAACATACATGTTTATAAGGTTTATTACCACTTTCTTGTGAAGAGTTTTACCTACTAGTTTTCTTGAAATAAAAACTTGTTCGAAACATAATCTTTTGTTAATGGATCATTGTGAATGTAAATCTTTATTAACATGTATCAAGTGATAACTAAGTATATACTTGACTAGCATTATGACATAAAGAAAAACATAAAGTTTTTGTTGGGTATGATTACTTACAAAAGTGATTAGTGAGATATGAGTACAAGACACTTGATTAACTCCAAGATTAATGTTTCAAATACTTGTTAGAATGCCCTAGGAATGCTTGAACTTAGCCACAATCAAGATCTCTCTTCTTTGTTCCTCCTAGAGTGTGTCGATTTGTAGAATAGGATGGGAAGGTGAGATATTTTTTTTGAACTAACTAGTGAAAGAATGAAGTTACTTGAAGTATATATATAGCAAGAGATTATCAAAGTCCAAGTAGTAGTTTTAATTAAGCATGGGTTGGGTATGGAGAAGGCATGGTCGATTGGACATGGGGATGGGGGGCAAGACTTTCTTGGTTAAGACTTGAAAGTCTTGTAGTTAGCCATGCTTTGAAATCTAGAAGGCATGGTGCTTAATAAATGCTTGTACTTTTGGTCTAGTGTTATTTTCAAACTAAAGAGGGGGGGGGGGGGCGAAATAAGGATTAAATGGGACTAATTGAGTAGTTTTGATACAAGAGTGTATATATTGTATGTATTGGGTGTTAAAAATAGGTATTGGTTGTTGGTTCGGTGATTAACGGAAGTTATACGTAAATAAACGTAGGATATAAAGAAATTATTTTTTGTGTAAGAGAATATTTTTGGAACTTTTGTAATCTTTTTGGAAGTATAAAATACATTAGAAATAATCGTTGGTTGAATTGAGTATAACGGGTGTTAAATTTTGAATTACGAATAGAGTTTGTTGAATTGCCAACCGTAAGTAGTTTAGGAAAAGAAAATTGTTTTTGACTTAAAAATTGTGAATTGGAGTAGGAGCAAGGAACTGGAACGATGTGGACTAAGTGTAATCTAAATTCGTAGTGCTCAAGAGAGTTGTTCCTAGTTTATGTTTATTTAACCAAATAGTTATACGTAAAAAGTGTTCTTGTAAAATTTTAAAGTCGTAAATTAGAGTTTGAAAATAAATGTTGACGTGGAAAATTACGGGTTGCTACAGTCTCCACCCGTTGAAGGAATTCAGTCCCTGAATTCAGCTCGTTCGTTCTACAGACGTATGTTCTCGCTTTAAATGATCTCAGGATTTCCTTGACGATTCCCGCGAACCTTAAAAATAGGAATTCGACTTTGTTGGCTTGGAATGTGATATGAAATAGGACTAGCTTTTCAAGACAATGTTGAGTTAAAGGTAGCGAAATAGGAAATGTAATGAACGAGGTTTGTCGCATTGCGGTGTTAAAAGATAAAACATTCATTAGATAGGATTTCGTAATAGTACATGAAACTTATACGATAGAACTTAAAGTGAAACGCAAAAGAAATACAACTTCAAAACTAGAAAAAAAGAGTAAGACGTAATAAAGACATTTCCTAAAAGTAGGTGCCCTAAAGTGACTTGTCATAAAATGAAAGCTTGAGGTCGTGTTATGATTAACTGGCGTTCTTCTAGGCGGTGGTTCACGAGGTGATGTAGATGTTCTAAATTATGGAACGAGTGTTCAGACTAGCCGTCAGAGATGGTGAGTAAGGTAATCAGGAAATTGGTAGACTGTAGCGGATTTTAAGGTCGCGTAAAACGATATTACGTATTATTGTGAAAATTTTCGGAGATCATTCGTATTAATCAAGATATCTTGGAAATATTTAAAGGACATTTAAAAAGTACGAATGTCCATTTAAAAGAAAAGTACTATGTCGAGAAAGTATTGTGATGCTAATGAGTTGGATGTAGATGTGAATGTTCTTGCAATGATTGTATACGCACACGGGAATTTTTGAAACCTTTAGAAATTGAGTAGAGAATCAACCTGGACATAATTCTATTATAACTACTCCCAGTATTGCAAAATTCACCTCTGAGTCGGATATAGGTGATCAGGCTTTGTCCCACCGTCCCTGTTCGAATATAGGTGATCAGTCTATATTCCACCGAGGTTCAATGAATTTTGAAATACTCAGCTGAGTTATACTAATAATATGTCCCTCACATTTAAAGGACGTTTTGAAAGACTAAGGTAAGTGACCAAACTCGAGGTCGAATGATGAGATTACGTAAAGAAAAGGCGTAACGCTGTGACGTGTACGATATGTAAGCATACTTATATGGAAGACAATTATAGTAATCAACGAGAATAAGTGGGTATAATTGATCTGATAATAAGACACAAATCTCATCAAATATGTCAGCAACAAATCACAAATGAGGTATCAGCTTGGCAGGCAGCTACGCGGCGGTCATAGGGTTAAGTTTTCGTAAAAGTAGTTATTGTCTAGGTTTTAAAATTACCCAGTTCTCTAAAACCAAGGCTCTGATACCAATCTGTAACACCCCCAAAATCGGGTCCAGCGGAAGCATACATGTCACTGGGGTGCTACTAAATTGGTACCATAACACAGAGTAAAGAGAACGGATTTACCGTATCCGTTTAAAAGAAATTTTCATACTCAAAAGTACTTTGTTTTACATCGTTCAATGAAATGCGGAAATATAGGCCCATAAAAGAAGTAAATTGGTCCCTAAATGAATATCAGAGTATCTTGATACTATAACCATGCCATAAGCCGCCAAAGGTGAGCTGACACTTTAAGAACCTGAAAATACATGCTAAAATGTCTCAACACGAGGTTGGTGAGTTCATAGAGTTTAGTTTAAAATGTAAAGCATTTGAATAAAGATTTCCTAGCAAAGGCATTGTAAATCCACTCAGTCCCAAGTCCCGCCCATACAAGACTTGCATCCTGTGTGTTTACAACCCACTGCCAAATAAGATTTGGTTTAGGTAAACAAAAGTAATATAGGGACCACAAGATTTAAAGTTGGTTTGACCAGTACATTCGGTTATGTGACCAATTCATTCGGTCAAGTGACCAGTTCATTCGGTCATGTGACTAGTTCATTCGGTCAGGTGACCAGTTCATTCGGTCATGTGACCAGTTCATTCGGTCATGTTACCAGTACATTCGGTTATGTGACCAGTCCATTCGACCATGTATGAATAATCGTTCAAAGTGCATGTGTCCACGAGTAAAGGGAATTAAGTATGTAACATGTGAATATATAACGCATTCGAGTAAACAACAAATTCATAAGTAAAGCAAAGTAATTGTTTGAGTAAACAATTAGCATATTCAAGTAAAACAAGTATTGCATTTAGATAAAAACGAGCATGTATTCTCCCCCAAAAGTATTTCAAAACAAGTAAATATAGGGGCCATGAACTCACAGTAATTCGTAAAAGTTTAGAGTACTTGTAAAAGTAAATGAAAACAGTTAAACATGTATCTCCCCCAAAGAATTTAATAAACAGTTAAATGATAGAGAATGAGGCTATGACTCACGGTAAGCCGTAAAAGTTTAGAGTACTTGTGAAAGTAAATGAAATTAGTTAAGCATGTATCTCCCCCAAAAATAATTCAAAACGTATAAAAGTAGGGGCTATGAAACTCACCTGGTACAACTGATATGATGACAAAAGGAAAGTGTACGGAATTAAGGCTCGGTAAACTACTCGCAACCTAATATGAATGATATGATGTAGGGCATTGAATGATGTCGTGCATGCAAGTTCATAATCTACTTTATCACTTGTACATATTGTTGTAATATTTGTTGTCAAAAGATAGTTGCGTTAATTTGATCATTTATTTAGAAAATTACTCATTTTTAGAAAACGTATCTTGTAAGTCTCGCGATCAAACTTTAGTCGTCGCGTTAATAAGTATTTCGAAAGTCTCTAACGCGCCTAAAAAGTGTGTATAATGTTCTACCAATTCCGTGTACGTCATTTTAGCCAAAATGTCCTCAAAAGGTCCAAAAATCTATTTTATACATTCCATCAGCTTTTCTAATAGCCAAATAATAGGCTGCCAGCGTATATACCGTCGTAAACATTCATTAGGCCATAACTTTTGCGTCGTAACTCCGTTTCTTAAGTTTTACCTATCCCCGCGAAGGTATTTAAGTGTACTATCGGATTTCTAAGGTCTCGGCTAGTCAAGGTATCATTTAGCCTCAGTTTTCGTCTCTTAAAATTCTGGACAGATTTGTTTATTTTCTGAAAATAATGTTTTCGTCGTAAAAATTGAAACTAGTGTATCTTTTTCGTTATAAACCCGTTTTAACTCATTCAAGCGGCTACGGTTTTGTTTTTTTGTCTATTTTCTGGATCCCTAGCCTAAAATCACTCACAACCCACTGATTTTTCCAGTTTATACCAAATGGGACAGATTATTTATCAAAAGTGTCAAAACTATATTTCAAATCTTCTAGTCATTTTAGCCACTTAACCACAACTTCATTTCTAGTCCTAGTTCCTCCATCAACTTCTCAACATAATGATAATGATTTAACCATAAACTTAACAATGTTCTAAGGTCCATGCAAATAATCCTCAAGAATGTTTAAATATACAAGTTTACTAACATACATGTTTATAAGGTTTATTAACACTTTCTTGTGAAGAGTTTTACCTACTAGTTTTCTTGAAATAAAAACTTGTTCGAAACATAATCTTTTGTTAATGGATCTTTGTGAATGTAAATCTTTATCAACATGTACCAAGTGATAACTAAGTATATACTTGACTAGCATAATGACATAAAGAAAAACATGAAGTTTTGGTAGGGTATGATTACTTACAAAAGTGATTAGTGAGATATGAGTACAAGACACTTGATTAACTCCAAGATTAATGTTCCAAATACTTTTTAGAATGCCCTAGGAATGCTTGAACTTAGCCACAATCAAGACCTCTCTTCCTTGTTCCTCCTAAAGTGTGTTGATTTGTAGTATAGGATGGGAAGGTGAGATATTTTTTTTGAACTAACTAGTGAAAGAATGAAGTTACTTGAAATGTATATATAGCAAGAGATTATCAAAGTCCAAGTAGTAGTTTTAATTAAGCATGGGTTGGGTATGGAGAGGGCATGGTCGATTGGACATGGGGATGGTGGGGGGGAAGACTTTCTTGGTTAAGACTTGAAAGTCTTGTAGTTAGCCATGCTTTGAAATCTAGAAGGCATGGTGCTTAATAAATGCTTGTACTTTTGGTCTAGTGTTATTTTCAAACTAAGGAGGGGGGGGGGGGGGGCGGCAATTAGGATAAAATGGGACTAATTGAGTAGTTTTGATACAAGAGTGTATATATTGTATGTATTAGATGTTAAAAATAGGTATTGGTTGTTGGTTCGGTGATTAACGGAAGTTATACGTAAATAAACGTAGGATATAAAGAATTTATTTTTGGTGTAAGAGAATATTTTTGGAACTTTTGTAATCTTTTTGGATGTATAAAAATACATTAGAAATAATCGTTGGGAGAATTAAGTATGTTAGGAATATAAATATTCATATGAAGGTTCGGTCACCCCGAGCATCTAATTAGCATTTATATAGCTCGTAGGCTTATATATATTAGCTTAGTATTATTAGTATTAGTATTAATAGTATTAGTCGTATTTATATTTGTGGAGTGGGTCGGGGCTTTCCCCACTGTCAGCTCACTCCACAGCCCACTAGGGGCACCAATATGTAGAAGTATAAATACCCCTTCCCACACTTGGGAAGGGTTGGAACTCTTGTCACATTAATCTAAACATATTCAGTTTTCTCTCACAAGAGTCTCCCACCTCTCTCTAAAACTTCATCTCTCTAGTTCTTGCATCTAACTTAAACATGGATCTAATCTTCCATGAACCAAGACCACCCGAATCAAACACACAATCAAGATGGTTAATTCCTACAATTGGTATCAAGAGCCATGGTTTCATCTTGGTCAAATCTGTGGTCAATGGTTTAACTCGGTTTGATTGTGTGTTGGTTTCATTCTTCTTGGTTCGAATATCTGTGTACAAATTGCTTTACTCAACTTTTGGTTCTCATTTAGTATATACTGATTTATGTGCTTCATTTCACAGTGGGCCTATGTTCATTGTCTTTTGATCGTGGGCTTATGTTCAATGTTTTTGTTGGATCCGTATATCATTCACTCTTATTTGTTATCTGTTGGTTGATCTTAAGTGGTAGACAAACCGATTCGTGGCCTGGCTTATGAAAGTAATATGAAAGTTTTTTTTTGTGAATGATTTTTATGGCTTATGAAAGTTTTTTTGTGAAAGTTTTTTGTGAATGGTTATCTTTAACCAATTCGTGGCCTGGCTTATGAAAGTTTTTTTGTGAATGATTTTTATGGACTTTGCCGAAAACATGTGTTGTTTTTTTTCTAGTGAGTCATACGTTTGACGAAGTAATACCACGAGTTGTTCTTGTGCTGCTCTTCCTTGCTGTGTTGTGGTCCAGTTTTGTGGCTAAAATGTGGTGTTGTAAATGATGTACTTGGGTTACTGCTAGTGTTAGAAGGATGAAATTCTTGAATGCGGTTTGTCATGAAAGAGAAAAACACAAAGTCACAAACACAGATCCGGTTTTTAAGGAAAAGTACGAAAGTGACAGGTTTGACTGGTCAAACGCGGTTTGTCTATGACGCGGTTTGTCTATTGGCTCACAGACTCGGTTTGTCTGTTTTACCCTGGACTCGGTTTGTCCATAATGTCATGAACTCGGTTTGTCCACTTTACCACGAACTCGGTTTGTGTACATAAAGTAGACTCGGCTTGTCTGTTTTACCATGAACTCGGTTTGTGTATATATTGTATACTCGGTTTGTCTGTTTTATCACAAACGCGGTTTGTCTATGTACATATGAACTCGGTTTGTCTACCATATGAACGGCTTACTAAAGAATCTCTTCTAAACAACAAACACAAACTACAACAACAACTGATTCGAGACAGACCATTCTAAACCCACCATAACAACGACAAGTACAACCATACCACCATAATTTCATCCTCACGGCTACAAAACAAATACATCCTCATCTCCTTATATCAAGTAAAACATGACTCGTACACAAGTAATGCAATTATGATCTCAGTTATTCTCTTCTCGTGGGTCACATATGTGTTTCAGACCTCGAAGTACATAGGAACTGAAGAGAAACTCATCACTGATCATTGGTGAAGACACAACTTCTATTTATGTCCGAATTTCAATGAAAGGACAAAAACAAGTGTGTTTTCATCCATCCATCTTCTCGGTTACTACAACAAACACAAATACATAACTAAATGATCTCATAATTTATTTTCTTTCATGCCTCTAAAGAAATTGTAAGATCTTTGTAGATCTAAAACAGTTGAAAGAAAAATCATCATAGATCTATGAGCAAGTTGGCTTCTTAATATCCGAAATGATCAAAAGAAAGATCTAAAACAAGTGTGTTTTAACCTTTCTCTGTTTCGTTAAGCTTTAACAAGTTAAATCAAGCTCGACACGATGACCTTCATGTATAACCTACCTGTGACCTCTTGATTAATCTTGAAGCCAAATGGTTGTTGTGTTCTTCGAGGCTATTAAGGATGTTGCGCTCTTCGTAGAGTTGTGGTAACCGAAAATGGTGTTGTTTACTCGTGTGGATTTTATGAGAAATGGCTTAAGCTGTGGTTGTGATTGTGAGTCAAGTGATCAGATTGATTGATCATCGATGATGATGATAAAGATGAAATTAATAACAGTTTTGATCAATTTTGTGGTAGGTGATGAAATCGGTTGTGTTGGTGTATGTGATTAGGATTAGGGTTTGTTTAAGCGGCTGTGATTAAATATGTGGGGAAAGTGGCAGAGTTGTTAGATAACCTAAGAGCTAATGAGAATTAGGGTTAAGTGATGTTAATGGAGTTGGAGTTAAATACCCGTAAGATTAGGGTTAGTTATGGACTGGATTGGGCTTGCTAACGTAATGGTCGGGTTGTGTTAGTTAGTTGGATTGTTTTTGATTATCAATGGGCCGAATGAATTTGGTTGTGTCTATCCGGATGGGCCGAGTGAATTGTAATCCTAAATAGAGACCGGGCTTTTGTATCTGGTATCCAATATTTTGGTACTTGTGTATTTTGTACACAAAGAGATTGGAAACTATGAATGAAGTCATGACTCCAATTATTTTGAGTACCATATTGAGTTTTGGCTGATGTTGAATGCGAACTCTTGGAATACAACAAGCCTTTATGACGAATGTTTGAGTTAATTATGGTTGGGGTGCTTATAATTTTGGTACTTTGGTTACGACGAAGTCTTACAAGGATTCACACGTCACGGCTAGTATTTGGGTTTATGAATGTCATCGGGATTACAGAGTTGCGGATTTGGCTGCGTAGTCCAAACAGAGCCTACCACTTGAGCAAGCATGCAAATTTGATATTTACGATTTGAGTCATAATTGTCGAATTACAATTTGTTTAATTGCTATTTGTCAAGTTGCGTTTTGACTTGTTGTGACTTGACGGATTGCGATTTAACCAGTTACGATATGACGTTGCGAGTTGACACTTGCGATTTGACTTATTGTGACTTGGTTGATTGCAATCTGACTTGTTGCAATTTGACAATCTGTGACTCGACTTGTTGCGATTTGATCAAGTTGGGATTTGACTTCTGTGACTTGAATTTCGAAGATTGGTATTGCACCTCACTCTTAGGTATTCAGGTTGATTTCACGGTTTCTCCTGTAGATTTTAGAAAATCCCGCGAAAGATTCGATTTCTCGGTTTAAATCTCAAGAGCTGTAAAATCCCGTGAAATTAATTTTGGACAAATTGGCTGGACTTGGATTTAGACATAATGAAATTTACGGGGTGTGACTAATTTTTTGGGATAAGTTTGTGCTTCAAGATCAGCAGGAATTGGGAAATGATGGTAACTTGGTTGGTTTGTTAATTCACGGGTTGGTGTACTTAGTGTCACAAGCATCTCGGGGTGGATGGATGCATGATGTTTGTTGACCCTTGCTCAAGCGTATTTAAGGTGATTAGATCTGGATGTTCAAGAAGTGGATATATACGATAAAGGATGGAAGGTTGGGTATATATCACTACCTATATTTAAAGGAGTTACGTTGTTGTGCTCAATATAGGTTCTAAATCACAATTTGCAATTTAAGGTGATTAGACTTGGATGTTCACGAAGTGGATATATACAATTAAGGATGGAAGGTTGGGTATGTATCACTACCTATATTTAAAGGAGTTACGTTGTTGTGCTCAATATAGGTTCTAAATCATAATTTAGTGCAAGTTTAAGTCGCAGGCTTGTTCTTTATCAAGCTTCATCAAGTGATTGTTGTTTCTCAAGCTTCTAATGGGATTGTTGCTCGAGATCTTCTCAAGAGGTAGTCAGGCTTTAAGACAAGAGGTGATCTGTTTGGAGATATGTGTTAACCTTTTACTCACTTTAAAGTCATATGCATTTCATCAAGCGGTTTTGGCACATTACGAGCTTCAATGAATTGTAAATCTCCTAAACCATTGATGATGAGGAAAGCAAGGGGTTACTACATAAGAGTCTGAATCACCTTCTTCGTTGCAGTTGTTTCGTTTGTCTCTTTCCATGTTGTGTGTCTGTCAAATTCACATACATCACGGACTCTCAGCTTTGGCAAAAAGGTCATTTCATGTCCTTTTTGAGGGGGAGAATTATTGCAAGTTTCCTAGAAGTTCCGTCTCCAGCGATGTGAATTTTAGCGGTTCTGGTTACAGCGGGTCAGATCGTATCGGTTCAGTCTCCAGCGGTTTGAATCTTAGCAGTGTCGGTTACAGCGGGTCAGATCGTTGCGATTCAGGATTCAATGGTTCAGTCTACAGCAGGTTGAAGCTTACTGTTGTGCAGTTAGTTCTTGAATTTATTTCTCAGATAAATCTCAAGAACCGTAAAATCCTGTACACAGTACGACATCTATTTCACATCCAAGTAGCTGGATCAGACAGCTTTGTTTGATAGGACTGACTAAGAGTCATGGGATCTTCTAAGTATTTGCGCATGTTTCTTTTCCTTTCTGGCTAGTCAACAGCACAAGATGACCACGAAGGTAATCTGGTATTCTTTATTTGTGATTGAAGTTGTAGTTCTCGAAGGCGTCTACTTATTTTATCTTGAAGTCGGGGTTGGTTGGATGCATGACTTTCAATGATAACTTGCTCGTGTGAAAAATTTAAGTTGAAGACTTGGGTTATCTAGTTACCAGCAGTCGGGTAACTATCACTTAAGAGTTACTGGAGTACTCAGTGTCACACGCCGTTGTCGTTGTGGATAATCTTAAGAGGTGTTAATGACTCATACTTTGGTTGGGTATTGAGCACTTAAAGATCTGCTTGGAGCATTAATTCTCTACACCGTTCTTCCAACATTAGTGCAAGCTTAAGTTACAAATTTGGGGGATTTCTTCTTCTGGTTTCAGTATTGGTACGACGCGTTTCCTTCATCAAGTGGTCTCTAATCTGGGTTCAAGGTTGGTTAGTTGGCCAAAGTTTTTAAAAGGTTGTGATGTGATCTGTAATTCTCACGAAATATTCTTAACCCAAACTGATGTTCACCAAAACCAATTCAGTCACACCACATTCAATCGGTTACTGTCTCACGGTTTCTTCTTGGTCTTGTAAAATCCCGCAAAGAACTTATTTCTCGGTTTAAACCATAGATTTGTAAAATTCCGTGATGATGGGCTATGCGCTCTTGACCAGGATCGGGTTAAAAACCATTATCGAAGATCAGCTATTACATCACAAATGGCTGGATCGAAGCATTTAATTGTCAAGATGTGACTACGGGGTTAGTTCAGTATTATTTATTTGAGGCTGAAGTGAAATTTCATGGGTGCGTGTACTTAGCATCTGAAGATATCGGGGAGGTTGGATGAAGATTCTTCGAGATCCTTGTTCGAGCTTTCAATACAATGACAAGGACTTGGATATCTAGTTATTTTTTTTCTTTCTCCCTATTACAAAATAACTATCACTTTAAGGAGTCACGTTGTAGTGCTCAGTGTCACACGAAGTTGTGGATATCCAAGAGGTGATGTACGTCTTATACTTGATGGTTGGTTGGTTGAAGAGTATAGAGTACTTAGGGATTCGATGTTGCACGAAGTTCTCTACACCGCTCTGTGTCACGCATTAGTACAAGTTTAAGTCACAAGTTCGGGTTATATTACTTCAGTTTCAAGTTCATCATATTGGGTTTCTCCATCAGTGGTCACGATTTCAAGCCGACAAAATGATAATGGGGTTGGTAACGAGTTAGATGAGAGAAGTAGTAAAAGAGAGAGAATATGACGTCTGTACAAGTCAGTGCAGACCTCGTTCTTCATCATAATGACGTCTGAATACCTCAGTTCAGGCCTCGTTCTTCAAAGAAAAGAAAAGTGTACGCTTGAGTGCACTTTATCTTCAAAAGAAGAGGAGTCTTCTTATTAATGGCCATTCTCATCAACAAGATTCATGCTCTTTCCGTGCTTACTCAGTCTTCAAGTGGATCGGCGCACATTGGAGTATATTCTTATTCACTTGTTCAACCAAAAATTGCAGTTGACAGGCATATGCAATTTTTGAGGGGGGGAAAGGGTGAATAAACAACATGTTAGTCTTCAAGAACCGTCAAGTGGAGCTACTTACCGTTGATGGTAATCATATTCACTAGCTCAATCATCAAAAAGTTGCAGTTGGCAGGCATATGCAATTTTTGAGGGGGGGAAAGGGTGAATATGATTCTACATGTTGATTGATGATTGAGATGGTCATACGACTCCTGAATACGTCAGTTCAGGAGTCGTGCAAACCATGTTTCTCCAACAACTACTTCTTCCGTCTATCAAGGTGTTGAAGAACATGGTCATGGAATGCTAATCAAGTCTCACGGGTTGGTATAATCAGCAACAATGGGTTTCTAGTCAATGCTTCATGTAAACGTCATCAGGCTACATGTACACATCATGATGATGATTCCGATTAATCGTAAACATCATGGGGGAGAGAAATGTGTACACCTAGGATGCACAACAGGTTCACGTGATCAGGGCTTAATATCCAGAATGGATAAATACTGTAGATGATCAGTGGTTCAACTTGTTACCTGGGTATTATCGTTTCACTGCTACGTTATGTGCTGATTAATCGTAACCATCAGGGGAGAGAGAATGTGTACATCAAGGGCGCACAACAGGTTCACGTGATCAGGGCTTAATATCCAAGGATGGATACATACTATAGATGATCAGTGCTTCAACTTGTTACTTTGGTGTTATACTAAAGACTGAAGAAGGTCGAGTCGTCAGTCTACTCTACATTCTCTGTTGGGAGTTATCTTCTCATGTGTATGCTGCGGGCTGATGGGATATATGTAAGGGTACTGGAAGGCATTTGGTGAGATGAAGATGATTGGTATTCTGTTCCTCCACATTGGGCAATCTTGAAGAAGGTCGAGTCTTCAGTCTTCTCTACATTCAAGAATGTTGAGCTCTTTTCTTACAACTTGATATTTAACTTAATCCCATGACAGTTCTTGTTTGATGAGTTGTGGAGTTAAGTTAGGTTCAAGTTGTTCCGTAGTTGAAGGTTAAGTCCAACTTGATGTTAACCTAACCTCATGACAGTTCTTGTTTGATGAGTTGTGAGGTTAAGCTAGATTTCAGTTGAGACTCAACTTAAACTACCGAAAAGTTGCCTAAGGTTTTTGACGGAGTCACTCTAAGACGGGAGTGTTAGAAGATTAAAGACGGCATGCATTTGGTCATCAAAAGACTTCTTCCTATTATGGGTGTTCATCCAAAGGCTTCTTCTTCTTCCTATTTTGGGTGTTCATCAGAATGGTTGTCAGATTGGGGGAGAGCACTAATTAGGGGAGAGTGTTGAGCCAGAATCATTCCCTGATTGAAAGTGCTCACATTGCTCTTCAGCAAGTCAAGTGATGAATGCGGAGAAGATTCAGAATGCTGAGGAGTAATGGTTTCTGGTTCGTATCCTTGTATATATATACTTGTTCATATTTTATACCTTCTTTGTAAATAGATACATAGAAATCATGCTAATTGTAAATAGAGAAACGTTAAAACCAGAAAAACCATAAAAATTGAAAAATAGAAAATACCAAAAATAGTTTCACCTAGGCATGTCTTCTGTTTATCGATAACATTTACGGACTTAGAAATGTCATTCAATAATGGCACGGGTCTTTAAATGAAGCTCGAGCAGAAGTTAAAATGGATTGTTAAAACATGTCTAAAATGGCTTGCTATTACTTTAGATAGCAACCCGCGCTTCAAACTGGGGAAAGCACGTCGCCAAAAAGACGGCTGTTCCTCCAACTGGGTGATGTTCACCTGGGCATGGATTACTTTATATCCATGTTTCTTCGATCTGATGTACGTTTCAGTGCATCATTTCTTGAAAAAGAAGAGAAGTCTTCTTTGCATACAAATAGTTTTCATTCTATGATTCTTCTGAAAATTATTTGTGAGACACTTGGTGTATATGTGTTGTATGAAATTTTTTTATACTTGGATTATGCATAAAATTTGTCACTCAATCAACGACTACACAACCTCATGACAGTTCTTGTTTGATGAGTTGTGGGGGTTGAGCGTGATTTTAGTTGAGGTTCAACTAGAATACGGGTCATTGATTGAGGGGGAGAGTGAATTCAAATTTTATATCATCAAACGGATTTATTGGTTGAAACATACTTGTTAGAAAAGGTTTTGTAGTTAATGGGGAATTAGTTGAAGAGGATCTTGCTTAAATATATCAAATGACCAAGTGTGTTAGTTGCTAGAAAGTTTAGGACATTATGTGCAATGTGCTTATAGTTTCCTAGCTTTATGTATCTAGAAGGTTCATTTGTGTTACTTTGGTATCCTCGTATAATCCCCAAAATGCTTTAAGACTCAAAACCTAAAAGAAGTTAGAAAACCAGTTGTGTTTGATGTTTTTGAATACTCCACTGGCATTTGTATGAACTAAGTGAATGAGTTTCAAATGTTGTTTGTCTCTGCTGCTTAATTGTTGTTGATATTGTGCATATGTTCTCAGGATTCGCTTAGATAGATTGCTATTATGATAGAATCATGTTCCTAAGGTCCTGAATTGAATATTGAAATTCGTGTGAATTGCCATGTTCATGATTGCTATTTGCTCTTCATGCTAGATAGTGGTTTGACGTAGTTCCTGATTAGGGTTTGATTATTAGATGAACTTGGTATTACAATGTGGCATGCTGCTGAAGGGTAGCTATTGAGGAATAGTGTATCTGTATGCATGTATATCTGTGTTGATATTCTTATGCAGATTCCATAGCCAAAATGAATGTACCAGTTCCCATTCTAACCATTTAATCAGACGTTCAAATTCTATTGGTTGGCTCGAAATTCACCACGACAACAACATCGGCAGCAACAACAACAACAACACCTTCACCGCCATCACCATTCATCTATTTTGGTCTCGCCAAGTGGGGATCAACGACATTTGTGAAAGATTTGTTGGTGGATGGATAGTTGATGTTGACTACTAACTCAGAAAAGCGGGTGATTACATCATCTGCGCAAAAAGGTCAATATCATTTGTGTCATAATAATCAATTGTGCATAATGAGCAGTGAATCTCCCTCTTAGATTAAGGGGGAGCAAAGTATGTTCCATCATCAGACTACATTAAATCGGACACATTTTCTCCCACATTTTCTAACTTATTTAAATCAATTGGGATCACAAATCTCAAAAGGTTTGAAATTTTTGATCGGGGGAGATAATGTGATTTAAATATGAAACCTGATGAAAATGTGATGTTTTGGACTTTAATGTAAGCTCTCCCATATGTGCTAAACTCTTTCGTATATCGATGCACATATTGAGGGGGAGCGAATTGACAAAAAGGATTTGGCATGCATCTTATGTGAGCACGGCTCAGACTTAACCAATGAATTGACGAAACCTATACTGTCATTGATCGAAAGGACATATCCTGGCGGGTAATAATTTCAAGCTGGTCTAACCAGTGATGTAAGCGTGTCTCGAAAAGGATGTGTCTGAGTAGAGTGTACCGTTTCGAGAAACTTTCTGTGGACTTGACCAGGCCGGGTAATAATTTCAAGCTAGTCTAACTAGTGATGTAAGCGTGTCTCGAATCGGTCATGTTCACTGAAAGTTGATCAATTCAAAAAGTGCGAGCTCTACCTAACATGTGCAAATTTATAAAACAATCAACCGAGCACATGTTGAGGGGGAGCATTTGAAAAATATAAAAACTCTCAAGTGTTTGCAAAAATGTGTTTCAGAATCATGAACACTTGGAGAGATTTTTCAAAGATTTGGTTTGGCAATCGTGGATGAATACCAAAGACTGACCATTTTAATTAATGTATGGAGTTATAAGGATGGTTAGGTTAGGCTCAAGTTCCCACGATCCCGCCAGAGCCGGAGGGATCTACCCAGGGACAATCCACTAGTTAGTGTAGAAGTCCTTAGGTATGATTAAAAAGGAGAAATGTGCATAAGGGAATAGTGCCGACTGAGATGGAGCTAACACTGGAACAAACCCAACAAGGTGTTAGTTATGAAGTCTCGGTAAGCACTGAAGGGGTTGAAGAATGAAAAAGAATTGTAAAGAGAAAGGGTGAAAAGAAAGAAGCCCTCCTTACAACTTAGGCAGAAACCGGGTCAATACATATGCTGTCAGAATCACTTAGTTGATTGCTGGCATTGAAGACAAAGTATCATGGACCCAGTGATACGCTGCACAACCCTCCTTAGCCACTCAAGGTCCCTCAAAGGATTCTTGTTTCAATTGTCACGGAGTTCAATACATTCCTATCGTCTTTCTCACTCCGAGTTAGATGATATTGAATAGGTGGCAGTCCTCTCCAGCCTCCGCTCACTAAATCAAAACGCACTATAGAGTCTAGAGCCACGAGATGCATAATAAGATCTCATAGGGACACGAATTATTTCTACACTGGTTGTTCAACATTAATGACACCAGTTGTAATCTTAAGAGTCCTACGCAGATCTTAGCAATCTGCCAGAACATTTATGAGAGAATTTACGTATGTAATTCTCAATGATTGAATGGAAATTCCTGCCAGGGTCAACATCAAGCAGCCCTGAAAGCAGGTCACTTCGGTAATTCTTTATGGATTACGCTTAGTGGTCACGACAGTTTCTAACGGTCTACAGTCGTGGAGTGATCTCCAGCGACTCACCTAATCGTTGATGTGCTACGGTTCGATCTTAAAAAGCCCTCTGTGGGTTTTCGATTAGGAACGGTCTTGGTAAGGATTAGAGAGAGTTTTCACACTATGCTGTTAACAATCTCGAAGTCCGAACCTGTAAGTACCGGATGTTTTATTGCTAACTGTCGTATGCAGGAACTTCTGGCGATTGTAGCTGATTGCTGTTGCAGCTGTTTGCGGTTGTAGCTGATTGAAGTTGCAGCTGATTGCGGTTGTAGCTGATTGAAGTTGCAGCTGAATGCGTTTGTAGCTGGTTGCAGTAAAGATGCCAATCCTCTACCACATGTTCACACTACATCATCATTGTTCTTCAACAAAGTCATGATCAACCAAAAGACCTTCAACACAGCTTCTGCTAACTCTGATACTAAAGATCATGACACCAAATAGTGTGAGCATGTTGGCTCAAAGATTTATACATCACATGGTAACATACTCCTGAAAGATGACTTGGAAACAAAATGTTGGATGATAAAGTCGAAGAATACTCAAAGATCATCCAAGACAAAGAAAGGTCATCTAATGTACACTGCTGAATGCACAAAGTTTCAAGACAATGAAGAATCAAAGACTACGAGCTATGAAGTCAAGATCAAAAGATAAAATGCTAGAATTCAAGTTATTATTTCCGGGGTGACCTCCCTTAGGGGGAGATTGTTAGGAATATAAATATTCATATGAAGGTTCGGTCACCCCGAGCATCTAATTAGCATTTATATAGCTCGTAGGCTTATATATATTAGCTTAGTATTATTAGTATTAGTATTAATAGTATTAGTCGTATTTATATTTGTGGAGTGGGTCGGGGCTTTCCCCACTGTCAGCTCACTCCACAGCCCACTAGGGGCACCAATATGTAGAAGTATAAATACCCCTTCCCACACTTGGGAAGGGTTGGAACTCTTGTCACATTAATCTAAACATATTCAGTTTTCTCTCACAAGAGTCTCCCACCTCTCTCTAAAACTTCATCTCTCTAGTTCTTGCATCTAACTTAAACATGGATCTAATCTTCCATGAACCAAGACCACCCGAATCAAACACACAATCAAGATGGTTAATTCCTACAATTGGTATCAAGAGCCATGGTTTCATCTTGGTCAAATCTGTGGTCAATGGTTTAACTCGGTTTGATTGTGTGTTGGTTTCATTCTTCTTGGTTCGAATATCTGTGTACAAATTGCTTTACTCAACTTTTGGTTCTCATTTAGTATATACTGATTTATGTGCTTCATTTCACAGTGGGCCTATGTTCATTGTCTTTTGATCGTGGGCTTATGTTCAATGTTTTTGTTGGATCCGTATATCATTCACTCTTATTTGTTATCTGTTGGTTGATCTTAAGTGGTAGACAAACCGATTCGTGGCCTGGCTTATGAAAGTAATATGAAAGTTTTTTTTTGTGAATGATTTTTATGGCTTATGAAAGTTTTTTTGTGAAAGTTTTTTGTGAATGGTTATCTTTAACCAATTCGTGGCCTGGCTTATGAAAGTTTTTTTGTGAATGATTTTTATGGACTTTGCCGAAAACATGTGTTGTTTTTTTTCTAGTGAGTCATACGTTTGACGAAGTAATACCACGAGTTGTTCTTGTGCTGCTCTTCCTTGCTGTGTTGTGGTCCAGTTTTGTGGCTAAAATGTGGTGTTGTAAATGATGTACTTGGGTTACTGCTAGTGTTAGAAGGATGAAATTCTTGAATGCGGTTTGTCATGAAAGAGAAAAACACAAAGTCACAAACACAGATCCGGTTTTTAAGGAAAAGTACGAAAGTGACAGGTTTGACTGGTCAAACGCGGTTTGTCTATGACGCGGTTTGTCTATTGGCTCACAGACTCGGTTTGTCTGTTTTACCCTGGACTCGGTTTGTCCATAATGTCATGAACTCGGTTTGTCCACTTTACCACGAACTCGGTTTGTGTACATAAAGTAGACTCGGCTTGTCTGTTTTACCATGAACTCGGTTTGTGTATATATTGTATACTCGGTTTGTCTGTTTTATCACAAACGCGGTTTGTCTATGTACATATGAACTCGGTTTGTCTACCATATGAACGGCTTACTAAAGAATCTCTTCTAAACAACAAACACAAACTACAACAACAACTGATTCGAGACAGACCATTCTAAACCCACCATAACAACGACAAGTACAACCATACCACCATAATTTCATCCTCACGGCTACAAAACAAATACATCCTCATCTCCTTATATCAAGTAAAACATGACTCGTACACAAGTAATGCAATTATGATCTCAGTTATTCTCTTCTCGTGGGTCACATATGTGTTTCAGACCTCGAAGTACATAGGAACTGAAGAGAAACTCATCACTGATCATTGGTGAAGACACAACTTCTATTTATGTCCGAATTTCAATGAAAGGACAAAAACAAGTGTGTTTTCATCCATCCATCTTCTCGGTTACTACAACAAACACAATACATAACTAAATGATCTCATAATTTATTTTCTTTCATGCCTCTAAAGAAATTGTAAGATCTTTGTAGATCTAAAACAGTTGAAAGAAAAATCATCATAGATCTATGAGCAAGTTGGCTTCTTAATATCCGAAATGATCAAAAGAAAGATCTAAAACAAGTGTGTTTTAACCTTTCTCTGTTTCGTTAAGCTTTAACAAGTTAAATCAAGCTCGACACGATGACCTTCATGTATAACCTACCTGTGACCTCTTGATTAATCTTGAAGCCAAATGGTTGTTGTGTTCTTCGAGGCTATTAAGGATGTTGCGCTCTTCGTAGAGTTGTGGTAACCGAAAATGGTGTTGTTTACTCGTGTGGATTTTATGAGAAATGGCTTAAGCTGTGGTTGTGATTGTGAGTCAAGTGATCAGATTGATTGATCATCGATGATGATGATAAAGATGAAATTAATAACAGTTTTGATCAATTTTGTGGTAGGTGATGAAATCGGTTGTGTTGGTGTATGTGATTAGGATTAGGGTTTGTTTAAGCGGCTGTGATAAAATTGTGGGGAAAGTGGCAGAGTTGTTAGATAACCTAAGAGCTAATGAGAATTAGGGTTAAGTGATGTTAATGGAGTTGGAGTTAAATACCCGTAAGATTAGGGTTAGTTATGGACTGGATTGGGCTTGCTAACGTAATGGTCGGGTTGTGTTAGTTAGTTGGATTGTTTTTGATTATCAATGGGCCGAATGAATTTGGTTGTGTCTATCCGGAGTGGGCCGAGTGAATTGTAATCCTAAATAGAGACCGGGCTTTTGTATCTGGTATCCAATATTTTGGTACTTGTGTATTTTGTACACAAAGAGATTGGAAACTATGAATGAAGTCATGACTCCAATTATTTTGAGTACCATATTGAGTTTTGGCTGATGTTGAATGCGAACTCTTGGAATACAACAAGCCTTTATGACGAATGTTTGAGTTAATTATGGTTGGGGTGCTTATAATTTTGGTACTTTGGTTACGACGAAGTCTTACAAGGATTCACACGTCACGGCTAGTATTTGGGTTTATGAATGTCATCGGGATTACAGAGTTGCGGATTTGGCTGCGTAGTCCAAACAGAGCCTACCACTTGAGCAAGCATGCAAATTTGATATTTACGATTTGAGTCATAATTGTCGAATTACAATTTGTTTAATTGCTATTTGTCAAGTTGCGTTTTGACTTGTTGTGACTTGACGGATTGCGATTTAACCAGTTACGATATGACGTTGCGAGTTGACACTTGCGATTTGACTTATTGTGACTTGGTTGATTGCAATCTGACTTGTTGCAATTTGACAATCTGTGACTCGACTTGTTGCGATTTGATCAAGTTGGGATTTGACTTCTGTGACTTGAATTTCGAAGATTGGTATTGCACCTCACTCTTAGGTATTCAGGTTGATTTCACGGTTTCTCCTGTAGATTTTAGAAAATCCCGCGAAAGATTCGATTTCTCGGTTTAAATCTCAAGAGCTGTAAAATCCCGTGAAATTAATTTTGGACAAATTGGCTGGACTTGGATTTAGACATAATGAAATTTACGGGGTGTGACTAATTTTTTGGGATAAGTTTGTGCTTCAAGATCAGCAGGAATTGGGAAATGATGGTAACTTGGTTGGTTTGTTAATTCACGGGTTGGTGTACTTAGTGTCACAAGCATCTCGGGGTGGATGGATGCATGATGTTTGTTGACCCTTGCTCAAGCGTATTTAAGGTGATTAGATCTGGATGTTCAAGAAGTGGATATATACGATAAAGGATGGAAGGTTGGGTATATATCACTACCTATATTTAAAGGAGTTACGTTGTTGTGCTCAATATAGGTTCTAAATCACAATTTGCAATTTAAGGTGATTAGACTTGGATGTTCACGAAGTGGATATATACAATTAAGGATGGAAGGTTGGGTATGTATCACTACCTATATTTAAAGGAGTTACGTTGTTGTGCTCAATATAGGTTCTAAATCATAATTTAGTGCAAGTTTAAGTCGCAGGCTTGTTCTTTATCAAGCTTCATCAAGTGATTGTTGTTTCTCAAGCTTCTAATGGGATTGTTGCTCGAGATCTTCTCAAGAGGTAGTCAGGCTTTAAGACAAGAGGTGATCTGTTTGGAGATATGTGTTAACCTTTTACTCACTTTAAAGTCATATGCATTTCATCAAGCGGTTTTGGCACATTACGAGCTTCAATGAATTGTAAATCTCCTAAACCATTGATGATGAGGAAAGCAAGGGGTTACTACATAAGAGTCTGAATCACCTTCTTCGTTGCAGTTGTTTCGTTTGTCTCTTTCCATGTTGTGTGTCTGTCAAATTCACATACATCACGGACTCTCAGCTTTGGCAAAAAGGTCATTTCATGTCCTTTTTGAGGGGGAGAATTATTGCAAGTTTCCTAGAAGTTCCGTCTCCAGCGATGTGAATTTTAGCGGTTCTGGTTACAGCGGGTCAGATCGTATCGGTTCAGTCTCCAGCGGTTTGAATCTTAGCAGTGTCGGTTACAGCGGGTCAGATCGTTGCGATTCAGGATTCAATGGTTCAGTCTACAGCAGGTTGAAGCTTACTGTTGTGCAGTTAGTTCTTGAATTTATTTCTCAGATAAATCTCAAGAACCGTAAAATCCTGTACACAGTACGACATCTATTTCACATCCAAGTAGCTGGATCAGACAGCTTTGTTTGATAGGACTGACTAAGAGTCATGGGATCTTCTAAGTATTTGCGCATGTTTCTTTTCCTTTCTGGCTAGTCAACAGCACAAGATGACCACGAAGGTAATCTGGTATTCTTTATTTGTGATTGAAGTTGTAGTTCTCGAAGGCGTCTACTTATTTTATCTTGAAGTCGGGGTTGGTTGGATGCATGACTTTCAATGATAACTTGCTCGTGTGAAAAATTTAAGTTGAAGACTTGGGTTATCTAGTTACCAGCAGTCGGGTAACTATCACTTAAGAGTTACTGGAGTACTCAGTGTCACACACGCCGTTGTCGTTGTGGATAATCTTAAGAGGTGTTAATGACTCATACTTTGGTTGGGTATTGAGCACTTAAAGATCTGCTTGGAGCATTAATTCTCTACACCGTTCTTCCAACATTAGTGCAAGCTTAAGTTACAAATTTGGGGATTTCTTCTTCTTGGTTTCAGTATTGGTACGACGCGTTTCCTTCATCAAGTGGTCTCTAATCTGGGTTCAAGGTTGGTTAGTTGGCCAAAGTTTTTAAAAGGTTGTGATGTGATCTGTAATTCTCACGAAATATTCTTAACCCAAACTGATGTTCACCAAAACCAATTCAGTCACACCACATTCAATCGGTTACTGTCTCACGGTTTCTTCTTGGTCTTGTAAAATCCCGCGAAAGAACTTATTTCTCGGTTTAAACCATAGATTTGTAAAATTCCGTGATGATGGGCTATGCGCTCTTGACCAGGATCGGGTTAAAACCATTATCGAAGATCAGCTATTACATCACAAATGGCTGGATCGAAGCATTTAATTGTCAAGATGTGACTACGGGGTTAGTTCAGTATTATTTATTTGAGGCTGAAGTGAAATTTCATGGGTGCGTGTACTTAGCATCTGAAGATATCGGGGAGGTTGGATGAAGATTCTTCGAGATCCTTGTTCGAGCTTTCAATACAATGACAAGGACTTGGATATCTAGTTATTTTTTTTTCTTTCTCCCTATTACAAAATAACTATCACTTTAAGGAGTCACGTTGTAGTGCTCAGTGTCACACGAAGTTGTGGATATCCAAGAGGTGATGTACGTCTTATACTTGATGGTTGGTTGGTTGAAGAGTATAGAGTACTTAGGGATTCGATGTTGCACGAAGTCTCTACACCGCTCTGTGTCACGCATTAGTACAAGTTTAAGTCACAAGTTCGGGTTATATTACTTCAGTTTCAAGTTCATCATATTGGGTTTCTCCATCAGTGGTCACGATTTCAAGCCGACAAAATGATAATGGGGTTGGTAACGAGTTAGATGAGAGAAGTAGTAAAAGAGAGAGAATATGACGTCTGTACAAGTCAGTGCAGACCTCGTTCTTCATCATAATGACGTCTGAATACCTCAGTTCAGGCCTCGTTCTTCAAAGAAAAGAAAAGTGTACGCTTGAGTGCACTTTATCTTCAAAAGAAGAGGAGTCTTCTTATTAATGGCCATTCTCATCAACAAGATTCATGCTCTTTCCGTGCTTACTCAGTCTTCAAGTGGATCGGCGCACATTGGAGTATATTCTTATTCACTTGTTCAACCAAAAATTGCAGTTGACAGGCATATGCAATTTTTGAGGGGGGGAAAGGGTGAATAAACAACATGTTAGTCTTCAAGAACCGTCAAGTGGAGCTACTTACCGTTGATGGTAATCATATTCACTAGCTCAATCATCAAAAAGTTGCAGTTGGCAGGCATATGCAATTTTTGAGGGGGGGAAAGGGTGAATATGATTCTACATGTTGATTGATGATTGAGATGGTCATACGACTCCTGAATACGTCAGTTCAGGAGTCGTGCAAACCATGTTTCTCCAACACTACTTCTTCCGTCTATCAAGGTGTTGAAGAACATGGTCATGGAATGCTAATCAAGTCTCACGGGTTGGTATAATCAGCAACAATGGGTTTCTAGTCAATGCTTCATGTAAACGTCATCAGGCTACATGTACACATCATGATGATGATTCCGATTAATCGTAAACATCATGGGGGAGAGAAATGTGTACACCTAGGATGCACAACAGGTTCACGTGATCAGGGCTTAATATCCAGAATGGATAAATACTGTAGATGATCAGTGGTTCAACTTGTTACCTGGGTATTATCGTTTCACTGCTACGTTATGTGCTGATTAATCGTAACCATCAGGGGAGAGAGAATGTGTACATCAAGGGCGCACAACAGGTTCACGTGATCAGGGCTTAATATCCAAGGATGGATACATACTATAGATGATCAGTGCTTCAACTTGTTACTTTGGTGTTATACTAAAGACTGAAGAAGGTCGAGTCGTCAGTCTACTCTACATTCTCTGTTGGGAGTTATCTTCTCATGTGTATGCTGCGGGCTGATGGGATATATGTAAGGGTACTGGAAGGCATTTGGTGAGATGAAGATGATTGGTATTCTGTTCCTCCACATTGGGCAATCTTGAAGAAGGTCGAGTCTTCAGTCTTCTCTACATTCAAGAATGTTGAGCTCTTTTCTTACAACTTGATATTTAACTTAATCCCATGACAGTTCTTGTTTGATGAGTTGTGGAGTTAAGTTAGGTTCAAGTTGTTCCGTAGTTGAAGGTTAAGTCCAACTTGATGTTAACCTAACCTCATGACAGTTCTTGTTTGATGAGTTGTGAGGTTAAGCTAGATTTCAGTTGAGACTCAACTTAAACTACCGAAAAGTTGCCTAAGGTTTTTGACGGAGTCACTCTAAGACGGGAGTGTTAGAAGATTAAAGACGGCATGCATTTGGTCATCAAAAGACTTCTTCCTATTATGGGTGTTCATCCAAAGGCTTCTTCTTCTTCCTATTTTGGGTGTTCATCAGAATGGTTGTCAGATTGGGGGAGAGCACTAATTAGGGGAGAGTGTTGAGCCAGAATCATTCCCTGATTGAAAGTGCTCACATTGCTCTTCAGCAAGTCAAGTGATGAATGCGGAGAAGATTCAGAATGCTGAGGAGTAATGGTTTCTGGTTCGTATCCTTGTATATATATACTTGTTCATATTTTATACCTTCTTTGTAAATAGATACATAGAAATCATGCTAATTGTAAATAGAGAAACGTTAAAACCAGAAAAACCATAAAAATTGAAAAATAGAAAATACCAAAAATAGTTTCACCTAGGCATGTCTTCTGTTTATCGATAACATTTACGGACTTAGAAATGTCATTCAATAATGGCACGGGTCTTTAAATGAAGCTCGAGCAGAAGTTAAAATGGATTGTTAAAACATGTCTAAAATGGCTTGCTATTACTTTAGATAGCAACCCGCGCTTCAAACTGGGGAAAGCACGTCGCCAAAAAGACGGCTGTTCCTCCAACTGGGTGATGTTCACCTGGGCATGGATTACTTTATATCCATGTTTCTTCGATCTGATGTACGTTTCAGTGCATCATTTCTTGAAAAAGAAGAGAAGTCTTCTTTGCATACAAATAGTTTTCATTCTATGATTCTTCTGAAAATTATTTGTGAGACACTTGGTGTATATGTGTTGTATGAAATTTTTTTATACTTGGATTATGCATAAAATTTGTCACTCAATCAACGACTACACAACCTCATGACAGTTCTTGTTTGATGAGTTGTGGGGGTTGAGCGTGATTTTAGTTGAGGTTCAACTAGAATACGGGTCATTGATTGAGGGGGAGAGTGAATTCAAATTTTATATCATCAAACGGATTTATTGGTTGAAACATACTTGTTAGAAAAGGTTTTGTAGTTAATGGGGAATTAGTTGAAGAGGATCTTGCTTAAATATATCAAATGACCAAGTGTGTTAGTTGCTAGAAAGTTTAGGACATTATGTGCAATGTGCTTATAGTTTCCTAGCTTTATGTATCTAGAAGGTTCATTTGTGTTACTTTGGTATCCTCGTATAATCCCCAAAATGCTTTAAGACTCAAAACCTAAAAGAAGTTAGAAAACCAGTTGTGTTTGATGTTTTTGAATACTCCACTGGCATTTGTATGAACTAAGTGAATGAGTTTCAAATGTTGTTTGTCTCTGCTGCTTAATTGTTGTTGATATTGTGCATATGTTCTCAGGATTCGCTTAGATAGATTGCTATTATGATAGAATCATGTTCCTAAGGTCCTGAATTGAATATTGAAATTCGTGTGAATTGCCATGTTCATGATTGCTATTTGCTCTTCATGCTAGATAGTGGTTTGACGTAGTTCCTGATTAGGGTTTGATTATTAGATGAACTTGGTATTACAATGTGGCATGCTGCTGAAGGGTAGCTATTGAGGAATAGTGTATCTGTATGCATGTATATCTGTGTTGATATTCTTATGCAGATTCCATAGCCAAAATGAATGTACCAGTTCCCATTCTAACCATTTAATCAGACGTTCAAATTCTATTGGTTGGCTCGAAATTCACCACGACAACAACATCGGCAGCAACAACAACAACAACACCTTCACCGCCATCACCATTCATCTATTTTGGTCTCGCCAAGTGGGGATCAACGACATTTTGTGAAAGATTTGTTGGTGGATGGATAGTTGATGTTGACTACTAACTCAGAAAAGCGGGTGATTACATCATCTGCGCAAAAAGGTCAATATCATTTGTGTCATAATAATCAATTGTGCATAATGAGCAGTGAATCTCCCTCTTAGATTAAGGGGGAGCAAAGTATGTTCCATCATCAGACTACATTAAATCGGACACATTTTCTCCCACATTTTCTAACTTATTTAAATCAATTGGGATCACAAATCTCAAAAGGTTTGAAATTTTTGATCGGGGGAGATAATGTGATTTAAATATGAAACCTGATGAAAATGTGATGTTTTGGACTTTAATGTAAGCTCTCCCATATGTGCTAAACTCTTTCGTATATCGATGCACATATTGAGGGGGAGCGAATTGACAAAAAGGATTTGGCATGCATCTTATGTGAGCACGGCTCAGACTTAACCAATGAATTGACGAAACCTATACTGTCATTGATCGAAAGGACATATCCTGGCCGGGTAATAATTTCAAGCTGGTCTAACCAGTGATGTAAGCGTGTCTCGAAAAGGATGTGTCTGAGTAGAGTGTACCGTTTCGAGAAACTTTCTGTGGACTTGACCAGGCCGGGTAATAATTTCAAGCTAGTCTAACTAGTGATGTAAGCGTGTCTCGAATCGGTCATGTTCACTGAAAGTTGATCAATTCAAAAAGTGCGAGCTCTACCTAACATGTGCAAATTTATAAAACAATCAACCGAGCACATGTTGAGGGGGAGCATTTGAAAAATATAAAACTCTCAAGTGTTTGCAAAAATGTGTTTCAGAATCATGAACACTTGGAGAGATTTTTCAAAGATTTGGTTTGGCAATCGTGGATGAATACCAAAGACTGACCATTTTAATTAATGTATGGAGTTATAAGGATGGTTAGGTTAGGCTCAAGTTCCCACGATCCCGCCAGAGCCGGAGGGATCTACCCAGGGACAATCCACTAGTTAGTGTAGAAGTCCTTAGGTATGATTAAAAAGGAGAAATGTGCATAAGGGAATAGTGCCGACTGAGATGGAGCTAACACTGGAACAAACCCAACAAGGTGTTAGTTATGAAGTCTCGGTAAGCACTGAAGGGGTTGAAGAATGAAAAAGAATTGTAAAGAGAAAGGGTGAAAAGAAAGAAGCCCTCCTTACAACTTAGGCAGAAACCGGGTCAATACATATGCTGTCAGAATCACTTAGTTGATTGCTGGCATTGAAGACAAAGTATCATGGACCCAGTGATACGCTGCACAACCCTCCTTAGCCACTCAAGGTCCCTCAAAGGATTCTTGTTTCAATTGTCACGGAGTTCAATACATTCCTATCGTCTTTCTCACTCCGAGTTAGATGATATTGAATAGGTGGCAGTCCTCTCCAGCCTCCGCTCACTAAATCAAAACGCACTATAGAGTCTAGAGCCACGAGATGCATAATAAGATCTCATAGGGACACGAATTATTTCTACACTGGTTGTTCAACATTAATGACACCAGTTGTAATCTTAAGAGTCCTACGCAGATCTTAGCAATCTGCCAGAACATTTATGAGAGAATTTACGTATGTAATTCTCAATGATTGAATGGAAATTCCTGCCAGGGTCAACATCAAGCAGCCCTGAAAGCAGGTCACTTCGGTAATTCTTTATGGATTACGCTTAGTGGTCACGACAGTTTCTAACGGTCTACAGTCGTGGAGTGATCTCCAGCGACTCACCTAATCGTTGATGTGCTACGGTTCGATCTTAAAAAGCCCTCTGTGGGTTTTCGATTAGGAACGGTCTTGGTAAGGATTAGAGAGAGTTTTCACACTATGCTGTTAACAATCTCGAAGTCCGAACCTGTAAGTACCGGATGTTTTATTGCTAACTGTCGTATGCAGGAACTTCTGGCGATTGTAGCTGATTGCTGTTGCAGCTGTTTGCGGTTGTAGCTGATTGAAGTTGCAGCTGATTGCGGTTGTAGCTGATTGAAGTTGCAGCTGAATGCGTTTGTAGCTGGTTGCAGTAAAGATGCCAATCCTCTACCACATGTTCACACTACATCATCATTGTTCTTCAACAAAGTCATGATCAACCAAAAGACCTTCAACACAGCTTCTGCTAACTCTGATACTAAAGATCATGACACCAAATAGTGTGAGCATGTTGGCTCAAAGATTTATACATCACATGGAAACATACTCCTGAAAGATGACTTGGAAACAAAATGTTGGATGATAAAGTCGAAGAATACTCAAAGATCATCCAAGACAAAGAAAGGTCATCTAATGTACACTGCTGAATGCACAAAGTTTCAAGACAATGAAGAATCAAAGACTACGAGCTATGAAGTCAAGATCAAAAGATAAAATGCTAGAATTCAAGTTATTATTTCCGGGGTGACCTCCCTTAGGGGGAGATTGTTAGGAATATAAATATTCATATGAAGGTTCGGTCACCCCGAGCATCTAATTAGCATTTATATAGCTCGTAGGCTTATATATATTAGCTTAGTATTATTAGTATTAGTATTAATAGTATTAGTCGTATTTATATTTGTGGAGTGGGTCGGGGCTTTCCCCACTGTCAGCTCACTCCACAGCCCACTAGGGGCACCAATATGTAGAAGTATAAATACCCCTTCCCACACTTGGGAAGGGTTGGAACTCTTGTCACATTAATCTAACATATTCAGTTTTCTCTCACAAGAGTCTCCCACCTCTCTCTAAAACTTCATCTCTCTAGTTCTTGCATCTAACTTAAACATGGATCTAATCTTCCATGAACCAAGACCACCCGAATCAAACACACAATCAAGATGGTTAATTCCTATATCGGGTGTTAAATTTTGAATTACGAATAGAGTTTGTTGAATTGCCAACCGTAAGTAGTTTAGGAAATGAAAATTGTTCTTGACTTGAAAATTGTGAATTGGAGTAGAAGCATGGTACTGAAACGATGTGGTCTAAGTGTAATCTAAATTCATAGTGCTCAAGAGAGATGTTCCTAATTTATGTTGATTTAACCAAATAGTTGTACGTAAAAAGGGTTCTTGTAAAAATTTAAAGTCGTAAATTGAAGTTTGAAAATAAATGTTAACGTGAAAAATTACGGGTTGCTACAGGTTAAGAATTAAAACTAGGTTGAATGAGCGTTTAAAATAATTATACAAAATGGTTATGTACATATCTTATAACCTATGGTGTGCATTTTAGTTCCTAAAACATATTTTGACTCGCGTGGCACATCAATAAAATTTGAATCAAGCAAGATGGATGTGTAAAAATTAAAGGAATACTGAAACACTATTGATCAGATTCAATGAACAAATAAGAATACATCAATAATAAATAAGAAAACCTAACTCTAAACTAGACGGGACGGGCCAATAGGCATTATTATCTAAAATTCTCTCTCAAACTCACAATGCTACATTGAGAGTTTGAGAGAGAAAAAAAAAAAAATCCTAATAAGAACAAAACCAACGATAAAGGCAGGCAGACAGATCCGAATAGAGGTAGACGAAGAGAAGATTCAGGCGCACAAATGCAGACATAGCAGATTCAGTCGGACAGATGCAGACAGACAGATGCAAATTCATATAGACAAATTCAGATTCAGATTCAGACAAAATCAGGCGAAACCAGATGTAGAACCACGTGTGTAACCAAAATAAGTTGTTGATGTCGAGATGTTACACATAACTAATCAAGACATAGTCGGATTAATTAAGATTATAACATCACCATCATCAACCTAATCCATTACCAAAATAGCCAACAATAATCCATTACAAACCCGACAAACATAACAATGCTTACTAAATACCAGTCTCTCGAAATAACGCTAACAAATATTCAACTCCAGATGTAATACTTATTGTTACAGTACTATTTTCCAATAAAAAATTACTCATTATCCTTACAAACGACAAATGACACATACCACAATTAACAAAAGGGTGAGTTTATCCACACCCTCCCATAGGGAGGGTATCCAATCATTGGATGCATCGCTGGCTTGTACGGTGTGCATCGCGAGTTGTACGGTTTGACCAAATCCTCCCTGATGTGACAATATAAGAAGGGTATCTATAACACATCCCTTAACAAAAACCATGGCACGTCTCCCAAAAGTTAGCCGCTATTAATGAATTACTATGATCCCAAATTCCCAATTAAAACCAACTTACAAACCTGTATTTTTATTTAATTCTGACGAGAAGAGTAATTGTAGCAACAACCAAGTAATGTCTCCTTTGGATGAATTCAACAGTTAACGTAAAAGGTACTAGACGACGACACCAAGCGAACGAGCAAACTTTTTTTTTCTTCTTCTTCATCTTCGACCTACCTTTTGATACCATGTAAAAATCAAGGGAATACTGAAACGCTATTGATCAGATTCAACGAACAAATAAGAATACATCGAGAATAAATAAGAAAACCTATCCCTAAACTAGACGAGCCTAAACAACGAGTCGGACCAATAGGCCTTATTATCTAACAGGATGCAATCACGAATACTCAATGGAAGGATTCGACACATCAGTATATGTACTTCGACCTTACTACTTATTCAAAGGCTAAAAGGAGTGGTGGTTGAGCCACTCACCGCCACCTCAGCTTTCTCTCTTCTCTCACTTCCCCTCACTCCTTGTCACCATACATTCGTTTTGTTCAGCCTCTCTCACCTTTCAATCCCATTTTTTTTATTTAATGAAATACTTTATATTTATAAAACAAAAACGTAAAGTGAATGTAAACATAAATGTAATCGTACAAAATTAAAAATCTTTATTCATAAATTAAAACATTATATAGATTATTAAAAACTTAAACCTACGAAATTAAAACATTACATACATTATTAAAAACTTAAGCCTACGGAATTAAAACATTACATAGATTATTAATAACTTAAACATACGGAATAAAATATGCAAACTAAAAGTCCAAACACCATTCGTTTTGATCCCCGCCCTTATCTCTTCCATGACCCTGAGTGCATCCCCAGTCAAGTGATCATATGGCTGCATATAAAACATTAAGTCCTTTTTATATTCCTGCATTTTCACCTCCCTTTTTTTATCTCCAAAAATTCAGCGCGTTCTTTCTTCTTCATTTTCATGGCACGTTCGTTCTGCTCTGTCAACTTGGAGATCATCATCCTAGCCAATGCTTCGTCATTCGTAGTTTCTGACGTTCCCGACAATCCCGCCCCTTTCTTATTCGCTTTAGATTTGTTCGTGTCTTCTGGTCGTCTCTGTTCTTGCACCTCATATTCCTCGTCGTCTCTAGCATCATTATTCAGATTAAAACTAGCATCCCCAGACTCTGGGTTGAACGAACTAGACCTAGATGACTTGTATCTCTTGGACACTGATCTTACTCGGACACTTTCTTCAAAGTTTGGAACTTCATTGCCATTCCATTTCTCATACTTTCTTAAAACCTCCCAACAATGACGAAGCGTAAACTATACTCCGTATTCTTCGTCTCCGGCTCCACTTATCGGCCTCATACGTTTGAGGTTATTGTACACTCCACAAAACCGAGCCATTTTCGGGCGCACTGTATTCCATTTCCCTTTCACCATGTCGTACGTTCGACGACTGTATGCCTTTGTTTTGCTCTCCATGTATTTTATAACATCATTCCAAAATCTCTGCTCCCTCCTCGCATTACCCATGGCGCTATTTTCTGTTTCATTTACCCAACCTTTGCACAACGCTATTTCTTCCTCAGTGGTCCATGGAATGCATCGGGATGGTGCTTCGTCGTTTCGAGTCGTCTTCTTTCCACGTCTCTTAGGCTTAGGTTTGGCCGATGCTGGTGCTTGAGGCATGACTTTGACAGGAGAGTCCTCACGAGCGGTGTTTTCATAAAAATTGTCATCAAATGTAGGCTCGTACATGTCTTCATTTGAAAATAAAGAAATGGGAGACATGGGTCGTTGTGATGACGAACCACCCATATGGGTTTGTGGCAGGTAGTTGAGGTTATCGAATGGGAACGCGTTTGGTTGTGAGGAGAATTGGTTAAACGCGTTTGTTTGTGAGTATTGAGAAAAGTTTGGTTGTGGGAGTGGGTTTCGGTATGGTAGGTTTGGGTAAGGATAGTATGGTTGTGGTCGGAAGTTAGCTTGTTGGTTTGATTGTAGAGTATTTCCGAGAAAAAATGGTTCGTCGGGTGTCGGGGGAGTGCCTATAGGATTCCATAATTCACAGACCTAGGTTGTATCGGAGCGGGTCTGATCCTCAGACCTAGGTGGCTATGTTGAGCCACCTCCCCTAAGCCACCCCGTCAAACACATCCCTTAATTAATTTCGGAGGAGACATCATTCACAAAAACACATTCAGCCGCACTTTATTTATATATGAAGACCAAGCAGAAAGATATTAAGCCGCAACATTCATATTTGATATATGTTATTTCTTTCTCGGTGAACGTGCATAAGACATAAAGATTTAATAGCAAAGGATCCTAAGGATTTGCAACAGGGGGATTGCTGACGGTGATGTTGTCATTCCTCTAGATTGACTTTGAGATGTTTGGTAGTTTATTTTGATGTTTTTACTTTTTAATATTATTGTTTGTTTGTTAGTCTATTGTTTGTACGGCTTTGTTATCGGTCGACTAAAGTTGACCGTTGGTACCAGTCCCTAAAGTCGACCATTGATACGGTTTTGTTATCAGTCAACTTAGCCGACCGTTGGTACCAGTCGACTAAAGTCGACCGTTGGTACGGTTTTGTTACGAGTCGACTAAAGTTATGTTTTTATTATGTTATTGTTTTGTTTTTCTTTTCTTTTCTAATTTACTACTTCAGTCTGAGCTTTCGCGATTTCGCCGCTCGGACTGCGGGGGAGTATTAGTGGATAAATAGGCCCAAGCCCGGTTGTGGGTTTAGGGTATTAGGGTTTCACCATTATAAATAATGATCATTAATAAAATTACACCTACGAGGAATTATGTAATCCTACGGTGCCTTGGCTAGCGGTGCCTTGGCTAGTCCTTCTTTGTCGACGGTTGATGTTACGGGGAGTGTTTTCTTGAGACATTTTTGTAGCTAAAAATGAGAAGTAAATTGTTGAGAGTATGAGAGTGTAAAAAATATTGAAGTTGAGTTTAAAAATGATGAAGTTATTGGGTATTTATAAGTAAAATATTGGGTAGTGGGATTTATTTTATTTATTTATTTATTTTTATTTATTTATTTTTTATTTTTTTATTTTTTACAAGTTAAACGGTAACTTTGCTTTGGGCCCCACAAATATTCGTTCAATTCAATGGCGAGTAAGTCACCATACATTAACATTTTTGAAGCTTTGTCGCGAGTGAGCTTGCCATCTGTTTGGGGTGTCGCGCGTGAGTGGCCCAGTCATGGAGCACACTTGACGATCACTCCGTCTAATTTAAGAGGCATAATATGTGTCTTTTCTAGCAATGGATACACTATGTATATTTTCACTAGTTAATTATGAAGGATACCCTAGAAATATTATATTTGAAAAAGTGAAATTGCGTCTGTATGTTAAACATAGTTTGATATCCTCAATTTATCGCTAATACATCCTTTAAAAAATTGATAAAAGTTTTAACCTTTTTGTTTGTTTTGTTGCACAAAAAAGGGTATGACAGGGAAATCTACTACACTTGTCTTTTGGCAAACGTGAGGAGCACAAGAGGAAATGGCATTTATGCCCTTTGGTGTGATACATGTAGTGCTTTGGCAAACATAAAAGCACATATAATAAAATGGCATTTATACCCAAAGAGCACATAGTAAAATGGCATTTATACCCTTTGGTGTGATACATGTAATTATATAAAGGCGGATTTGCCATCTTTAATACTACTAGTGAACAGTTGCCCTTTCCCTTTGTGGTGTGGGAATCATTTAAAATCTAAATATATAGCAATAAAGATATTGAATCTAATTCAATCTTCCACTTTGACAATCTTTAAAAAAAGGCTACCTTTTATATGTAAAGTTTAGTCAAATCTATCTCATCTTAACTTATTCCTCCAAACACTATCTTTTTTCCTTGTGTTTTGGTACGTTTACTCTTTCCATATTCTTCGCAATCGCATTCATTTTTTTGGTTAATATGTCTCTAGAATCAGAATAAAAATATGTATAAAACAGTAGACGTTAAAGACACGCGTCAATCATCTTGTCTTAAATACATTTGAATAAAACAAACATAACAAAATCATAGAGAAAAATCTATGTTACGACGATAATAATAATAAAAAAAAAAAAAAAAAAAAAAAAAAAAAAATAATAAAAACACAAAATGAAGTGTTGTGTTTTAATTTGTGGCTTTTATAATAATTTATCTCTTTTTTTTTTTTAATTAATCCAGTAAAAAACATAACACCTTATTTTTTGGATGTGTTTTATAAACCTTTTGTGGTTATAGCATAGTTATAGAAAAAAAGGTACCGTCACACACACCCACGCCAATTCCACGTGAACTTTATTTGACGCCGCCAGCCATGCGCCATCGTACCGACCCCCCAACCCCTCGGCGCGCGCGTTCGAGAAGTCCCATGCCACTTATTTGGCGGTCGTGAAATGTGTTCGGTTTGTATTCGTTTTGTTTTGTTTTTTTAATTATTATTATTATTATTATTAATTTAAACAAGTTTAAAATGAGTGGGAGATGAACCGGATGGAGTAGGAAGAAGGTGGAGTTTGGAATAATGATGATGGCAAAAAGGCTTTTTTTTTTCTTATAATTAAATCTTTATAAATATAGAAATTTCATATTATATATTCTAAATATGCATATTTATTAAAATTAATTGTATAATTAGTTGGTATTAAATAATTTGTGTAATTTATATTTTTATTTGAATGAATGAAAAATTAGTTTGTTTGAAGAAATAGTAAAGAAAATAAAATGGTGAGTGAGCCCAAATGGCCAGTGAAAAGGTGCTATGCTGGAGAGCGTATTTTGGTGTGTGAGTATTAAAAGTAAAGATACTTAGTTAACGCTGAAATAACACTAAAAATTAGATTTTGACATGCCTGATACCTGACACTCTTAATAGACCAAGCAACACAATATCATTTTGTTAAACTACTATCTAATAATTAATACTGTAAAGACTTTTAGATCTATTGTTTATGACTTTATGGGTTCGTGTCTTACTTGCTAACATGATTTACGTGTAACGCATTTGCTTATCCTTAAGAAAAGATGACAAGTAATTTTTTTCTATGAAATATGCCTATGTTGGGCTACGCTTGGATCAAGTACCCGGGCTTAATTGGGTTTTATCTACCATATATGGGCTTAGAGATTATTTATTTTGGGGTTTTATAAGCTTTTTGAAGGCAACAAATTTACTAGAAGTGAAAATAGTTGTGTCGAGCGGTCCTAAATCCTAATACACAACTGTTGGATTTAATGCATCAACGAAGGCATTTTCTTTATAATAGTTACTAGTTATAATACTCGTGTACGCACAGAGTTTTGATTAAAAAAAATAAAAAATGTTATATAATATTGATTATTGTGAGTCTACATAAATGTATACATTAATTTGTTTTGAATTTATGTGGTAGATAATTACTTAAAATAGTGTTTTAATTGATAAATGTAAAATATTTATTTTAGAATGGTTTGTTCTAACATTTGATGTTTGTGTTTCTCATGTTTGAATCTATGATCATCTGTTTTTCAACTGTGAGTTTTCTAAAAAAATCTGGGGTGAGTTAAAAGGGAGATGAATGCTGCAAATATCCCTAGTGTGTGGAAGGATATTGTGCAACAATTTACTTCACTTCCATGTAACAAGTCCATTTGGAGTATTACAAGAAAATTGTTGCTGGCTAATATAGTATATCATATATGGAAGGAAAGAAATGATAGAATGTTTAACAATGGGAAAAAGTGTGAAGAGGTGGTGATTCAAAGTATTATTGAGAAAGTTAGACTATAACTGATGGGTATGACAGTAAAAAAGTCAATTCAAACTCAAAAAGTTGTTGTTTTATGGAATGTGCAGTTTCAAGTTAGAAAATAGCTACTGATATAAGGAATGTGCAGAGCTTGAGGTATATGTAAGTCTGTTTAAAGGGGGTGTCTGGATGAAGTCTGTTTAAAGAATGGAGGTTTCAGAACAAAATTGAATTGCTCATTGGGATACATGGGTTTTGAAGAAATGGAGGTATAGAGATGGTTGGGCTATATAACTGTGAATAATGCCTGTTATAGATGCTGGTCTAGTGCTTTTTGCTGTGGTAATGTAGTTACAAAAGAAGCAGTAGTCCACCTTCATGCAGGAAATGTAATTCAAAGTCTATAGTAACAAGAATCTTTGTATTAGGTGAAGCCATTCATGGATTGCTGATTTGATGAGCTATCTGTGAGGAAGGACTGCAGATGGTTTTGGTAGATCACCTTCATGAGGGAAATGTAGCCTATACAAAGATCTTAGAAGATATGAGGCCTTTTGATATTAGTTTGTTAATTTTTTTTATTAAGTTATGTTAATTAAGAGATGACTTAATGCAGACAAGTTCAGTTTTATTACTTAATATTTTCAGTCATATTTCTCTATTAAGTCACAAACAAACAGTTTTCATATGGCTTAATTAATTCAGTTTTTTTCATATTAAGTCAATTAAGTCGAAATCAAACACCCCCAAGTCTTCTAATTTGGAAGGACTTAATGACTTGATATTGCTAAAGGTAATTTTTTATTTTAATTAATTTTTTTTATTATCTTTTTTAATTATTTTTTTTTAAGTTTTGATTCGGTTTAGAATTTAGCAATTAGATTATTCGTTTCTTATAAATAGGGATTAGTGATATTAGTTTTTTTTTTTTTTTTTTTTTTTTTTGAATTACAATTTTGTGTTTCGTACCTTTAAATAGAATTTTGTACTGGTACATTTGAATTTAGTTTTGTATTTGGTTTGGTAATTTGAATAAAGTTTCGGCTTCGTTTGTTGATTTTGTATATTTGTTTCGTCTTATAATTGGCAACAAGTGGTATACAATACAAGCTACGTTCTTTAAGGCCATGAAAAAAAAAAAAAAAGGGAAAATTTGTTATGATTTGTTTGGATTGAAGTTCAGATGTTTTAGTTTTGAAGAATCCATATTTGTTTTGAAAATCTTTTGTCTTGGTTTGTTTTGTTTCGTTCTCACTTTGCTACAGAGATTTTTTTATTTTTTATTTTTATTTTTTATTATTATTTTTTTTTTATAGAAAAGAAAAGATATCATTCCATATTAGACAAGATTACATCTTTAGACATCCATACATTTGCGCAGCTCGGAACACTACCGTCTAACGTAAACTCATGAGGGCAACTCAACACTAAAGAAGCTACATTATGAGCTACCATATTTCCTTCCTTTTTAACAAAAGACCAATTACAGACAGTGAAAGCCATTGACTTGGATAATATATCTGAAAAAAGACTTGCAATTTGTAGCAGGGTGACTTTATTATGAATCGCCTTAGCTAGACACAACGAGTCTGTCTCGAATATAACGTGAGAGTACCCCTTACAAATTGCACGTGTCATAGCCCAATGAACGGATTTTGCTTCGGCTTCCAGGGGAGAACTTGCATAATATTCTAAACGACCACCTGAAAATAAGGCCTCACCCTTGTAGTCACGGGCTACAAAGCCTAAACCCGCCTTTCCAGACTCTTTTTGCCACGCAACGTCATAGTTAATTTTTATGTGCTCGACATCTGGCCTTAACCACATACCTACCTGCATGAGTATTATGTACCCCGCTGTTAACACTAAGATTTTTTATCTGGTTTGCCTTATGATAGTCTGATAAAACCGATTTGCTATAACTTCCACGTTCCCCTCCCTACCATTCAACTAGCCATGAAAATGTATGTTTCTTCTCGTCCACAATCCCCACAATATCATCATTAATGTCTCCCATTCGGCTGGACAATTCTCAAGAATTACCTGACAAAATCTTGAAATGTGATAGCCCCTTGTGTATCATAAAAACAGCCGAAATTACAACGGTTCCATACATCCTTTGCTGCCGAGAATTTGAACAAGACATGTGCTAAATTTTCTGATGTCTCGCCACAATGAGTACAAGAAGATGTTGGATTCAACCCACGAGATTGTAGGTTGTCAATAGTAGGGACATAATTATTCCAGGCTCGCCACATAAATAATTTGACCTTACTTGGGACTCTCGCTTTCCATACAACACGCCAAAAGTCAATCAAGTTATCAGAGATAGTAGTAGTGCGGACCATGTCTTCATCCGCTTCAAGTGCCAAGAGATAAGCAGATTTGCATGAAAATCGTCCTCCTGGATTATTATGCCAATATAGAACATCATTCCTTGACTTGCTTACAAAACAACATGCAATCTTGCTTGCGATATTATGCGGAAATAATGAATACAGAAGCTCATGATTCCAACCATCACCTTCAATATTTAATAAATCACGAACCTGATCAACTTCACAATTATTCGGTTTTGGACCCAAACTTCTGTAATCATCGACCCAAAAATCATTCCATACATTCACACTACGACTGTCACCAATATTCCACTTGCATCCTTTCCGAACAATATCTTTAACCGAAAGAAAACTATGCCAGATATAGCTTGGTCGGTATCCAATCTTGGCATCAAAGAAGCTTGATCTTGGGAAATAACGGGCCTTAAGAGTTCTAGCTGCCAAAGTTGTTGGGGATGTGATCAAGTGCCAAACTTGCTTTGCGAGAAGAGATTTATTAAACAATCCCAAGTGACGGAATCCAAGACCTCCTCGAAACTTTGATACACACATCCTTTCCCACGTACACCACCGAATTGCTACAAGTATGCGTTAAGAGCCTTGTGAATATCATCAATTAAGTTGCCTGGAAGTAAAAAGATATTCATAATATACATAGGCATCGCTTGTGCTACCGACTTAATAAGAACCTCTTTCCCCGCAATCGATAAAGTTTCTACAGAGAAGGTTTTTGAATCGTGTCCTCGTGGGGTATTTTGGGATTGCCTCACGTCACGTTTTTTGTATTTGGTGAAAAGTGATTTTGTTAGGCCTATGGTAAATGGGCTATTTGTTAGTATTGGCCCAATGGCTTTTGAGTATAATTCGGTAAATAACGTTGAAGTTAGTTTGTCGTTATTAGATATGTTCGATTGGTTTTTCAAAAATCGTTGGATCCTTAAAGATCTTTCATTGTTATCGGTTTCTTGGCATCTTTATTTGGTCGATCTCAAGAATCTTAATCGTTGAATTTCTTTAAAGACTAATTTGCGATTAGTTATTTGGGTTTTTGTATTTGACTTTGAATTTAGTCCGTATTCCTTTCATATAATTAGGTCAGTATCTCCTCTAACAATTTTCTCTCTCCTCTAACAATTTTCCCGCAAAAATTCCACCATGAAAATATATCAAAAAGCTTCATTGCTATATCATTTCAAACCGTAGTTTCAATTCTAAACCACTCAAACGAATCAAAATTACATTCCGCATAGTTCTATCCGTTTAGAATTTTGATTTTTGTTGTATTTTTGAATTTTTTTGTTTTGGCTCCTTTTCTGTTCTCTGTTTTGTGCTCTGTTCTTGATAGTAATCAGTTTAAATCCGATTATGTCTAATAAAAAGAAAAGATCGTCTCAGAGACTTGTAAAGATTCCGTCACGTTTCAGTGATCATGTGGTGGGGAATAAGAGTCAATTAAAGAAGAACTTAGTGGTGGATGAATATCCGTTTAGAATTTTGATTTTTGTTGTATTTTTGAATTTTTTGTTTTGGCTCCTTTTCTGTTCTCTGTTTTGTGTTCTGTTCTTGATAGTAATCAGTTTAAATCCGATTATGTCTAATAAAAAGAAAAGATCGCCTCAGAGACTTGTAAAGATTCCGTCACGTTTCAATGATCGTGTGGTGGGCAATAAGAGTCAATTAAAGAAGAACTTAGTGGTAGATGAATATTTGGTAAATAGTAAGGTTTCAGATGAGGAAATCAATGGGTAAATTAATGGAGTCAATGGGGAAAGTTTGGTTAATGATAATTGTGATGTTGTACTTAATGAAAACTTCGGTAATTCTAGGGTTTCAGATGATAGGGTGAATAAGGTTGTGGAAGAAGTGAATGAATTAAATAGTGTACAATGTGTTTGTGATAATGCTCATGAAGTGAATGGTGAGGAATGTAATAGTAATGATGATGGTAATCATGATCATAATACAATTGACAGTGATGATAAAGAAAAGCGGGTTGATAGTGGAAAGAAGGATGTAGAAGACCAGAATGTTGATTTGAATGGGGGAAATAGGGTGGAAACTGTGACTAGTGAGGAAGCTAATTGCCCTGTAAGTGATTCATCCAAAGCTTCTCCTTCTGGTAATGATAAACCTGATGCTAATAGAACTGCTAATAACACTGATAAGACTAGATCTTATGCTAGAGCAACTGCTTCTAAGACCAAAAAATATGAGAATAAACTTGTTCAAATCCCCACTGAGATTGATAATGATGGTAATGAAGTAGTTATTTTTTATGAAGAATTGCTTGAAGAAAGTAGTAAGAGGTGGGAATTAACTGTTTGTGGTTACTTTGTTGGTCATATGATGTCACTGAATGAACTAAGATACAATGTCAAAAGAATGTGGGGCATATATGGTTTTAGTGAGGTTTTTGACAATGGGAATGGGATTTTCTTATTCAAGTTTAGTAAACTTGAGGGGATGCTTACTGTTATTGATAATGGTCCATGGTTAGTAACCAATAAACCTCTAGTTGTGCAAAAATGGGACATTAACATGTGTGTGGCTAAAACTGAATCTGCAAAACTTCCTATTTGGGTCAAGATGTGTAATGTACCTTTAGAGGCATGGACTGTGAAAGGAATAAGTGCTTTAGCCAGTAGGATTGGTAAACCTTTAATCATGGATGTTGTAACTGCTGGAATGTGTCAAGTTGGGGTGGCTAGAGCAGGTTATGCTAGGGTCTTGGTAGAAATGGATGCTCATAAGGATTTACCTACTAAGATTGATGTTGCTTATAAGAACAAAAAGGGATAGGTCATTGGTACTAAACTGATCCAAGTGCTTTATAGTTGTAAACCTCCAAGCTGTAAGGATTGTGGAGTGTTTGGACATAGTCATGATGATTGCCAAAAGATTGTTCAGGATAAGATTTGATGGATCGTGTTTTGGATGATATATTGTAAATCGGGAGGTCTTGGAAGATGAAAGAACATCATCTCCATGGTAAAGAGTTTTAGAGAGAGAAAGTCTAGAGAGATAAAGAGGAACCTGGATAGTTTTATTGATAGTGATAAAAGGTGAAAAACACACACAAGCTCACCCTCCTAGTGAAGTCTAGGAGGGTATATAAAGGGCCAAACACAAGACTTTACATAAATGACGGTTCTAGTCCTTGTGTTTGTGCCTTACAATATAGATAATGTAATCCCAAATATGTTGTCACATTTTCGTGTGAGAAGCATACTGATGAGTGGCCATTTACTCATCATTTTATACCCGAAAAACCCCACAAAAACGACCAAAAACACCCAAATGGACCATATATTGTTACAAATATCCTTGGATTGTGTTTTATGCGTTTCAGGTACAAAAGGATTGAAAACGTGGCAAATATGGACAAAACCGAGCTTAATTTGGAAAAGAGCTAAAAACCGAAGCTGGGAAAGACAATTTTCATTTGGATTTAATTCGAGCTCGAGAAATCCCAAAACGGCCCTTGGATTATTTTTACTTCACAAAAGTGGTCCCTAGATTAACTTGGCTAAAATGGTAGATTTAGTCCTTGAAGTTTACATGTTTACATCTTTGGTCCTTGTGATTAAATCCATTTATCCTAACCATTCTACTATCCGGATCTATTATAAAACCCAACCCATCAATATTAAACCCTTAAACCAACAACAGCCCAAAACCAACCCACACCCTTTTTAATAAAATACCGGGTCAAAATCAAAGTCAAACCCACGACCTAAATACTATTTACCCATCCCTAACCTCTCTTCCCATCTAAACCCTGCTTAATCCCTCCCCATGTCACTCTCAACCTCACTTCAGTCCAAGAAATACCCACATGGTATTGTCTCACCCCCTCTGCCACCTCATCTATCCAAGGTGCAAAAAAATGATCCAACGGTTCAAAGTGATGGGATTGGGCAACAATAAAAATCCAATGGTTGATAAAGAAGCACAAGTAGCACAAGCTGGATTGTCTCACAGAAGAAGCACACCAGTGGAACCCTAGTTATAATTTAGTATAAATAGGAAAGTGTTGTAGCAGTTTTTTTTGCTAGGTTTTATTTTTAGCTTAATTTAGGTAATTTTTCTTTTTTTTATTGTTATTGTCTTTTATTTACTTTCCAGTAATGTAATTTAATTTCAGTTAATGCAAATTTAATTTTTTTTGTTTTTATTTTTTGGTCAACTTTAGTCAACTGCTTATTTCTTGCTTATCTCTTGCTTCTTTTCTGCTTATTGTTGGTTGTATACTTGATGTTCATTTTAGTTCTTAAGTTAGTGTTGATCAATCCCCTTAAGGCCTAGTTCTAATTAGCTTAAAAACAACCCAAGTCTGCTATTGCAGACTGCATTTTTGCCTTTCCATTTTTTTTCCAGCCCTTTTTGTTGAATTTTAATTTGATCATGTTAAGCTGTTAGGAGCTGATATTAAGCTCATAGAAACTTGGCCAGCTTATCCAGTGAACCCCATTTTTCTTTTATTTTTTTGAATTTTTCTTAATAGCTTTTGATGCCTTGAAAAAGCCCTCAATTGCCCTGCACCCCAACCATATCAGCAGACCCTTGATACCATTTCTGCTTATTTGTGCTTTTTGATGCTTATTTCTGGTTCTATTGGCTTATTATGATTGGAATTGTAGTTGTTAGTTGGATTTTTAGCTTATGCCCCTTGTCCTTAGCTTATTTCAGTAGCTTATTAGTCATTTGCATTGCTTTAACTTATTATCATTTTACTTCCAAACTGTTCAGTTAAGCACATCTTATTTTTAGCTTATTTGTGATATTTCAAAAAAATTTCCAGTTTAAAAAATCCTTCTTATCATTAGCTTTTTGAGTTTTAAAAAGAAAAACAAAGAAAAAAATAAATAAACAAAAAGTCCCATTCTGAGGTTCAAACCCCAGACCTCTAGCTCACACACACAACACCTCAACCATTGCGCCCTTGGGTCTTTTCCAGTATATGCTTGCATCATTTAATTTATAACCCTTGTTCCTTTTTAAGCTATTCGAGCTTATTTGATTTTTCCCAGCTTATTGAAATAAGCTGAGACACCTTTTACATTTTTCCTAGCTTCTGCATAGTTTAAAGTATTTTTACGAAAATTTTCAGAATTTTCTCTCTTAGTTTAGTATTTTTAATTATTTATTTTCTTTTAATTAGTTTTAATTCGTATTTAATTATTAAAAAGTCAAAAAAATACAATTCTTATTTTCAAAATTTTCTTTTATCATTTAGGACGTAGGAAAATTATTTTGGCATCCGTAGGGTTAGTTTTTAATAGATTTTGACGTTTATGCACGTCTTTGGTTTACCGTTCGCGTTTATTAATTTTCGTTTTATTAGATATTTAAAACCAAGTGACCCTCGTTCTTTCAATCATTTAGGAGTTAGAAAAATTAAATTTGCATCCGTAGGGTTAATTTTAATAGATTGTTACGTTTAGACTTGTTTCCCGATTTTAATTCGCATTTTCTTTAATTTAATTTTTGTTTTCCTAGACTCGTAACCAAAAGTGATCATCGTTCTTTCAAGCATTTTAATTCCGAACCTCAAAGGATATTCTCAATTTCACGCCTCGTTGGGACGTCGACCCGGGTATACGCTTATCCGGTTTATTATAATCGATTGTTGCGTTAAGTGTTCCTCGTTGACCTTTTTCCTAAAGGGTTGACTTGTGAGTATTTTAACCTATCTAATCACATACCTAACAATCTTCCCCCAATGTGGCAACATATGAGATTACTTACATCATTTCCAACAAGTACAAATACAAATAAAGAAAGGTCTTCATAAGCTCTTCAAGTGCTAAGGATGACGACAGTTGACGCTCTTTGTCTTCATCTTGTACCTTGGCTTGAGAACTTTTCCTCACTTGTAGGTAAACGATGTATTATGCATGAACTGGATTAACTTCCCCCCAATTCATGCTGCATGTCTTTAACGGCTTCTTCATATACTTCTTTTTGGCAAAGTTTCTGAATCAGCTTCCCCCCAAACTGACAACCGTCTTCAGCAGATTCGAAACTTTGATGTAGTTAACATGTCTTCTATCTTTTGAAGGTTGTAAGTACGCAGCGGAATTTGTAGATGACATCGTAAACCACACCAAGGAAATCTGACTAGTACTCAGTAACGATTGTGCTCAATGCGGAAACTCCGTTCGGGGGTAACATGCAATAAATCAGCAAGATCTTCTCACATAAGTAGGCTACTTCACACTTCACACCCTGCGAAAGTTGAAATGATAACACCAAAATCATAAAACCGAACCACTGATCATCTCTGCGGACGTCTCTCCGGTAGTAATAAATTGTAAGCTCGATCATGTGAATCTGTTATGCGTCCCCGATGTGCACATTTCTTCCCCCTGAATGCAGATACATCTGGAAAAAGAGTGTTTTCGCAAAAAATGCAGGAAAAGTCAAAGTACATCTACTCTCTCTTCCCCCACGATGTCTTCGCGGAATCGGATGCATACACACTATGGTTACGATGGAAACGGAGGCAGTGTAAACCCTGTATGTCCAATTAGTCGAAGATGTGTGAAGTACCATAAATAGCCCGTGAGAATCAACTGCTGATAAAATCTCTACTCTTCTATACTCTTCTCTGCTAACTCTTTATCGACCCCATTATCATTCTGACGGCTTTTTGTAGTGACCACTGATGGAGAAAACCCAGTATTACGAACTTGAGACTGAAGTAAAATAACCCAAACTTGTGACTTAAACTTGCACTATAGTCTGACTAAGTACCTATACTGAGCACTACAACGTAACTCCTTAAAGCATAGGTCGATTCATATACCCATCCAACCATCCTTTACTGTATATGAATTCATCTTGAATAATCCACATCTTTGTGTGACACTTGAGCACTACAACGTAACTCCTTTAAAGTGATAGCTATACTCTGTGAGCACAACAACGTAACTCCTTACATCAGGTATAACTAGATAACTCAAGTCTTAATCATTTTGAACAACCCCGATATCTCGAACAAGTCTGACGTCAGGTTATAAGCTCGAACAAGGATCTCGAAGAATCATGCATCCAACCAACCCTGATATCTTCAAGATACTAAGTACACACACCCGTGATATCCCACTTCAACCTCAAATAAATAATAAAGAATTATCCCCGTAGTCACATCTTGCGGTTCAATACCCAACACTAGCCTTTTGACGGTTTAAGTGAACTATGATAATGGTTTTATCCCGATCTTGTCAAAAACGTATCCCCGTGAAAGATTTGTGATTAACCAAAATACCACTCTTTTGGCCAAAATTATATCAAAAGTTATACAATGTATTAAAAAATACATTTGATATTAATAACCTTTGAGTCCAAATTTTGATATAGTTTTCAGGTTAGCACAGTCCTTAATATTAACCTGCCAGCCCAATTTGGTTAAAATTGATCCAGTCTAATAAGCAAAGAAAAACGGTTGAGCTATGTAAGATTAGAGGCCCAAAACAAATCCATATACAACCCTAATAACTCGGGTATAATACTACATCTTAACCCTAATTGTTTTCATTGTGCAGTCACACACACATATGATACTCCGCCCCCCACCTCCTCGTTTCTCTCACCTAACGAATCTGTCAAAAACAGATTCATCTCATCATCAATCAATACTCAATCAAGACTATCTCCATCATCATCTACCCATCATCATAACCAAAACAAACACAACCTTGTAAATCGATCCTTGAGGTGTAGAACCACCAAGGTCACGTCTTCGAACAAAAATCAAACAAGTAAAAAAAAACCTTTTGAAGATGTTGCACGCGGTTGGGTCTCGGGTAGGTTATCTTTTGTTATGTTGTGATTTTTCTTTTTTCTTTTCGTTATAACCGAACACAAAGACAGATGATAACCGATATGGTTTTTGTTTGTTCTTGAAAATGATTCGGATATTTGAACAAAAGAAGCTTGGCTTCTAATTGATCGATGATGAAATGGTTTCATTTCGTTTTGTGACAAACTTGAAGGTATACGAAATGATCCAAACTGAGATCAAGATTAATTCTTACTTTTTGAGTCTTGTGTACGATTAGAAATGAGATAAGTGTAGTGAATGGTGTTGTTTGATATGTGAGCGGGATGGGAAGTTAGGATAGATTGTGAGTTGATGTTATGGATTTGATATGGGTTGGCTGAGGTTAAATGATTTAGTCGATCAGACCTAAGTAGTCATACAGTCTTCATCTCCTTCTTTTATTTTTTTTTTATCGTTGACCGGTTTGACCGATTGACATCATTTGCGATAAGTGTGGCATTTGCGATAACGCATTTGCGATAAAGCATTTGCGATAACGCATTTGCGATAAAGCATTTGTGATAACGCATTTGCGATAAAGCATTTGCGATAAAAAAGGGTTTGTCAAAATTGCTTATACAAGTAATTTCGATAATCGACTGCAGATGAGTTTTCCGGTAACTTTTCCGGCCATCTCATTTTTTACCAATTTTCCGACCAGATTCAGACCAGTTATATCAGACCACCTATCGGACCCTTTTTCTGACCACATAACAACCATAAATCTTCACGGAATGATATCAACAGTAAAAAAAATAAAAATTGATAAAGATGTATGAGGACTGAAAATAGGACCAGATACACAAACTGTTGAGAAACTGTAGATAATACTTTTTGACAAGAAATTATTGACCAGTAACAGCAGTAATGCAACAGCTTCCAAACAGTTCAGATCCACAGAAAAATAGCATTCAAACAGTTCAGATCCACAGAAAAGAATACGATTTTGACAAGAAAATATCACATAAATCAACCAAAACTAAAACCAAGGCTCTTGATACCAATTGATGGATCGTGTTTTGGATGATATATTGTGAATCGGGAGGTCTTGAAAGATGAAAGAACATCATCTCCATGGTAAAGAGTTTTAGAGAGAGAAAGTCTAGAGAGATAAAGAGGAACCTGGATAGTTTTATTGATAGTGATAAAAGGTGAAAAACACACACAAGCTCACCCTCCTAGTGAAGTCTAGGAGGGTATATAAAGGTCCAAACACAAGACTTTACATAAATGACGGTTCTAGTCCTTGTGTTTGTGCCTTACAATATAGATAATATAATCCCAAATATGTTGTCACATTTTCGTGTGAGAAGCATACCTAACAAGATTAACAAGGAAACTGTAAATGGCAATAAGAATAATGCAGAGGACAACCATGAGGGATTCACTGCAGTAGGACATAAAAAAGTTGATAAGCAAAAGAATAAGAATGAACAAGGTAACAAGGATCAACAGCAGACCAATGGGGCATGGGGTGTGCAACAAAAAGGTGTTTATCTTAAGAAATTGCAACCTGTGTATCAAGCTAAACAGTCTACTGATGATAAGGGTAATTGGAATGGCAAGAACAAAAGTAGTAGTGGTAATGCAGAGTCTAAGAAATCTAAAAATTCTCAAAAGAAGGAGGGTAAGAAACCTATTAACAGTACTGAAATTAGAAACCAGTTTGATGTATTACAAGGGAATGAAGAAAGTGAAAGAAATGAACAGGATGAAATGCAAAAAAGGAATAATGTGGATATGTTTGTGCAACAAAAGAGGAAGCCTTCAAGTACTAAAACTGATGGATGGACTCAAGACATGCATTGTTACTTTAAGAAAATGTGGGAATTACTGTATGGAAATGAACATCGTAATGGTGAAAATGGTGATACTACTGAACTAGAAGATGTATGTGTAGATAAATCTGGTATAGCTTCAAGTATGTAAGGGAATGAAGTCATTGGTGCTGATACCAATGTAATTCAAGACTGGTAATTGAGTAGCAGTGTTTGGCTCATCTCTACCTTTCAGTATGGATGTAAGAATAGGAATTTATAATGTCAGAGGTATGGGTACTTCTGATAAACAAAAAGAAGTAGCTAAGTTGATTGTTGAAGATAAGCTTCAGGTATGTGTTACTCTTGAAAGTCATCTTAAAAACAAGAAATTGTCAAAAGCTTGTGAAAAGGCTTTTGGTGTTGGAAAATTTAGTGAACTTGAGGGATGAGTTTATACTTGGTAATGGGTTTGGAGGTATGGAGTATACACCCATCAGGTCAATGAACACCCTGACTCATATTATGTGGTTATGTTGTTCTCCTGTTAGTTACTATGATGGTATTGCTAGCATCATCAAGGTACTGCTGAAGTAGAACAAGGTACTGCTAGCTTAATAAAGGTACTGCTAAGTATAAATGACAATGCTCCTGATGCAGTTGATTCTGCTGTTAGCATTATCTGTTCCTGCCGATAGCATTGTCATTCCTGCTGATAGCATTATCTGTTTCTGCTGATAGCTTTATTGCTGCTGATACAGAACAACTCTGCTACTAGTATATCAATTCTGCTGATAGTGTTATTGTTCTTGCTGTCAGTACTTTGTTGCTGCTGATAGTACAATAACTCTGCTGATGGGCAATAGACTCTGCTGCTAAGCATCAGACTATGCTACTGGTTATAACCACCGACTCCTACATTTATGGAAACTATTATGGATAATTAATGGGCCGTTAATTATTCATAATTCCATGGGCTAGGGTTTTGAGTAGTCTCTATTATAAATAGAGATCATCACATGGCATGAAGAATACGACATAAAACCCTAAACACTATATACGATCGGTTCTTGATCTGTGCCTAGAACAAGAGCTTCACTTGGTTTTATCCCATAGAGATATTCGTGCAACCCAGGCATAGGGTCGAATAGTTTCTATTGGAAAGTGATATCACAACTTAAAGTGAATATCCGGTACTCTTGATTGATTATCATTACCCTGTTTGGGTGCACTACGACATACAGAAACCAACAATCAATAGAAACTATTCTGAGATAATCAATGGCTGCTGCTATGAGACAAATAGCTGCTAACTTTTCCAAGTTGGAAAAGTTTGAAGGTGTGGATTTTCGAAGGTGGCAGAAGAAGATGAAGTTCTTGTTGACTAGCATGAACGTGGCATATGTTCTGACCACTCCTATTCCTGCTGATTATGGGGATGATGCTACGATGGAACAGATGAGGGCCAGAAGCAAGTGGGAGAACGATGACTATGTCTGCAGAGGTTTAATCCTCAATGGTATGTCTGATACTCTATTTGATATTTATCAGAATGTGGAATCTTCTCAAGAACTATGGGATTCTCTGGAAGCCAAATATATGGCTGAGGATGCATCAAGTAAGAAGTTTCTTGTAAGTAATTTTAACAATTACAAAATGGTCGATTCTAGACCGGTCATGGACCAATACAATGAACTTCTTAGTATACTTGGTCGTTTCACTCAACACAAGATGAACATGGATGAGGCTATTCAAGTCTCTTGTATCATCGATAAGCTACCTCCTTCTTGGAAAGATTTCAAGCACATGCTTAAGCATAAGAAGGAGGAGTTAACTCTTACTGAGTTGGGCAGTCATTTGCGCATTGAAAAATCACTCAAGGTGCATGAAAGTGACAAGCCAAAGAGCAGCACTGCTGCTGGTCCATCAATTGTCAATATGGTGGAGCATAACAACTCCTCCAGGTACAATGACAACAAGGGCAAGCGTAAACATCAGGATAATACCAAACCTGATCCTAACAAGAAGTCAAAGGCTACTTGTTGGAAGTGTGGTAAAACTGGACACTTCAGGAAGGATTGCAAAGGTGGTAAAATTGGCAATAAAGCCAATGGTTCAAGCACAAGTGGATCTGGGAATGGTAACTCCAATTCCCTGAAAGGTCAGAATATATTTAATAAGTCTTTTTGGATTTATTATGTTACATATATATCTGAATTGTTCTTTGTGCAGGATGATGATGTGGCTTGGTGGGTTGACTCTGGAGCAACAGTCCATGTGTGTAAAGATAGAAACTGGTTCAAGACCTACGAGTCAATGAATGATGGTTCTATTCTTCATATGAGAAATGAGTCAACAGCCCTGGTGCATGGAAGAGGAAATGTTGAGTTGAAGTTTAGTTCTGGAAAGATTATTACTTTGTTGAATGTTTTACATGTTCCTGATATTAGGAAAAACTTGGTTTCTAGTGGTATTTTAAATAATTGTGGTTACAAACAAGTTATTGAATCTGATAAATTTGTTTTGTCTAAAAATGGTGTATTTATTGGATTTGGTTATTTATGTAATCACATGTTTAGACTTAATATTGTTCATGATGTGATTGATTCTGTTTGTATGTTGTCATCTAAACAATATGATTCAACCCTTTGGCATGCTAGACTTGGCCATGTACACTTTAAACGTATGCAAGATATGTCTAAGGATGGGTTAATCCCAGCATTTGACATGGACACTAAAAAGTGTAACACTTGTATGATGAACAAGATAACTAAGAAACCATTTAAAGATGTAAAACGTGAATCTGTAATATTGGAATTAATACATAGTGATTTATGTGATTTGCATGCTACTCCCTCATTGGGGAATAAGAAATACTTTGTTACTTTTATTGATGATGCTTCTAGGTATTCTTATGTTTATCTTTTACATACTAAGGATGAAGCATTAGATAAATTTAAAGTATTTAAGTCTGAAGTTGAATTGCAACAAGAGTCACTAATCAAAAGGTTAAGGACTGATAGGGGAGGTGAGTACATGGATACTCAATATTTTCAGTCTGTTGGTATAATCCATGAAACGACTGCCCCTTATACTCCTCAGCAAAATGGAATTTCTGAAAGGAAAAACCGAGTGCTGAAGGAGATGGTTAATTCCATGTTGTCCTATTCAGGGCTGAGTCAAGGGTTCTGGGGTGAAGCTATGTTAACAGCTTGCTATTTGCTAAATAGGGTTCCTAACAAAAGGAACAAGACTACCCCTTATGAACTCTGGACTAAAAGGAAACCCAACTTGAATTACCTCAAGATTTGGGGTTGTAGGGCTGTTGTGAGACTCCCTGATCCGAAGCTTAAGACTTTGGGTGAAAGAGGCATTGAATGCATCTTTGTTGGATATGCTGAGCATTCCAAGGCATATAGGTTCTATGCCATTGAACCTAATGAAGCTGTTTCAATTAACACTATAATTGAATCAAGGGATGCAAATTTTGATGAGAATAGATTCTCTTCAGTCCCTAGACCAAGTCAGAGGATTCCTAATGGAATCAATGATGTTGGTGTATCAGAAACCTCTGATGAGGTCCCTGATGAGGTTGTGGAACAACAACCTGAACCTGAGCTCAGAAGGAACACAAGGGTTAGGACTCCAAAATCATTTGGACCTGAATTTCAATTGTACTTGATTGAAGGAACAAGGGATGAGGTCTCTGACCAACACTCCTATTGCTTTAATGTTGAGGATGATCCCAAAACATTTGATGAAGCAATGAAGTCCCAAGATGTTGCTTTCTGGAAAGAAGCAATAAATGATGAGATGGACTCCATCATGGGCAACAACACTTGGGTGTTGGCTGATCTACCACCTGGTTGCAAGCCTCTAGGCTGCAAATGGATTTTCAAGAAGAAAATGAAGGTAGATGGAACTATTGAAAAGTTCAAGGCAAGGTTAGTCATTCAAGGCTTTAAACAAAAGGAAGGAATTGACTACTTTGATACTTATGCCCCTGTGGCTCGTATCAGTACCATAAGATTGCTAATTGCTTTGGCATCAATTCACAATCTGATTATTCATCAGATGGATGTGAAGACAGCTTTCTTGAATGGTGAATTGGATGAGGAGGTTTACATGAACCAACCTTAGGGCTTCATCATGCCTGGCAATGAAAAGAAGGTGTGCAAACTGATTAAGTCCTTGTATGGACTGAAATAGGCACCTAAGCAATGGCATCAAAAGTTTGATGAAGTGGTTTTGTCTAGTGGTTATTCACTTAACCAGTCTGACAAATGTGTATATAGCAAATTTGATGAATCTGGTAAAGGAGTCATCATTTGTCTATATGTTGATGACATGTTGATCTTTGGCACTGACCAAAGTCAAGTGGACCTGACAAAGGAATTTTTGTCATCAAGATTCTCCATGAAGGATATGGGGGAGGCAGATGTTATCCTTGGTATTAGGATTAAACATGAAGGTAACAAAATTTCTATCTCTCAGTCTCATTACATTGAGAAGGTGTTGAGGAAATTTAATTACTTTGATTGTACTCCAGTGAGTACTCCTATGGATACAAGTGAGAAGCTAATGCCCAATAAAGGCAAGGCTGTATCTCAACTTGAGTATTCAAGGGTAATTGGCTGCTTGATGTATGCCATGACTTGTACTAGACCCGACATTGCATTTGCTGTGGGAAAATTGAGCAGGTATACTAGTAATCCTAGTGCTCATCATTGGCAAGCAATTTAGAGGGTACTGAAGTATTTGAAGAAAACTATGGATTATAGTCTCTCATATACTGGTTATCCTTCTGTACTAGAAGGGTACACTGATGCAAGTTGGATCAGTAACACTGAGGACAATTCATCTACTAGTGGCTGGGTATTCCTACTTGGTAGAGGTGCAATTTCTTGGGCATCCAAGAAGCAAACTTGCATTACCAGTTCAACCATGGAATCTGAATTTGTGGCCTTAGCTGCTGCTGGTAAAGAAGCTGAATGGTTGAGAAACTTGCTTCTTGAGATTCCATTGTGGCCTAAACCTATAGCACCTATTTCTATCCGTTGTGATAGTGCTGCTACATTGGCAAAGGCTTATAGCCAAATGTACAATGGGAAGTCTAGACACTTAGGTGTCAGGCATAGCATGATTCGTGAGCTTATCATGAATGGGGTGGTATCTATAGAGTTTGTTAGATCTCAATAGAACTTAGCTGATCACTTGACGAAGGGTTTGGCTAGAGACTTGGTTTTTAAGTCTGCTAAAGGGATGGGTTTAAGTCCACCTTAGTCACTGAATGCAAAGACACCCAACTCCCTCCTGAGGAAACTTTGGAGTTGAGTTCAATGTGGCAAGCTGAACATTTAGTGGACTGGAGCACTGTTTATTTACATCCCAAGGTTGTGCTCAGAACCTGCTGGAAAGGAGGATGAAGTCTTCACTTCTTAATGGTTGATTTTCTTTGAAAAAGTGCTTTGCAGGGGCATGATTAAAAGATGAACCACCTGTGTAAATGTTGAAGTTTTGCCGCTTCAGAAAGCTTTAGGACTTTTAGCTTTTACAACATTTATTAATTGGATATGGACACATGGCTTGTAAAGTGTCAGGAGTATTTTAGTGTTTGAAAATGTATGTGTATTTTATATTCAGGTATTTAAATGGGTTGAAGGGTTCAATTCTTAGAACACCCTGATTCTCGAATATTTGAACTTGTAAGGTACTAAGATGAGAATTCAATCTTCAAGATATTTTCATTTATGCATATGTTTTGTTTTGTGTTTAATTTTTCATGCAAGGAAGTGAACTAAATTTGGGGAGGATTGTTGGAAAATTTAGTGCACTTGAGGGATGAGTTTATACTTGGTAATGGGTTTGGAGGTATGGAGTATACACCCATCAGGTCAATGAACACCCTGACTCATATTATGTGGTTATGTTGTTCTGTTGTTAGTTACTATGATGGTACTGCTAGCATCATCAAGGTACTGCTGAAGTAGAACAAGGTACTGCTAGCTTAATAAAGGTACAACTAAGTATAAATGACAATGCTCCTGATGCAGTTGATTCTGCTGTTAGCATTATCTGTTCCTGCCGATAGCATTGTCATTCCTGCTGATAGCATTATCTGTTTCTGCTGATAGCTTTATTGCTGCTGATACAGAACAACTCTGCTGCTAGTATATCAATTCTGCTGATAGTGTTATTGTTCCTGCTGTCAGTACTTTGTTGCTGCTGATAGTACAATAACTCTGCTGATGGGCAATAGACTCTGCTGCTAAGCATCAGACTATGATGCTGGTTATAACCACCGACTCCTACATTTATGGAAACTATTATGGATAATTAATGGGCCGTTAATTATTCATAATTCCATGGGCTAGGGTTTTGAGTAGTCTCTATTATAAATAGAGATCATCACATGGCATGAAGAATACGACATAAAACCCTAAACACTATATACGATCGGTTCTTGATCTGTGCCTAGAACAAGAGCTTCACTTGGTTTTATCCCATAGAGATATTCGTGCAACCCAGGCATAGGGTCGAATAGTTTCTATTGGAAAGTGATACCACGACTTCAAGTGAATATCCGGTACCCTTGATTGATTATCATTACCCTGTTTGGGTGCACTACGACATACAGAAACCAACATTTGGGAGTTGGGAATGGATTTCTAATGTGTATCTTAGTTATAAGGGATGCAGAATTATAGTAGGGTGGAATAGGGATATGGTGACTGTGAGAAGTATTCACTGTACTGATCAAGTCATCCTTTGTAGCATTGAGGATGTCAATACTCAGCTAATTTGTTTTGCTTCTTTCATTTATGCTGCTAATGGTAACATAGAGAGAAGGAAGCTATGGGCTGACTTGCATAGGCATAATCAGATCATTAATGGGAAGCCATGGATTTTGGGAGGGGATTTTAATGTTACTTTGTTTACTAATGAGCTCTCTGCAGGTGCATCTTTTGTTACTAATGATATGCAGGAGTTCAATGACTGTGTTAACATCCTTGAAGTTGAGGATCTCTGTAGCATTGGCCTTTTTTATACATGGACTAAGAATCTCAAAAAAGCTAGAGCTGGTAATGAAGCAGGGATTCTAAAAAAACTGGATAGAGTAATGGTTAATGAAGAGTTCTTGTACAAGTATGATAAAGCTCATGTTATGTTTAAGCCATATTTGATATCTGATCATAGCCAAGCTGTGGTGACAATCCCAAAAGGTGCTGTGAAGAAAAGAAGATCTTTCAAGTTTGCTAACTACATTGCAGACAAAGAGAGCTACATTACTACTGTTGAGCAAGAATGGAAGAAGCAAGTTGGTGGTTTTCAAATGTTTCAATTGTCAAAGAAGCTAAAGAACTTTAAGTATCACATGAGAAAGTTGAACTGGAAAAATGGGAATCTTTTTGAAAAAGTTGAGAAGCTTAGGGGAGATCTGAAGGAAATTCAATTAAAAATTGTTAAAGATCCTTTTAACAAGAGTTTGAGAAACACTGAGGTGGCATTTCTCCAAGAATGCATGTCTGCTTTAGAGGATGAAGAGAAATTGTTATATCAAAAAAGTAAAATCAAATGGTTAAGTTTTGGAGATAAGAATAACTCATTTTTTCATAAAACACTTAAGGGAAGATACCAAAGAAACAGAATCATGAGTGTTCAGGATATGGGGGGTAATAGGTTTAATGGTAAAGATGTAGCAGAGCAATTTGTTATGCACTTTCAGAGTTTCCTAGGCCAATGTCATGATGTTCAAGTAATTGAAGACCCTGAATCTCTTTTTACTAAGAAGATCACTGAGGCTGAAGCTTTAAATTTGATTAATGATGTGTCTAATAAGGAGATTAAAGAAGCTTTATTTGATATTGGAGACAATAAAGCCCCTGGTCCTGATGGCTACTCATCTGTTTTCTTTAAAAAAAGCATGGAAAGTTATTGGTGAAGACTTCTGTTGTGCTGTTAAAGAGTTCTTCAGTTCTGGGAAAATGTTAAGTGAATCGAATTCCACTGTGATCTCCCTCATTCCTAAAAACCAAAACCCTCAAAAGGTTGCTGATTATAGGCCCATTGCAATGTTTCCTTATCTATTCACACTGGTTATGGAATGTTTTACATTGATGATGGAAAGGAATGTGAGAAGGAATCCAAACTTCAAATATCACTTTGGCTGTAAAAGTATGAAGATAACACATATTTGTTTTGCTGATGACCTACTTGTTTTATGCCATGGGGATGTGGATTCAGTGCAAGTCATAAGGGATATATTGATGAATTTGGATCTTATTCTGGGCTACTTCCAAATTTTATTAAAAGTACTGTGTTTTTTGGCAATATTGATGAGGAAGAACAGACTGCAATTATGACAGTTATGCCTTTTGAGAAAGGTAAATTGCTTGTGAAGTACCTTGGGGTCCCTTTGATTACTAAAAGACTTGGGATAAAGAATTGTAAGAACCTGGTGGATAGAGTAAAGAGCAGAGTAAGCAACTGGAAGAACAAATGTCTCTCTTATGTTGGTAGGTTACAACTTATAGCTTCCATACTGGAGTCTATTCAAGTCTACTGGTGTACTGTGTTCTTGCTTCCTAAAGCTATAATTGATGAGATCAATAGTCTTCTTAAGGGTTTTTTATGGTGCAATGGAGAACTGTCCAGGGGTAAGGCTAAAATTGCTTGGGCCAAAATTTGTAAACACAAGTCTGGGGGTGGTCTGGGATTAAAGAACTTAGAAATATGGAATAAAGCTCTATTGGCAAAGCATATTTGGAATATTGCTTGCAAAAAAGATACAATATGGGTGAAATGGATATCCACAGTCAAGTTGAAAGGAAGAAGTTTATGGGAAGTTAATGCTGAGATGAATGATAGTTGGGGCAGTAAAAACCTAATGACAATAAGGAATGAGATTGCTCAACATGTTTGGTATAAGATTGGTAATGGAAGAAAGACTGCTATGTGGTTTGACAATTGGTGTGAGTTAGGCCCTTTGTTTAAGATGATCACTAGCAGGCATTTGTATGAAGCAAGATTTCCGAGAGATATGGTAGTGGCTGATATGATATGTGATGGAAACTGGAATTGGCCAAATGAATGGGATCTGACATATCCTATGGTGAGGCAAATTCAGGTACCAACTCTTAACAATGAAAAGAATGACTGGATTATGTGGAAAAACAAAGAGGGAAGAGAATGTAAATTCAGCATTAAGGAAGTGTATAAAGACTTGGATAACACTGTGAATGAGGTAAAATGGACAAAACTGGTGTGGTTTTCACAATGCATTCCCAAACAGTCTTTTATTCTTTGGATGGCAATTCAAGGGAAACTGATGACTAGTGACAAAATGGCTAAATAGGGTTCTTATGATATGCATGTGTGCAACCTATGTAATAATAATGTTGATTCTCATGATCACCTGTTTTTTGAGTGCCCTTTCTCTGCTGCAATATGGAAAGAACTTCAAGTAAAAATGGGTATGCAAATTGTGGCTAGTAAGTGGAGCCTGATCATTGAAGAATTAGCTGAGAAACGTAATGGAAATAGCATATGGAGCATTGTAAGAAGATTATGTTTGGGTACAGCTGTGTATACTATTTGGAGAGAAATAAACAATAGAATTTTTAGAGATGAGAAAAAGAGTTGGAAGACTGTGTTGGGTGAAATTAATGATATAGTTAGGCTAAGACTTATGGGACTAACTGTCAAAGACACTCAAGCAGTTAAACAAGTATCTTCACAGTGGAATGTGGTTATGCAGAAGTTCTAAAAGTATGTCTGCATTAGATCCTATTTGTGTGGGTTATCAATGGCCTACATAAAGGGGTGTTTGGCATAGCAGTTGATTTTTATGTGAATGCTGCAAAGATGGGTTTTTACCTTTATAGATGCTTCAGTTAAGCCTTTTGAAGCTCTATATACTTAAGTTCATCACATAAGATGGCCCTATAACTTGAATCACTGGCTACTTGGTTTTATGAGATCATACTAAATCTGTATTTGGCCTTGGTGGAGGTAAATGAAGTTTAGTATGTTTCAAGTAATTTCTTAGTAAAAAGTGATTCTTAAAGTGGGTTTCCTTAGTGTGAAGGGTAGAATGAACTTGTAGGATGGTACGTGGGATGATTGGAATAGTGAGGGATGAAAGATGACCCTATTTGGTCCTTTCAGTGTACCATCAAGGGGGCATGTAGTTTCTCCCTCAAGGTGAGTGTTTCTAGGACTTTGAAGCCTTTTGTAAAGAGGGAAATGTAGAGGTCCTAGAAGAGCCCTTGACTGGAATGGTTGGGTTCCTAATGAAGCCATACATCTTTCCCTCCTTTGCTATTGTGGGTGCTGGTTGAATGGCTTTGGAGGGGGGATGATGTGGAAATGTAGTTAGATGGTAGGTGCTTATAATAAGGTGAATTAAGATGGTAGTGATTGATCTGTGCTGAAAGAGATGGAAATGCTCTGTTTGGAATTGCTACCTGATATATGTTATGTCAGATATAGGTTTGTTACTTGTCTGATATCGGATATATGTGTAATATTGATGTGTATCTAACCAGTTTTATGCTTATGATGTACAGTTTTTGGAAGTTATAAATAATATTCACCTTTGCACCAAAATAATAATAATTAGGTCACTAGAAGTATTATCCGTATCATACTTGGAAAGTATGAATTATAAGATTCTGTTCGTCAAGTTATTTATTAAATTTAATTTCTTTGATATTTGGATAATAAGTTTAAAGTTGGACCATAATGCTTTTAAATTAATTGGATCATTAGAATTGGAATTTGATATTTGAAATTTGCAGATTGATTTGGTGTTTGAAGAATTCATTATAGTCGTTTGGATTTTGATCAATCGTTTGAGAACTTATCACTTTGAAATTTTGGATCTTCGTATGTCGGCTTTTTGAAGTTGGTTGCCTAAATTTGACTGTCTTTGTTGAAGATCGTTTGGGTGGATTTGTTTGTTTGGTTGATGATTTTGAATTTGTCGATTAGCTTTTGATTGTTTGTTTCGAAGTCATCAACGTTTGTTTTGGATCGTTTTAGGGAATCAATCGTTTGTTTGAATTAAACTAGTATCTCTAGCGTATGAAATTTTGAGTTTGGTATGGAACAAGTGCATGAGTTCAAGTTACGGTGGACATTGTTTGGATAAATGACTTAACTTAAGGGACGTTAGGTAAATTTGATTGGGTTTGGCAATCAAGTAATAGGTTTCTTATAGATAGAGATCAATATCCTTAAATTAGAATTTTGTGTTTGATACATCTGATTTAGAATTTTATACTTGATACCTTTGAATTTAGTTTTATATTTGATTTGGTAATGAATAAAGCTTCAGCTTAGCATGTTGATTTTGTTTATTTGTTTCGTCTTTTAATTGGCAATACTTATAAACTAAGCAATACTAATGAACACATTACCAGCATCATGAATTCAATGGTACTTTTAGTTTGACTTGAAGTTGTTTTCCATTTAGAAGGTTTAAGACTTTAAGCAAACAATGACATTAAGGAACACAATCCTCACAACGTGTTCCTGTGCAATGATCACATGAATTTGGATTTTGAACACAATCTACGGCCCGTGAATCAGTCTATTTTAGATATATATATACATCAAATTTATTTGGATATATTAAGATTAAAACAATGTCCTACAAGTAGACATATGACATAACAAACCACCAAACAAGTGAGATAATTTTACTGCTCAAACTCGAACCGGACAAGTAGCCTTGCTGAAGTGTACGGATCTCCTTTGCGGTTACACAATGGAACTGCACGGATTCCCTGCCTTAACTCGGAAACAGGAAGACAAGTTTGGCCAGCAAAATCATCTTTCTCGGACATGTCATATTCATGTACTTCAATTCTAAGTAAAGCTATTTCAGGACGTGTCAATGGAAATGTAAACTCTTCGTTCCAAACAGGTGTCCAGTTGTCTTCCTTTTGCTTCGTCTTTCTCATTATTTCGTCAGCAGGTGCTCCAGATATACCCACCTATCAATCAGTATGATCTTTTACTTCAAAGATCATTGGCAACAAACTTACAAACAAGTTTTGAGATTGTTCTTGTTGATATATATATTTTCATTGACAAGATAGAAGCTTTGAATTTGATGCTTAATTATAAACAATTAGTGTGTGTTACTTGATTACAAATTTAATACGGAGTAATCTATTTTTTGGCATAAGATGAGTTAGGATGTTATACGCATCAAAGTAAGAATTTTGACCCATTTTGACTGGTATCCATTTAAACTTAAGTTCTTAACTTGACCCATTTGACCCGTTAGAGGTAACACATAACCCAAGTTGACCCATTCATAAGCAAACAGGCTAAAATTGGCATCTCTTAACATACATATTCAACAAGGATACGAAAATGACAACATACAATAAATAGACGGCTATAGTAATTGTTACCATAGAGATTAAAGATTGTTCAGTTCATTACCCTTGTGTAGAAATCTGGCGGGGAGTAAGTATCAAAATGAGTTTTCTTGAAATCAAGATGCCATCCATCTCCCATATAAATTTTTACCTGTTACATATCATAGCACTAAGTAACAAGTATTTTTCAATTATTGGTAAAGCTGGTTTTTATTTTGGTAAAGGGTGCTGACCTTTAAAGTTTGCTTAACTGGAAGCTTTGCTTTGGAGTCGAAAACCTCATTTGTCATTAAGAAATCTGGTTTCTTAACATAACCACATCCTCCATTGGCTCTGAACATTCCATGCATCAACCACAATGATCTACCATATCCCTACATTAGCATTGCAGAATCAAGCAAATTTTCAAATCCAGTTTCAGGGTTTTACCACCCGCCAAATGTATAAAAAGGTTACAAACTTAGGTCTAATATATAGTATAGGTAACACCACCTCAAAACATAGTTTTTGATTTTTTTGGGACTTGATGGTTTTGTGTGGCGTGAAAAGCTGACCAATTAATCGGTCAAAATGATAACATGACAGAAACTTTTGATCATACTGACTAATTGACTATTCCTAACGTGGTGCCCGAAAATCAGTTATCTAAAAATTACATTATATTAAATAATTTGAAATTTTAATTTCATTTTCATTGATACTAAACATGATATGGAACACCCCTAGTGGCAAAAGCCTTGTGACTAAATACCAATTAAATGTGTGAGGTCTTAGGTTCAATTCCTGCTAGGTGCAAACAACCCTGAAGTGGCCACGCCAACCTCCTGAAAAGTGAGGGCTTTACCTGGTTTGAATGTGTGAGGCGGTGGGTTCATACCCCGTGGATTAGTCGGTCAAAAAGGTCGGAAACCATGGTTACCCAAACAATAAAAGAAGAAAAAACTCATAATACTAAAAGCTGATGCGCACCTGCATGTTAAATGCAACCATTTGAGCCCCGTGAAGCCAACCAATTAGTGGTTTGTAGTTGGAGGATGTAAAACGAGTGCCTTTCGGGTATATCCTAAGAATGTTCTTTTGTGTAAACCTGGAACGATAAAAAAGTTTTAAAACTTAACTTTTGAGGGGATTTACAGCAGTTATCTGTATAAAATATATTTATAACTCACTCTTTGTGAAAGTGATATTCCTTCTATTTGCAAAAGATAGTACTAGTCTATACCTCACTATATCTTGTTGATAGCGTTCTGCAGCTCTTTCCAATGCCTGTTCTGCTAAACTTAGGCGCCTAACTTTATCCTTTTCGACTTTCAGTGCCTCCTTTAGTCCACCTTTGGGTTTGCCAGCATGAATAGCAATCAAATTCTTGTAAGCAGGACATGAATCGGTTTTCTTAACACAATCTTCTAATTCTTCAATATCATGGTCACTTTCATCACTGGCATCCTGCATACAATCAGCACAAAGTACTAAACAAACAAGCATTTTGATAGATTTAGCAAACTGGGCAGGTTGGGACGTTGGGTACCGGTCATAATAGAGTTGGATTTAAATGGGTCATTTTTAATATGGGTCGGGTTGGGTCAACGACCCACACACATATTTTTTGTCGTTTTTTAGACTTTTATAAATAATTAATGCGCTAATTGTTATTACAAAAACAGTTTATTACAACCATAATTTAAATCTGCAGATTTAAATCCATCTAACAGGCAATATGTGCTAAATATTGACTTTGAGAAACCTTTAACCCATTTGACATGTTCCCTTTTACCTAAACTTTTTTGAATTTGACACATTCAATATTTAAAACATCCCAAATTGGCCCAAAAATAACTAAAGAGGTCGAGACTGCCACCTCTGAATTTTAGCATCAATCAGGATCAGACTCTAAAATAAAAAAGTATCATGATCCAACATACCTTATCATTTTTTTCCTTGTATGATGCGACCCTTGAAGGTTCTTCGCCCCAAACATCATCATTATTGGGATCTTTAATCCTTTGTGACTTGGTACGTTTGTCCTCTTCAGCTTCAAGGTACTCCTTTGGAGGTTTGGTTGAAATTAAAACCTTACACTGCAATTCATCCGGCGTCGGTAACTCATTCAATTTACTCGGTTTAGGGTAATATAGCATCTCTCCAAATGTATCAGTGAGCATCTACAGAAAGAGTGCGTGAAAAATAAGAAAAAAGTTAAGATGATGGACAGTCACAACTGACAAGACACATTAAAGGAGGATATTCACCTGAGCCACTTTCTCTTGAAGATCAGGTGTAAGGTGGTCTTCAAGTGTTATGATGACTGGATAAGGGGAAGTTACAAAAGCGTACTCTTTGATTGATCTCAAGCACCTTAAGAGATCCACGGGTGTTGTCAAGGTCCTTCCATGAAGAACATGCACGTTATCTCTAGACGAATTTGGCCATAAATCAAGTTCTATTACTCTCACACCTCGTTTTAGCGCTTTAATGATTGGGACTTCACTGCAAGGGCTACTTAGCTGGTTTCCAGTCAAGTAAGAATTGTGCCCCGTGTATATGAAATAATCGGATAATGGAGCGGTCATATCATGGTGAACCTAACATCAGAAACATCAAGTGCCTTAAAAACTGTTCAATGTAGAGAAATGACTCAGAAGTACAATATGACAATGCATTAACTACTAGCATATACAAACAATCATTGTTGCCGTTTGCAATAATATCGGGTTATTATACAAGTATGACTATTGTTGCGAGAGCAAAATTACTCAAATAAATATAATAAAAATGGCACAAATATGCATTTTAGTTTACTAGTCCATATCCTTTCGTCCCTTATTTCCATATAAGATTGCAGAAAGTGCGATGTGAGGCAGGGGCGGACGACCTATAACTCAACATCGCCAGTTCCACAAAATTTTTATGAGTTATAAATGGTTTAAGTAAACATATACTTTGTAGCACAAATTTTTGTACCACGTGCAGTTTCAGAAAATCGGGAATTTTACCAAATTTTCACAAAATTTACACTGCAAAGAAGAACCCATGTGATGCACTGTGCACATGATACCCTTAGAACCCCCTTCGATCCGTCGTGTTGTGAGGTACCATACTTTAAAGATCATACACACTTTTATTAAGAATTAACTTTTAGATTTACATAGAGGTGGAAGGCAAACGGGCAACAAGGTGCGCCGCTAGCCCTTTTGGGATTGCAAAACTTATTCTTTTGAAAACTACATATGCGGATCTAGGTGTCATAACATTACTATGCATAACACGTTGGACTCTGTTGAGGAACTCCACTGTCTCAGGTGCAAGGAAACCAAAAGTATCAAACGCGAAAGGAATAAAAACATGTTGACTTACCTAGTTCTATATCTATGAGAAATCTTGTGATTATCCGTCACGACTATCGGAATTATCCAGTATCTTTTGAAGGTATTGGAAGATAAGTTTCGTGCTATTAATCTGTTCCCTTTGGGGGATGTCTGATTTGATATGATTCTGAGTATGGATTTGTTGACTGAGCATCAAGATGCTAACAACAGTCATATTAGATTTGTCATCTTTGGCGATTTGAGAAACTCAAAATTCTGTACCCTGGTTTTCAACCTGGTAAACAATTATGATCACCTTTTCTTTGGAAATTCGTATGTTAATCCCTCGCGGCTGTGAAGAATACTTCATTAGATGAAACTCGCCTTGAGAGTTATTCAGTTGTTTGAAATTTCGCAATGTGTTCTTTGTTTAACTATCAAGATTTCCATCTGAGTGTGAATTTGTTTTGATCTGGTTATGAGAATTTGTTTAGTCACGACTCGAGGTAGAATGTGATTGCAATAAAGGCATGTGTATATGATGCAAGTATTATGACGCCTGGCCAACGTGATAATAGTTACATCATATAACTTGAACTTATTGGGATCATAGGATACTTTGAGAAGTGCCGGAGAACAGTAAGTTGGATGATTTAGAACTCTATCCGTATAAGAGCGACGTTTTGCCTAATTCTGAAACTCCGTATCTTATGACATCAGTTGAATGGAAAGAATTGAAGGACCAGCTTTTAGAAAGTGATTTTATCCGTCTGAGTGTGTATATGAGGTGTACTCCAGTTTTATTCGTGAGGAAAAGCGATGATAGTATAAGATTATGTATTGATTTCTGGAAGCTGAATTGTACTACAGTTTGAATAGTCATCCTTTGCTTCGAATCGACGATTTGTCTTATCAATTTCTGGGTGTGAATTTCTCAATGATTGAATTAAGATCTGATTATCTTCAGTTACGTGCAAGATGTTCCTAGAATTGCCCTTCGTATTCGTTATGGTCTTCATGAGTATTAGTGATGCCAATTGTATCTTTATAACTTATCCGTTTACCCGTTTAGCAATACTGTATCTTTATAACTTATCGAACTATGTATATAGTATCAACTTTCAGCCAAATTTATGTCTAAGGGATTATGAAATGTTGAAATGACAAGTATGAAGCAAGCTTAAGAAAATATAATTATTATTGTTTTATCTTTTTTACTTTTTACAGAATAACAGTTTTATCCTTAAGTAATTAATAAATGTCTATTTTAAAGTTTGCAATATTAATTTCAATCAAAAATAATTTGGTAGCTTCGATCAAATTTTATATTTATTTTTAGTAGTGAAAAATTTATCATTAAAAAACGTGAACTATTCATTTGAGATGGAAGGACTAATAAGGCTAAAGATGCATGAGAAGTGGATAATCAATCTTAAATAATAATTACTACTAGTACAATTATATATCCCAAAGTCAATGTAACCAGGACTATTAGCTTGTCCTTATCTAACCTTTCGTTTTCCATTTACATGATTTTTTCAATGTGAACAATAACTAATTAAAGTCACAATCAAGCATTGATTCATCACCTATATTTTACAACAATGAATACACTTGACTGTTTCCAAAAGGGAATTGATACTCACATTAAAAAAATTGATGCACAAACCACAATATCATATCAATAATGCATATGTTACAATATGGTATGTGCATAATTGTGATGTGTGCATCAATTTATGTGGTGTGAGTATCACTCCCCTTTCCAAAAAGGTAAATCACTTGTGACTTTTGGGATCAAAATTGTAAAAATATTAGAAGGGTTTTTATTAGTAATTGCTATACGTAAAAATGAATGCATGTCTATTTTTAACTATCCATAATTCAGAGAATAAGCAACATAACTTACACCGGAAACCTAATGAAGCCAACAGACTAAAGGCTTGTTTGGTGTAAGGCTGTTTCCAACAAAGGGGAGTGAGGCAACGTGAGAAGCACAAACTAAGCAACCAAAGGTGAGGTCCTTACCTCATATGCATTCGTGCAAAGTGAGCACTCTTTATGCTTTTATTATTTATTATTTGGTTCGTAAGTGTGTGTCGGGTATTTAGTGAGGTATGTTTATATAAAAGTGAATTTTAATAAGGGTTTTGCTAACAACAATCCATAGGGTTGTAGTTAAACATTCCTTAATTTACAAATTATCATTAAATGAACTAATAAATTCCATAATTATACATATTTATTCGTTTTAAACATGAAATGTGAAGTTAAACATGGTATGTTTGGTGTTCATTGTTTGTTGATTTTTTAATTAAGTAATGCTTAGCCACAACTTATAGTGTTGTTGTTAGTAAAACCCAATAAAAGGTGAGGGGAGTGGTGACTATTGAAGGTGAAAAGTGAGAGGGGGTTAGAGGAGATAAAAAGTTGATGTAACGCTGAGCTGAAATGTGAAGTTGTTTGACTGCCAGGAGTAGTCTAAGGGTTTAGAATGAGAGAAAAAAATTTAAATACTCGTAACAAGTACATCTTTACCAAAATGAACTTCTTACATATCATCCATTAGATTCATTTCAAGACAACATTTTCAACCTTACACGCGTCTCTTGTTTTTCTATGTAACGTTGTAAGCGACTGAAAAGTACAAATGCGACTAAAACACATTAGGCAACCTTCTAGGCGACTAAAGCATTAAGCGACCTCCTAGGCGACATCCTAAACGACTAAAGCACAAGGTAGGCGACCCTTAGGCGACTTGGTAGTCGTAGTAGTTATAGGTGACTTGGTAGTAGCATTTAGGCGACTAGGAAGGCGACTTTGATGAGACCTTGTATTCTAAGCGACCTTGTGCTGGGTGACCTGGTAGGCGACTAAAGCACTTCTCTTACCAAAGTCTATGCACTTGAACTTAGGTCGCTCTTCGATTTCTAATGAAGATGACATATAAAATTAGGGTAGAGTTTTGTGGGTGAAGGCTGATCGGAACATGTTTTACCACGGTGGTGTCGTGGGATCGGAATATAAGATGAGTTTCATTGGTTTTGATTTTTGAAGATATAATGAAATCAATGAATGTTGCAAACGAAAATGGCGTATAAAATGAGGTGCCTAATTTTGAATGACCGAAGATGACATGCACATAAAATGAGGTGCCTTACTTTTTTTGTTATTGGAGTAAATCATATGATGGACCACTTGCTAGGTCTGCTTTGGTACACGTAATATATTTGGTCCACTTTGATAAAGTAATAAAATGACGATATAAAATGACGATCATGAACATTTGCTTGGTAATACGAATCCAATAACCTCATTCCACATCAGAAGAAGGGGAGATTTCAAATTTCTTCGACACATCTCTTTCTTTTCTACTATTCATTTTAGTCACTTTTTGTTTTATCATTGTGTCAACCACCTCTTTTGTTTGTTTATTACAAAATAATACGAAGTACAAATAAAATACAATAAAATCGTAAAATCACACCTACATCTAATTTATATAAATTAAATACTTTGATACATTCATACTTGTTCTTATTCCACCCTTATTAAACGATATTATATTCTGTATAACAAACCAAATGCTTCCTAATAAAAAAGTAATATGTTTAACTCAAAACTAACGAGTAATAACAAACTGATTAAAAGTTTGGAGAAAAAAATCGCTATCGACATGTTGCTCCTCACAAAATAGCATATTTTCACATAACCGACCTTTTCATCAATTACAAAAATAAATAGAAATGAACAGTATCTTTATTTTCTTAGGTTGTGTCCTGTCAGACAATTGTTTCGGCTCATTCAGATCTGATTACGTCTGAAGTCTGATTCGGTCAGACATTTTCAGATTCAGACTGTTTGTTTATTCAGATATCTGAAGTCTGAATACATCTGAATAGGGTCTGATTCATTCAGACATTTGAATATGTCTGATTACATCTGAAAAACTTAAATTTTACACCTACTTCTTTTCAATCCTTATCTCCTCATCTTGGTCTTGATTTTTTATTAATAATCATGAATGGAGGGTCTTTTAGTTTGTTTTATAGCGAAATGATTGTTTTTTGTTTATTCAGACAATTTATAAAAACAAACAGACTAAAACAATTCATATTCAGACTTTTGGACCACTAATTCAGATTCAGACGTGGTATTCAGATTCAGACATAAAATATCTGAATAAACAAACAGTACCTTTATTTTCTTACTTTTTGTCCTGTCAGACAATACTTTAAATACTATTACATCGTCACGTTTCACAAATTGTGTTTTGAATATTGAAGTTGACTAGACATACCCAAAATTAGTGTTTTAAAACCATGTCGACCCGGCCAGTTAAATCGACAACCATTTTTGATTGATAGAAACCGATGCCATTTTTGATTGACAGAAACCCACATTAGTTGACATCAACCACAATTTGCTAATAAAACGATCACAACTATAACAAAAAAACATACCTTACAAAAATAAAAAAATAAAAAAGAGATAATTTCATATTTCCCCCTCTTTAGAGTTACGAATGGATAACCTTGATTAGATTACCAAATTTACATTGAATGCATTGTTTACAATGCTTTTAAAGCATCATTTGGGTAAATATGAAATTTTCATGGTTTTGTTGGGTAGATATGAAAATGACCCAATAAAAAAACTACGCGCACAAAACAAATTGAAAGTTTCTGTTGGATAGCCAACAGAAAGATTGAAAGAGTTGGGGTGGGACGTGGTCGGGGTACGTTTTGCTAGGGGGGAGAGACGTAGCGAGGGGGTTGGTTGGTTGGTTGGGAGGGGACGTTTCCATTAGCATTGGCCTAAGAAAAAACCCGGTTGTTAAATTTCCGGTTAACCTAGTTGAACCGGAAACCATTAGAAAACCGGTTAACAAAATATTAACAAAACAATAGCGTGCGGAAAACATAAACCTTATTAACAAAACAAAAACATACCTGAGATCCAATAGGAGGATTAAGTTCAGAACTAAACAAATAATGATGAAAATCCTCTAACGTAAAACTCTTCCTATTAATCAAAGAAGTAATAGGATGTCTTTTATGCAAAACCTGTTCCACAATCTTTTCAACTTCCGGAACCGTTATCGAACCACCATTAACACCCTGACACTCCTCAATAAACTTTCGTAACTGATCAACTGTCATATGAATACCACCTTCTGAATACTTATCAAATGCTTCTTTAACATCTGAGGGTGGATCTGCTTCAGTCACTTTAAATTTTCTAGTGAAGCAACAGCATACTCTATAACTTCCCATTTGTTAGGACGTAGTAAAATGTTGATAACTGACAACGCTGATAGATCTGGTCTAAGGTTTTTGAGGGTTGTGTACAAATAATAATAAAGTGATGACTTATGAGTGTAGATGCAATTTGTTATAGTTTATGAGTTGCATATGAGAGGGCTGACACATGCATTGATATCATACGAGAGAGATCTAGTTTGTGTGTGTGTGAAACCGTTGGGTTTTTATAATAAGTTGTTTGGTGTGAATGTGAGATGTGTTTGATTGTGGTAGTTGATGACTTGATGTCAAAAAAAGAGACTGGTCTTATTTAATGTTAAAAAGGGTTGACGAAAGACTTTCCCACTTCTAAATAGCATGAGGGGCTGTTTGATAAAAGAAATGATTCTGAATCAGTTAGTGCCCTGGATGATAAAGACTAATCTGTATCAATTTGGTTCTGAATGAAAATTGAGCGTTTGATGGGCATTTTTAATAATGATTTGAATGATAAAAAAATTACCATTCTAACCTTGTGTCTGATTTCAAATTGAATAAATCATTCACTATTACAACGATAAAACTTATTGTTGGGAATTATATTAAACAGCACAATCTATCAAAGTCTAAGTATGGATTCTACTATTGGTGTTGCTGAAAAGATGAGAAAAATACTCTAAGTCAGATACTACTGCTCGTTCAACAAATCCTACTGCTAGTGCATTCATTCTACTGCTGGTGTATTGTTGAAGACTGATCAAGTTATAACTAGCAGTACTAACTTAAGTTAGTACTGCCGGTGCAAAAGAAGGTACTGCTTAGTGGATGTCTGACGTGGCTGACTTAGCGCTGATGTGATTTTCTGTGCCGAACAAGTCAAGAATAGTTGGTAGATACTTAACCTGTATGTATCTCCCTTGGAACTATAAAAAGGAGATATTAGGCATGCAACAAAAGTAATAATTCAAGTTTGGATACTTACACACTCAATACTCAAGTGAAGATTGTATTATATATATTAGATAGAAAGAGTGTGTAAGTAAGTAAGACACAAGATACGCATGCAACACACACATGCAATAGAAGCAACCAACAAATCCAAGAAAACTAAGTGTTCTCTTTGTAATAGATTCAAGGTTATTTGTAACCTTAGTGATCTGAAGATCACTCGTATTATTTATTAATAATATTGAATCGTTTGGTGTTAATCATTTTGTGTTCATTGTTCTTTTACTCATCGTTGTCCCAAATATCAAACCCAATAGTCTTCTTCTAAGTGTGTTCAAGTAGATTCCGCATACTTGTTCACATTCACTCAGAGTATCACATACACATTATAAAGGACTAACACCCTTCGTGTATTCGTCAGCCTAAAATCCTCACAAGTGGTATCAGAGACAGGTTGATACTCACGATTTAGAAGAAGAAATTGTTCTTTTACTCATCGTTGTCCCAAATATCAAACCCAATAGTCTTCTTCTAAGTGTGTTCAAGTAGATTCCGCATACTTGTTCACATTCACTCAGAGTATCACATACACATTATAAAGGACTAACACCCTTCGTGTATTCGTCAGCCTAAAATCCTCACAAGTGGTATCAGAGACAGGTTGATACTCACGATTTAGAAGAAGAAATGGACATGGAGTCTATTCAAACAAATGTGGCTGCTAAGTTGCCCATACTCAAACAGAATGAGTTTGATATGTGGAGATTAAGAGTAGAACAATATTTTCAGGTGCAAGACTATGCACTCTGGGAAATTATTGAAGAAGGAAACTCTTTTCAGCCTAAAACTATTACAAGAATGGTTGATGGTAAAGAAGAAACAACGTTTGAGATCAACCCAGTAAGTGCAGAAAATAGGATAAAGAAGAAGAATGACCTCAAGGCCAGAAGTTTGCTGATGATGACTCTTCCAAATGATCAGCTTCTAAATTTTAGCAAGTTCAAAGATGCTAAAACATTGTTTGAGGCTATTGTTGCAAGGTATGGTGGGAATGATGCTACCAAGAAGACCTAGAAGACTCTTCTTAAGCAGCAATTTGAAAATTTCTCCTCAACAAGCAATGAATCACTGGATAACATGTTCAATAGGCTTCAAAAGATTGTAAGCCAACTTGCTGTTCTTGGTGTAGAAATACCTCAAGAAGATTTAAACTCCAAGTTCTTAAGGAGTTTACCAACTGAATGGGCTATGCATGTAGTTGTCTGGAAAAACAAGCCAGAAATTGATTCAATAAGTCTGAATGACTTGTACAACAACTTCAAAATTGTTGAACAAGATGTGAAGAAAGCTGGAGGTGTTACTTCAAATACTGGGAACATGGCATTTATGTCTTCTCCTAGTAACTCAAGGCAAGTTGATGAAGAAAAGATTGATGTAGGAGTTAGTACTGGTGGCTCAAACATTGGTACTGCTAGTTCTTCAAGCAGTACTTTTGGTATTTTGGATGAGAAAACGTGCTGTGCTTTTCTCACAAGCCAGAATGATGGGTCTATGCTTACTCATGAAGATCTCCAAGAAATCAATGATGATGATTTGGAGGAAATGGATCTTAAATGGCAAATTTCTCTCCTTAGCATGAGGGCTAGGAAGTTCTATCAAAGGACTGGAAAGAAGCTAACAATCAGCAGCAATGATACTGCTGGGTTTGACAAGTCCAAAATAGAATGCTACAATTGTCACATGAAGGGGCACTTCTCAAGAGATTGTAGAAGACCTAGGCAGCAGGATGGTAAAAGCAGAGGTTATGGGAGCAAGCCCAAGACTGTGGAGGTTAATGAGTCAACATCAAAAGCTATGGTAGCTATTGATGGTTTGGGGTATGACTGGAGTTTTATGGCAGATGAAGAGGAAGCTTCTCCTCAGATGGCTCTCATGGCATTCACCAACTCTGAGGTACAATCTGCAAATATTTGTTCTAAAACATGCTCTGCTATTAAAGAATTAGAAATCTTAAGAAAGCTTTATGATGAACAAAAGAAAGAACTAGAAAAGACTGAAATTAATTTGTTATCTCATAAGCATGTTGTAGCTGTTCTAGAAGAACAGATCATACACTATAAGACAAATGAATCAACTTTCACTTATACAAAAGCAATTCTTGAAAGGGATTTAATGTTTAGTGATAATGAAATTGATGTTTTGAAGTTTAGATTGGAAAATGCCACAAAGGCTAAAGAAAACATTCAACTAAGTGTAGAAACACTAGAACATGCCTCTAACAGTGTACACAAAATAGTTGAATGTCAAATAGTCAACAAAGCTAAGTCTGGGTTAGGTTATAAAAGTGTCCCACCTCCTTACAGAGGAATCCCTTCACCCCCAGGAATAGACCTAGAACATACAGGTTCACCTGAATTTCGACTACCCAAGTTAGAATATGGTCCTAAGCCAAAAGATAATGCAATAGTTGAAAAGCCTGTAAAAGTGAGTGAACCCTTTGAGAGTGCAAGTGACACTTCACTCTCTGATTCGTTCAATTATAGATCAAGGACAACACACAAAGAAATATGTGTTAACCCGAGTCGTTTGTCCCGACGAAGATCGAATGGAATTTGTGATCCCGGAACGTGATTCGTGTAGTGAATGTGAATAAGAGTGATTGATTTGTGATTTTACACTACGAACAATAAAATAATAAAAGTAAACAATTAATTAAGCTAATGAAACAATTAAACTAAGCATACGAACTTAAAAACGAAAATTTGAATTTAAAAACGTTACGCGACGAATTATAAAACGTAAATAAAAAGTGAATTTCTAAAATTTAAAACCTAAAAATATAAAAATAATTTTCCTATATTAAAAATGATAAAAGAAAATTTTTGGAAAAAGAAAAATATTTTTTTGACTTTTTAATAATTTTTAATGAATTAAAAACTAATTTAACTAATTAAAAATCAAAAGAAAATGCAAATAAAGTGAGAAAAATGCAAATTAAATTTTGAAAATTATAAAATAACTAAAAAGTAATTTTAAAACTAAAAACTATTTTTTTTTTGGCTTTTTGTGATTTAAATTGAAATTAAAAATGATTTAAAATTCTAAAAAACTATTTAAAAATGAAAAGAAATAGTAAATGATCGAGAAAAATTATAAAATTTTTAGGAGAATTCTAAAATATTATTTGAAATCTAGGAAAAATAAGAAAAATAGAAAAATAAGCTGAAAAGTGCTTTGTGGCTTAAAAACAGCTTATTACAAGTGCTTATTAATAAGCACTTGCAACAAAACTTAGTAAAACTCTTACAGAATGTTCACAGAACTCAATTAAAGACAAGCAAACTGAATTCAGATCAATTATTGCACAGAAACTCACAATTGGACAAATAAGCAATTTATGTTAAGCCAAATAATAAGCACATGCAAATCAGAACAAGCCAGGAACTCAGGTATCAAACAAAACACCTAAACAAGCTCTAAACTAATCAGATATATCAATCAAGCTCAGGTTACAATCAATCAATAACCACTGCAGTCCTAAGGGAAATTCAGCAGAACATGAATTAGGTACCTACTTAGCAAGCCAAAATAAGCACACTAATAAGCTCTAATGTAAAGTATTAAGGGGGCAAAAGCTCTATAGCACTACTGAGATTATAAAAACACTAAAAGCCTTATCACAAACCTTCAATTGATGCACTAATTAAAGCTTAAAACAGAGGCCTGAGTAAACTACTATGCTGCAACAATTCTTATAGCACTGACTTTTTGAATTCAATCTAACTTTGACTTAACTGAATTTTAATCCCCTAAATCTGTAACTAGGTGTTCTTTGATCATGTTTAAGCATTGGGATCTCATTCACAAACATGAATTGCATCTAATCAACAAATTCAGTAACCAAAGATATTCAATATGCATGCAGTGGTGAAATTATAAGCTAACTTTGACTTTTATAGAATAAACCTACTGATTTTATGCTAGATGTGAACTACTAGTACCTAATATAACCTAGATAAGCAGCTATAACTACAAATGAACAACCACAGATCAATGAAACTATAAGATCCAAACACTCCTTAACTAGCTATAATCAACTGATAATGATCCAAATGAGTAGAATAATCCACTAAACCACCAAATCCACTAATACTCTAATCAAATTCACTGATATGAACCAGAATCACAGATAACAAACATCAAAACATCACAAGAATACACAATGCAAATTAGAGGCAGTAATGAAACAGATACAAATCAAATGAGATAAAGGAAATCAAACAAGCATGAAACAACACAACTACAATATATCATGATCAAAACAAACTAATCAAACAGTAAATCACACAATTAAACAGATCTAGACTAAATTGCTATTAATATGAAACTGAAAGATAAAATTTGAAAAGAAATCTTACTAGCTGCAAGCCCTAACTGACATAGGGTTATAATCCAACCAAAACCTATCTTTGGATAGGCTCAATCACCACCTGAGCAACCATAATAAACCACTATGAACACCATGAGTTACCCCAGTTGACTTTCGTTGACCCGAAGCATTAGCACCAATTAAAGCAGGAACAATTTAACTAAACTCACTGTAAACTATTGTGAAACTTGAATGAGCTTATGAAACATGTAAATGAAAGCTTGTAACAGATTTGAAAGAGTAAATTGCAAGTATTTAAAATGAGAAACTTTGAATTTTATTAAAACTTTGAAATGAGTACAATCTGAAAGCTTGATAAAACTACAATGTTTTGATTAAGCTAAAAATTACACTACATAAACTACTCTATTCTATCCTACTCCTACACCTAGCTAACCCCCAAATCGAGAGAGTGAGGAAGTATATATAGCTGAGCTCAGGGTCTTCAGAAGGTCCTAGATGCTTTAATTACGTCCCTTCGATCTATCCCATCAATCTTCTATCATTTACAACCCTCGGATCAAATATGTGATGTGTTCTGGCCAATCAAAAGCTTCCAAACCTCCACGCTGGCAATCCGTGGTCACAACATTCTCTGACAAGTCAGAGTTCTTCTAGAAACTCGTGCAATTGTACTATATTACCCTTAATCTCAGTTAATTTGTACGGGTTATTATTTAGGGTTCATGTACTGGGTTGGGGTAAAAATTGGGGTGCGAGTGTTTGTTTATTTTTATTTTATTTTGACTGTTTTATATACAAAGGGTTGACCGGGTTTGTTTATGGGTCGGGTCAATGGGTTTTAGAGGTGGACTGGATTGTTTTGATTGGGCTGGGAAGGTTTATTTATTAGTGGATTGGGTTGGGTTTGATAATGGAGTTGGGTTGGTTTAGAGTTTGGATCCGGTTTTAGTAAGTGTTAAGGATATAAGGTTTTAATGAAAGGGACTAATAATGTAAATTCTGATTTTTGGAGGGACTGATCTTGCCATTTTTCAAAAGTAGATCCAAGGGCTGAAATTGACAATCTCTGAAAATATGAGGACCTCTGTTGACTTTTTGACCAAATCTTCTTCCCGGCATCGGCTACAAATAACACTTCCATATCTCGTGCTCGTTTTCTCGGTTCTTTCTTGATTTTTGTCCTTTTCTTCGATATCCGTGCCTGCATATGTAAAAACACAAAAACACAATATATTTGGCATTTTGGTCGGGTTTTTAGTCTATTTGGGTCCGGTTTTGGTCAAGAAAAGGTATGTGTTTAAGCACATACCACTCCCTGAGGACAAGGTGTCCTCTAGTAGAAGTTCAGATAGAATAGTCATTGAGGACTGGATTTCTGATGATGATGAAGATGAACAGGTTATGTCTAAACCTGAAGTGGTTAAGAAAGTAGGAACAAGTGTTCCTAAGATAGTCAAAAACAATACTGATAGGCCTAAAATAAATGATAAACATGTTAGGCAACCAGTAAAATATTGTGAGCAATATAGAACCACTAACAAGCCCAGAGGTAACCAAATGAATTGGAACAACCTCAAGTCTCACCAACTAGGTGATGACTTTGTCTTTCATAACAAAGCTTGTTTCACTTGTGGAAGTTTTGACCATCTTGAAGCTTTCTGCAACCAAAGAGTATCTGGGTATTCCAACAATAGGGTGAATTTAAAAAGGCATACAACCAAAAGTCACTCTAATTTTACCAGAACAATACCCAGAGCAGTTTTATTAAAGTCTGGACCAAAAGTAGTTCCTACTGCTAGACCAAAAGTTTCTACTGCTCAACAAGCAGTTTCTACTACCAGACCTTTTTACTCTGTCTACCCAAAACCAGCAGTTCAAAATGCAAAAAACAACTTTCAAATATGCATCTAAAACTTCTCAAAGGCCTTTTCAATCAAAAGCAGTAATTCAAAAACGAATTTGGAAACCAAAAGGTGCAACTGCAAAGCTAGCAGTTTCTACTGCTAGGCAAGCAGTTCATACTGCTACTAGGGAAAAGAGAGCAAATGTTGTTAAGGCCTCAGCATGTTGGATTTGGATACCTCTTAAATCCAATGATGCATCGACTGTTCTAAAGAGATTTGACTTTATTGATGCACGAGGCAAACCCAAGTCAGTGATGGCTTGGGTACCCCAAGGAAACTAATTTCCTTATTTATGTGCAGGGACATTCTCAAGCTGATGTTGAAGATCAAGGATATGCAGATAGTGGGTGTTCCAGGCACATGACAAGCAACATGTCTTACCTCTCAGAATTTCAATCATTTGATGGAGGATATGTTACCTTTGGGGGAGGAATTGGAGGCAAAATTACTGGTAAAGGTACTCTTAAAACCGGTAAATTGGATTTTGAAGATGTGTACTTTGTGCAAGAACTTAAGTATAACCTATTTAGTGTCTCACAAATGTGTGACAAAAAGAACAAAGTTCTTTTTACTGACACTGAATGTCTTGTGCTTTCTTCTGATTTTAAGATGCCTGATGAAAGTCAAGTACTTCTTAAAATTCCAAAAAAGGGCAACATGTACAGTGTTGATATGAAGAACATTGTTCCTAAAGAGGCTCTTACTTGTTTAGTTGCAAAGGCCACATTGGATGAATCAATGTTATGGCATAGAAGGCTTGGTCACATTAATTTCAAAACCATAAATAAAATTGTTAAGAATGGTTTGGTAAGAGTTTTACCTCAAAAAAGATTTGAAAATGATCAAACATGCATTGCTTGTCTTAAAGGCAAATAACATAAAGCCACTTGAAAGCCCAAGATTTTTAACTCTATTGATACACCACTGTTTGTGCTTCATATGGACTTATTTGGACCAACCAATGTGAGTAGTATTATGCATAAGAGATATTGTCTTGTTGTCACTGATGACTATAGCAGATTTACATGGGTTTTCTTTTTAGGATCTAAGGATGAGACACCTAGCATCCTTAAGACATTTATCACTGAAATAGAAAATCTAGTGGATAAAAGAGTAAAAGTCATTAGATGTGATAATGGGACAGAATTTAAGAATAGAGTTATGGATGATTTCTGCAAAGAAAAAGGTATTAGGAGAGAATTTAGTGTTGCTAGAACTCCTCAGCAGAATGGAGTTGCTGAAAGAAAGAATAGGACACTCATAGAAGCTGCGAGAACCATGTTAACTGATTCTAAGTTGCCTATAACTTTTTAGGCTGAAGCAGTTAATACTGCTTGCTATGTCCAGAACAGAGTTTTAGTAGTTAAGCCTCACAATAAGACACCTTATGAGCTTTTTAGAGGTAGAACTCCTGCTTTAGGATTTCTAAGACCTTTTGGGTGTCATGTGATCATTCTGAATACCTCAGACCATCTAGGCAAGTTTGATGGCAAAGCAGATGAAGGATTCTTGGTTGGTTACTCTCTCAATAGCAAAGCATTTAGAGTATACAACACAAGAACTAGGAAAGTTGAAGAAAACCTGCATGTAGAATTTTTAGAGAACAAATCTAATGTAGCAGGTGATGGTCCAAAATGGTTGTTTGATCTTGAGTCTCTAACCCAATCAATGAACTATGTGCCTGTTGTTGCAAGAACTAATGATTTTGCAGGTTCACAATCTAATGATGCAACAAATGAAGCAGGCTTGGGTAAAGAAAAGGATCAAGATTATGTGTTGATGCCAATATGGACAAGTGTGGATTCAACTTCAATAAATGGTGAACCTTCTTCTGATCATGCTAAAGAAGGTGTTGAAGGTGAAAGCAATGTAGATGGAACAAAGGAACAAGAGAATCAAGTCAGCAGTACAATCATTATTCCTACTGCTGAGCCAACAGTTCATACTGCTGAGACAGAGCAAGGTACTGCTAGGCCAAATGTTTCCACTGTTAGCCCATCAGATACTGATACAATCTCTTATAAAATGATGCCTAATTTCTATGTGTTTTGTTTTAGAGTGATGCACTGGATTTTTAATGATGCAAATTGTACTACTGTTATCAATATAAAAGACAGTGTTCATGAAATTGTACCCATAGTCAAGAAGTTGATTTTGAATCCAAAGCACTTGACCACAGCTACTTGTAGCAGCTACATATTCAGCTTCTGTTGTTAAATTTGCTACAACTTTTTGCTTCTTAAACTGCCATGAGATGAGTCTGCATCCAATGAATTGACATCCTACAGTTGTTGATTTTCTGTCCAAGCTTGCACTAGCATAATCACTGTCTAAAAATGCTATCAGATCAAAAGGTGATTCCCTCGGACACCATAAGCCCAATTTATCAGTATCTGATGGGCTAACAGTGGAAACATTTGGCCTAGCAGTACCTTGCTCTGTCTCAGCAGTATGAACTGTTGGCTCAGCAGTAGGAATAATGATTGTACTGCTGACTTGATTCTCTTGTTCCTTAGTTCCATCTTCCTTGTTTTTATCTTCAATCCCTTATTTAGCTTCACCAGAAGAAGGTTCATCATTTATTGAAGTTGAATCCACACTTGTCCATATTGGCATCATCACATAATCTTGATCTTTCTCTTTTCCTAACCCTGCCTCATTTGTTGCATTATGAGCTTCTGAACCTGAAAAATCATTAGTTTCTGCAACAACAGGCACATAATTCATAGATTGGGTTAGTGACTCAAGATCAAATAGCCATTTTGGACCTTTACCTGCTACATTGGATTTGTTCTCTATAAATTCCACATGCAGGTTTTCCTCTACTCTCCTAGTTTTTGAGTTGTATACTCTAAATGCTTTGCTATTGAGAGAATATCCAACCAAGAATCCTTCATCTGCTTTACCATCAAATTTTCTTAGATGGTCTAAGGTATTCAGAATTGTCACATGACATCCAAAAGGTCTAAGAAATCCTATTGCAGGAGTTCTACCTCTAAAAAGCTCATAAGATGCCTTATTGTGAGACTTAACTACTAAAACTCTGTTCTGGACATAGCAAGCAGTATTAACTGTTTCAGCCCAAAAAGTGATAGGCAACTTAGAGTCAGCTAACATGGTTCTAGCAGCCTCTATGAGTGTCCTATTTCTCCTCTCAGCAACTCCATTTTGCTGAGGAGTTCTAGCAACACTAAATTCTCTTCTAATACCTTTTTCTTTGCAGAAATCATCCATAACTCTATTCTTAAACTCTGTCCCATTATCACATCTAATGACTTTTACTTTGTTGTCTACTAGGTTTTCTATCTCTGTAATGAATGTCTTAAGAATGCTAGGTGTCTCATCTTTAGAACCTAAAAAGAAAACCCATGTAAATCTGCTATAGTCATCAGTAATAATAAGACAATATCTCTTATGCTTTATACTACTCATATTTGTAGGTCCAAATAAGTCCATATGAAGCATAAACAATGATTGATCAATAGAGTTAAAAATCTTGGGCTTACAAGTGGCTTTATGTTGTTTGCCTTTGAGACAAGCAACGCATGTTTGGTCATTTTCAAATATTTTCTGAGGCAAGCCTCTTACCAGACCATTTTTGATAATTTTATTTATGGTTTTGAAATTAATGTGACCAAGCCTCCTATGCCATTTCATAGATTCATCCAATGTGGCCTTTGCAACAAGACAAGTAAGAGCCTCTTTAGGAACAATCTTCTTCATATCAACACTGTACATGTTGCCCTTTCTAGGAATTTTAAGTAATACTTAACCCTCCGTCCCACTATAAGTGTCCACAATGGTATCTTTGCTTGTCCCATATTAAGTGTCCAGGGAATATTTTCAACCAATGAGAAGAGACTTTAGTGGGTAATAGTGATATTTGATTGGTGAAGAGTGTAGTTGGCCCCACTTTCATAAAACTTTGTGCAAATGGAAAGTGGACACTTATAGTGGGACGGAGGGAGTACTTAACTTTCATCAGGCATCTTAAAATCAGAAGAAAGCACAAGACATTCAGTGTCAGTAAAAAGAACTTTGTTCTTTTTGTCACACATTTGTGAGACACTAAATAGGTTATACTTAAGCTCTTGTACATAGTACACATCTTTAAAATCCAATTTACGGGTTTTAAGAGTACCTTTACCAGTAATTTTTCCTCCTATTCCTCCACCAAAGGTAACATATCCTCCATCCAATGATTGAAAGTCTGAAAGATAAGACATGTTGCCTGTCATGTGCCTTGAACACCTACTATCTGAATATCCTTGATCTTCATTATCTGCTTGTGAATGTCCCTGCACATAAATAAGGAAATTAGTTTCCTTGGAGAACCCAGGCCATTACTGACTTGGATTTGCCTCGTGCATCAATGTAATTAAACCTTTTGAGAATAGTTGATGCACCATTGGATTTAAGAGGTCTCCAAATCTAACATGTTGAGGCCTTAAAAGCATTGGCCCTCTTTTCTCTAGCAGTTGAACCCTTAGGTTTTCAAATTTGTTTTTGTATCACTGCTTTAGTATGAAAAGGCCTTTTAGCAGTTGTTTGTGCATGTTTGTAAATTGTTTTTGCACTTTGTACTGTTGGTTTTGGGTAAACAGAGTAAAATGGTCTGGCAGTAGTAACTGCTTGTCTAGCAGTAGAAACTTGTTTTTTGCCAGACTTTAATGAAACTGCTCTGGGTGTTGTTCTAGTAAAATTAGAGTGACTTTTAGTTGTATGCCTTTTAAAATTTACCCTATGGTTTGAATACCCAGATACCCTTAAGTTGCAGAAGGCTGCAAGATGGTCAAATTCTCCACAAACGAAACAAGCTTTGTTATAGAAGTCAAAGTCATCACCTAGTTGGTGAGACTTAAGGTCATTCCAATTTCTTTGGTTACCTTTAGGCTTGTTTGTGGTTCTATATTGCTCACAATATCTTACTGGTTGCCTAACATGTTTAACATTTGTTTTAGGCCTAACAGTATCATTTTTTACTACCTTAGGAACACTTGTTCTTGCTTTCTTAATAACATTAGGTTTAGACATAACCTGTTCTTCTTCATCATCATCAGATTTCCAGTCCTCAATGATTGGACCACCTGATTTCCTACTAGAGGAAACCTTGTCCTCAGGAAGTGAAGTATTACTTACACTTTCACTTACTTTTATAGGTTCATCAACAACTACATTTTCTTTTGGTTGAACACCATATTCTAATATAGGTTGTTGAAATTCAAAAAAGCCTGTGTGTTCTAGGTCTATCCCTGGGGGTGCAGGGATTCCTTTGTAAGGAGGTGGGACATTCTTATATCCTAACCCAGACTTGGCTTTGTTGATCACTTGACATTCAATTATTTTGTTTACCCCCTTGGAGGCATAGTCTAATGTTTCTACACTTAATTGAATGTTTTCACTCTTCTTTTTAAGCCTATCATACTCAGTTCTTAAAAAGCTAATTTCAGCATCTTTAAAAAATATGTCTTGTTTAAGAAGAGCTTTGTCATCAGAAAAAGCAAATTCATTGTCTTTATAGTGTATGATCTGCTTCTCTAGGGTAGCTAAACCTACCTTATAATCTGTTAAGTTTTGATGAGTTTTGTTTAGTTCTATCCTTTGTTCATCATAATGTTTTCTTAAAGAGTCTAGTTCTTTAAGAGCAGTGCAAGTATTAGAACAAACTTTATCATTTTGTACCTCAGTAGCAGAGAAGGCCATGAGAGCCATCTGAGTAGAAGGTTCTTCTTCATCTGCCATGAAACTCCAATCAAAACCTAAGCCATCAATAGCTACCATAGCTTTTGAGTTTGGCTCAGTAACCTCCCATGTTTTGGACTTGCTTCCAAAACCTTTGCTTTTGCCATCTTGATGCCTTGGTCTTCTACATTCCCTTGAGAAGTGCCCCATCATGTGGCAGTTGTAGCATTCTATCTTTGATTTATCAAAACCAGCAGTATCATTGCTGCTGATAGTGATCTTCTTCCCTATTCTTTGATAGAATTTCTTAGCCCTCATGCTAAGAAGAGAAATTTGCCATTTTAGGTCCATCTCCTCCAAATCATCATCATTGATTTCCTGGAGGTCTTCATGAGTAAGCATAGACCCATCATTCTGGCTTGTGAGAAAAGCACAACATGTTTTCTTATCCATAATACCAATAGTACTGCTTGAGGAACTAGCAGTACCAACTCCCATATCAACCTTCACATCTTCAACTGGATTTGAGGTACTAGGAGATGACACAAATGCCATGTTCCCAGTGCTTGAACTAGCACTTCCAACTTTCTTCACATCTTGTTCAACAATTTTGAAGTTGTTGTACAAGTCATTCAGACTTATTGAATCAATATTTGGCTTGTTTTTCCAGACAACCACATGCATAGCCCACTCTTCTGGTAGACTTCTTAAGAACTTGGAGTTTAAATCTTCTTAAGGTATCTCTACACCAAGAACAGCAAGTTGGCTCACAATCTTCTGAAGCCTGTTAAACATGTGATCCAGTGATTCATTGGTTGTTGAAGAGAAGTTTTCAAAGTTCTGTTTGAGAAAAGTCTTCTGGGTCTTCTTGGTGGCTTCATTTCCACCATACCTTGCAACATTGGCCTCAAATAATGACTTGGCATCTTTGAACTTGCTGAAGTTTAAAAGTTGATCATTTGAAATGGTCATCATCAGCATACTTCTGGCCTTGAGGTCATTCTTCTTTTTTACTCTATCTTCTCCAGTTGTTGGGTTGGTATTCACAGTTGTTACTACCTTGTCATCAACTGTTGATGTAGTGGTTGTAGGCTTGAAAGAGTTTCCTTCTTCAATAATTTCCTAAAGTGTATAGTCTTGCACTTAGAAATACTGCTCTATCCTTAACCTCCACATATCAAACTCATTCTGCTTGAGCATTGGCAACTTTGCAGCAACATTAGTTTGAATAAACTCCATCTCCATTTCTTCTTCTTCTAAATCAAAGATGTCAACCTGAGCTCTGATACCAATTGAGAGGATGTGGTACACTTTGTAGGATGTTAGACCTTTATAATGAGTGTATATGATACATTGAGTGAATATGATTATGTATGCGGAATCTACTTAACCACACTTAAAAGGATATTGGTTATGGAAATGGAACAGTGATGCTTGTTTATTGAACAATGAACATAGAAAGTATAACACCAAAAGATTCAATATTATTAAGAATAATAAGAGTGATCTTCACTATCACTAGGGTTACAAAACCTTGAATCTCTATTACAAAGATAACTATTTTAGAGGATGTTCAACCAACTCAGTTAATATCTAATAGTTACACATTAAGCACACACTTTTCTAGGCTAAGATCTCTCTTTTATACAACAAAGGAGATCTTTACAATAATGATAAGTCTTGTCGAACTACTTGCATGTTATGTGTGTCAGTCCCTAAGATACAACTTGTTATGTGTATACAACTTGTAGACTCAACACTTATCAAAGATATTATCTACCGTATATACTTAACTTTTGTGCACAAAATATCTTTTTCATACTTATCTAATCAGCAGTAGTATACGCGACACTTATCCACTCAGCAGTAGTATGAGTCACTCCAACAACAGTATTCAACTAGCAGTACCTTTGTTTGTACTAGCAGTACTAACTTATCAGTTAGTACTGTTAGATATAACTTGAACAGACTTCAAATATACACTAGCAGTTAGTACTGTTAGTGTATTCTTCTCAGCAGTACTAACCTTTAGAACATTTAATTCTCAACACTAATCTTCAGAACATTTAATTCCCAACATCTTCGTTTTGGTTAATAATATAGTCGTACAATTGGACATATGTATATATGTAATCCATTTTAAAACCTGTAAATTGAATCCACACATCGTTCTTGGGTTCTGTCTTGATGTTGCAATCTCATGAGATGTTTCAATATTTTGTTTTCAATATGTGTCGACCTAAGATATCACTAAAAGTGCCCAAATATCTGGTCTTTAATGAGGCGTTAAAACCCTAGGCTGAATATAATCAAAAAGTTATGATTTTGTGTGAGGTTTTCACTTTTTTCTTGGCTTGTTAAAAACTGATTAGTGTAGGCTGTGATTGTGTCGTGTAGAGGCTGTTACATGTAGTATCTTAGCAGCCCTTGTCGACCCCTAAACTTAACATAAGACGCACCCTAATTAATCATTTAAACCTATTCGAATACATGCTTGGTTTGGCCCGCTAATAAGCTCATGAAATCAAATACATGCGCACACAAACCTGTTCTTATCGAGTCATTTGTTAGACCCGTTTCCCGGAATACAAATAGGCCCCACCCTAGATGAAGTTGACCCGAGCCTAAGTATGTTTGACTAAGGATATGTGGTTGAATCTTTTAGGTGGATGTCTGATGAGGCCTAGATGCGGCGCATCAAGAAAGTTACATGCGGCGTATGGTAAAATGGGAAGTAGGACTGACTTGTTTTGGTCCATGCGCCGTATTGGAGAAGGAGATACGGCGTATATAAGATGCGGCGCATCTAAAATATAGATGCGGCGCATCGACCTTAAATAAGCAGAAATGACAGAAATGCCCTCTCAGCTAGTTTATATATGTTAGGTTCTAGATATCTCCACACAATTCTTGTGTGTTTCTGTGGTGCCGAGATAGAGAGAAGAGAGGGAAGATGATGGAGCAATTGGTGATGAGATGATGAGGGTTTAGTTGATAATTCAAGGGTTAAGCCTATAGCTTGTTTCCTACATAAGGTATGATGTTTATGATGCTTAATTAGAGTTTAATTGATGAATTATGAAACTAGGGTTTGTAAACCCTAGCTTGGGATTAAAGGGTAAATGGTGTTTTAAGATAATTAAGAGTTAATGATGATTATGTAAGGATTTTATAATGGGTTTAAGTTAGTAAATGATGGGATTTATTATCATATAATCAATAGATGATTATATGATGATTAGAGGTGCTTAGAGGTTAGTTATGGTTTTATTAACCATGATTATAGCTAATGATTATGTATTATATGTTATATATGATTATGTGTTTTAGGATGATTATGATGATGATGATGGCTAGAAGATGTTGTTGGTGGGATTTGTGTTAGTAGCTTAGCTTGGATTGAAGGTAAGTAACTCTCTTCAAAACATGTGTTATGTATGTATTATCATATATGTGTTATGATTGTGTAAGAATAGGAGATTTGGATTGGGGATGGTTATGAGTTGGACATTAGGTGGCTAGAGACCTTGATTGAAAGTAAGATAGCTTGATGGACTTGGAATAGCTAAGGTATGTGGTTTATTATAGTTGTGATGAATGGATGCATTTGTATTATGAAGTTGGGAGTGATGTAGGAGGTATGAAGTAGTTTAGTGGCTTTTATGTGATTATGATGCTTATGTGAAAGTATATGTATGATATATGTTTTATGATGGGTTACTTACTAAGCGTAAGCTTACCCCTTTAGTTGTTAACGTTTTGTAGGTTCATGTGTGGCGGAACGAAAGACTATGTGTGGTAGCTTAAGGATTTGGAAGCGGTTGGAAGATAGTGAGCATTAGGAGCTAGGTAGAACGCCGAGCTCGAGTCAAGGTTGTGCCCCCGAGAGTCTTCTTTATGAGTCGTTTATTGTGTGTCAAAGTCGGGTAATGATTTGGGAGTCTAACGGGTTGTCAAATGTGTTTTAAGCGTTTTTAGTGAACGTTTAAGGGGCGTTTGGATTTAAGTGTATTCGTACTCATGTTGGAGTCAAACGGGTCAATGGCCGTGTATTATGGTTTGTTGTGGTTTTGAATGTAAAATGAGTGTTTTGGCATAAGTTATAATGTTGTGTTGATGTTAAAGTGGATTGTGTGGTGTGTTGAGTACATGCAGGTTTTCCTGCTGATGTTCTGTCTTAATTGGTCGATGCGGCGTATCTAGTATATTAGATACGACGCATCAGAAGTTAAGGTGATGCGGCGTATCTAGTATATTAGATGCGACGTATCAGAAGTTTAAGGTGATGCGGCGCATCATTTTAGGTTGATGCGGCGCATTGTCTCTCAGTTGTAATACGGCGTATCCTTCAAAAAAGATACGGCGTATCATTGGTCTGAAGGGTCGTTTGGTTGTGTTATACAATTGATTATGAAATGTTTTGAGAGGTGTTAGAGTATATGTTCTTATAAGTATTTAAAAGGGTTAAATGTGATATATTTTAGATATGTAAATGAAGAAATTGTATGAGTCCGGTAAAGTCAAGCGTTTCCGCGTCAAAAGTTTTAAATTTCAGTCTAAGCGGGTACGGGGTGTTACACCTGTTCTTATCGAGTCATTTGTGGACCGTTCTATGCACTCATTCCAGCCCTTATGTCAACATATATACAACCTGAACTAGCCTTAATGATCAGCTTAATATATCACATGAAATCAGAAATAAATGCGCTTATATATCTGTTTTTGTCAAGTCATTGTGGATTGTTTTGATGTCGTGTTAGTAGCCCCTTATCGACCCATTATACAAGTGAAACAAACCCTAAAAATCAGTCATTATTGATCATTAATGAGGTGTTTAAAAATAGAAAACCTAGGCGTGTATTAAATGTGCAAGGAGGGCTTGGGAAAAACTACGATTTCAGGTGTGAAAAACAAACTGTTTTGCTCGTTAATCTCATGGGGTTTTGGGGGGTGATTCATGGGTTGTTGTGTGAGTCTAAACCTAGATAAAACATGTCTTGTGAATTTATGAAGGCTCGTGTGCGTTGGTACAATTAAACATGTTGGATAATGGCTTAAAACGGGGTTTTGAAACTAGACTGTTTTGTAATCTGAAAATGTGTGCTTGATAGCGTGAGTTTCTTAAGTTTATAATACTGAATTCTTGCATGTAAACCTATTTTAATATCTTAATTAAGTTTTCCAAGTAGTTTGGAGTGAATTGGAGTTGTATTGGGCATGTTTTTGAATTTTATGGGATCATGTGTCAAACCTGAGTTTTAGGAATGTAAAATCAGTCAATTCCTATGATTTTTCTTTTCAAATCTATACAGAGTTGAGAGCTCTCCTTTTACAGATAGTGTTTTCCACATGTTTAGTAACTTCTGGAATTTTTGTAGATTTTTCTAAAGTGTTCAAGTTGGTCTAATAAATGTAAACTTTTGGGGTGTACCTGCAGTTCACTTTCTGGACATGTTTGGATAAACGATTTTTGACATGGTGGTTTTACTTAATAATAAATTTTGAGAAAATTCATGTAAGCTCATAAGACATATAGGAACATGTTTAAATTATTATAGCTTCTGAATTTGAGTCAAGATATGGTTTGAAAATTCGTAGAGTGGAGGCTAAAACATATTAAAATCAGAAATTGTTAAGAAACTAAGATTTTTGTGATATTCATATCATTTGACGTGTCTGGACTCTATAAAGTACTTAAGTGATAATTATGATATATTGGGTCTTATGTTAACCTAATTTTGATAACAAAACCCTAAGTGTATTAATGATGAATCGTAAATCGAGGTTACTAAATCTGGGAACTTACTAAATATGGAAAGTTGCTAAATATGAAAAGTTACTAAATATGGAAAGTTTCTAAAAATAGAAAGAAACCCTAATTATGTAATCTGGAAAATTATAAGCATTTGACTTATAAAATGAACTTATAAGTAATACGCGATCATTAATTCGTGTAGATTCGCCAAAGAAGGAGTAACTTCCGATTCTTGTGTTTCGGATATGGTTTCAATTGAGGTTTGAGGTACAGATATTCTATCCTTTCTCAGTAGGGATTTCTCATGACTTCTCGATCCTTGACTTTGATCATTTTCTCTGTTATTATTCTGTTTGATATGATCCATCTGATATGAGCCTTTGCTATGATTCCCTTGATATAATCCTTTGGATTGAGATTCGTTTTACTATTCGTTGATGTGATATTCATTTGCTATCCATTTACTATGATATGTTTCCGTTTCAGTTTGATATGCCCTGATTAGATATGATATGATTTATTCTGTTCTGTTGCCCGAGCTTCTGTATCTGTATCCCTAGCCATGGAGGTACCATGGCTATGTCATTGAGGCACCAATGGCATGACACTTTCTGTGGATGTGTGATTGATCCACGGTGTCCCTATTTGATATGATATGATATGTGATCACTTGGCCATTATGATATGTGTATATGCCTGTCATGAGCAGGTGTATATATATGATTTGTTTTATAGGGGGTGTATGATTGCATCCTAGATTCTGTTATGTTCTGTTCTGGATATGATTAGTGATTGGTTGGTGTGTGCGATGCACCCCAATTCACTTTTGGGAGCTAGCTACTCCGTTTCTTACTTGAGAGGTCTCCTCTGCTTGTACAACTTATGATTTGACGGATATATAGATATAATATGATGTGACTATATGACTAAGCATGTGGCATGCCTTCTGAGCTCGTGGGCATTTCTGTTCTGTTATGTTATATGATTAATATTCTCTGTTTGATTCCCTTGACTTCATTATGATCTACTTATGTTTCGCTATGGTTTGCTTCTTATGGTATATGACATTTTGTTCAGTTGATCCTTGATCTCTTATTCGTTTGGCAGTTGATATTCGTTCAGCAGGAGCTTATGTTCCTTTTCCCTATACTTATATATGTTCGATTATTCATTTTGTTTATATCTGGTCACTGGGCTTTTTAACCTCAGCCGCATTTCTTTTCCTGCGGCAAGTTTTAGGTTAGAAGCTGGGTTTGAGTGAAGAGTGCATAAGAGCTCTTAGTGGACCACCCTGACGATAGACACCCATTTGCTTCTGGATTAGATTTGGATCCATCTTCAGTTAGATATAGTTTGGATTTTTATTTAGTTTTGGAACTCACTATGTCTAGAGTTAGTATTTCGTTATTATATTGGAATACCTTTGTAATTATTATGTTGAAAGTCTTTCGCTTGCGTTTGTATGTTCTGATTGACACCATAATGTAGCGTTTTGACCCTTGTCGGGTTGGGGTGTTACAATTATGGTATTAGAGCTCAGGCTTCAACTTGTAGCACATAAGTTATGGCCTGTGAAGATTTGGACCCTTAGGTGTGCACTATAGGAGCTTATGGAACAACCCTTGAAATTTTGCCTTAGGTTTCCCCTGCAGAAACTTTAGTTATGACCGGTGAGGATTGGGTAGATTGTGCGATAAGGCATTTGTTAGATATCTTTCTTTCACATCACTCTGATTTATGCATCTGATTTCAGTTAAGCCTTTATAAGATCATTCGTTCTGGAGATTTAGAAAATTTAGCAAGATACGCAACATAAGTTCAGTGGTCAAATATGTTTAGAATACTTTGAGAATTTTGTAGTAATGCCTTACAGGTTTCACTTTCTGAGGTTATCACATTCCTTCGAACTACAGTCTGTGATTCGTTTGTTATTCGTTTAGATACCTTTTCGTTCATTCATAGAATTCGTATATGTATGAATCCGATGTAGTCAACACATTCTGTGGTTTCTCTTGTTATTGCTAAGCATATTAAGGTTCCCTCTACACTATTAGAATTTGCTACACCTGGTTCTATCTCTATGAGGAATCTTGTGATTATCCGTCACGAGTATCGGGATTATCCAGTACGTTTTGAAGATATTTGAAGATAAGTTTCGTTCTGCTAATTTGTTTCCTTTGAGAATGTTTGATTCGATATTATTCTGAATATGGAATTGTTGACTAAGCATCGAGATGCTAACAACAGTCATATTAGATTTTTCATCTTTGGCGATTTGAGAAACTCAAAATTCTGTACCATGGTTTCCAACCTGGTAAACAATTATGATCACCATTGCTTTGAAAACTCGTACGTTAATCTCGCGGTTGTGAAAATACTTCGTTTGATGAACTTGCCTCGAGATTTATTCGGTTGTTTGAAATATTCGCGATGTATTCCTTAATGAACTAACAAGATTACCATCTGAATGTGAAGATGTTTTGATTTGATTATGAAAATCTGTTTAGTCACAACTCGAGGTAAAATGTGATTGCAATAAAGGCATGTGTATATGATGCAAGTATTATGACGCCTGGCCAACGTGATAATAGTTACCTCATATAGCTTGAACTTATTAGGGTCATAGGATGTCTCGAGCAGTGCCTGAGAACAGTAAGTTGGTTGATTCAGAAACTCTATCTGTATAAGAGCAACGTTTTGCCTAATTCTGAAACTCCGTATTTTATGACATCAGTTGAATGGAAAGAATTGAAGGACCAGCGTTTAGAAGGTGGTTTTATCCAGCTGAGTGTGTATCTGTGGTGTACTCCAGTTTTGTTCGTAAAGAAGAATGATTATAGTATGAGGTTGTGTACTGAGTTCTAGAAGCTGATTAGTATTACGGTTAGAACCGTTATCCGTTACCTTGAATCAACGATTTGTCAAATCAATTTTTGGGTGTGAAGTTTCTCTATGATTGATTCAAGATTTGATTACTTTCAATTACGTATAAAGGAGCAAGATGATCCTAGAATTACCTTTCGTATTCATTATTGTCTTCATGAGTACTAGTGATGCCAATTGTATTGGCTACTGCTCCGACTGTTCCTATGGACTTATTAAATCGTGTCTTTCATGAATACTTGGACAATTTGTCATAGTATGACATATTGGTATATTCAGAACCGAAAGAGAAACACGGGGATCATCATCGTATTCTATGTTAAAATTTCTACGTCAGAAGAAACTCTATTTAATATTCTAGAAGAGAAAATTTTGGGTTGGGATGAAGAATGAGAGGAGAATTTTGGAAAGCTGAAAAGAGATTTGTTTATACTAAAAAAGGAGACTTAGTTATGTCCTTATGCAACACGAGAAGATTATTGGTTATGCATCAATACAGCTAGAACCGTATGAGGTGAATTATTCGACGCATGACTTTGGATTGATTTGTGACAGACATGAAGAAGCTCAGAAGCAAGACGGTGGAACATGATCTATATTAGAAGACTTGAAGGAAGCGGTTTTGATTGAAACACACAATTCTATTTGCTCTATTGATCTTAGTTTTACTAATATGTATAGAGACTTGAAGTAGAAAATTTTGATAGAATGGTATGAAGATGTTTGTGACTACCTTGGTGGTGAAGTGTTTAGCGTGTCAACAGGTTAAGATTCAGCAGCAGCGTACAAGTGGTATTCCTTAGTTTTGGATGTTCGTATGTGAAAGTGGGATTAAACTTTCAGGAACTTTGTAATGGGATTTCCGCGCACATTTAGGAGGGACAACATGAATTGAGTTGTAGTGGATCGTTTGACAAGGTCGGCTCACTTGGAAGATTGGCAGAGATTTCTTTCGGTAGAAAATTATTTAAGCTACATGGCGCACCTGCAGTGATCGTGTCAGAGAATCGCGTTTTGCTTCACACTTCTAGAAGAGATACAAAAGACTATGGGGATTGGACTCAGGATTTTAGTACGACTTCTTACCTTCAGACGGATGGACAAACAGAACAAGCTATTTGAACTTTGGAAGATGTGTTGTGGTCATTGTACTTTGGAATGAGCAGAAATTTGACAAGTGTTAGGTCTGGTTGTGTTGCTCAATAAGAGTGATGGCATGCAAGCGACAAGGGTTTTTCCTTTCGTAGTTTTGTAAGAACGGAGATGTGGAGCACCTTTTGGTTGAATTAAGTCAGAGAGTTACTTATTTATGGTCCGGAGTTGCTTACAGTGACTAATAGACTAGTTATCATTCTGGAAGAGAAACTTTGAAATTTTAGACCGGAAACTTGTGTGCTCCGTATGGTGTTCCCATACAGAAGTGTAGACGTTTTGGCATATAAGGAAGATTTAGTTCACGATGCGTTAGACCTTAGATTTGTTCTTACCCATACGGTTATTCTACCTATTCCGTTATGCCTTTTGATACATTGGATGATTCGATATGTGCTTCTCTAATTATTAGCAAGTTCCTTAGTTCCAATATAGACCCTCCTAGTAAACATATGTAGTTTCCCTTATGCAAGAAAAGTATGGATTCACATGATTACTTGTTCTTCACTTGTGATTTTTCTATAAAAGTATGGAAATCCCTTAAGAGTGATGAAAATATCCCCCTTATAATAGTCATTGGAAGGACATTATTGGCCATTCGGCTAACCTTTCCAATGGTAATACTATCTGGAGTGTGGCTAGGAGATTGATTCTTGGTTCAACTGTATACAATATATGGTTGGAAAGGAACATGAGACTGTTTCGAAATTTATTAGTACTGATTGGGACAAAGTGTATAATGCTATTAAGAATGAAGTCAAGATGAAACTTACTTGTTTGAAGGTTAAATAATCCAGCAATGTTAAGAAGTAGCTAAGCTGTGGAATATTTCTTGGTCTTAATTTTTCACAACTTGAAAGGAGCGTTTGGTTTTTTTCTGGTTTATAGTTGGTTTGGCTTGATGGGTGAAGACACAGATGGCCTAGTACATTATGAAGGATAACCATCTTTCTTTGCAGCATGATTCTTGATTGAGTGGGTCTAGTTGAGACAGCTTGGTCAGATCATTGCCTGTTTAGTCTATTTGGTGTGTACTTCATATAAGGTATGTTTCCTATGTTTGGATCTGTGTTGGTGGAGATTGGTTTTTTAGGTATGATTTTTGTGTTTCTATACACTGGTTAGGTTCATATGGCCTTGTACCTTGTAGATGAGAGCCTGATTTTATGATCTCTTGTTTATATCTGAACGAGTCTAGTTGATATAGTTCACTTTATTATCAAGGCTTTCTTATCTTTAGGTGTGTAGCCTACAAAAGGAAGGTTTCCTGAACCTGGGGTTCCTTATGCAGTCTACTTTGCTGTTATGCTCTGCTTATGAGGATACTGAGATGATTTTTTATGTTGGTTCTCTATGTATTATTGAAGTCCTAGTTAACTGATGATTAGGTCAAATCACTGGTATTGGATGGTCAGTTTGGTTGTTCCTTGTATTGGAATAGATGACAATATGGCTGGGTCAGGTTCTGTGCTTTTTATTAACCCATCTCAACTAGAGAGTGCTGAAAGATGTTGCATGCGGAAAACTATAAGGGGGGTTGAATAATTTTACCGTTTTTAGTCTTGATTTAAAACTTTTACTTATGAAAACTTTAGATTCGAACTTTTATGAGATCAATCAATCACAATATGAACACTATACTAAATAAACTACAACTACCAAAATATAAATTGCAAGATAAAAGATAAAAGATGGAAATATAAAACCAAGACAAGAGATTTATAGTGGTTCGGTAACGAAGCTCCTCTTCGCCCTACTCCACTCCTCGAGTACCCACCCAACTCGAGAGTTCTAAGCACTATGTCAACAAACTCCCTTCAGGCGAAGAAAACCGTACAACGTCGCTTATCACTATTTCCGACACTAACCTAAATGTCGAGTACTAATCTAGCTAGTACCAATCTCACTTACGATCTACTTGATCCTCACAATACACACAAACTACAAGATCCTAACGATCTTCTCTCGATCCACTCGATCTACACACCCTCTTTACAATCTACACACTATCAACACGAGATCTCCACAACCTCTACACGATCACAATGATCCACACAAGCTAACTAAACAAGACTCAAAGACTACTTGATGTATATCAAGATAAAACATGTATGTAACAAATGTTACAAGTGCACTATACTACTACTACTACAACACTTAGTTTCTTCTTGATACAATGTGTTCTTCTTTTGTACTAGTAGAGGAATGAAGGTGATCACTTGGTTAGATGATTGGATCACTCTTAAACAAAAACTAACTAAATGATCAAAGAAAGGTGTTTAGAGAGTATGGATTTAGCTAAGAAAGTTCTGTATCAAAAGAGGTGAGTAAAAACTATGAAATGGATTGGTATTTATAGGCAAGAAAAAAATAGCCGTTATATAGTGGACGGTACCGTTAAAGTTCCCACGGTGCCGTTAAATTTAACGGTACCGTCAGTCCTTTAGTGGTACCGTCGGGGACAAAAACGCTATTTTCTTTGTTTTTAGTAGGGAAGGTTTATTTGGGAATGTTTGGAGCTGTTTTGGGGGGAAAATAGCTGTTGGGATTTTTAAACATATTTTTCCAATTAAAACATTTCTTTTTAATTCAGAAATGATTTGTAAAATGTATTTTTGAAAAAAATGTTTTGTCACATTAAAAATGTGAAGTTTTAGAGCAAAATATAATCCTTTGATCATTTGTCAAGTTGTAGATTTGTTTTTTCATACCTTGAGTGATTTGCGTCTAAATGGAATATTACGACTAAAAACTTGTTTACGTTAGTTTTGACGTAAGACGTTTTTACATTTTGTTATTCTCAAAACGTAGAGATGTCGAAAAATACGAATAACGTTTTTAGACATTATTTGTATCAACAATCTCCCTCTTTTTGATGATGACAAAATATAAACTCATTTTATGTAAATATTTTAGTGACAAGTTTTTAGTTGAGTTTATTCTCATTTCTCCCCCTTTTGTCGAAACAAAAAGGCTGTCGAGGTGAACTTGACTACTCTAAGGCTCCCCCTTGATGTATGCTCCCCCTCGTTTGGAGGCACCAAGAAATCGAGCAATGGTTTCTTGCTACAAAAACGAGTTAGAAGAGACAAGCAATATCCAACTAGTAGCAAGTATAAAATACAAAGTGGCTAAAGTAAGTAGCCAAAAACTAAACATCCAACCACACATAAAAAAAAATGGCTTCAATAGCCAAAAATAAAAGCAACCAACCATAAAACTAAATCCCATTCATTCATAAAACGAAAAAGATCATACATAAAGTAGGATTACAACATAAACATAAACTTAAACTACATGAAGCACATAAGAATCTTTAGTGACTTGAGAGGCCCTAGGATTTGCTTCTAGTCCAAAAGGGGTCCTAATCATTTATTGTTGAACACTAAACATGTAGATGTTTAGTTGGTTGGGCTATTGGTTGGTTCGGGTGGAGGTGTGAGCGAAGCGGGTGGTGGTGTCAAGAGTTGCTCCACATAGGAGAACATGAAATGAAGTTCATCTCTCAATGAGAAGATGAGGTTGCGGTTGTGAAGACAACATAGGCAATTAGCACTATGTAAATCAACCGGATGGAGTTGGATGAGATGCCCCATGATAGGAGATGGAGGAGGTGGAGTAAGTGATGATGATGATAGTGTAGGCATGGCATAGTCTAAAGGAGTTATTGGTGAAAGAGTGAGGGTGATATCCATGGATGATGCCCTAGTACCAAAAGAAAAGGATCATGAAGATGTTGTCCTAGTTGATGGTGTCTTGGATGGAGTATTTGGAGGTGATGGTGAGCTAGGAGTGCTTTGGGAAGGTGGTGTTGATGAACCAATGTCATAGTCATCTTTGGTGAGATCAATGATGATTGTTTCATGTGGTGGCCTAATGGTAATCCTAGGTTTCTTGGAGATGTGAGTTGTGGATGTTTTAGTGGAAGACATGGTGGATGAGTGATATGAGGTTGAAGATGAAATGCAAGAGATGCTTGCAATGGTGAAGCCTTATATAGGCAAGAATGTTGTAGTTTGAATTAAAGTTAGTGGAGATGTCCTATGGATGATGGAGTGAGGAATCTTAGGATTAGGGTCATGAGAGTTTACAAAACATTGCAGGTTTGAGGAGAGGAATGCAAGAATCTAGAGCAAACAGGAAAAATTCATCAACCAAGGGGACGGTACCGTTAAATAGCCGACAGTACCGTTAAATTTAACGGTGTCGTGGCCTATTTAGTGGTACCGTGGCCTAGAAGTCACGAATTTTCCAATTCTGCATGTTTTTTAGCATCTAAAAAGGGTATTCTTAGGGGGACTATTTGCAGCAAATCCTAGTGCCTCAATCCACTAAAGAATAATTACTAGAAATATCCTAAGTTTAGCCATAACTAGCAACAAAAGATTAACATGTGATTACCTAAAAATATCTACAAGCATGCAATCAATAAGACAAAGTAAGCTATCATCCAAGAATAATATAATCCAAATTCATGCGAGGTGATAGAGTAAAGTTAAGCATGCAAGATAGTTTAGATAATAAAGACTAAGATAATTATCCATGGTCAAGAAACTACTAGAGATTTAAGATCCCATTCTAATAAGACGTGAATTGTCCTAAAAATAATGACTTCATTAACTTAAGGCACCCCGTTGCTTGGCATGTGTTGATGATTACTTATTCATCGTCACTAGACGAGACATCATAGCAAGAGACAGAACTATCATCACGGTCCTCGTGAGGTGATGAACATTCCCAAAAGAGAGAAGTGAAGGTGTTTTGACTTAAAGGAGCCATGACAAGATCAACAAGAGTGTATTGACTATTACGAAGTTGAGGAAAGGTGTTCATGATGTAACGATAGAGACGAGTCAACATCATGCCATAAGGTATCGCTTTATCTTTACGACCTTTGACATTTACAATTCTTTTAACCACAAAGTAGGCAAGATTGTAAGGTTGCTTGGTGACAAGACAATATAGCATGAGTGCACAACATGCCGGAAGGTGCTTACAATTGTGGGGAAGACAAAGTACATTTTCCCGAATGACTTCCACCCATCTAAGTAGATGTGGATGTACTTCGTTTACACAAATTTTGAGTGGGTTGAGATCATAGATGTGGGATTAACGAAACTCAATTTGTCCTTTCTCTTTGAGAGATCCATACACTTTTTGAGGAAGACGAATGTGTTTTTTGATTTCATTTGGAGTTGGTATAAAGGTATGATAAGGACCATACTCATCTATGTAATTAGTGAGAGTTCCAAGAGACCATCCTTCCGTGTAGGCACATTGTCCATAGTTTGGAAGTTCAAGAATGTGAGCAAATTGGTCAAGTATAAGAGAGATATTTTGGTTTTAAATTAAGAATTGGAGAGACAAAGTTCGATCCTCGTTATGTACGAGTTGAACTTATCTATAGAACTCTAGGACAAAGCGAGGACAAATGTTTTCATTAATACGGAACAAGCAATCAAATCCAATTGAGTTGAAGAAAGTTGTGATATGATCATGATTGAGGAATGAAGACTCGACAATTCGAACTTCATGGAAATAGCGAGACTCAAGATTTTGAAAGCTTTGTATGTGAGTGGATGGAGTATTTGGTTTAAGTGATAGTTTAGGGATGTAATCTTTGGTCAATTCATGATCGTAATCAAACATATTATACATCTTGTTACCTATAAGAACAAAATAATTCAATAATTAAACTTGAGTAATTTTAAGGCATGTGTCTAGTGTATGCCTATATGCAACCAATGTGGAGGTGCGGTAATCTCGACTCAAAAATAAAATAATGATATTACCCAAATGCTCCAAAATTTATTTTTACTCAATCAAATATGTCGAAAAATACATATTAGTTATGTATTTCGGCTAATATTCGAGAGTTCATGTATGCATGAGAAAACGTTTTTAGATTGTATAAAAAATGCACGAAAATATTTCATGATGATCCTAGTTACGTGAAATTTTTCAAAAACAGAATTTGGGTGTTTGGCTAGTTCGAAATTTTTAATGCAAAGTTCCATGGAAGTGTAAAATCATAATCTTATCAATTCCATGTTTAGTTTTGATTATGCTAATTATGATTCCATCAAAATTACTAATGCAATTCGAATTTTATCAAAAATTAAACTATAATTCTAAGTGAAAATTTTAATTAAGTGTTTATGCCTAATCCTATGTTTAGGGGAATCATAATTGTTATACATTGTCTAATCCTAGTCCTAATTGCATGAAAACTAAATCAAAAAAAAAAATCCCCAATTCGAATTTTGTGCGAAATCAAACCTAGACTCAAAATTGAAGAAAATTAACATGAATTGACTTACAATTGATGTTAAGGATGATGTAGTAATTGATAATCTTGTATTATAATGCCTCGATTTTGATTTTGGATGGTGAAATTGGATTTTGGGTACGGTTCGGTTTTGACAGCGTTTGCAGAAGGTGTGTTTGGTTTAAATGAACAAAGTGTGGGAAAAATTAAAGAAGAATCGGGTCTGTCAGGTCCACGGTACCACTAAATTTAGTGGTGCCGGACCTGCTGGGACATAAATGTGTCCGGTTTTGATTTTTGATGAACAAATCTCGTTGATTTAGTGAGACTTTTAGACACGATAAAAGAACTTATACCTAATAAATTCTTTAAGGAATAAATCCAACGGGATTTGATACGCGATGATTGACAATCAGAGATGACTTTGATATTTCCAAGGAAATATTTAAATAGTCATTAGACGTGACTCGAGGGACGTTTTGAATACATGTAAATTATAACATTTACGTAATGTGTTCCATCATTTCTAGACCTAAATGTAGATAGTTGAAAGATTCTCGTTTGAGAGTTTTGGTTAATATGTCGGCGATGTTGTCTTGCGACGGAACTTTTTCGATAGAGATGTTTCCTTTTTGAACATTGTCGCGAAGGAAGTGATGACGAATTTTGATTTGTTTCGTACGGGAGTGTTTCACGGGGTTTTTGCTCAAGTCAATAGCTCCTTTATTGTCGCACATAATCGGAATGTCATCAAAATGGATGTTGTAGTCGATTAGAGCTTGTTTCATCCATAGTGCTTGTTGACATGCCTTTCCGGCGCTTACGTATTCGACTTCGGTCATGGAGATAGCAAGAGCCGTTTGTTTCTTGGAGAACCAAGAAGTTAGACAACAAACCATGAAGATACAAACATCGCTCATGCTTAACCGCTTCAAGGTGAGAGGTTTTAGGATCCTCTTGGAAGCGAGCACAAAGGCAGACACTAAACATGATATCGGGCCTACTTTCCGTTAGGTATAATAAACTACCTATCATGCCCCTATACTTAGTATTGTCCACGGACTCACCTTCTTCACCCTTCGTGAGTTTCATATCTGAGGACATGGGTGTTTTCATTGGTTTTGACTCTTCTAATCCAAATTTCTTAAGCATTTCTTTAATATATTTAGATTGATTAAAGAAGATTCCATTTTCTATTTTTTTTATTTGTAGACCAAGGAAGAAATTTAATTCACCCATCATGCTCATCTCAAACTAGTCATGCATGATTTTCGCAAAATCGCCGCATAGTCCTTGATAAGTTGAACCGAATATAATGTCGTCGACATATATTTGAACAATGATGAGATGTGAATTTTGTTTCTTCGTGAAAAGTGTATTATCTACCATCCCCATGGTATACTCATGTTTAAGAAAGAAAGCCTTTAATCTATCATACCAAGCTTTAGGAGCTTGTATGAGGCCATAGAGTGCTTTCTTAAGTTTATAAACATGATTTGGTTTTTGGAAATCAACGAATCTCGGAGGTTGTGCAACGTATACCTCCTCGTTGATAAAACCATTTAAGAATGCACTTTTCACGTCCATTTGATATAGCTTAAAATCTAATGCGCAGGCATAGGCAAAGAGTATTCTAATAGACTCTAATCTAGCTACGGGTGCATAAGTTTCATCATAGTCTATTCCTTCTTGTTGATTGTAGCATTGTGCTACTAACCTAGCCTTATTCCTAGACACGACGCCATTTTCATCAAGTTTGTTCCTAACTACCCACTTAGTTCCTATGATGGTTTGATTCTTATGTGGAGGTACTAAATCCCAAACTTGATTTGCAGTGAATTGATTTAATTCTTCTTGCATGGCAACTACCCAGCTTTCATCCTTTATAGCTTTACCGACATTCTTAGGTTCTACGGTAGGTAAAACAAAAGAAATTACTTTTGTTTTGTGCTTGTGACCTAAGGGTTCTTTGGTTGATGTTTCCTATGACATTTTCTATTGGATGGTTCTTGGATTCCTTAATGTTGACAATTTTGTCAACTTCGACTATTTCATCCTAATATCATTTTCTAAGTTTTTATTGCCACTAAACTTATGGCTTCTTCTTCATCTAAGTCATCATCCACCAAGGGTGATGTCTTAGTTGGGGGAGGACTTTCATCAAATGTCACTTTAAGTGATTCTTCTACTTTCATTGTTTCCTTATTTAGGACAACAACTTGACTATTTTGGGAGTATCCTAGGAAAACACCTTCGTATAAATTTGGGTCAAACTTGGTAAGATAATCTTTTGTGTTTAAAATGAAGCATTTGCTTCGAAACACTCTAAAATAATCTAGAGTAGGTTTCCTACCTCTCAAGATTTCGTATGGTGTTTTTCATAAGATTGGTCTATTCAAAATCCTATTAAGTATATAAGTTGAGGTGTATACGGCATTACACCAAAACTTTTGTGGTATGGATTGTTCATTTAACATCGTTCTACTCATTTCTTGTAGAGTACGATTTTTCCTTTCAACTACCCCATTTGATTGTGGAGTGCGTGGAGCCGAGAAATTGTGTGTAATACCATTATCATCACAATATACTCCAAATTGCACTTCATTATCAAATTCCCGACCATGATCCGTCCTAATAGAGACTATTGTACAACCTAGTTGATTTTGGACTTTCTTACTAAAGATTTTGAATTCCTCGAAAGCTTATGTCTTATTCTTAAGAAATCTAGTCCAAGTATACCTAGAATAGTCATCTACAATTACTAAGGTGTAGAAATTTTCTCCGTAACTCTGTACGGCGGATAGACTGAATAAGTCCATGTGAAGGAGTTCTAGGCATTTAGAGGTCGAGATCATGTTCTTAGCTTTGTGACTTGAATGAGCCTGTTTTCCAATTTTACAAGCATCACAAAAGTGTTTATCAAACTTAAGCTTAGGTAAATTTCTAACTAGATCCTTATATGCTAAAGATTGTATTAAACACATATTAGCGTAACCTAGTTTCCTATGCCATAGAGTGGAATTCTCATCTATGGTTGCTAGACAAATTTTGTCCAGAGGCTTTTCTCCTATTTTCATTACGAATAAGCTATTTTTCCTAATTCCTTTACCTATGGTCTTGCCATCCTTAGTAATCTCACTACCCTCTTCAGAAAATACTACTCTACAGTTATTGTCAACCATTTGACTAATACTAAGCAAGTTAAATCCTAAGTTATCTACATGCTCAACATTTCTAATAGTGAGGGAGTTATGAGAGATCGTACCTTTGCCTATGATGTTGCCTTTTAATTTACTACCAAATGTGACGTTACCTCCATTGTACGCTTTGTATGATGAGAATAGACTTCGGTTCCCCGTCATATGATTAGTGCATCCACTATCCTTGATCTATTTTTCGGGCTCCAAGTCAATTCCCAAGCATATCTATTGAGTAAGACAAAAACTTAAACATTTGATCCCCCAATATCTCATGGGTCCAAATTTGTTAGTGTTAAACATCCCATGCATTTGTTACATTTGGTTTGGATGTTGGAACGAAGGACAAATTTCCAATGGCAAATAACTTCGTTGTTGAAGGTTATTCCAAGTTACGGGATAGTTACTTGGATAACTTTGCCTTCTAAAGTTACTTCTCGGTTGAGGTGTTCTTGACCGAGGTTTTGGAATGTTTGTTCTCTTGGGTAGAGGAGTTTTTGATCTAGGTTTCGGTTATACAAAACTAGGTTCGGGTTTTGACAAAGGTTTGTAGAAGCGTTTAACTTCATTTTTACTAGCAACTGGTATCTTAACATTATTAATTACAAAGTGACTCGGTTTAGGACTTAAGATATTTTTCAGAATCGAAGTTGTTCTGACTTTCTCAGCAGACAGTACCACGGTACCACTAAATTTAGTGGTGTCATTCTCTCCTTTAGTGGTGTCGTCCACTGTTGCTTCAGAATTTCCAGATTTTACAAATTTTACTTGTTTAGTTTCACTTGTTGATGCTTCATTTGGGTCAAAACCTAAGCCCGCTTTGGCATGTTCGCTATACCTAATGTTTTCTAACATATCATTAAGTGCTTTTATTCCTTTTTCAAACTTAGTAATTTTAAGAGCATTTTCCTTGAGTTTTTCGTTTTCAACTCGAAGACATATGCATGACTTACATCCAATGTCTATTTCTTTGTTTTTCTCAAGCTTCTTGACCTGGTCTTTTAGTTCTAAAATTTCCGTTCCAAATTTATGCAAAGTTGTTTTTAGTATCTTGTTTCTAGTTATGATTTTATAACTTACTTTACATAATTTATTATATTCATCATATAGTATGTTATTATCTATCAAAGAGTTATCATCACTATAATAAGAGGAATCAGAATGTACCTTATTTGGAGTGTGAGCCATGAGACATGTTTCGTCATTGGCCTTTTCCTCTTCTTCTTCACCGATATCGCTCCAAGAACCTCCTACAAATGCTCTTTGGTTCTTGGTTCTCGGTGGTTTAGGACATTCTCCGATGAGATGATTTGGATCTCCGCATCTAAAGCATTTCCTATCACTTTTGCCTTTCTTGTCATCCTGATTCTTTTGGAATGACTTCTTTTCATCTCTAGGTTGTCTTACAAGTCTACCTCTTCTCCTAAAGAACTTCTTAAAATCTCTAACCGCTAAGGCGTACTCTTCGTCTTCACTATCGGAAGCCGAACTCTCCTCATCACTAGACTCCTTCTTAGCTTTCAACGCTCAAGACCTTACTTTCTCTCCTTTGCCTTTAACTATATCGGAGTCTTTCTTGATTATCATTTCATGAACTTTCAAGTTTCCTATAAGTTCATCAAGTGATAATGTCGCCAAGTTTTTCGACTCTTCAATGGCGGTGACCTTTGCTCTCCATTTAGGATGTAGCGCCTTAAAAAACTTCCTAACATAATTCTTGCTAGAGTAACCTTCATCAAGAGCTTTAAGACTAGTAATAATAGTCTTAAATCTAGCAGAAGCATTATCTATAGTTTCATCTTCTGGAATAGAAAATTGTTCATATTGTTGCACAAGAAGATCAATCTTGTTTACTTTGACTTGACTATTACCTTGATGAGTGACTAACAAAGTTTTCCAAATTTCTTTTGTCGAATTACACATAAAAATTCTTTCAAATTCCTTTTTCGGCAAAGCATTGTAAATCATCATTTTAGCCTCATTATTTTTGGCTAGTTTTCTTTTAATATTATCACTTTGTTTATTATAAGGAACCATTTCATCCCTTTTCGTTTCTGGATTCTTTTCAATCGGTTGAAAGTCATCCTCGGTAATATCATGCCAAAGATCAATATCTTTTGATTTCACATACGTTTCAAATCTTGTTTTCCAATAGACAAAACAATCGGTTTCAAAAATTGGTGGTCTTTGCATAGATTGCCCTTCTTGATATTTATCGAAATCCATTGATCGATTCAAGTTTTAGAATACAATATATTTTAAAAATCTTGGTTGACGTAGCTCTGATACCAATTGTGGAAAACTAGAAGGGGGGTTGAATAGTTTTACCGTTTTTAGTCTTGATTTAAAACTTTTACTTATGAAAACTTTAGATTCGAACTTTTATGAGATCAATCAATCACAATATGAACACTATACTAAATAAACTACAACTACCAAAATATAAATTGCAAGATAAAAGATAAAAGATGGAAAGATCAAACCGAGACAAGAGATTTATAGTGTTTCGGTAACAAAGCTCCTCTTCGCCCTACTCTACTCCTCGAGTACCCAACTCTAGAGTTCTAAGCACTATGTCAACAAACTCCCTTCAGGCGAAGAAAACTGTGCAACGTCGCTTATCACTATTTTCAACACTAAGCTAAATGTCGAGTACTAATCTAGCTAGTACCAATCTCACTCACAATGTACTTGATCCTCACAATACACACAATCTTCAAGATCCTCACGATCTTCTCTCAATCCACTCTATCTACACACTCTCTTCACAATCTACACACTATCAACACGAGATCTCCACGACCTCTACACGATCACAATGATCCACACAAGCTAACTAAACAAGACTCAAGACTACTTGATGTATATCAAGATACAACAAGTATGTAACAAATGTTACAAGTGCACTATACTACTACTGCTACAACACTTAGTATCTTCTTGATACAATGTGTTCTTCTCTTGCATAAGTAGAGGAATGAAGGTGATCACTTGGTTGGATGATTGGATCACTTGATGAACTCAAATAAGTACATTTTATTACTATCATTTATCCTATTAATTTGACTTGTTTTATTATATTATGTATGAGGATTGATACTTAATCGTTTACTTTTGTAATTCTCAGGTAAAAACAAGCATTTGGTGAAACTTGGCGATTTTAGACTAATTATGGAGCAAAACATGCAAGAAGTTAAGAGTCTACTGAAATGTACAAGATCAAGACAAATCTGCTCCAGATGCGCCGCATCTCACTTATTACATACGGCGCATCACTATCAAAATTTCACCAGATACGATCCAAGATACAAGAGGACATGCGCCGCATCTATTTATGGAGTTACGCCGCATCTTCTGGCGGTGTACGAATATTCCTGAATATATTAATCTTGGACCCCACGCGAAGTTAAGTCAATGCGCCGCATCCACCTACTAGATGCGCCGCATCTTACCCTCAGACAGAAACTATAAATACCCCAAAGACCAGACGAATTAAGAGTTCCGAGGTTCGACAGAAGACCGAAGTACAGAAACCCTAGGACGAATTCAGACGAATACGCAGCACAAGACACACCCAAACGAAGATACAAGAGCTGTAAGAAGGTGCTGCATGTGTTTAATTCATTAAGTAGTTTTGTTTTCTTGTGTTAGTAAACTTTAATTCATCAAGACTGGTGGCTTGTGTAATGTGACAACGAAAAGATTGCACTCCCTTAAAACTGCTTTCTCATTAATTAAAGTTTATATGTTGATGTCTTTGGTGACTTTTATTAGTGCATTGATAACCTCTGTGTCTAGCTGAGCGTTGATCGGGTCGCCATGCCTCTGCCCTCGCCTATTTATTAGATCGCCTATGCATTCTATCGTCTGTAGAAAAGTAGGAAGAAAGATAAATAGGATAGTCATAAGTAATCATTAAGGGTTTACTCGCCGATAAGATTAGAACCAACGAGAAAGGACTTAATCTCGGTGCGTTGCATCGAACTATACACTTCATATAAAACTAGCAATAAAACAAGTGGCAAACTACTTATCTATCAGGACAGATCTTCTTATTGTCTCAAGTATTTATCTGTGTACGTATGTGCTATTCGCTGATTCGTGCCTATTGGTTTAGTTTATTATTTAATTGCAACCAAATCGTGCCAGTCTCTCAGGCTGAACCCCCTTGCGTTAGATTAGGTTGTATAGCTAACTTAATATATTAAAATACTGATTAGAATAACTAGATAATACGTTCCACTCTTAGTGATCGACACTCTACTTACCATTATATTCATACTGACCGGGTACACTGCTCATTAAGTGTGTGTGTTATTGATAAGTCGGCTAAATATAAATTTAAAACTTGAGTAGGCATTAATACTGCTAAACCGCAACGACACATCGCACGCATCAAGTTTTTGGCGCCGTTGTCGGGGAGTGAATTGTTATTATCTGTTAATTTGATTAGTATTTTAATTAGGTTTTTAATTTTATTTTTATCTAACCGCTAATTCTGTTGTGTATTAGATTAATTTGCATTCATTGTATTATTTTGCATATTTTCTGTTTTGTGTGTTATTTTTTGTTTTCTTTGTGTTTATTTTCGTTTGTGTTTTTATTTGTTTTTATTTTTCGTATTTTTTGTTTTCTGCTATCGTTGTACTGAGCTAAATCGAACGATACGGCGCATCTGATTTCTCAGATACGGCGTATTGCGTTTAATTTTTATAAAATACAACGCGTTTAATTAATTCGATACGACGCATCTTTTCCCCAAGATACGGCGTATCTGTTTTTGATAAAAAAATTTTCTAAACGTTAACGCCATACGACGCATCTGCTTTTGCAGATACGGCGTATCTATTATTTTAATTAAAAACAGTTTTCGAATTATTAAACAGATACGACGCATCGATCTCTATCGATACGGCGTATCTTCTGAATCAAAAATCTTATATTTTGAAACGTAACGAAAATACGGCGCATTAACTTTTGTTAATACGACGCATTTAATTTTAAATAAATATCGATTTTTGATAATTAAAACAGATACGGCGCATTCTAATTTCTAAGCGGTGTATCTATTTTCTGAATAAAGTCTGATTTAATTTTAACGATTATAAGATACGGCGTATCCAACTTTTTGGATACGGCGCATCGTCTGCAGATATCAGCTATTTGTATTCTTATATCCGTTTCTGAATTCATTAATTTCTTTTATAGCGAACAAATCCTACTGATGATTTTACTTGTGATGACAGATTTTGCTATGGAAGATATGTCGAAGAACGGATATCTTGCTATGGAACTCTTGATTTCGAACTCATCCATGGAAGTTTATGATAATGTCAACTTCAATGTACTCGAGATTGATACGGATTTATTCTCTTGGGAGACCCCTCTTGAAGCTGCTTTTAAGGAATTCATGCGTTTATGCAACATTGACAAAGGGGTATTCTCTTATGATGTATTTGTGAGGTACACTGAAGATGAATTGGTACTCTTATGGCCTATCATTGAATCCAAAGGATTGAATTGGACTACTATCGAAGAAGATGATGGGAAATTCTATCTTGCATACATGGACTCAAGCAACAAAAACTGTGGTGGAGGCAATACCCAAATCTCTTACATGCCTTATTCCGAACAGTACTGGGGATTAAATGAGAACTATCTAGACGATGAAAGAATTTATGCTGTGGCGGAGTTACTATTTCATGGCAGGTTGGTAAGATTGATGGACCTCTCCCTCAATGATTGGCTTGAACTTAAATATGGTAGTCCGAAATTTGCCCCTGCGAATGAAGTCAAGCGGATTATGACTTCATGGTTGACACGGAGTTTTAGGGAGCAATTTAACGAGTTCATGGAGATAAGGAGGAAAATGATTGGAAAAGCTTGCTTTGACGTTGACCATGATCCTAACAATGTTGATTTTTCAGAGTGGTTAGCTAGTAAGTTCAATAACCATAAGAGTATGGATCGAGCTACTAAGGATGCGTTATGGGTATATTGGATGAGAGGTGAAGACGAAGAAGTAGAGAGCGACTATGGGTCGTCACTTCATGATTCAACAGTCAATGAGGGCATTGAAGAATTATTCAGAATTGACATTGATGTGTTCGATTATGAGACACCCTTGTGCAAGCAATTCAAGGAATTTAACTACCTTCTTCAAGTTGACGATGATGTGCTAACTGGAGATCTACCAGGATTCAAGACTTATGATGATTTCAAAAACACCTGGTACTACGAATGGAATGACCAAATACCATGGGTTTGGGATAAACCATGGGAATTTGAGCACATTAATCACACCTGTACACCCTTCGTTTTCAAGGATGGGAGTAGTGTTTGGCCGACCTGTGATTATAAGAGTGACGGAACCTGTAATGGGGAAAGTATAATTGGGATGAAACGGGTTAGAAAAGATGTAACCTTTAAGGACTATGAGTGGTATGATAATATAGAAGACTGCCCACAAAAAACGGAGGCTTTGCAAGAAAAGGGTAGAATTGAATACTTGAAGGGACTTAAAGGGACATCGAATACTACTTTCTGGGAATGGGTGCATGAACAATTTGATGATTACACGAAGCTTAGTCGACGGTTACAATGGGAATTAGAGAGAGAGTGGGAGGCAATTCAAGATGATAAGTCATTAATTGATGAACTAGATGACTATTTGATTAAGGATCCTTATTTTAAGTTTGTTGATAAGGACGAAGAAGAATTCACCAAAAGAAAGTGTCAACTACTTGGGATCCCTTATAATGAGCCACCCATGATTATTTCTGAAAAAATTAAAATCATCAAATACTCTTTGGGACCAAAGGAGGAATATGTTGCGACGAAGACCAAGAGTTATAGAAGATTAAGCCGAACGGAAGAAAATGTCGCAAAGCTATACGGGAACATCTTTCGGATGAAGGAAGAAGGATGGACCGTGACAAGGACTAAATGAAGAGCTGAACGTGAGTCTAACTTGAAGACTCTGGAATAAAGACAAGTGCTGACCGGGAGACAACCGAGAGAAATTTTTATTATTATGTTTTTGTGTCGAGTCAGTCAGGCCGCAGAGGATACGGCGCATCTCAATTCTGAGATGCGACGCATCTCCTGCAATGGTCATATCTTTATTTTTCTGCATTTTTTATTTCGACTTTAAAACTTTTTATCAGTTTATTTTAATGCGGCGCATCCCTGGTTAAGGATGCGACGCATCTTCTATTTTGATCCGTACTTATTCCAGGCTCGATACGGCGTATCTTCTTCCATAAGATACGGCGCATCGACTGTGATGATTTTCATTTTTAATTTTTATGTTTTATTTATTTTTTCCTAACTACTAATGTATTATGCAAGTTTGAACCTTTCTTAACTTAGGTGTGTTTTAAAGCCTTGGTGGTATTTTAGATTCCTGCATTTCCTGTGGATACATCTATTATGAAGCTTAAACGTTCTAATCCACAAGAAAGATGATTTTTGCTCTTATACAAACGGAGGATCATACCGAGCAAATCTCAGGGGAGTTTTTCTGTTCTAATTCTTTTATTTTCCAGTTTTTAACCTTTTATACAAACAACGAGGACATTGTTTAACTTAAGTGGGGGGATTGGAGAATTAGAACACTTAACACTTACTTGTCCTTAACTTTTCAAAATATGCTTAAAATGCGCTTAATATATAAAAATTTAAAATTTTTTAGCATGTTTTTGTTTAAGATCTAAGTTGCATAGCTGCACACATGACGTTATTTTCAAAAATTGTGATTTTTCAAAATTCAAAAATCTATGAGTGTGCCGGTGACTTGTGAACTTTAGAACTTGGCTTGTATACTATTCGAGACCACCATAATAAGTATTATTTATATAATTGGAATGACTTGTCTAAATTGGAAAATTTCTAGGATTACACCCAAAAAGCCTTTATATGTTATGTGTTATTAGCTAACTACACTGGTTAGTTAACCCCCGTATAAACCCTTTTGTTACTCTCATTTTTAGAGTAAGATACCCCTAGAAAACATTCAGAGCCATTCCTTTCGTTTCATACACCCTTTGTTAAAATGTTTCGTTACACCCTCACACCTTAGCCTACCCTGTAGATTAAAATCCGTGGTTGGTTAATTGCTTTAGGCAAAGTGTGTTTCCTTACATTACCTGTGTTCGCGTGCGTAATTCATTATCTATGGTTAGGTCGGGAAATTGCACAATGCAATTGGAGTGAAAGTAAATATTGTATATCTTTGAGTTTATTTTTCGTGTGTTTACTACTTTCGCTATTACCGTTATTTCTGAAGTCATGAAAAGTACGGAAAAATTATCCAGAATTATCATTATAGTGATGTGGTGAAATTTTACACATCTTTGTTTATGTTCTCTAAAAAAAAAAAAAAAAAAAAAAAAAAAAAAAAAAAAAAAAAAAAAAAATCGAAAAAATAAGAAAAGAAAAAGAAAGAAGAAAGTTGGATGTTTGATTTAACCAACTTATGTAAAGTTTTGTATTAAGTGGTCGATATCACCACTAATTGTTGTATATTATATCTATGGATTGAATGGGAGTTGGCAGTTATGGGAACGCCAACTAAGGTTTATTCTTTGATTGAGATCTTGTTGAGTATAATTCGTGTCTATCTAAAGCGTGTGTTTCAAGTGTTAAAGCGTGAGTTATTCAATGATATGAGTCTTATTCATGGGATGGTTGGGATAGTGATTAACCACACTTAGGATTTTAATTTATCTGTTTTGTTTATTTTTCATTTTACACCAATTTATATCCCAAATTATTATCCATACCCTGTATTATTCTTTATCCAACCAAACCTTTGATTTATTGAGATTAGGGATTTGAGCAATCTTAAGTATCGTAGTCGTGGATTCGGCTATGTATTTATGATTTTGTCGCCCTTTTTGATGTAATATTATTGGTAAAGTTTGGACCTATCTTTAGCCTATTCGAGTTAAGGATTTGAGCAATTGCAAGTATCGTGTTCGTGGATTCGATCATGTATTTGTGATTTTGTCGCCTTTTCTGGAATTTGAGATCGATAGAGATTAAGAATAATTAACCCTTAAACCTCAAAACCCTTTTTACCGCTTTAGACTTGTTATTCCTTGGCTTTAGTGGGGGAGATGTGTATACTTGCCAAGCTTATGATAGAATATTCGTCACGACTGGACAGTTAAACGATTAGATTTGCTTTTATCAAATTATTTTATTTTACTTCTAATTCGTTAAGTGTTTGGTTGTGTGATTATGGCAAAAATGAATACATGCTTAAATGTAAAAATAAATCCTAATATTCTTTAGGGTACATTTTCATAAGATTAATTCTAAGGTTTACTTGGGGACAAGTAAAGTTCAAGTGGGGGATATTTGATGAACTCAAATAAGTACATTTTATTACTATCATTTATCCTATTAATTTGACTTGTTTTATTATATTATGTATGAGGATTGATACTTAATCGTTTACTTTTGTAATTCTCAGGTAAAAACAAGCATTTGGTGAAACTTGGCGATTTTAGACTAATTATGGAGCAAAACATGCAAGAAGTTAAGAGTCTACTGAAATGTACAAGATCAAGACAAATCTGCTCCAGATGCGCCGCATCTCACTTATTACATACGGCGCATCACTATCAAGATTTCACCAGATACGATCCAAGATACAAGAGGACATGCGCCGCATCTATTTATGGAGTTACGCCGCATCTTCTGGCGGTGTACGAATATTCCTGAATATATTAATCTTGGACCCCATGCGAAGTTAAGTCAATGCGCCGCATCCACCTACTAGATGCGCCAGATCTTACCCTCAGACAGAAACTATAAATACCCCAAAGACCAGACGAATTAAGAGTTCCGAGGTTCGACAGAAGACCGAAGTACAGAAACCCTAGGACGAATTCAGACGAATAGGCAGCACAAGACACACCCAAACGAAGATACAAGAGCTGTAAGAAGGTGCTGCATGTGTTTAATTCATTAAGTAGTTTTGTTTTATTGTGTTAGTAAACTTTAATTCATCAAGATTGGTGGCTTGTGTAATGTGACAACGGAAAGATTGCACTCCCTTAAAACTGCTTTCTCATTAATTAAAGTTTATATGTTGATGTCTTTGGTGACTTTTATTAGTGCATTGATAACCTCTGTGTCTAGCTGAGCGTTGATCGGGTCGCCATGAATCTGCCCTCGCCTATTTATTAGATCGCCTATGCATTCTATCGTCTGTAGAAAAGTAGGAAGAAAGATAAATAGGATAGTCATAAGTAATCATTAAGGGTTTACTCGCCGATAAGATTAGAACCAACGAGAAAGGACTTAATCTCGGTGCGTTGCATCGAACTATACACTTCATATAAAACTAGCAATAAAACAAGTGACAAACTACTTATCTATCAGGACAGATCTTCTTATTGTCTCAAGTATTTATCTGTGTACGTGTGTGCTATTCGCTGATTCGTGCCTATTGGTTTAGTTTATTATTTAATTGCAACCAAATCGTGCCAGTCTCTCAGGCTGAACCCCCTTGCGTTAGATTAGGTTGTATAGCTAACTTAATATATTAAAATACTGATTAGAATAACTAGATAATACGTTCCACTCTTAGTGATCGACACTCTACTTACCATTATATTCATACTGACCGGGTACACTGCTCGTTAAGTGTGTGTGTTATTGATAAGTCGGCTAAATATAAATTTAAAACTTGAGTAGGCATTAATACTGCTAAACCGCAACGACACATCGCACGCATCATCACTCTTAAACAAAAGCTAACTAACTAAATGATTAAAGAAAGGTGTTTAGAGAGTATGGATTTAGCTAAGAAAGTTCTATATCAAAAGAGGTGAGTAAAAACTATAAAATGGATTGGTATTTATAGGCAAGAAAAAAATAGCCGTTATACAGTGGACGGTACCGTTAAAGTTCCAACGGTGCTGTTAAATTTAACGGTAATGTCAGTCCTTTAGTGGTACCATCGGGGACAAAAACACTCCTTTCTTTGTTTTTAGTGGGGAAAGTTTATTTGGGAATGTTTGGAGCTGTTTTTTTTGGGGGGGGGGGGGAATAGCTTTTGGGATTTTTAAACATATTATTCCAATTAAAACATTTTTTTTAATTCAAAAATGATTTGTAAAATGTATTTTTAAAAAAAATGTTGTCACATTAAAAATGTGAAGTTTTAGAGCAAAATATAATCATTTGATCATTTGTTAAGTTGTAGATTTCCTTGTTCATACCTTGAGTGATTTGCGTCTAAATGGAATATTACGACTAAAAACTTGTTTACGTTAATTTTGACGTAAGACGTTTTTATATTTTGTTATTATCAAAATGTAGAGATATCAAAAAATACGAATAACGTTTTTAGATGTTATTTGTATCAACATTGCCTTCTAAGCTTGAGATAGGTCTTTTATTAAGCTCTTGTTCCTGTCCTAATCGTATGTTGTTTCCTATTCTGTGGTGCTTGGCCATCCTTTTCTATTAGAAGTCCAATCTTGTAGCATGTCATGATAAGTTTGGATTGGATTTCATTGCACCACAGTATGCACATCCTAGTTAAGAGTTGCACTCTTTTTCCTTTCCAAAGTTTTCCCCTTTGGGTTTTACATGGAAATGTTTTTTTTTAAGAAGGCAGTCTTATTGGATGGCTTGCATATAACCTGCTTTACTTTACTGAGTGGGTTCTTGTTGTTATGGCTATGGTTGGCTGGATGCTTGCTATAGGGAAGTTATTCTTATCTGGATGTTTTAGTTTGTTTTAGCTATGTAGTTGGTTTTTGCTTTTAGCATATCGGTATTGTTCATTTTGTCTTGCATTTATATGTTGTTCTGGCCTTCTATGCTCCATGAGGGTGTTCATGGTTGCCATAGTTTGGTTATGTTTAGATTATGTTGCTAATATATTTCTCTTTTCCAAAAAAAAAAAAAAAAAAAAATTTAAAAAAAAAAAAATTCTCTTTTCCAAAAAAAAAAGAAAAAAAAAATTTAATTGATTTATAATTGATTTCAACCTTTGTTTTACATTTTATCAATTTGCGAACTTTACGAATTCAACAACATTCTATTCTTAAACCTTGCCAAGATTTAATATACTTTATAATAATCTTGCAGGGTGGACGCGGCAAAGCATCATTGGTTTGACTCCATGGTGTACGAGTTATTTCGGTTTTCTTTTCACAAGGCTTTTTGCCTTTGCCTTTGACTTTGCCACGTTTCTTGGGTAACGATGACCCCGCGGCTTCATAATTGGGGTTGTGGGGATTATTGTTAGGTTTGTTGGTATTGTTGTTGGGAAATTGGGGTTGGTATAGTGGATGGGTTTGTTGGTATTGTGGTTGGGAAGTTTGTGTTTGTTTGAGTTGTTGAAGTTGAAATTGAGTGAATAGTTAAAGTTGCTCGAGGGTAAGTTGGCATGCAAATGAGTTAAAGTTGGTAAATGGGTTTGGGGTTTGGTATTGCGTACCAAATTGTGGAAGTTGATTGGCATTTGAGGTAATTGAATTTGCGGATGATGGTGTGTTTGGATTAAATGAAGATGAGGAGTTCGGTTTTTGATTTTGCGGTGATGTTTTATACTATTGTGAATTAAGCTACCACTAATTACCTACTAATTACCTACTAGATCTAGAGAGAGAAAGCTAGAGAGAGAAAGAGATGGAAGGGAGATGATAACACACACTTAAGAACAATATTATGAATTCATCAACCAACACCCTTCCCTTGAATGGGAGGGGTATTTATAGTTTTACAAGAGAATGGGCTACTAGCCCAACATACTTAACTTAATACATACATAACAATAATAAATGATAAAACGACACAGCCCATGGGCCTTCTACACGGGCTGAGCCTAATAACAAACCTAAAGGCCTAAGCAACCTATTACAAATGATCAATACTTGAAATATTACAAAACGTGTTCCCAACAATCTCCCCCTAAGTATTGGTCATCAAGGTTGCATGACGTCGTCTTTGCTTCTTTGGCTTTGACGTCTTCATAACCTTTGTTCTTTGTTCTTGAAAATGATGTGATGTGATATGGTGGTGGTCTGCCGTATTCCAACGATCTTTTGATACTGGTGTCTTCGTGTCCTCTCCATCATGTTCATATGACTTGTGACTTTCGTTCTTCAAGTTGTTCTCACTTCTTCAATCTTTAACATATGAAAGGTTGTAGTGCTCGAACTTAGACTTTTCTTAAACATATTCTGAACTTTTGATGATTCTGAGTCTTGGTGAGAACTAATCTTCAGGACATGAACATGATGGAGTCTTGGTGATGGTTGAACTCCAGGTCTCCAAGCTCCTCAGCAGCACGAACCAACCGGCACTTACAAGCTCAGACTTCGAGATCGTCAACAGCATAGTGTGAAGACTTTCTCTAATCCTTGCCCAGGCCGTTCTGAACCGGATACCCCCGAGAGGGCTTACACGGACACACCGAAGTGCACCCACGATTCAGTGAGTCGCTGGAGATCACCCCACGACTGTAGACCGTTTGGGACAAAACACTAAGCGTAACCCACAAGGAGTTACCGAAGTGACCTGCTGTCAGAGTTGTTTGATGTTGCTCTGGCAGGATTTCCATTCAATCATTGATAATCACATATGTGACTTTTCTCATGAATGTTCTCGGCAGATTGCTAAGATCTGCGAAGGACACTTTCTTAATTTTACATCTGCTGCCCATGATGTAGAACAGCAGAGTAATACTAAGTGTACCTAAGAGATTTTTTTTATGAATCTCATGGCTCTAGACTCAATTAGTGCATATTTGTTTGGTCGTCGGAGGCGTGGAGCAGATTGCCTCCTTTTCAATATCAACACTCTCGGAATGAGAGGTCGATAGATTATGAAGGGTTCTCCGTGTGAATGAAACAAATGTCTTTTGAGAGACACTTGAGTAGCTAAGAAGGTTTAGTGCAGTGCGTCACTGGGTCCATGACGACTTTGATCTTCAATACCGGTGATTCTTGATCAACCAGTAGATTATGTATTGAACCGGTGTCTGCCCTAAGGTTGAACAAATGGAGGGCTATTTCTTTTCACCCTTTTCTTTGCTTTTCTTTTTAATTCTTCAACCCCTTCTTTCTTCGTTCATTCATTTTCTCCTTTTTTAATCATACCTAGGACTTTCTAGTTCTAAACTATTGGTGTTGTCCTTGGGTAGATCCCTCCGGCTCTGACGGATCATAGGACGGTTTTCCCTAACCTTAGTCACCTTATAACTCCATGACTATCCTAATGATGCCATAAAACCAAACCTTTTGAAAATCTCTCAAAGTGTTTATGATTGTAAAACTCATTTTGTTAACACTTTGAGAGTTTTGTTATTTTCAGAAGAACTCCCCCTTAACATGTGCTCATATGTAAATCACTTTGAAATTTGCACATGTCGGGAAGAGTGGGCATTTTTTGAATTGAATGACTTTCAATGAACATGACCTTCGCGAGACACGCTTACATCACCAGTTGAACTGGCTTGAAATTATTACCCGTCCCGGTCATATTCAAAGGTCGTCGCTCGAAATTGGTACATTCTACTCAGATATATCCTTCGCGAGACATGCTTACATCACCAGATGAACTGGCTTGAAATTATTACCCGTCCCGGTCATATTCAAAGATTGTCGCTCGAAATTGGTACATTCTACTCAGATATATCCTTCGCGAGACACGCTTACATCACCAGTTGGACTGGCTTGAAATTATTACCCGTCCCGGATATACCTTTTCGACTACTGACTGTTGTTATCGTCAATTCGAGGGTCAATTCTTGAGTCTTACACTCATGAGATTCCAGCAATAAGATACCATATTTTAATCACATTTTCATTCTCCCCCTCAAAAATAGCATAGTAATGTTGTTTTTTGAAAAAAACTGTTGATTAAAATATGCTCTTTTTGAGGTGTTTGTGGAAGAATGTCAAGAACGTTGGTAGTTTTGAACAAAGATGTTTTCAAATACTCCCCCTTAACAAGGGAGTACTTGTCCTTATGAGCAGAATTGTTTAAAAAACTTTGAAAAAATTTTCTGGTTTTAATTCTGCTCATAAGTAAGAAGCTTTCGCTCCTTTTTTCAGGATTGAGGCACTGATGCGTACCTCAGGGTCCTTTCTTTACAAGAGCGGGTTGTACACTGTGATGTGTGCACAAGCCGTAGTGATATATAGTGAAAGTGAATGATGAAAAATGAAATGAAATGATGATGATCAATTAACACAAATTGTACCACAAATTAGGCAGGACGTCGGAAGGTGAGAATGTTTGGAATTCTTGCTCGTCCTCCCACATAACTCTCCAATCTTCGCATTTGAGTCCGAAACTGAAGCTTGTCGTTGATTCTTTTGATAAACTTGACTGCTTGCTTGGCATCATTTCTGTTCCATTTGACCACTTGCATGACTCCCATTTTTGAACCCTTGTAGTAATTATCCAAGATTGACTCAAGTTCTGTCTTGACCATTACCAATGTCTTATCCCCAAACTTTCTCAATTCTTCAAATCCCATGAAGTGTGGACTGCAGTTACTTCGTTTGTAAACCACTCCAAACGGTCTATCCATGAACGTATAAGGAGGCTGACCATGAATACCAGGCCGGTCAAGATTTGGCTTGATGAGATTAACTCGTTTTTGGTAGCTTTCTACCCCAAGTTGGATGTCCTCAACTCGATGCCTTATAACAATGCTGCGGATGAATATGAGAATGGAGTTGATGATGTCATACTGAAGACGGCCAGGAAGATGTTCAAGTTTCCCCTGAATCTTCAGTAGGTACATGTCTTCTATATCATTTCGGGACAAATATGGGTAGTCAGCTTCACAGAACGAGTACTCTTTGTCATCTGATCTTCGCACAGTGATCTTGGTTAGAAAGTTATACCCGTACAGCGGTTCGGTTTCAGCACTGGTTATGGATAGGATCCTGTTAGGGTTCTTCCTATCTATATTTCTTGAAACTCTCGTGGTGACCAAGTATTTGTAGGACAATCTCCTCATATGTCGCCAATGATGAATCCCAAAAACAGCATCGTCATTGTAGATATAAACTTCACGGTTCCATAAATCATCGACCTTTTCTTCCAAATCTTCTATGGAGTATGAAGCTGCTGGATACTTGGTAAGTGATGTTGCATATCGTATAGAATCCGTGCTTTCACTCATGAGATAGGCTAGGTCTCGATTAAAGAAGTATTCTTTTGGTAACTTAGGATTCTTTGGATGACCGATGAGGGGTAATGGTTTGGTGTAGTCCTTGTAGTGCAATGGTTCTTTTGATCTATGGGTTTGTGCATCTGCAATATTATCTCCAAGAGCTCGTGCAACTTGTTCAAGGTTGTACTCGAACTCTATTTCAGTAGTAGTTACCGTCTTGAATTCAGTGAAACCTGAGCTGCGAACTTGAATGATATCTGATAAACCCAACTTCTGAACCTTGATTGCCTTTTTCAGTCTTTTGGTAAAGTCTACAATTGATCCTTCCACGGGTGTGCTGTCAACTTCATCAGGGTAAGCATCAACCATATCTTCAAACCAGTCATACTTTGAGGCTCCTGGATTGACCCATTCTGGTAGCGGTATATCATTAACTTGACCCGAAGGAACCACAACTTCTTGAACACTTGTAGGTACATAGGGTATTTCATCATCTGCACTGATGTTCTCGTGAAATTCTACGTCCTCAAATTGACCACTTCCAATGGGACTGAAGACTGGTCCACTTGATTGTTTTCCTTTTCCGGATGATTGTGCTATGGGACCATGGCTTGAAGATGAATGTCTCCGTCTTTTCTTTCCTTGATCTTCTGGGTCATCCTGTCGTCGCTTCAATGACTTGGTTGATTTGCATGGTTCATCTTGTTTTTCAGCTCGCTTGATTGAGTTAAGTAATGCTTGCCTGAGCTCATCTTCTGCAGGATTTTCTCGAATTTCTTCAAGAAGTTGTTGTCTGAGAATTGATCCAGATGGTTGTGGAGGTAACGTCCTGATAGTGATTGGTATTGTCTGCATCAACTTTGCCACAACCTCCTCCAGATTCTTCTTGGCATAGTTGTTGAGCATGTCAGGAAATGCCTCTTGAAGAGTCTTGAAGACCTCAGTTGGAACCAGTTCAGCAACTTCCTTTTTCAAATCAACGTTATCACACTTCAGTAAATGTTTGTTCACCTGCTCCTGAAGACTCGACAATTTCTGTTTAGTTTCTTGATATTCCTTTTCACGGGCTTCTTGATTACTCAATACTTGATTCAGTTTACTTTCTAGCTGACTTATGGCAGTTGATGATTGAGCCACTGAAGATGTAGGTGGTGATTGAAGAATGGTTGTGTGTGGTTGAGCATCTGGATTATCTTGGTCATCTTCAGATTCATCTTTATCATCACTTTCATCGTTGTTCACACTGATGTCTTTGCTATCCTTGTCACTTTCTTCATCTTTGTCTTCATCATCTTCACTTTGTCTGTCATCATCTGATGCTTCAGCTTCAGAACCTGATGGGGTATGAGTGTGTTGATCTGATTCGTCACCTTCTTCTTCTGAGCTTACATTTGGTCGAATCGGTGAAAAACTAACATCTGTTGCTTTGATGGACTTGCCCTTGCCTTGTTTAAGTTTCTCATCAGATGGACCCATAATAGATTTCAGCTTTTCAAGCCCCTTCTGTGCTTTGACCTTCTTTATCCCAACATTATCGTCATTTCCTTCATCACTTGATTCATCACGAAGTTGCCATGCTGATGAAGCTTTGGTGACTTGTTTTCCTTTCTTAGCAGTTTCAGCTTTCTTGGATCTGCAGATAGTGGCTCGATCTGGGAGTGAATGACTCTTCCCTTTAGACTTTGATCCTTTGGATAATGCTTCCTTTTTCTGAGCAAACCCCACTTTCTGAGCCTTAAATGCTTTGTCATATGTAAGATAAGCTGCTGTGTTCCTAATTTCTTCACTCAAGAAATAATCAGGGATTGGAGCACCTTGTTTGTCTGTATCGGTCATCTGGATGTTGAGGCGAGTGAGGACATGATCATGTTGTTCGGTATGCATCTGCTCAGAATTTGGACGTTGTAACTCTGGGTGTTTTTTCAAAACACGAGCGATGAGGAGTTTGGTGAAACGAGGAAAAGGGATATATGAATCTTTAGTGTTCTCTTGGAATTTCTTGCATTGAAAGATCATGTCATCCCAGATATACTGTGCAAAGTTAAGATGTTTTGTGTTGACAATACCACAGAAAAACTGCAGGTTTTCAAATCTTGGTTTATCTACGCCGGTGGTTTTTCCAGTGATGCATTGATTAATGATGCCGAACATTGTTAACCAAGGTTGTGGAAAAAACTTTCTTTCAACTTTATAGATTGAAGACATTACTTCAGTTGATTCATCATATCCCAGCATTTCTAGAGTTCTTGCCATCTCTTGAAATGTTGGGTTATTTTGAAACTTCTCAAAGTTCCCTGAGTTTTCCTTGGGTAGCTCAAGAACGGCCCTCAGAGTGTCAACTGTGTATGTGATTTCTAGAGCATCCAGAGTGACAGTGATAGATGTTTGGTCTTTGTTGACTGTCATTGATTCCCAGAACTGATTAAGAAAAACCATTGGAACACTTGCTGTCTTGGTTAAAGCAGGACGAATGAAGTGTCTAGCAAGGATTTCTGCGATGATTTGACATGACGGATGACACTTGAGATTATCGAAATCAACTCTTGAATTGCAACGAACGATCTTAGGCTTTTCCGTAGCTTGAGTGTTCTTCTTGGATGTGTGTGATGCTTGAGATAATGCACGTGACATGTTTGACTGCATAACACAAACATACAACAATACGCAAGAGCATATATTATGATTGTTAGTGAATATGTTAGATATGCCCTTTGTATGTTAAATTGCTTATCATCATATAGACACAAGTTCAGACAATTAAGCAATAGAACACTTTTCATCACTAATCACATAATCTAGCATCATCACTTAAGTAACAAACACCTTGATGCACATATAACTTCTGAACAGCAGAGCATAAGGATACATGATGTACAGCACAGATAGAAACTAACTCATCCAGTAAACACAATTCAATATATGATTTTTCTTCACAACAGCCAAAGTTACTTAGTTACTCATCCATTATGCATACTCAGTTCTGAACTTCGAAGAAAAAATTAATTGTTTGATCAATCAAAGATTCCATCAGTCATGTACAAGCAAACAGAGTTCAGTTAATCAAAATTTGATTAATCAAAGTTTAGTTAATCAAGAATTGATCACACAAAGTTCAGTTAATCAAAATTCGATCAATCAAAGTTCAGTTAATCAAAATTCGATTAAGCAAATTCGATCAAGCGAAATTCGATCAAACAAAATTCAGTTAATCAAAATTCGATCAATCAAAGTTCAGTTAATCAAAATTTGCTCACACAAAGTTCAGTTAATCAAAATTTGCTCACACAAAGTTCAGTTCATCAAAATTCGATCAATAAAAGTTCAGTTAATCAAAATTCGCTCACACAAAGTTCAGTTAATCAAAATTTGCTCACACAAAGTTCAGTTCATCAAAATTCGATTAATCAAAGTTCAGTTAATCAAAATTCAATCAATCAAAGTTCAGTTAATCAAAATTCGATTAACTGAAATTCGATCACACAAGGTTTGCTTCAACAAAATTCAATCAAAGTAAATTCGATCAAACAGAATTTGATTAAATAAAGTTCGATCAACCATAAGTTCGACTAAACTAAATTTGATCAATGAAAGTTCGATCAAACAGAATTTGATTAAAGAAAGTTCGATCAAACAGAATTTGATTAAACAAAGTTTGTTCAACTAAAGTTCGACTAAACTAAATTTGATCAAAGAAAGTTCGATCAAACGGAATTTGATTAAACAAAATTTGATCAACTAAAGTTCGACTAAACTAAATTTGATCAAACTAAAGTTCGACAAAACTAAATTTGATCAAAAACAAAAATTCAATCAACTAAAGTTTGATCATATTCTTTTAATGCAAGCAAAGTTCAGTTCGCCAAAATTCGATCAAGCAAAAAATTCGACCAAACAACACAAGAATAAAATTCGATCAGTCCAAAATTCGATTACACCAAAATTCGATCACACCAAAGTTCTATTAGTCCAAAGTTTGATCACACCAAAGTTCTATCAAAACCATAATTTAATCAAAACCAAAGTTTGATCAAAAAACCAAAGTTTGATTAAACCAAAGTTTGATTAAACCAAATTTTGACTAAATCAAAGTTCGACTATAAATCAAAGTTTGACTAAAAATCAAAGTTCGACTAAATATCAAAGTTCGACTAAATCGAAGTTAGACTAAAAATCAAAGTTCGACTAAATCAAAGTTCGACTAAATCGAAGTTCGACTAAATCGAAGTTGGACTAAATCAAAGTTCGACTAATTCGAAGTTCGATTAAATCGAAGTTCGACTAAATCAAAGTTCGACTAAATCGAAGTTCGACTAAATCGAAGTTCGACTAAATCGAAGTTGGACTAAATCAAAGTTCGACTAATTCGAAGTTCGATTAAATCGAAGTTCGACTAAATCGAAGTTCGACTAAATCAAAGTTCGATTAAATCGAAGTTCGACTAAATCGAAGTTTGACTAAATCAAAGTTCGACTAATTCGAAGTTCGACTAAATCGAAGTTCGACTAAATCGAAGTTCGACTAAATCGAAGTTCGTTCATAGTTCGATCAAAATCAGACATAATACTCCTAACTCGGAGATCAGTCCTAAACATCGATTACTCCAAAAATTCGACTATAGTTCGATTATCACAATAAAATTCGATTATTCATTTGAACGCTTAAGCATGAATCAACTATGACACTAACAGATTAACTCACAACAATAAGCATACAAATCAATTATCTCTCAAAAATAATAAGCACAAGCATAATCCCTAAATCAGATTCACAATCTAATATAAATTTAACAATGAATCTGTACCACAGTTCGCTCCAAAAACTATGCAAAGTAATCAAATGTGAGACTTACATTTTAAAGCAAAGTAGTCTAATCAATAGGTATGAAAGATTGAGGCGCGCGTGATTTGTGAAAGAAAGGGACTGTGTATTTTTGAGAGTGATAGAAAATTTGACCTAAGTCAATGAGATGTGTTTATATAGAATTGAGTTAACCGAATTGACAGTTAATGTCCTCATTCTTCTTCATTTTACAAATTTAACCTTTTAACTATACTTTTCTTTTTATATTAAGTCCACGGTTAAAATATGTATAGTTTAATGGTTTACTTAAGCTGATGACAAACAATATACGATGATTTAGAAAGATGACGAAGAATTTTATGAATAAATGTGCAAACAAATTTCTCCCCCTCAAAATATGTGATATTGTGGAAAAATTTTAAACTTTGAAACAATTGGTAAAAAAAACATATTTTGATTGAGATCAATCCTTTGCACATTTTGGGTTTTTTTTTTTTTTTTTTTTTTTTTTTTTTTTTTTTTTTTTTTTTTATATATAAATATATATACAAGATAGTGAGAGAGCATGACCCGATTAGTTGATTTTGAGGAAATTGGCTAATTCTTGAGGAGTCAGGCATCTCATTCCAATTTGATGAACCAGTTTCACAAAACGATCATGAGGTAACGCCTTCGTGAAAAGATCCGCCAATTGGTGTTCCGTTCCCACAAAATACAGCTCAACGGTACCCTGCTCCACATGCTCCTTGATGAAGTGATATCTGAGAGCGATGTGTTTGGACTTGGAATGTTGCACGGTGTTGCACGAGATAGCGATAGCACTTTTGGAGTCACAGTACATCAGGATTTTGTTGAATATGTAACCATAATCCATCAATTGTGATCGCATCCAAATGATTTGAGCACAACAGGCAGACATGGCTACATATTCTGATTCCATTGATGAGAGAGACGTACAATCTTGCTTCTTTGACTGCCAGGACACCAGCTTATCACCTAGGAATTGAACACCACCGGATGTGCTCTTTCTTGTATCAATACATCCCGCATGATCCGCATCTGAAAAAGCAGTTAGTGCAAAACCAGAATCCTTTGGATACCAGATCCCCAAATTAATGGTTCCCTTGATGTATCTAAGGATTCTTTTAACAGCAGATAAATGTCTCTCTGTTGGGTTAGACTGATAGCGTGAACATAGGTATGTGGCAAATACAACATCCGGTCTGCTAGCGGTGAGATACATGAGAGACCCAATTATACTACGATAATTTGTAGGATCAGTGGGTTTCCCATGTATGTCAGTATCTAGCTTCGGGGATGAGGAGGACATAGGGGTGTTATAGGTGTCACTAGATGTCATGCCATGCTTTTTTAATATCTCTTGTGCATATTTAGACTGACTCAAGAATATATCACGAGGTGATTGGTGAACTTGTAATCCGAGAAAAAAGTTTAGTTCACCGATCATGGACATCTCAAAGTTTTGTTTCATAAGTTTTGCAAAAGCATTTGAGTACTTTTTGCGGGTAGACCCAAAAATGATGTCATCCACATAAATTTGTACGATGAGAATGTCCTCCCCGTGTTTTTGTATAAACAAAGTCGGGTCTACAGAGCCTTTAGTGAAATGATTAGCAATAAGGAATGCTGAAAGTTTGTCGTACCAGGCCGTCGGGGCTTGTTTAAGACCGTAGAGAGCTTTCTTAAGCCTGTATACGTGATTAGGATGTTCTGGATCCACGAAGCCGTCAGGTTGTGATACATACACCTCTTCACGAAGTTGTCCGTTCAGGAATGCTGTCTTCACGTCCATTTGGTAAACGGTGATGTTCTTATGAGCCGCGTATGCCAGGAACATTCTAACTGCCTCAAGCCTAGCCACTGGTGCAAAAGATTCCTCGAAGTCAATTCCTTCCTCCTGACAAAACCCTTTAGCAACCAACCGAGACTTGTTACGAATAACCGTGCCTTCTGCATCCAACTTATTTTTCCAAATCCATTTTAGGCCCACAACATAAACTCCATCAGGTTTTTCAACGAGTTCCCAGACTTCCAATCTTTTGAACTGATCCAACTCCTCTTGCATTGATTCAATCCAATTATCATAAGTCATGGCCTCTTTGATATTTTTCGGTTCAGCTTGACAAACGGTGAGAGCGTAAATGCAAGTTTCACCATCTGTGTGGAGTTTTTGTCGTGTCATAACTGGTTTATCTGGATTGCCAATCACATTAACTAACGGATGATCCCTTGTCCATTTATGAGTAGAAGGGTAGGGTTGAATGTTGTTATTCAGATTTGACGGTTCCATGTTGCTCGAGGAAGATTCTCCTTGTTCGGGAATGGTTGGGGGTGGAGCAAATGGGTTGAAAAATGCATTTCCGTCAAAGTCTGATGGTGTTGGAACGTGGTTAGAAATGGGAGAAGAATCTTCAACTGCTGGTTGAGGTGTTGTTTCCATTGATGATGATGGTTCAGGTGATGGTGCATCATGAGCAACTACTGTAGAGGTAGATGCTGATGGATCAGGTGCTTGATTTGGGAGTTGTTGAGCAGCGGAAATTATGGAAGCCTCTGGTGCACTTTTAGCCAAACTGTCATCAAACATAGGAGCAAACAGATCTTCCAGATCTTTCCTTTTGAAAGGTAATGGTTCAGCTGAAGATTCTGGGAAGTTCAAACGGTTGTTTGCGGGTTCCAAGCGGTCTTGCTCAGAAGCCATATCAGTGAGTTCATCGAAATTAACGTGTATCGTCTCTTGAATGTCTCCGGTCCGACGATTCCAAATTCTGTATCCCTTGGAGTTCTCACAATAACCAACAAATATCCCTATATCTGCTTTTGCCTTCAATTTACCAAGATCATCTTTATCATTCTTTGGGTAACATAAAGCTCCAAAGACATGGAAATAGTTGATATTGGGTTTTCTGCCATGTATGAGCTCATATGGAGTTTTGTTATGTATTTTGGTGATCATGCCGCGGTTCTGAGTGTAGCAAGCAGTGTTAACAGCTTCAGCCCAAAGATAATCTGGCAATTGGGCATTGATCAACATAGTTCGAGCTGCTTCCACAAGCGTACGGTTTCGTCGTTCAACTACGCCATTCTGTTCAGGAGTGCGAGCTATAGAATTTTGGTGAACAATCCCATGTTTCTCTGTAAATTCCTGAAGAATTTGGTTTTTGAATTCAGTGCCATTGTCGGTACGAATGATTCTGACGGTGTTGCAGACTTGCACTTGAATCTTTGTGAGAAACGTGGTAACTATAGACGGAACTTGATCTTTTGTGCGGAGAAAATATACCCATGTCCATCTTGAGTAGTCATCCACTATTACCAGAATATATCTTTTCCCATTTACAGACTGAACCCGCATTGGACCACACAAATCCATATGAAGCAGTTGTAGGACGTGGTCTGTGCTATGTTCTGTTTTTGGTGGAAAATGTGCTCGGTGACTTTTTCCCTGTTCACATGCAGAACACAGATGATCCTAGGCATATCTGAATTTTGGTAAACCATCTACCAATTTTTTCTTAGCCAGGTCGGTCATGGTTTTGAAATTAAGATGAGACAAGCGTTTATGCCATAACCATGCTTTCGTGGGATGAGCCTTGGAGAGTAAACATATAGGAGTCGAAGCTGTCATTCCTTCAAAAGAGATGGTGTAAAGACTAGTTCCCCGTTTTCCTTTCATCAGATCATTCCCCTGAAGATCACGAATAAAGCAGGTTTTCTCCCTAAATGCTACTTCTAAGTCTCCATCGCAGAATTGACCAACCGAGAATAAATTGTGACCCAGACCTTCAACATAATACACACGACTTATTTCGATGTTCCCATTTACATAGTCGCCATAACCCATGATTGCGGCGAAGTGGTCATTCCCGAACCTGACCGTTCCTATAAACTTAGCAACGAAGTTTTGGAGAAGCTTGAGATTGCCGGTCATGTGTCGGGAACAGCCGCTATCAACAATCCAAAGAACGATTTGAACCACCTGCACCACAATTAGTAGAAACAGATGGAGTAACGGATGGACCCGTTGGGTTAGAAGCACATGAGTTAAGTATTTTAGGTACCCATTTAAAATATGTTGTGTTCTCTAGCCAACGTTGCCATTTCCTACTACTTTCTGCTTTCTTCCTAAGGAATGAGCTAGGTAATTTGTTCTTTTTGTGATTAGTGATGGGTGCAACTATGGTCTGCTTTGAAACTGCTAGTGGTGGAGTCCCTAAAATTGATTTGGCAGCTAGGTTAAACTTAGTGAGGCCACTAGTTCGTTGTGCTTTTCTCTTCAGCAAAGTTTTAGCAACACAGTTTTGATGAGTACCAGATAAGATATGAGTATGGCAAAACACACAAGAAGCATTAACATCATTCATAACTGGTAAAGATTCAGCATTCATTACATCTTTTGTAGAATTACACTTAGCCAAGCTAGATTCTAGTTTAGACATAACATGCGTTTTATTCTCACTAGATGCATTAACTTCTACTTCTCCACTCTTAGATGTTCCACTCTTAGGTAGCCAGATACTAGTCTTCTTTGGTCTCTTGGTGGTCTTGGATCTTCTATCCTTAGATGGTTCAACTAATCCTGTGGAAGGTGAAGTAAGAGCATTAGTGGTTATATTTGATGATGCATTCTTAGGGGCGCTGTCTACTTTTTGCATCCTTGGTACAGTCTTATCAACTTTGTTTTTGCCTGTTTCTAAAACTTTGATTTTCTTTTTCAGATCAACAATGATGTGTTGGAATTCTTGATTTTGTGAATCGATTTTTCTGTTAAGGCGGACTGTGTCATTCCTGTTTTGAAGAATTTCATCGAGTTCCTTTTCATTTTGAAACAGTTTAAGTCTTAAGAAAGCCTTTGTTTCCTTATATTTTTCAGGAACATGACTGTTTTGAAATGATAAAGACCCTATGAGATGTTGAAATTTTTGTTCAAATTCAATACTTTGAGTTTGACACCAATCAAGCCTTTTTTGAAGATTAAAAACTTTGTTTTCCACATCATTGTTGATTTGTCGAAGATCATCATTCTCTTTCACTAGATTCTTAATTTCGATTTGCAACATCTTAGTATCAACAACATGATTTTGCATAAGACACTCATTACCAGATTCATAAAGTGCATTCATCAACACAGAAACAACATCACAACAAAGAATATTTTGCAAGAGTCGATCATTTTCTTTTTCCAAATTCTTCTTTTGAAGTTTTTGTTTTTGAATTTTGGAGTCTTTTGCTTTGAAAATATTCTTCATTGATAGAACCTCGTCAACTAGATCTTCTTCCCATTGTGATGCACATTTCTTCAAGTGTTTGACATGAGGTAAAATTTTCTTTTGAAGAATTTCTATCTTTTCTTTTTCCACATGAGAGAAAAAAGAAGAGACAGTGATTTTAGAATTAAACGCAATTTCATTTTCTAAAAATTTGATGTCTTCCATAAATGTCTCAAAATGTTTGACAATTTTAAAAGCTGGAGGCATTTGGGGATCAACATCATTCTCTGTCAAATAATTGTCGAGATGTGCATCATTTTGGGAGAGATGATATATTTGATCTGAGGTACGTATCAGCGTTTGTTCTGGTTTATCTTTTGGTGGCACAAATGATTTGCTTATGTGAGGTCGTTCATTATAATCATAATGTACTCTTGAAAATTCATTTTGTGACTTTGATCGACCCTCAATCTCGTTTGCAAGAAAATCAGTTTCTTCATCAATAGAATGCATAACAACACGTTGAAAGGAATCATCTAACAAAAATGTTGCATTGTATAACTTAGGATTATCTTTGAGTGCTTTATGTGAATTACGGGGTGTGTCACTTCCAAGTGCAAAACTTACTCCTTTAGGACTTGGTTTCACAGTTAGTTTTTGAATTTGTGTTACAGAATTACCCGTTTTATACACAACATTTTGAAAATCTTTGAGTTTGGTTTACAGATCCAGAATTTCCTCAAGATATGAGTCAACACGTTTCTTTGTGGCTTGCTTTTTGTCAAGAAGATCCTGCTGAGATGTTGAAAGCTCTGATTGAGTTTTTAACAACTCAGAAGTTAAAGCATCAATTTGTTTTTTGAATTCAAATTGATCCTTTTCTTTTTGAGAGATAAGCTCCGCCTTAGAATTGGTTAATTCACGTACTTGGTTTTGCAAATCTTGAACTTTGACATATTCTTTTTGGAAAGCGATTTCAAAAGATTGTTCTCGTTTTTCTTGGTTTTGATATCCAGAAAGTTGTTGTTTATAGCACTCATTGTCCTTAGTTAACAATGCAATCTTTTCTTTCAGATTTGTATTGATTTCATTGCATTTTTCAATTTGTGATTGGGTGGACATGATTAAGGCCTGAAGCTCCGAATCTTGATCATTCAAATTCTCATTCTGTTCAATCTGATCATGATTGTCATCTTCTATTAGATCATCAAATGAGACAACTGTTCTATCATCATCAAATGATATATCAGTGTTGATTTGATTATCTAAAGAAGATGAGAATGATGAATCATTTTGAACAGAATGTTCATTTGAGAATGAAGATACGGAAGGTGAAGCAATCTCATGTAGTAAACATGGTGGATCAAGTACCTGAGAAAGACCGTCAGTATCGTAGACCGGGCCTGTCTCGGATGTATTCATTTCCTGCATATTAGCCATGAGCATGACAGCTGCGTTTGCCTCAAGATCCTCCATATCATCTTCTGAGTCTGCATTTGCCATGAAGCTGTTTTCTTTCACATTCATCAAGCTTGCTTTCTCATCCTTAAGTGCCATCAAGAGAGCTTCTTTGTGATATGCACTGCCCATGGTTCGAGGCTTCGGACATGCATTAGCCATATGACCATTCCCTCCACAGTTGTAGCATGTAACTGAGGTATTTGCAATGCCTTTTGATTCTTTTCCAGTCAATTGATTCCTGTTCTGATCTGCCCCCATATAATTCCTATTACCCCCAGACTGAAACCTTTGTTCTCCAGCTTGAAACCTTTGTGACCCATATCCTCCTCTGTTCCCTGATCCAAACCTTCCCGATGATCTGTTCTGAATTTCTACCCGACCATCATTAACCACTGCCTGATTCCTTGTGTTTGAAGATGAGCGAAGGCGATTGTTTGATTTGTTTGTGAATTTACCAAACGCTTTAGCAATCAACCCAAATGCTTCATTGAGGGAACTGAAAGCTTCTTCTTCTTCATCATATTCACTGTTGGTGTAAAAGTTGGAATCAGTGTTTTGATATGTTACCAATTGGTTGCCTGATTGTAGAGATGGTGGTTCATATGGGACAAGTTGGTTTTGAGGTTGAAAGCTTGGTTGATAAGATGAGTTTCCAAATTCCTGAGACGGTAGAGAGAAGTTTGGTTGAGCCATTAGTGCAAGCGAATTAGGTTGTGGTCCTGGTATGAAACCTCCTCTTGCTGCAACTTCTTTGTCCACTTCTGATTGATGTTGTTTGAGAAAATCATAAATCAATCCATATTTGATCTCACCAATCTTCTTCGATTGCCTAACAAACGTTGCATATTTCTGCCATTCGGGACCGAGGCATCCCAGAAATTTGGAGTTGATTGCAATCTTTGGAAACTTCATGTCATGACGATCAAGGTCGTTAACAACATTGGTGAAACGGTGGTAGTATGATTCGATTGTCTCTCCCGGTTCCATAATAAAATTGTTGAATTCCATGTACAATTTTGATTCAAGATCTTCCTGATTGAGCTCTGTTCCTTCCATCAGAAGATGCACATGCTCCCACATGTCCTTAGCAGTCTTCTGAGCATCAACACTTCGATAGATGGGATTTGGAATTCCCTGAAGAATGAATGCCATTGCCATTCCATTTGCTTCTTGTTGTAAAACTTGTTCAGTTGTATAGCTGGAAACAGCAATAGGAGTGGATGTTTCTTCTCTTTCAGGAGTAGCTGGAACAACAATTACTGGCTCTGAAAAGGGCCCCACAGTGATGACATGCTTCAAATACGGTCCATGGGGTTTGCGGAGTTCAATGAATCGGAGAAACCTGCTTGCCCACTGCACGTAGTTTCCAGGTGTTAACATGGGTGGAGTGTCTTGATTTCCAGCCTCATGACGAGATTGCTGACTGCTTATAGCTTCACACATCTTATGAAACCAGTGAGGTTCTCTGGACACTGAAGGATTGTTCTGAAGGTAATTTTGTTGCATTATTTGTTGTGGAGATAGTTGTGGTGGAAGATTGAATTGATGTTGTTGCACATATGCATGATGTTGTGGATATTGTTGAGGAAATTGTTGTTGTTGTTGAGAGTATTGTTGTTGCTGAGGATATTGCTGTAGCTGGTAGTAGTAATTAAAGTGTGGTGGTTGAGACATCGTGTAGTAGCTTGTGACGGTTAAGGATCTTCAAAGGATAAAGACGGTTGTTGTGTGAAGATTAGATAAGAATCAATTAATTGTTCAGTTAAACACTTGTTCTATCAAAGTTGTTTGGCTCCTAAAATTCGACTGCTGAAATTGGACTAACAAAATTCGACTAATCTGAAGTTCGCCTAAACAAAGTTCGACTAATCTGAAATTGGACTAATAAAGTTCGTCTAATCTGAAGTTCGCCTAAACAAAGTTCGACTAATCTGAAATTGGACTAATCAAAGTTCAACTAATCTGAAGTTCGCCTAAACAAAGTTCGACTAATCTGAAATTGGACTAATCAAAGTTCAACTAATCTGAAGTTCGCCTAAACAAAGTTCGACTAATCTGAAATTGGACTAATCAAAGTTCAACTAATCTGAAGTTCGACTAAACAAAAGTTCGACTAGTGAAATTCGATCATCAAAGTTCGACTAATTTGAAATTCGACTAGAGCAAAGTTCGACTAATCTGAAGTTCGACTAATCTGAAATTCGCCTAAACAAAGTTCAACTAATCGGAAGTTCGACTAAATCGAAGTTCAACTAGTGAAATTTTGGTTACGAAAGTTCGATCAAGAAGTTCGATTAACCCAGAAGTTCGATTATATCACCTAACTTGGTGAATAATCAATAGTTCGATGAACGTACAAATTCGATCAAATAATCTTCGATGAACAAAAATTCGATGAATATATCTCTGACGAACAGTAACAACTCGGATGAACACTAACAATTCGGATTTCTTAATTTTTCTTAGATCTAACCTTCTAACAACCTAAATTACCCCTAGGCGAATGATACCACTTGATGTTTTATACTATTGTGAATTAAGCTACCAATAATTACCTACTAATTACCTACTAGATCTAGAGAGAGAAAGCTAGAGAGAGAAAGAGATGGAAGGGAGATGATAACACACACTTAAGAACAATATTATGAATTCATCAACCAACACCCTTCCCTTGAATGGGAGGGGTATTTATAGTTTTACAAGAGAATGGGCTACTAGCCCAACATACTTAACTTAATACATACATAACAATAATAAATGATAAAACGACACAGCCCATGGGCCTTCTACACGGGCTGAGCCTAATAACAAACCTAAAGGCCTAAGCAACCTATTACAAATGATCAATACTTGAAATATTACAAAACGTGTTCCCAACATGCGGGTTGGCAAACATTTAATTGATCCATGAAGGTTGTGTTTGGTGATGCAGATTATGAGAGATTATGGGGGCTACAGCTTTTTTTTCACAAAATAATCTTTTGTCTAAAAAGTAGCATTGTTTGGCTGAACAACTTATAAAAGATTATAGTAAATAAAAGCTCCTTGAATCAATTTATGAAAGATTATGGGGGCTACAACTTTTTTTTTCACAAAATAATCTCCAATTATGTCATTTTACACTTTTAATTTACAATTTCAGCTAATTTTCCAAACATCAGTACAAAAAAAAATCTACAATTTTAATATTTTTCAGCATCAGCATCAGCACCAGCACCAGCAATAGCTATTGTTGCCAAACATACCCGAAGATTGACCGGGATTTATTTTTATGAGTTAAAGTTAGAAATAAATAAGAGTATTGCTGAAATGTGGAGCTAGAAGTGTGTGTAAAATTAGAAAATTTAAGGGTATTTATTGAATTTTTAATGGGTAAAAAAGTAGGTAATGTGGTTTTATTTTCAAAAAAGGCTATATTAGCCACCCCCAACGTCCCTGTTCATACAAATGCAAAAACGTTATCTTTTAGACTTCACTTGCATAATGTCTCTTGAATGCTAAAGGGAATACATAATTAATATGTATTTTCGGGTACATTCAAGCGTAGCTACATTGAAATAGGAGCGTTTGGGTTATCTCTCGTTTATAAACAAAACTTGCATAAACTAATTTTTCTTGCATCAAAAGGAGTCGAGATAACCGCACCTCAACATTGTCCCCATGTAGACACACACTAGGAATTTTACACTTACTTTGATCATTTTAACTAAAACTATGTAACTTTTGTACTTAGGAAAATCATGCCTCCCGCAACCAACTACGATCACAAAAGAACCGTTAACTACTTACCCGATGTCCACAAAACCAAAGGTCTAACCAATGCCCAAATCGAAATTTTCAAAGCCTTAGAGAAAAAGTATGTCCATGAGGGTAGAGTCGTAGATTCATCGTTCTATGAAGGAACTCAACTTAGGGAACAATTAGCTGCAATTCGATTTGATTCTCTTTTAGATATAGATGAACCAATTATTCCTAGGTTCATACTTGAGTTCTATGCTAGTGTAGGTCTTAGTTCGAGTGACCAAGGTTACTTAAGTCTTCATTTCACTCTAAATGGAAATCTTGTCAACATCCCTCTTGATCAATTTGGTGAGGTCTTAGGCATTCCAAACCAAGGGACATGTATTTACTCGGACAAATGGTCCTTAACAATCTTAGAATCCAATCTTGATAGGACGGCACCATATGTCACTCCTCTCGAATCAAAAGAAGTGATTAGGGAACATCTCTTCATTCCTAAGAACAACCCCACAAGAATGTATCGTGGTCGTGAAGTTGCTAGAGATCCATTTGCAATGGAGCTTAATGAACTCAAACCCGAATTCAAGAAGATGGAAGATGTCTTAAGGGCTAATGTGATGTGCACCATAGGAAACCGTGATCACATCAATGCTTGTTTGTGTCATATGATGTACAACATCTCTACTCATCAACCCTTCAATCTTGCTTATTATGTTGCCAAAAGAATGTGTGACATTCCGGTTCAAAGCAAGATTGCAATGCCTTATGGTATGCTCTTAACCTAACTCTATAGAGCCTTTGCACCCGCTCGTCCAAACCACTTAGGCTTTGTTCCGGATTACAATGAAATTGAACATACCTTCGTTCCTTTGAGCGACTTTAGTGTTAGTGTTGATAAGGGCAAACGTCCTCGTGTACCAACATCATCCTCATCATCTTCAATGAGTGAAGATGATGGTTTGCCAAATTCTAGGATTCCTCCACCCGAATACTTGAGCCATCTTCCTCCAATTCAAAATGAATCCGCTGAGTATCGAAACATCAAAGGAATGGTGAAGAATCTTGGTCGTTGGATGATGAAATTGCACAAGGGGATGAAGAAGTTGAAGAAGAAGCTTAGTTGATGGAGTGTTTGGTTTTGAACAATGTTGGATATTATGATGTTAAACTTCTATGTGTCTCGAATTTATCTGATAATACTTATTGTGTATGTGTAATAACTAACATTTGCAGGTAGATAACCATCATGGTTATCAATTTTCCGGGTTGTAGCCTATGTTTGGCATAACACCTAAAACGGTAAGTTTCTAAGAATGAATTAAACTATGTACAATCATGTGTTAATGTTATCATATTTAATTGTTTTACTATACATATTAGATGTTAAGTAAGGACTAGGTGAATTTTCGGGTTTTCGTCGAAAAACGCGAAATATGACATATGTTCTGTTTAGTTTCTTTAGTTTTAGGCACACGGATCCGGCGGATCCCAAACCTGGGCTCCGCCAAGGCTTATCGTTGGATCCGCCATCCGCCAACTTGCGGATTCGGCGGATCCCTGAATAAGGTTCCGCCTTTGAATCCACTTGGATCCGCAGGTTTCCCAGTAAAATTCTAAAAGTTTTTCGACTTATCCCGATTCTTAAATCTTAGTGTTGAGTATCATTTAGGATTCATTCACTGATCATAATTCATCTTAGAATCACTTAGGAATTCTTAGAAACTTAGGAACAAAATTTAAATTTTTGAACTTTAGGTGTGAGTTACCAAACCAATACAAAGAAGGAACCCTTTTTAGGGATCCGTCAAATCCGTGGAAATATCAAATCATCAGATTTTCCACTATCTCCTTGTATTAACTGCAAATCCACAACACATTACTCAACCAAAGCTCAATGGATTGACTTCCTTGATATGACCTGCACAAATTTTTGTTCCAAATCATTAGAAACCAACATTCTCTATTGGATTCACATCAAATCCAAACACACAGACTCACAAACCTTCTGTCTATAAATTAGCACTTTAGGATCTTCAATTCACATCACAAACATCTCTTCTCCTGTACATTTTAGCTATTATACTTCATCAAAAAGTCTCAATGACAAAATCAAACAACTCCTCCACATCCAAGCCACTAAAACGAACAGCCCGTATGAGTGTGAAACCTTGTTGTTTCATCAACACTCACAACTCATCTTCTGAAGAATCATCACCACTCAACATATCCTCACCCATTGCTAGTGAAAACTTCCTTACTTTATCCACTCCAACTCCCTCACATGTAGTCATAAAAACACCACCTCCTACCATTACTCCTGTAGCAACCACACCACCACCCGCTCCCGCTCCCGCTCCATCACAGTCTGAGAAGTCTGCCTCATCACCATCCTCACCAAAACTCCAACCCATGGAACTATTTAGGACACCACCAACATCTCCACAACCATATCTTGAAGAGTTAGAAGATCTTCCACCTACATCAACCAATCCTCCACCAATAAGTCTTGAAAACTTAGAACCTATGTTATTTCATCCTCTCCATCCGGAGATTCATGGTCCTCTATACCGAGAAGCACCACAACCTCGTCCACAAATACCACCACTATCACCAACTTCAACACTCATCGCCATTAATGAAGCAATGTGGAGCAACATTCCTCAAACACAAGAGGAGATAAGTGCGGAGTTAACACAACTCTATACTCTCTCGGGTATGGTTGACCATCGCCTTCATGAAGCAATGGACATTCAAAACATCCTTATGAACTCCCTCCAAACACCACAACAACCATCAAACAACAACAACAACCAACCACCATCACCACCACCACCACCACAAAACTTGGAGCCTAGTCTTCCTCCCGGCTTCTCAAGTCATGATTGCGCACATTGTGAGAGAACGGCTCACTTGGCCCAAAGGACCAACATCTTGGTCCATGAGCTTCAAAATGAGATGAGGTTCATCTTGAACCATGTTCTTGAACGTTTAAACGCCATCTCTCATCCTCCTCAACAGGAGCTTTCTAGACTAGTTGTTAGGACCTTTTAAATTGTTGATTTAGGAGTTTTTATTTTCTTTCTAGGATGTCTTTTTATTGTACTTGTAACATCATTTCATCATGGTGACTTTTGTCACAAAATTTTCGATATCTATGAATGTGATGTTTTATGCTTATGAGTGATCAACATATTGCATATTCTCATTATCATTGTGAACTAACATCATTATCTAACCTATATTATACCTTGATTATGATTGCTTTAGGTAAAAATAATGATCAGACACTTAGTTTTGACTTTTAAAAGTCAATACATATTAAAAGGCTTGTTTGGAAGAATACTTCACAAGCATTCTACTTCTTCATTGAAGTCATTCATTACTAACACTTCATTTGCAGCATTTCATACCCTTCAAAGTATACGTTGGTACTCGAGAAGTGAGGAGTATACATCGAGGGGGAGCATCTCATAAGCATTTCATATACTAACCGTTTGTTTTGTAGATTCATGCATCATTTCCTTGATTACTCCATCTAGGGGGAGTATAAAACAATGGGGAGCTTTAAAGTTCTCAAAATCGCATTCCGCTACGCTACTCTTTTTGTTTCGACAAAAAGGGGGAGAAAGGACTAAGTTTGCATCAACTGTGATTCATCACAGTACATACATTTTTTACAAAACTTTTCTTTAATAAACAAACTTAATATATATTTTTAAGAACTCATGCTATATTTATTCTCTTGCTCAAAAATATACCTTATGTTTTGTCATCAACAAAAAGGGGGAGATTGTTAATACAAATAGCGTCTCAAAAACGTTATTTATATTCTTTGATCTTTCATTAGTTTTGTTAATGACAAATAAACGGAATATCTTTTAGCAAATAATAAATACTAGCTTAAGTCTCTTAAGTACACATTTTACACTTCACATAATAACCAAGAATTACAAGTTTGCTTATTTAGTAACTTGTTTCCTTAAAAGGAAACTTTAATTCTAAAATCATTCCATGACATCATTGCATACATCACATACAATATCTTTGATATATCTTGTTTAGATTTGCAAGATACATAGTTGACATTTGAGGATCTTGGATGATTTGGTAAGATATGGTAAGAGACAACTAAACCTTAGCTGTCACCTCCCACGGATCCAAGTGTAATGAAGGACGGATCCCTTCAGAGGGATCCGTGGGATCCGTGAGCTGAAGATCAGCTTGCCTATAAATAGCAAGCTGATCATTTGGCCTTCTCATCACTCATATAGCTTTAACACACATATTCATTCAGTACATATCTTACTAACATCATTCATAGTTGCATTTCACTTTGATCTTTCATTTTGTAGAAACGAGATCAAGCATACAAGGATCTACAGAACCGTAATCCTTTAGTTGCATTACTGTGTGATATTGTAGTTTGTTTCACACATCATATCTATCATTTGTAATCAGTGAGTGTGGTTAGTGCTTTAGTCCTTAAAGCACAAAGAGTGTAGGGAGTAGTTGTACCCGTGTAAAGAACTCGACATCTAGCTTAGTGTCGGTAAAGTAAATAGGCGACGTCAGGTTGGTTCTACCTTGTGAAAGAACCCGGTGTTTAGCTTAGTACCGGAAAAGGAAGTAAGCGACGTGTAAAGGTTTTCTCCGCCTAGAAAAGGAGTTTGTTTCTTAGTGAAAGATAAACTCTCGAGTAGGGAACTCGGGGAGTGGAGTAGGGCAAGGAAGAGAGTCCTTGTAGACGAACCACTATAAACAACAGTGTCGTGTGGTTTGATCTTTCCTCTCTTTATCTTTTGTTTACATTGTGTGATTATTTATTTGTGATTGTTTCCTTTGAAATTAACATATAGTAACAAAGCAAATAAAACTTGAAAAACGGTAAAAACTATTCAACCCCCCTTCTAGTTTTTCACAGTCCCTTTTATTCTAAAACTTCGTAGCCGTTGCAACATTGAAAAAAAAACGAAAAAAGATGACTGGTTAGTACGGCACAGGGAGCTAAGGCGCGAGCTTCAATGTGGGTCGTCATTATATAGCACTAGACAACCTTATAGTGCCCAATACCCTGTGCTCTAATCATCTAACTTTGATCTTGAGGTTAGAATAATGTATTAATAATTAACGCACATGCGTCTCCTAACACCCCATCAATCCGTGGTTAAAGGTGGTGCTTAACATGGCAATCTTGTTAAAATTTACATATTCATAATTTAGGACAACATATTCATGAAATATTCATATAAATTTGTGTTTATGATATATAACAATTTGTTGATTTTAATAATATTACAAACATTATTAAGATAATGGCATTTAGTAGGATTTTAGAATCCCGATTCGATCTTATGATCTCGGTCTTGCAAAATCGAAAATGATCATGAGTAAGATCCAATCTTAAAAACTTTGGTGTTTAGTCTTCATTTGATTAATCTACGTAAGTTTGTATATTACTAGTATTTTATATTCATACTTTCATTGCAAGAATTATGTAAGTGCTTTTTCTTAAACGAGTAGATGGGTACCCGGGCGTTACGACAAGGTTAATTTATTGTCGATGTATGTATTTTTTCGGTTGTAGAATTGTCTTTTTATAGGATTTTTTTAGTTCAAAATTTTATATAAAATCGTACGTAAGTAAAAAGTATTGCAATATCTGACTCATTTTATTCGCAATTTGAATGCTATTTCAACAGCACATATTTTTTATAAGGAAATCGGTAGATATTTATTGAATATGTGATAAATAAACTTTGTTATTTAAAGAAATCGTAAATAGCTAAAAGTACAAAGTTGTTGTCGTAACTTTTTTTATTGAATATATTTTTAAATAAACTTTAGGTAGTTTTTTAAAATTATTCGGTAGGTTAAGGGTGTGTTTTGATTTTTTTTTCTTTTTTTAATATATATTAAACTTCAACATTTTGTAAAAAATATTTTTATAGGATTTTTTAATATATATTTTTTCGGTTGTAGAATTGTCTTTTTATAGGATTTTTTTAGTTCAAAATTTTATATAAAATCGTACGTAAGTAAAAAGTATTGCAATATCTGGCTAATTTTATTCGCAATTTGAATGCTATTTCAACATCACATTTTTTTTATAAGGAAATCGGTAGATATTCATTAAATATGTGATAAATAAACTTTGTTATTTAAAGAAATCGTAAATAGCTAAAAGTACAAAGTTGTTGTCGTAACTTTTTTTATTGACTATATTTTTAAATAAACTTTAGGTAGTTTTTTAAAATTATTCGGTAGGTTAAGGGTGTGTTTTGATTATTTTTTTTTTCTTTTTCTAATATATATTAAACTTCAACATTTTGTAAAAAATCGTACGTACATCAAAAGCATATCAAAATTAGGCTCGTTTTGTTCGTAATCTAGAGGCCTTTTCGGTGGTATAACTCTATTTTCTATTATAGAAATCGATTGTTAGATTTTATATAAATAACGTTTGTTATATAAAAAAGTTGTAAATAGTAGAAATTTAAAGTAATTTCCATAACTCGTTACATAGTTTTGAAGGCGTTTTATAAATGTTTATTTTATAATCGAAAGATAAGCATGACAAAGTTTCGGGTGGGCTATTTTTTTATTTTTTATTTTTTATTATTTTTTTTTTTTTGGGTCGGGCTATTTTGAAGCCTCACATGAAACCCCGTCGTTCACGGCGTTTCATGTGGGTGTACATAAATAAATGCCTTGAGTATCACATTGTTTTTAGCTAGTAAGTCGATTATTTCACATTTTAAGTAAGTGATTTAATAGTCTAGGTTGGTTAGTGTATTATTGTTTTCACATATATGTAGGTATTAACTATTAAATAAATGCATAACATTGAAATAGAATATGTACAATTGTACATTGCTAAACAGCACATCCTATATATAATCCCACAAGAATATTTTAGAGAACATACGCAAATGGTTTCAAAATCACAAAGTTTAACAGCCAAAATAAATATCTGAATGGATTATACACATAATTTTTCTGCCTAAAATTAGATGAACTAATTTTGTGTTGGTCTTTGTTTAGAATTTAAAATATGCATTTATGTATAGACCACATATTAGAGATGACGACATGAAAAACTAGTGAACTACTTACGCTCAACAATTAATTTATATATTTCTGTATATGACACAAACCAAGATTTCAGAACAAGGTGTAGTCAAAGAGTGAAATAGGCAAAATTTTAACTTTAAAAATAGGTCAGATGTATTGATCAAAAGTCATTCGAAGTGTATCCAAATACAAGTATCTGTTTTTTAAGACACTCACACCCTCACATATCACATATATTAATATATACATGCATCTTTTAAACTTAGATTAGTTCAAGAAAAAACATTACTGTGGTAATATAAAAAAGGTAAATGGATGTGGTTTTCCGTATTCAGATTATCCGAAATGGGTGAAATTTTTTGACTTAGATGTACGCAGCCTCAGAGGGGTAATCTCGAGACTATTTCCGACCCTTCCTTTGCTACCTCTAAATGACACACCTAGCGAGGTTTAATCACATAACCTCGATTTGATCCGCCCCCCGGCTGGGAGGCATCCACCTCATCCCGATCACAACTAATGACCTTATTACTAGGTCATTTGATGGGGGTTTTATTGAATGATTTAACTTAGCAATAATTTTTAACAGTTAACTATTACTCTAATTGCCTGCATAGTTTAACAGGGAGTGCTTACAAACCACTAATCCGCTTCAACCTGCACAATGAAAAATTAGAGATGATAAATTATAATTTTGGAACAAAAAATTCAGACTCTTTAAACATAATATTGTAATTTAGAAAATAAGACTACAGTCCATAACTTTTTCAAACATTTTGCTTAGGGTTTTGGACAAATTACACATACTCCGTACTTTGCTTAGATATGATTATAGTTTAATAGAAGATTAAATTGACGATGCCGCGAGTTGTTTTGGACAACACATATTTATGGGCCATATGAAATTTGACCCATTATAATCATATCTAAGTAAAGCACAGGCGCACAGCCAACATTGCCTAGCCCATACAAATGTAAATTTTTGATTTCATTGAAGCAGCAAAAATAATATATTTTTTCTTAGGGTCCGTTTGTTTTGTTAATGGAACTGGATTTGGATTCGGCTTTGAATTAAAATTTGGATTTGGATTTAGATTAGGATTTGATATAAGTTTTAGAAAAAATGTGGAGAGAGAAAATATTTAAATAATATAATATTAATTATTTTAAAATTTTGATTGAATATTAAAATAGTAAATATATATAAAAAGAAAAAAAAAAAAATCGGAGATGTTAGCTAAAATGGGAGGAGGGCCCATCTTACTTGGAAAGAAGACAAAAAAAATTGCCCCCTTGACATTTTGAGTAAACCTTGACATTGTCAATAAACCGAGCAAGTGAGGTAACTTTGTATAGTCCATATATTTGGGCTTTATGTTACTATTTGAAATCCGGATATCTAAACCAAACAAAATTCACTACGTTGATATCAAATCCCAATGGCCAATACCTCATAACAAACGGCTCCTTAAAAACTGAAATTGTGTGTTTTTGGTTTTCCGGTGGAAATAACTTTTCCGGTTAATCGGAAAAAGGAGAAGGTTGCGGCTACTAGTATCGTATAGCACGGATGGCGCCATGTTTACATATGGTACGTATTAAGGGTTTGTGTTGGTCGATCGTTTGGTTTCGCACGGTCGGTAAGGACCCCAAGGTGTGACCGGAGTCACGAGTTGGGGGAACGCTTACGAGTCGACTCAGTATTTTGGGTTGTGTGTGTCAATTATTCTAGAGAGAATAATCGACTTGTGTGTAGTTTTGCAAATGCTGGCTCGGTGTGAATTGTTTGGGCCATTTTGGGTAAATGGCCAAGTATTTATAGGAGGACCCTTAGGGTTGTGAGGAACCCATAAAGGTAATATGATGGCCTTGGATGATCCACGTGGTGATCAGGGTAAGGGATAAAGGAGGCACGCGGTGCTTGTACTAACGGCCCTGGCGAGATCGCTAGGCTTGCCGTTTGGCTAGACAGACTCGCCAGGCATGTTTTATCTTGGTGTCACCTAGGGAAGTGTTTCCCAGGCATTTGGTTGAAATCTAGCCTTGATGGGCTTACATTCGGGCCAAATTTAGAGTGTATGGGCCTTAGCCAGATGGGTTGAAGGTCCTATACGCTATCAGTAACCAGCTACAATCAACTTCAACAATATAATCCCATCTCCATAACAAAAAATAACATATTTGAACAACAATATTAGTTAAGATCTTTTTAAAGATCTCACAAACTCATCATCGATCTATCAAAAATCCGAACCAAACAAAAAACCTACCTGAAACCTTGTAAAAAGATCTTAGCTAAAACTTTCAAGAACAAGGGTCTTTGAGACGTGGGTTGAAAGAATTGAAATTTGAAAAATATGTTTTTTTGGTTAAAGTTACAAGTGTCACGAAAATTTATAGAGTTGTGTTTGTTGTTTGGTGTGGTTTCGTCCAAGAGAGAAGAAAGAAAGCATGCTATTTGTGTTTATATCTACGAGTTGGTAGGTGAGATTTAGAGATGGGTGGCCTGAGATGTCACACCCCGTGCCCGCTTGGACCAAAAATTAAAACTTTACGCGCAAAAAACGAGAACTATAACTGACCTTCTGTCACTCTTTTGACCATTTACAAAAATCCATGAACATTCAGACCTTGAGACTATTTTTAAATGAAACTAGACTCAATTACCTTTAAAACGACGGGTAGTGCGACCCGTAACGACTTAGGGTTCAAAAGATATAAATTTTCAAAGACTGCTGAAATCTGCCAGAACCCACATTCATAACCAAGATGAACATCCATATGTACAACTCATACCCAAGATGAACATTCAGATGCACAACTCATAACCAATGTGAACATTTAGATGCACAACTCATAACCAAGGTGAACATTCAGATGCACAACTCATAACCAAGATTAACCAAGATGAACATTCAGATGCACAACTCATAACCAAGATGTACAATCACGGGTTTTGCACCAAAACCCGTTTTGACCCATTTACACTACAAATTGTGGAAAACTAGAAGGGGGGTTGAATAGTTTTACGTCTTTTTTTATTTATGAAAACTTTTGTTTACCTTTTAAAACTTCGATTCTATCTTATGTGAATTCAACTTTTGATCAATATGAACGAATATAAACAAATATAGATAAGCAATGCAAGTAAAGTAAATATAATGAAATGAAAGATAGAGATGGAAAGATCAAACCACAACAAGGAGATTTATAGTGGTTCGGCTACAAGGACACCTTCCTTGCCCTACTCCACTCCTCGAGTCACCTACTCGAGAGTTTTCTTCACTATGTCAACAAACTCCCTTATGGCGAAGAAACCTTACACAACTTTAGCTTACACCGGTTTAACGACACAAAGCTAGATGTCGAGTTCTAATCGTAGCTAGAACCAATCTCACGACTTGTACACAACTTCTACACAACTTAATCACGACTTCTTGACGACGGCTTCACGACTTCTTCACGACTTCTTCTCCACGACTACTTCACAATTACTTCACAACTACTTCTACACTACTTCTTTACAACAGAACTAGTTACTTACACTTAGATCTACTTATCACAACTATACAACACTTTACACAACTACAATGATGATATGAGTTAAGCTATTATACTTCTTCTCTAGTTGAAGGAGTATTCTTCTTTTGCACTTTGATGGTGGAAGCTTGGATCACTTAGAAACCAATGCTTAAGAGAGTAAGATCAAAGGGTTTTTGGAAAGGATTTACAAGATTTAAAACAGAAGGTTTGGGGTGCAAAAGGTGAGTAAAAATCCAGGGGAAGGCTGGTATTTATAGGCAGAAAAACTGGATAGCTGGAACCTACTGGAGCGGGGCTGGTCCCCTTAAATAGGGGGGCGGTCCCCTTAATTTTAAGGGGGACGCCTAGTATAATTAAGGGGGCCGCCCCTCCCTAGCCGTTGCCCAGTTTTGTCTTTTTGTGGAGAAGGTTTTTCTGGAACATTTTTACTGATTCTGGTTGAAAATTTGAATTCATAAATTTATAATGAATTAAACCTTTTTATTTATTACTAAAAATGTTTTTCTAAAAGATATAAAATGTTTTTGACATTTTATAAAAAATCTAGTGTTTAAGATAATGTTCCTTTGATCATACAATGCATTAAGCATTAGTTCATTCATACCTTAAGTGATTTGAGTTGTAGAAATAGATATTTACAACTAAATACTTGTTTACGTCATAATTTTCCGATTAATAATTTCACATTTTGTGATTATCAAAACGTAGAGATATCGAAAAATATTAATAACGTGTTTAGGCATTATTTATATCAACACAAATCACTTATACCACTTTATTTTCCCACCAAACTTGACCATTATCATTACTTTAACATATCAAACGTGTATCGTAGACACTTGACCCGTGAACAACCCAAAATGGGTATTTTTACACTTAATCCAAACGCCCCTTTAACTTTGACTATAAACACATATAACATACTTTGATACAACGGTTGACCACCAAATCGTTAGGACAACCTCATTATATAACTTGCCACTCGGCTACACTTTACCAACCCATAAAAGACCAACGGGGGTACAAACTTTACTCTTGAGCTCAGTATTCTACCTAAGCTCCTAAACGCATACTACATTTGATCTTGCATATTCAAATCCTTAATCCATATATTCCAAGCCATCCATAACAACATGTCCACCTACAAAATGGTTAGACAACTAAACCATAAGCTTTCGCTTAGTAAGTAACTAGATTAACATATGAATAACACGTTAATCCACATATATGCAACACGAATACTTCTACCATTAAGCACATATGGTCATAATCAAATTAAGCACATAATCATCACAACATACCTTAACCATTCCATACTCATAATCTATCACTTGAGTTGGCTAACTAGGCAAATCACCTATCAAGGCCACACTCGCTAATTCAAAGCTATCAACTATAACCTTCATACTCATAATCACATAATATGCGAACAAACATATTAAACACATATCAATCGAGTTACTTACCATTGTTAATGTCTAATACCAATCCTAACCTACAACTAATTCACTAGGAAAGATCAAAGAAGAAGAGTGGATTATGAAACTAAAGAACTTTTATTCACACACTTGTCTTTGATACAAACCCTAGAGATGAGACTACCACCAATGACCAACCTTCCAAATGAGGTGGAAGGAGGTATTTATACATTTCTTGACTTGGGTGGGCTTGGATTAAACTTGGGCTTTTTACATGGACTATTGAACATAACATTTAATCTATAAGTTTAATCCAAGCCCATTGACTATATAAACTATCTTACACAACGACACACTTAATGAAAATATTACAACGACGAATGACCATCACTTTATAATAAATCCTAACAATCTCCCCCTAAGGGATGGTCATTCAAATGATGCTCTGAGTGATGTGGTCTTTCGTCTTCAATATCTTGTGCCTTGTGTGTCGTTTTAGAATAGTCTTTGTTCTTGTTCCTTCATGCACTGTGATCTTCAAAGTATCGTCATTTTGTGGTTCTTTCCTTGATCAGCATCTTCTTTACTTTGGCTTCGCGTCCTCCAACATACTCATACCTCATGATCTTCGTACTTGTCATCCTTTCATGATTCATTACTTTGTTCTTGACGTCTTGATTAGCTTCTTGACTTTGTTGTTACACTTTGTCTTTCACTTGATCTTTTGGTCTTGAACTTTTACACTTGAGCTCTGTTGAGGATGATCTTTGTACGTATGAGTATGCGGAGGTGAAGATGTTGGATGCATCGAATGATGGTTGATGGACTTTTGTAGTACCTGCATAAAACAGTTAGCAATAATACGTCCAGCACTTACAGATTTGGACTTCGAGATCGTCATCAGCATAGTGTGAAGACTTTCTCTAATCCTAACCCAAGCCGTTCTGAACCGGATACCACCGAAAGGGCTTACACGGACACACCGAAGTGCACCCACGATTCAGTGAGTCGCTGGAGATCACCCCACGACTGTAGACCGTTTGAAGCACGTAACCATCATGATATAAATGGCAAGATCCTTGGATCTCATTAAGACTCTTACAACTTATGTCCTTTTTGGCGAACACAAGTGTATTATATTGGAAGTGTTCCTAAGAGATTTTTGATGAATCTCATGGCTCTAGACTCTATAATGTGCGTTTTGATTTTAGTAGTCGGAGGCATGGAGCAGAGTGCCACCTTTTCAATATCAACACTTCTCGGAATGAGAGGCCGATAGATTATGTAGTGTTCTCCGTGAGAAATGAAACAAATATCTTTTAAGAGATATCTGAGTGGCTAGGAGGGGTTTGTGCAGCGCGTCATTGGGTCCATGACGTCTTGTCTTCAATATCAGTATCACCTTAGTGAATACCGATAGCAGATGTATTGACCCGGTTTCTGCCCTAAGTTTTCATGGAGGGCTTTTTCTTTTCACCCTTTCATTAAACTTTTATTTTTAATTCTTCAACCCCTTCTTTCCCTTTCTCATTTACTCCTTTTTCAATCTTTCCTAAGGACTTCTAATTCTAATCTATTGGAATTATCCTTGGGTAGATCCCTCCGGCTCTGGTGGATCAAAGGACATAAACCTAACCGTAATCACCTTATTACTCCATGATTATCCTAGATTTGATGATCACTGATGAGTGTGTAAATACTCATCATTTTTGTCATTTCTGAATTGCCAAAACATCCAAATACACTCAAAAATGCATCAAAATACTGAAAATATCCCAGGAGTGTGTTTTATAAGTTTCAAATGCAAAATGTTTGAAAACAATTGAAAAACAAACAAAGTTTGCATAATTGGCAGTTTCAGTCCCTCAACTTTCAAAAGTTGTCAAAACTAGTCCCTGGTTATTCAAAACATGTAAAATATCATTAAAGGTCCTTGGGAATTCACAAGTTGTCAAAAGAAATCTTTTAAAGTTAAAAATTGCAAATTGACAACTTTAGTCCCTCAAGTTTGAAAAATGTCATATTTGGTCCCCGGGTGTTCTAAATTGGAGAAAATGAATTTATGGTCCTTGGGTTATTATAATATGGCAAGATTGGTTCCTTGTGATACTTTGGGAAAGTTACAACTTCAGCCCCTCAAAATCCAAAAATTACAAAATGGTCCTTGTGATTTAGCTACTATAAACCAACCGGATCCTTAATTAAATAAAACAAACCCACCCTTTTATTACTAAACCCAATCCAAAATACAACCAACCCAGCCCAACCATAACCCTTGACCCGGCCCAATCCCAACTTAAATAAATACCAGGGTTTGACCCCAGTCAAACCCTTCTCCCTCTCACACAACCCCGCCAAAACCACCCTTCCACCATCAATACCAGAAACCACCTCACCTTTACACCTCAACCCCCCACCTCATCACCCCAGTCACTAATCTCTCCCCTCCACCTCCACAAACACCCAAATTTCTTTAATTGTAAAAACCTGCTCTTGATATTTTTCCCGCCAAAATGACACTTGGACGATTATGATGAATTTGGCCAAATCAAAGGTCAAGATGTGGTGGGAATCACTCAGAGATGTCGACAAAGAGATAAAAGTCTATAAAGAAAAGATGGGAAGCAATGTGAGAGAGTATCTAGTTTAATTTTAGTTAATTAGTGTCGAATTAGTTAAATTTAAATTTTCTAGTGTAATTTTAAGCTTTCAAGTACTCTTTTTAGTGTTCTCACATGTATAAGAATCTTTTTCAGTAATAAATTTCAAGGTTAAGTATCAATCTCAGTTTATGCAAATTTGTGTTCAAATTTCATGTTTCTTTGAATATTGTTAATAATGTGTTTCTGGACTCATAAGCCCACATAAGCTCCCTATATAGCTTATAAAAGCTATTAGTAATCCTAAAAATCAGTTTAGTAATAAAAACTCAAAAATACAAAAAGGTCAACAAAAGTCAAAGTTCAGGTTTCATGATGATCATGGCTGGAGCAAGGGAAATTCTAGATTGCCCTTGGGTTAGAGGCTTTGTGGAAAGCCATTAGGTGTGATCTAAGGTCCTTGTTCTTGGTTTTTAGTTGGAAGCATTTTGTAAGCTCAAATATCTTCATTATTGCATATTACTGTGTAAGCTAGTTTAGTGCTTAAATATTTGTGTTTTCAAGTCTCTGTGGTGTTATTAAGTTATAATATAGCTTAAAATAAGGTGCTTGTTCATTGAATTTGCCTGTTGCTTAAATCTCATTATAACAGTCAACATAGCAAATTGGTCATTTCTGAGGTTCATGCTTAAATTGTTGTTGTTTTATGCTTAAATGGTCTTATGAAATGATAACATAGTCTCTGAAATCAGTTGCATGGTTTAAATCATCAAGTTGCTTTGAAAATCTTGTAAAACTGTGTTGATCAGTGGTGTTTGGAATTGCTGAATTAGTAGGTTTATAGTGCATGTTTGTTGTTGTTTGTTGTTGATATTTGTCACATTAGTTCTACTTAGTTCATTTCTAGCCTAAAATACAGCCCTTATTTGAGAAAAAGTCAACATCATCTTTAATATCATTTCAGTTGTTAACTGTTAGGGGTTAGGTTGTGATTTTCATCATAGTAGCACATAAGTTGCTATTCTAGCTTATTTTACCTTCTCACTAGCTTATAACATCATAATCAGTTAGTAAATTAGGATTAAAGTTCATCAAAGTCAACTGTTTAAGTTTTGCTTAGAAAGTCAATCATTTGCCCTGTGCACCCAGAAAAGTCAGATTTTCATAAGCTTGCACAAGCTTCATTTCTTAGCCTTAGCTTGTGATTTTTGGTTCTTTGTGAAGCATAGCAACCCATCTTCAAGTTCCAGCAATAATCTTTCCATTTCTAGCTTATTTGATAGGGCTGCAATCAGCTTCTATTTTGTCCCATTTCTCAGTATATACTGAGTTCTCAGTATTTGGGCATCTTTTCATAAGCTCATCATAAGCTCTCTAGTGGACTACACAGTGAGAGCTTTAGCTTTTTGAATACCCCACCAGCCCATCTACATACATCAGTGCTTATTTTGAGCTTAGGAGCTTTTGCCCCTAGCTTATTTTGCTTTCAAAAAAGACTGCAGGCCTGAGTGTTTAACTGAGTGGAATTTGGATTGCTTATTGGCTTAATCTGAGCTTATCAGTGAATCCCTTTGTCCCTCTTTGCTCATTTCCAGTTTAGTTAACTTATTTACACCTTATTTTCCCTTTGTTTCAAGCTTGTAGCTTATTTTGAGCTTAATTCCCATTTTGAGCTCATAAGCTCAACTGTTTAGCTCATTAAGTTGCATATTGCTTATTTTTAAGTTTTAAAATTTTTGTCTTCATTAAAGTTGTTCATTTTCAGTAGTGTAACAAGTTTGTAGTATAAAGTTTTAGATAAAAACCACTTTTAAGAAAGTGATAGCTTCTATTTAAGAAGCTTGAGTTTTTTAGCTTATTTTTCTGCTTTTTAATTAAGCACTTTCTGTTTTTATAATTTTCTTACCTTTCTGTCACCATAGGATAATTATAGAAAAAGTTTCATAATTTTCTGAGTTTGTTTAGTATTTATTAGAATTTAAAATAATTAAAAAATATTTAAAAATAGTAATTAAATCATAATAAATATAATATTAATCAGAAAAATATAAATCCAATTTTCATAATTTTCTTTTGTCATTTTTAATCTAGGAAAAATATAATTATATTTTTAGACCTTAAGAAAAACCAAAAATAGAAATATAGTGATAGCTTCTATTTAATAGAATTTATCTTTTTAAATTTTAATTAAGTAAATTTCATTTTTATAATTTTCTTATCTTCTTGTCACCTTAAAGTATTTATATAAAAATTTTCAGATTTTTCTTTGATCTTTTAGTATTTATTAGAATTTTAATTAGTTTAAATAATTATTAAATAGTTTTAATTAATAATAATTAATTAATAAGTCAAATAAATAATTTTCTTTTTCCAATAATTTTCTTTTATTATTAGGATTGTAAAAATATAATTTTCATATCCGTAGGACTTTTATTTATCAAATCTCACTTTTTATTTTGTACGTTTACGTTTATTTAAATTTAAACGTACGTTTTTAGATTTTAGACGTTTTAAATAATTTGGTTCCCTTTATTTATTTCAATAGCTTGTTTTAAGCTATTCTCTTTTATTTCCTTAGTTCAATAATTCCAAAACCCTTTCCCATTCAATTACACTTGATCACAAGCCGTTTTTAAAGCACAATTTCACATCTCGCTGGGACTTAAACGACCCGGGGATAAAACTATACTCCTTGGTTAATTGTGTCCTCAATTGGTTTGACTTTGTTTGACCACATCCGCGGTTGATTTAAGTTGACTGTTTTAGGAGCAACCAATCACAAGCCATAAAACCTTTTTATGAAAATCTCTCAAAGTGTTTATAAGTAAAACACATTTAGTTAACACTTCGAGAGTTTTTGCATTTTCTGAAATACTCCCCCTTCACATGTGCTCTTGCATTTTTGAGATAAATTTGCACATGTTGGGTAGAGTTTGCACATTTTGAATTGATCGATTTTCAATGAACATGACCATTGCGAGACACGTTTACATCGCTAGTTAGACTAGCTTGAAATTATTACCCGTCCCGGTCATATTCAAAGATCATCTCTCAAATTGGTACATTCTACTCAGACAATTCCTTTGCGAGACACGTTTACATCACTGGATAGCCAGCTTGAAATTATTACCCGTCCCAGACAAGATTTTCGATTTCAGACATTTAATTTTCATCAATTCGAGGGTTCATACTGAGTCAAGCTCTTATTGAGATTCAATCCATGAAATTTAACCTTTTTTATCACATTTTAATCACGTCTTCTCCCCCTCAAAAATATCATTTAGTGATATTTTTGATATCAACTGATTAAAATAAAGATTTTTGGAGAGAAAGACGGACTTTTAGCATGAATTTGGAACATTTTTTGTTTTTAATTTTTATACTCCCCCTTAGATAAAGCATATTGTTAAACATTTGATTTTAAGAGGGAGTTTTGTTTTTGAAAATCTTGAGCACAGAATTTGAGAAAGATTTTGAAAAATCTTTTTGAGAAATCTTGATCATGTGCTCAAGGATTTTTTGATTTTGCCATTAACATTACGAATCCTGATCTGAAATAATTAGAAGTCATCAATGTAGCGCGGGTTTCGTATTGAAATATACGAAAGCCGTTGTGAAGAAATTTTGAGAAACGACATGTTTTGAAAACATTTAAATGAACTCTCGCTCAAGCATCTGTACATGCCCGTATCATTGTTGAATGACATTTCTAGGTACGTACAGAATATCGATTATACGAGAGACATGTCGTGAGAAGAATATTTTTGGTTTTTATATTTTTTACTGTTTTTGTGTTTTTGAAATTTTTCTATTTTTAGAGTAAATTGCAAAAATCATCCTTGTGGTTTGGTCAAATTGCACGTTTGGTCCCCACTGTTCATTAAGTGCAAAAATGGTCAGGATTTGGCACTGTTTCATTCACTTTTGGTCCTTCATCCTTCGAACCACAAGGACGAAACGTGCAATTTGGCCAAACCACACGGACGTTTTTTGCAATGCCGAAGGACCAAAAGTGAATGAAACAGTGCCAAATCCGGACCATTTTTGTACTTAATGAACAGTAGGGACCAAACGTGCAATTTGACCAAACCACAAGGACGATTTTTGCAATTTACTCCTATTTTTATATTTTGTTTTTGTTGTTTTTCAAATTTTGTATTTTGTTTTTCAAAAATATTTACATGCGAAGCTTTTTGAGATAATTCAAGAAGATTCGAGAAGAATTTCTAACTCTTCGGGAGTTAGGCTTCGCATTTCAATTCGTCGAACTAAGTTATCAAACCGCTCTTTTGGGAGGGCTTTAGTAAATAGATTGGCGAGTTGGTATTCAGTCTTCACGAAAAATAATTCAACAGTACCATTTTCAACGTGTTCCTTTATGAAGTGGTAGCGGACTCTAATATGCTTGGTCTTGGAGTGTTGAACTGGATTGCACGAGATGGCTATGGCACTTTTTGAATCACAATACATAGGTATGCGGTCGAAAGAGAAACCATAATTTGTGAGTTGTGTCCTCATCCATATAACTTGGGCACAACACGCAGATAGAGACACATACTCGGTTTCTACGGTTGATAATGCAGTACAATCTTGTTTCCTTGATGACTAGCCTACTAGCTTTTCTCCCAAAAATTGTGCTCCCCTGGATGTACTTTTTGCGGTAACTTGGCAACCAGCATGATCGGCATCTGAAAAGGCTGTTAGTGTAAACTCTGAATCCTTCAGATACCAAAGTCCCATATTAATGGTTCTTCGTAGGTACCAGAAGATCTGTTTAACCTCTTGGAGGTGAAGTTTGGTAGGCCTTGCCTGAAACCGTGCTAATAAACATACAGCAAAATGAATATCGGGTCGACTTGCTGTGAGATACATGAGAGAACCAATCATGCTTTGATATTTCTTCGGATCCATGGGTTTCCCATATAAATCAGCTCCTATTTTGGGTGAAGTGACCATTGATGTACCAACAGAGTCACAATTTTCCATACCATGTTTCTTTAAAATCTCAATTGTATATTTAGCTTAATTGATTTATAAAAATACCACGTGGGGATTGATGAATTTGTAAGCCAAGAAAGAATTTTAGTTCCCCCATCATAGACATTTCAAATTTGCTTTTCATGAGTTTTTCAAAATGTTTTGAATGTTTCGGATTAGTGGACCCAAAGATTATGTCGTCCACGTAAATCTGAACAATCAAAATGTCATCTTTGAATTATTTAGTAAACAAGGTCGGGTCAATTGTTCCTTTGGTGAAATTATTAAGAAATAGGAAAGATGATAATTCATCATACCACGCCCTTGGGGCTTGTTTCAAACCATAGATAGCTTTCTTTAGCTTGTAGACGTAGTCGGGATGATCTTTGTCAACGAATCCATCTGGCTGACTCACGTACACCTCTTCTTTCATAGTTCCATTCAAGAAAGCTGTCTTGATATCCATCTGATAGACCGTGATGTTTTTGTGAGCTGCGTATGCTAAGAAAATCCTGACCGCCTCAAGTCTTGCTACAGGCGCGAATGACTCCTCAAAATCTATTCCCTCTTCTTGTCTGAATCCCTTGGCCATGAGACGAGCTTTGCTGCGAATGACAGTCATCTCTTCATCCTTTTTGTTCTTCCATAACCACTTAAGATCAATGACGAGTTTGTCAATTGGTCTCGGCACTAAATCCCAAGTGTCATGTAGCTTGTATTGGAGAAGTTCTTCCTGCATTGCTTCAATCCAAGCATTGTCTGCCATCGCCTCCCGAATGTTCTTTGGCTCTTTTAGACTGACTGAGCAGACGTAGATGCACATGTCGCAATCGGTGGCGAGTTGTCTTCTCGTCTGTACTGGCCTTGAAGGTTCACCAATAACGTCATCTATTGGATGGTCTTTAGTCCACTGGTACCTTGGATTTGAAGAATGTGTGTTAGTTGGTTCATGTAACCGAGAAGAAGATTCAGTCGAATCCGTTGGAAATGGGTTTTCGAATGGTTCTTCTTCTAACACAGCATCGTTTTGTTGTTGTTCTTCTTGAATTGGTGTGTTTTGGTTTTGCTCATCAACTCTTGGTAACAAAATCTCAATTACTGGAGTTGCTGGAGTAGATGTTGATGATATTGAGGGAGTTGGTGCGTCAGCTTCGAATGTTGTTGATGCATCTTGCGGTGGTGGTGGTGGTGGATGATTTTGAGCGGGTACAGCGGAACGTTGTTGTGATGCATTTGTCGAAGCTCCACCATAGTACTCATCATACATAAACTCGAAGAAAGTTTCCAGTTCTTGATTTGTTGGTTTGTCAGTAGTAGTTGACTAAGCGTCTTGGGATACGAGTCCTGAACTGATATGTCCAGAAGTCTGACTGTTTTGTGCGGGTCCTAATCTGGTATGATTAGAAGCCATCGGGTTAAGCGCGCGTTCTAGAGCGAGTCTCTCAGAAGCCATTTGTGAAATCTTGTCAAACTTCACATTCATCGTCTCCATTACTCTTTTAGTCCTTCTGTTATACACCCTGAATGCCCTCGACTTGTCTGAGTAACCAATGAAGATTCCAATATCACCCTTAGCTTTCAGTTTTCCCAGATCTTCTCTGTCGTTCGTAGGATAGCACAAAGCGCCAAATACATGAAGGTAAGAGATATCGAGTTTTCTGTTGTTCACTAATTCATATGGGGTGTAGGTTATTCACAAGCAAAGAAACACAAGTTGGGATCTTAATATGGATCGAATATGAAGGAGTTTAGAGAGAAGAAGAGATGGAACCTTAGAGAGAGAGAAACCAAAGAAAGAGAAATGTATAAAACTTTGTGAAGGTCCAACCCTCTCCACATGAGGAGAGGGCTATTTATACTACTTGATATTACTAGCTAGTTTGCCCCTATCGGGTTGTGGAGCAAGCTGACAGTGGGGAAAGCCCCGACCTACTCCACAATAATAATTATAACTAATCTACTACTAATATTACTAGTTATACTACGAGCTATTTAACATAAATGAGTGCTCGGGGTGACCGAGTCTTCAACTGAATATTTATATTCCTAACAATCTCCCCCTAAGGGAGGTCACCCCGAAAACAGTGTTCAAACTTCAAGCACTCTTTTCATGAATCTTGACTCCGTAGCTCGTAGACATTGATTCTTCAGTTTCATTAGTCATTGTGCCTTCAGAAGTGATCTTTTGATGACTATTCTTTGTCTTGGATGATTTTGAGTATTCTTTGAAAATATCATCCCACTTGAGTCTCCAAGTCATCTTTCAGTTGTAAGTCTCCATGTGATGAGATATACTTTGAGCCGACATGCTCACACTATTCTGGGTCATGATCTTCAGCATCAGAGTTAGCAGAAGCTGTGTTGAAGGTCTTTAGGTTGACCATGACTTTGTTGAATTGCATTGTTGATGTAGTGTGAACAGGTGGTAGAGGATTGGCAACTTGTCTGCAACAAGCTACACCAGCAACCAGCTACAGCATTCCACAACTACAATCGCCAGAAGTTCCTGCATACGACAGTTAGCAACAAATCGACCGGTACTTACAGGTTTGGACTTCGAAATCGTCAACAGCATAGTGTGAAGACTTTCTCTAATCCTTACCAAGACCGTTCCTAATCGAAAACCCACAGAGGGCCTTTTAAGATCGTACCGTAGTACATCAACGATTAGGTGAGTCGCTGGAGTTCACTCCACGACTGTAGACCGTTTGAAACCGCCGTGACCACTAGGCGTAATCCACGAGGAATTACCGAAGTGACCTGCTTTCAGGGCTGTTTGATGTTGACCATGGCAGGAATTTCCATTCAATCATTGAGAGTTACATTTGTAACTTCTCTCATAAATGTTCTGGCAGATTGCTAAGATCTGCGTAGGACTCATAAGTTTACAACTGGTGTCCTTAATGTTGAACTACCAGTGTAGAAATAATTCGTGTCCCTATGAGATCTTATAATGCATCTCGTGGCTCTAGACTCAATTGTGCGTTTTGATTTGGTGATCGGAGGCTGGAGAGGACTGCCACCTTTTCAATATCATCTAACTCGGAGTGAGAGAGACGATAGAAATGTATTGAACTCCGTGACAATTGAAACAAGAATCCTTTGAGGGACCTTGAGTGGCTAGGGAGGGTTGTGCAGCGTATCACTGGGTCCATGATACTTTGTCTTCAATGTCAGCAATCAACTAAGTGATTCTGACAGCATATGAATTGACCCGGTTTCTGCCTAAGTTGTAAGGAGGGCTTCTTTCTTTTCACCCTTTATCTTTACAATTCTTTTTCATTCTTCAACCCCTTCAGTGCACACCGAGACTTCATAACTAGCACCTTGTTGGGTTTGTTCCAGTACTAGCTCCATCTCAGTCGGCACTTTTCCCTTATCCATTTTTCTCCTTTTTAATCATACCTAAGGACTTCTACACTAGCTAGTGGATTGTCCCTGGGTAGATCCCTCCGGCTCTGGCGGGATCGTGGGAACTTGAGCCTAACCTAACCATCCTTATAACTCCATACATTAATTAAAATGGTCGGTCTTTGGTATTCTTCCACGATTGCCATAAACCAAATTTTTGAAAAATCTCTCAATGTGTTCATGATTCTGAAACACATTTTTACAAACACTTGAGAGTTTTATATTTTTCAAATGCTCCCCCTCAACATGTGCTCGATTGATTATTTTATAAATTTGCACATGTTAGGTAAAGCTCGCACTTTTTGAATTGATCAACTTTCGGTGAACATGACCGATTCGAGACACCCTTACATCACTGGTTAGACCAGCTTGAAATTATTACCCGTCCTGGTTAAATTCATAGAAAGTATCTCGAAACGGTACACTCTACTCAGACACATCCTTTTCGAGACACGCTTACATCACTGGTTAGACCAGCTTGAAATTATTACCCGGTCAGGATATGTCCTTTCGATCAATGACAGTATATGTTTCGTCAATTCATTTGTTAAGTCGGAGTCACGCTCACATGAGATGCCAAATCCTTGTTGTTTCAACAAACCATTTGCTCCCCCTTAATATGTGCATTGGTATACAAAAGAGTTTAGCACATATGGGAGAGCTTACTTTTATGTTCCAAAATATCACATTTTATCAGATTTCATATTTAAATCACATTCTCTCCCCCGATCAAAAATTTCAAACCAATTGAGATTTGTGATCCCAAGTGATTTAAATAAGTTAGAAAAATGTGGGAGAAAATGTGTCTGATTTAATGTTTTCTGATAATGGTGTATACAATACTCCCCCTCAAACCAAGAGAGAGTGTCACTGCTGATGTTGCACAATGTTTAGAAAAAGGTGTCAAAAAATTTGAACAAAGACTCTCCCCCTCAATTAATGACCCGTTTTCTATTTAAAGAGCTGTAGTCATTCAATTGAACGAGAAGTATTTGTGAAAATTTAAGTCCAATTTACCACCTTGTGAAACATCAAAAACTTCTCCTAAAGAATCATAGAACTGGTGAGTTTATGATATAAAGAAGATTTCTCTTCTTTTACACTAAATGATGCACTGAAGCGTACATCAGATCGGAAAAACATGGATATAACGTAATCCATGCCCAGGTGAACATCACCCAGTTTGGAGGAACAACCGTCTTTTTGACGACGTGTTTTCCTCAATGGATAGCGCGGGTTGTAGTATGAAGTAACTGCAAGCCATTAAGACATGTTTTAACCAATTAGTATAACTTCTGCTCGAGCTTCATTTAAAGACCCGTGTCATTATTGAATGACATTTCTAGGTCCGTAAATGTTATCGATAAACAGAAGACATGCCTAGATGAGACTATTTTTGGTATTTTCTGATTTTTTCAATTTTTATGGTTTTTTTAGGTTTTATATTTTTCTATTTTCGTTTTTTTTTAAAGATATATACAGATATATACAAGGATATGAGAAGATAACCCGTTACTCCTCCTTTTCATCCTGAAGACACTTGAGGGTTTCAGGTGTCAAGCTCTTCATTCCAAGACGCAGGATAATAAACTGAAACCTTTCTCTCGGGAGAGCCTTGGTGAAGATGTCTGCTAGCTGAAACTCTGTCCTCACAAAATACAGCTCCACAATTCCCTTTTCAACCTGTTCCCTGATGAAGTGATGCCTGATGTCGATGTGCTTTGACCTGGAGTGCTGGACATTGTTGCAACAAAGAGCAATGGCGCTTTTGTTGTCACAATACAGAGGAATTTTGTTGTATGAGAATCCATAGTCTGAGAGTTGTGACCGCATCCATAGAATTTGTGCACAACAGGCCGACATAGCAATGTATTCAGCCTCAGTAGAAGATATGGACGTGCTCATTTGCTTCTTAGAAGACCAACTAACCAACTTTTCCCCCAAAAACTGAGCTCCTCCTGAAGTACTGCGACGGGTGTCCTGACACCCCGCATGATCAGCATCAGCATAAGCCGTTAACTCCATGGCCGTGTCCTTAGGGTACCAGAGACCCATATGGACTGTTCCTTGAAGATACCTGAAAACCCTTTTTACTGCTTCTAGATGCTTTTTGGTAGGCTTGAATTGATATCTCGCACACATGCAAACAGCAAATAGAAGATCTAGTCTACTTGCAGTAATGTACATTAAGGATCCAATCATGCTTCTGTATTTTGTTTGATCAACTGGAATCCCTGAAGGGTCTTCATCTAGCTTTGTTCTGTCTACCATGGGAGTGTCAACTGGCTCACTCGAATCAAATCCAAACTTTTTCAAGATCTCGTGTGCGTATTTGGACTGATTGATGAATATGCCTCCGGGACTTTGAGATACTTGTAATCCTAGGAAGAACGACATTTGTCCCATCATTGACATTTGAAACTTGGAACTCATCTCCTTTGAAAATCTATCACATTCACTAGGATCAGATGAAGCAAATATGATATCATCTACATAAATCTGAACATGTAGTAGATGTTTTCTTGACTTCCTGGTGAATAATGTTGGATCAACAACACCCTTTGAGAATCCATTTTCTAGAAGAAACTTGGACAATGTATCATACCATGCCCTAGGTGCCTGCTTTAACCCGTAAAGGGCCTTCTTCAAGCGGTAAACATGAGTAGGATGTTCAGCATTCACAAATCCTTCAGGTTGACTCACATATACTTCTTCCTTTAAGTCACCATTCAGGAAAGCTGTTTTGACATCCATTTGGTAGACTATCATATTCCGACTTGCAGCATTGGCCAGGAATATTCTAATAGCTTCAATTCTAGCAACTGGAGCAAATGATTCTTCAAAATCAATGCCCTCTTCTTGTCTGTATCCTTTTGCAACTAACCGTGCCTTGTTCTTTAAAACATCACCATGCTCATCAAGTTTCACCTTGAAAATCCACTTGAGAGCAATAATCATAGCACACTCTGGAGGAGGCACCAACTCCCATACTTCAAGTCGATCAAATTCGTGAATTTCATCTTGCATGGCCTCGAACCAGCAGTCTTTGGTCATTGCTTCTTTGGCATCTTTTGGTTCGACTTTAGACATAACGGAATTGAAGAAACACCACAGTGCATCTGTAGCTAGTTGTTTACGAGTGGATACAGGACGAGAGGGATTGCCTATGATGTTGTCAATTGGGTGATCGTTGGTCCATTTTCTGAGATGGTCATGAGGTTGAGGGTTTTGAACTGATGTTGCCGTACTGTGTTCTTCGACAGAGGACGTGTCTGTTGAGGGTTCAGGAGCAAATATGTTCTCAAAAGGAACATCATTTGTAGGAGCAAACGGATTAACTTCCAAAGAATGATCATCTGCAGATTCTTGTTGCACCGGAGAGGATTGAGTGTTTGATGATGAGGGTGATTGACTTGCAGCTGGGGCATTGATACTGATTGAGACTGATGCTGATGGGTCTTCAGAACCTTGCGGAACATTAGCCTCAGTAATAGGAAGAACGGCTGCACCATTTGAAGTTGTTACATCTGTTGCGTCAAAATATTCCTCAAACATTGAATCAAATAACTTCTTCAACTCCTCACTCGTTGGTGGAATGAAAGACTCTGCAGGCGTGGGATTCTCTACAAGCCCTGAACTAATTGGTCCAGGTGTCAAAAGTGTAGGATCGGGTCCAGAACTGGTTTGTCCTGAAGCAAATTGCTCACTTAGCTCGTCGAACGTGACATGGATGGTTTCCATGATTTGTCGGGTTCTCTTATTGTAGATTCTGTACCCTCTACGGTCCGGTGCGTATCCAACAAAAATACCTACGTCTGCTTTAGCTTTTAACTTTCCCAAGTCTTGACTGTCATTAGTTGGATAGTGATGCGCGTGATGTGTCGTTGCGGTTTAGCAGTTTTAATGCCTACTCAAGTTTTAAATTTATATTTAGCCGACTTATCAATAACACACACACTTAACGAGCAGTGTACCCGGTCAGTATGAATATAACGGTAAGTAGAGTGTCGATCACTAAGAGTGGAACGTATTATCTAGTTATTCTAATCAGTATTTTAATATTCTAACGCAAGGGGGTTTCAGCCTGAGAGACTGGCACGAATTTGGTTGCAATTAAATAATAAACTAAACCAATAGGCACGAATCAGCAAGTAGCACACACGTACACAGATAAATACTCGAGACAATAAGAAGATCTGTCCTTTATGATTAAGTAGTTTGTCACTTGTTTTATTGATAGCTTTATATGAAGTGTATGTAGTTAACCCTTTCTCGTTGGTCCTATTCTTATCGGCGAGTAAACCCTTAATGATTACTTATGTCTAAAAGTTATTCCTAAGTGATCAATTTAGTAACAACCGTGGGAGCCACATTATTTTCCGCAGTCAAATGCGCAGGCCACTAATAAACACAGAGGTTATCAATGCACTAATAAGTAGTAACCAAAGACATCAACATATAAACTTTAATTGATGGGAAAGCAGTTTTAAGGGAGTGCAATCTTTCCGTTGTCACATTACACAAGCCATCAATCCTGATGAATTAAAGTTTGCTAACACAATAAAACAAAACTACTTAATGAATTAAACACATGCAGCACCTTCTTACAGCTCTTGTATCCTTGATTTGAGTGTGTCTTGTGCTGCTGCCTTGACTGAATTCGTCCTAGGGTTTTTGGTCTTCGGTCTCGTATATAATATATGGCCCCTCGAATTCGTCTTGTCTTGGGGTATTTATAGTTTCTGTCTGAGGGTAAGATGCGGCGCATCTATTAAGTAGATGCGGTGCATGTACTTAACTTCGCGTGGGGTCCAAGATTATAATATTCAGGAATATTCGTACACCGCCAGAAGATGCGGCGTATCTTTATCTTTGGATGCGGCGCATGTCCTCTTGAATCTTGGATCGTATCTGGTGAGATCTTGATAGCGATGCGGCGCATGTCATGAGTGAGATGCGGCGCATCTGGAGCAGATTTGACTTGATCTTGTCCATTTCAGTAGACTCTTCACTTTATGCTTGTTTTGCTCCGTAATTAGTCCAAAATCGCCAAGTTTCACCAAATGCTTGTTTTTACCTGAGAATTACAAAAGTAAACGATTAAGTATCAATCCTCATACATAATATAGTAAAACAAGTCAAATTAATAGGATAAATGATAGTAATAAAATGTACTTATTTGAGTTCATCAAATATCCCCCCACTTGAACTTTACTTGTCCCCAAGTAAACCTTAGAATTAATCTTATGAAAATGTATCCTAAAAATGTTAGGATTTATTTTTATATTTAAGCATGTATTCATTTTTTGTCATAATCACACAACTAAACACTTAACGAATTAGAAGTAGAATAAAAATATTTCGATAAAAGCAAATCTAATCGTTTAACTGTCCAGTCGCGACGAATATTCTATCATAAGCTTGGCAAGTATACACATCTCCCCCACTAAAGCCAAGGAATAACAAGTCTAAAGCGGTAAAAAGGGTTTTTTAGGCTTAAGGGTTAATTATTCTTATTCACTATCGATCTCAAATTCCAGAAAAAGGCGACAAAATCACAAATACATGATCGAATCCACGAACACGATACTTGCAATTGCTCAAATCCTTAACTCGAATAGGCTAAAGATAGGTCCAAACTTCACCAATAATAATATATCAAAAAGGGCGAAAAAATCATAAATACATAGCCGAATCCACGACTACGATACTTAAGATTGCTCAAATCCCTAATCTCAATAAATCAAAGGTTTGGTTGGATAAAGAATAGGGTATGGATAATATTTGGGATATAAATTGGTGTAAAATAAAAAAAATAAACAAAACAAATAAATTAAAATCCTAAGTGTGGTTAATCACTATCCCAACCATCCCATGAATAAGACTCATATCATTGAATAACTCACGCTTTAACACTTGAAACACACGCTTTAGGTAGACACGAATTATACTTAACAAGATCTTAATCAAAGAATAAACCTTAGTTGACGTTCCCATAACTGCCAACTCCCATTTCAATCCATAAATATAATGTACAACAAATAGTGGTGATATCGACCACTTACATAACTTTACATCGTTGGTTAAAACAAACATCCAACTTTCTTCTTTTTTTCTTTTTCTTTTCTCATTTTTTCGATTTTTTTTTTTTTTTTTTTTTTTTTTTTTTTTTTTTTTTTTTTTAACATGAAACATAAACATAGATGTGTAAAATTTCACCACATCACCAAAACAATAATTCTGGATAATTTTTCCATACTTTTCATAACTTCAGAAATAACGGTAATAGTGAAAGTAGTAAACACACGAAAAATAAACTCATAGATGTACAATATTTACTTTCACTCCAATTGCATTGTGCAATTTCCCGACCTAACCATAGATAATGAATTACGCACGCGAACACAAGTAATGTAAGGAAACACACTTTGCCTATAGCAATTAACCAACCACGGATTCTAATCTACAGGGTAGGCTAAGGTGTAAGGTGTAACGAAACATTTTAAACAAAGGTGTAAGAAACGAAAGGAATGGCTCTGAGTGTTTTTCTAGGGGTATCTTACTCTAAAAATGAGAGTAACAAAAAGGGTTTATACGGGGGTTAACTAACCAGTGTAGTTAGCTAATAACACATAACATATAAGGCTATTTGGGTGTAATCCTAGAAATTTACCAATTTAGACAAGTCATTCCAATTATATAAATAATACTTATTATGGTGGTCTCGAATAGTATACAAGCCAAGTTCTAAAGTTTACAAGTCACCGGCACACTCATAGATTTGTGAATTTTTGAAAAATCACAATTTTTGAAAATAACGTCATGTGTGCAGCTATGCAACTTAGACTCTAAACAAAAACATGCTAAAAATTTTAAATTTTGATATATTAAGCACATTTTAAGCATATTTTGAAAAGTTTAGGACAAGTAAGTGTTAAGTGTTCTAATTCTCCAATCCCCCCACTTAAGTTAAACAACGTCCTCGTTGTTTGTATAAAAGGTTAAAAACTGGAAAATAAAAGAATTAGAACAGAAAAACTCCCCTGAGATTTGCTCGGTATGATCCTCCATTAGTATTAGAGCAAAAATCATCTTTCTTGTGGATTAGAACGTTTAATTCTTCATAGCTGATGTATCCGCAGGAATCTATAATACCACCAAGGCTTCAAAACACACCTAAGATAAGAAAGGTTCAAACTTGCATAATACATTAGTAGTTAGGTAAAAATAAAACGTAAAAATTAAAAATGAAAATCATCAGGTCAGTCGATGCGCCGTATCTTATGGAAGAAGATACGCCGTATCGAGCCTGGAATAAATACGGATCAGAATAAAAGATGCGCCGCATCCTTAACCAGGGATGCGCCGCATTAAAAATAAACTGATAAAAAGTTTTAAATTCGAAAATAAAAAATGCAGAAAAATAAAATAAGATATGACCATTTGCAGGAGATGCGTCGCATCTCAGAATTGAGATGCGCCGTATCCTCGGCGGTCTGACTGACTCGACACAAACAGAAAATTAAAAGATAAATCCGGGTTGTCTCCCGGTAAGCACTTGTCTTTATTCCAGAGTCTTCAAGTTAGACTCACGTTCAGCTCTTTAATATCGATCATTGAAGGAGTCAGAAACATCGCGCTCCCTCATCGCTAATTCAGTAATATTGAACACTCCTTGCTTGTCCTTTATTTCCACGCCGTTCTTCTTTAATACCTGTATAAACAAAGTCCTGTCCCTCTCGGGCAGAGATGACAAAATGATAGACGGGAAATTTTTATTATCATATAAGCATAAATAAGCAAGGTGGGGTGGTAGTTCAATAAACACATCATTATTCAAACTCTTTTTCTCAACTATTCTCCTACGTTTGTTAATTACTACACAATCATACCACTCATCATCAGAATCATTGACAGCATCGCGTCTAAGTTCGGTAGGTACATTAAGGTCAATAAATTCCTCAAAGTTCTCATCATTAGGATTAGTTGAGTTGTTTTGAATCAATGTTTCCCCCATAAGCCTAGCTTCTAGATCTAGGTCCATACGTTCTCTTAATCCTAGCATGTAGACACCTCTAATTATGCTTTTAATAGGATCTTGGCACTTATAGACCAGTTTATTATTCCCTACCCTTAATGAGATTTTTCTTTTAAACACATCAATCTTAGCATGGGCAGTAGACAAGAAAGGTCTTCCAAGGATTAAAGGAACCTTAACATCCTCGGGCATATCTAAAATAACAAAGTCTACAGGGAAAATAAACTTCTCAATCTTAACTAGCACATTATTAGCAATCCCTTCAGGTCGTTTTACCGTTTTATCAGCCAATTCAATAAGTAATTTAGTTGGTGCTAATTTTCCTAGTCCTAGGGTAGTGAATGTCTTAAGAGGCATAACACTAACACTAGCTCCTAAGTCAGCTAACACATTATTGAAAGATATATCATTAATAGAACAAGGTAGAGTAAAACTTCCTGGGTCTTTTTCTTTATGAGGCAAGGCATTTAAATCAGTTGCAGAGCTCCCTTCTTTCATTGTAGCCTTGATCTCCTCTTCAATCTTTGTCTTTTCTTTTAGTAGTCTTCTTAAACTGATTGAAGAATTAAAGAAAAATTCGGGTCTTGCACCATCATTACCATTCATCGATCTTCTAGGTATGTTAGGAGTGACTTCTTCAGTGGTGCTTATGGCCTTGACATGATCCCTTGGGTTGGTTTCAGTTGAGCTCGGTAAACTTCCGTATCCCCTTTCTTGAAGAACTTTGCTCATTTGACCAATTTGTTGTTCCAGTGCTTTGATCGAAGCTCCTTGATTTCTTGTAGTAGTGTCCGTTGAAGCTCGTATTTCTTTGATCATAGCAGTATTCTCTTCATGTCTTTTAGCAGCATCGGCCATAATTTGCTTTAGAGTGTCATCTAAAGTCTGCCTCCTTTCTTGATAAGCGGGATTGAAGTTATTCTTTTGATAGAATCCCGGTGTAGCTTCCCTAAATCTTCCTGAAGGTCGGAATGGTTGTCCAAATTGGGTGTAATATGCTTCTTCAAACGTCTCACTTTCATTCTTATTCGGGCAATCTTTAGTGTAGTGAGGTCCTTCGCACTTTTCACATCCAACTTGGGCAGCATACACTCTTTCATCTCGCTTCTTCATCTCTCTACTAATTTTATCCAATTGAGCTTGAATAGCAGCAATCCCGTCAAAATTAGTGCTGCTCTTAGATCTAGTAGAGGTCCCATCGTGCCATTTCTGAGAATGATCAGCAGCTTCTTGGATCGCTTTCCTAGCATTAGTTGCATTCATTTGAGGTACAGCTCCCTTAGCATCCAAAATCTGTCTAGTAGGCACGTCCAGTCCTTGATAAAACAATATTATCTCCTGCATAGGGGTTAGATAGTGTTGAGGACATTTTATTAATAAATCTTTAAATCGTTCCCAAGCTTGATAAAGAGTTTCATCAGGCTCTTGCTTGAAACTGTTGATAGCCTCCATTTTTTTAGCAGTCTTAGCAGGTGGACAATATCTCTTCAGGAATTTGCTCTTCAAACCTTCCCATGTAGTGATTGAACTAGCAGGTTCATTCCTTAGCCACTTGTTAGCAGCTCCTTTTAGTGAGATTGGAAAGATTCTAAGCATGAGTTGATCGTCAGTGACTCCTTCTGAAGTAAACAAATCTGCAATCTCCAGGACCTTTTCAACATGCTCATTAGCATCCTCATGTTCCGTCCCACTGAAAGCATTCTCTCTGAGTTCTTTGAGAAACTGACCCTTCAACTCAAATTTTGACTTATCATCAAATTTTGGTCTAGCAACTCCTGAAGTGTAATCAGCACGGGTACTGTTCATGTATTCCTCCATAGTAGTGTTTTCGCCCATTGTTTCTGTTTCAACTTCCTCTTTTTCTTCAGAAAAGTAATCAAGCTCGAGTGAACTTGAAAGATCAAAGCTTCTTGTGTTGAAAAGCCTTCTAAGCGAATGTAGGGCGCGTTCAGGATCTTCGAAAGGTTGAATTAAGTTCTTAGTCGAACTCCTGGTCATGCACTTCCTGAAACCAACACAAAAATATCAGTAGGGCATGCTCGAGAAAGTAGTGTATCAGAAAATTAACAACGAAAACGGAATACGAAAAATTAAAGTTACTGATATCTGCAGACGATGCGCCGTATCCAAAAAGTTGGATACGCCGTATCTTATAATCGTTAAAATTAAATCAGACTTTTATTCAGACAATAGATACGCCGCTTAGAAAATTAGAATGCGCCGTATCAATTTAAATTAATCAAAAATCGATATTTATTTAAAATTAAATGCGTCGTATTAACGAAAGTTAATGCGCCGTATTTTCGTTACGTATCAAAATATAAGATTTTTGATTTAGAAGATACGCCGTATCGATAAAAATCGATACGCCGTATCTGTTTAATAATTCGAAAACTGTTTTTAATTAAAATAATAGATACGCCGTATCTGCTAAAGCAGATGCGTCGTATCGCGTTAATGTTTAGAGAAATTTTTTTTTATTAAAAACAGATACGCCGTATCTTGGGGAAAAGATGCGTCGTATCGCTTTATCGCTTAGAAAAAATTTCTTATTAAAAACAGATACGCCGTATCTTGGGGAAAAGATGCGTCGTATCGAATTAATTAAACGCGTTGTATTTTATAAAAATTGAACGCAATACGCCGTATCTGAAAAATCAGATGCGCCGTATCGTTCGATTTAGCTCAGTACAACGATAGCAGAACACAAAAAATACGAAAAATAAAAACACACAAAAATAAACACAAACAAAAGCAAACAAATAACACACAAAAACAGAAAATATGCAAAATAGTACAATGAATGCAAATTAATCTAATACACAACAAAATTAGCGGTTAGATAAAAAAATTAAAAACCTAATTAAAATACTAATCAAATTAACAGATAATAACAATTCACTCCCCGGCAGCGGCGCCAAAAACTTGATGCGCGTGATGTGTCGTTGCGGTTTAGCAGTTTTAATGCCTACTCAAGTTTTAAATTTATATTTAGCCGACTTATCAATAACACACACACTTAACGAGCAGTGTACCCGGTCAGTATGAATATAATGGTAAGTAGAGTGTCGATCACTAAGAGTGGAACGTATTATCTAGTTATTCTAATCAGTATTTTAATATTCTAACGCAAGGGGGTTTCAGCCTGAGAGACTGGCACGAATTTGGTTGCAATTAAATAATAAACTAAACCAATAGGCACGAATCAGCAAGTAGCACACACGTACACAGATAAATACTCGAGACAATAAGAAGATCTGTCCTTTATGATTAAGTAGTTTGTCACTTGTTTTATTGATAGCTTTATATGAAGTGTATGTAGTTAACCCTTTCTCGTTGGTCCTATTCTTATCGGCGAGTAAACCCTTAATGATTACTTATGTCTAAAAGTTATTCCTAAGTGATCAATTTAGTAACAACCGTGGGAGCCACATTATTTTCCGCAGTCAAATGCGCAGGCCACTAATAAACACAGAGGTTATCAATGCACTAATAAGTAGTAACCAAAGACATCAACATATAAACTTTAATTGATGGGAAAGCAGTTTTAAGGGAGTGCAATCTTTCCGTTGTCACATTACACAAGCCATCAATCCTGATGAATTAAAGTTTGCTAACACAATAAAATAAAACTACTTAATGAATTAAACACATGCAGCACCTTCTTACAGCTCTTGTATCCTTGATTTGAGTGTGTCTTGTGCTGCTGCCTTGACTGAATTCGTCCTAGGGTTTTTGGTCTTCGGTCTTGTATATAATATATGGCCCCTCGAATTCGTCTGGTCTTGGGGTATTTATAGTTTCTGTCTGAGGGTAAGATGCGGCGCATCTATTAAGTAGATGCGGCGCATGTACTTAACTTCGCGTGGGGTCCAAGATTATAATATTCAGGAATATTCGTACACCGCCAGAAGATGCGGCGTATCTTTATCTTTGGATGCGGCGCATGTCCTCTTGAATCTTGGATCGTATCTGGTGAGATCTTGATAGCGATGCGGCGCATGTCATGAGTGAGATGCGGCGCATCTGGAGCAGATTTGACTTGATCTTGTCCATTTCAGTAGACTCTTCACTTTATGCTTGTTTTGCTCCGTAATTAGTCCAAAATCGCCAAGTTTCACCAAATGCTTGTTTTTACCTGAGAATTACAAAAGTAAACGATTAAGTATCAATCCTCATACATAATATAGTAAAACAAGTCAAATTAATAGGATAAATGATAGTAATAAAATGTACTTATTTGAGTTCATCAGATAGCAAAGTGCACCAAACACACGAAGAAATGAGAGATCTGGTTTCTTGTTATGAATTAACTCATAGGGAGTCTTTTCTTGAATGGGATGAATCAGAGATCGGTTTTGGGTGTAGCATGCAGTTGCAATAGCCTCTGCCCAGAGAAACATCGGTGCCTTTGAAAATATAAGCATGGTTCTTGCAGCTTCTACCAGAGTACGGTTCCGTCGTTCAACTACACCGTTCTGCTGAGGAGTGCGAGGTATACTTTTCTGATGTGTGATGCCAATATTTTCATAAAAGTTTCTGAGTTGTTGATTGACAAACTCAGTTCCATTATCAGTGCGGATGATTCTGACAGTCTTGTTAAGCCTTACTTGCAGCTGTTTTATCAGTTTAATGATCACCTCTGGAGTCTCATCCTTGGTTCTCAAAAACTTTACCCATGTGAACCGAGAGTAATCATCTACTATCACCAGAACATATTTCTTTCCATTTATGCTTTGTACTCTCATTGGACCGCACAGATCCATGTGGAGGGTATGAAGAACTTCCAAGTTGGTGTTGACGATTTTAGGTTTGTGGGTTTGTTTCTTTCTTTTGCCCAGTTGACATGCAGAGCAGAGATGATATTTCTCATATTTTAATCTGGGCATACCTCTAACCAGATCTTTGCGGGAAAGATTATTGATGGTACCGAAGTTCAGGTGGTTCAAACGACGATGCCACAACCATGATTTTGTTTTAGAGGCTTTTGAAAGCAAGCATATGGGAGAGGACTTCAACATTTCTTCAATAGATATGGTGTATAGATTTGTACCCCGACTACCCTTGAGAAGATCTACACCATCCAATTCCCTGACGAAACATGTGTGTTTTCTGAAAGCCACTTCCAGATCTGAGTCACAAAATTGACCCACAAAAAACAAATTGTGCCCTAATCCTTCCACATAGTAAACCCGTGAGATTACACTGTCACCGAACACATAATCTCCATAACCCATAATCGCACCAAAGTGGTCGTTCTCGAATCTAACTGTCCCGATAAACTTTTTCACAAAGTTCTTGAGCCGTGAGCGATCCCCAGTCATATGTTTTGAGCAGCCTGAGTCCAAATACCAAAGGACGATTTGTACGACCTGCATTTGAAACCAGACAACAATGGATAACTGAAATATGTGGATCCCCACTTGCAATTGGGGTCCTTTTGGTTAGCACATACAAGTTTAGGAGCAGCAATCATTTCTAATACTGATGCCTCTACTGGGGAAACTACCTTAGAGTTATTAGAAGACTTATTAGAAAGGCAGTGTGTTCCTAATGGAAGGATTCGACCAATTGGTCTCCATTCTTTAACTCTCACAATCTTATGTTTACTCAACTTAGGTAATGGATTCTTATTTCCTACACTGAATTTCCTTCCAGTGGGTCTCCATTGATACCCAACATTAGTGAAGCTTTTTCCTGTTGCTTTCCAAATTTTCATATTTCTTTCAGTTTTCCTAACATGCATAACATGGGGTGGTGCATGAGATATCAGAGACGACACAACACATTCATCAAGATTAACAGAAATTAAGCATTCGTCACATGTTTTACAGACCGTATTAGAATTCGAATTAATTACAGTACTTTTGATACTAGAATCAACACGATTCAATCTAGTCGTTACAAACTTATTGTTCCTAGGTTGGGCTTCTACTCTTTTCTTGTGATCAATCTTAGCCGGCGCTGTCCTATCATTCCTTGCATTGCCTTTAGGCTTTGACCCACTAGCTTGAGTGTCACTTTTCACTCCTGTAGAAGTAATAATGGGAACATTAGTTTGCTTTACTAACTCATGCTTTCCTGATATTGAAGTGCTGGGTTCTGATGTTCTGGATGGTAAATCAAAGGATACATGCTTGTTTTTAATAGTGGATGATGAGACACCTAATCTATCTCTTTGGTTGCTAGAACTAGGACCCGTGCTAATGGCATATTCTAACTGTTCCTGGATCCTTTTTGTGAGGACACAGGCATAACCTACTGCCTTATCAAGTGGTTTTCCTATTCTGTCTTCTTCCACAACCTCACGAAGAGTGTCAAGTCCATCCCTAAGGTGACTGAGATACATTTGATGGACAGGTCTGTTGTTTCTCATGGGAAATGGAATAGGCCCCACATCAACATCATATATTTTACAAGCAAAGACCTTTGATGAAACACAATTACAAGATGTACTTGGCATTTTTCCTTTCACCTGAGTCTTAAGATTCTTAATCTCATTTAACAAAGAAGTTATCTTTTCATTATGACTATTTCTTGTAACTTTAATTGAGTCATATAACTCTTTGTAGTGCTGTCTAATCTTAGAATTTTCTTCTCGAAAACACTCATTTTCATAATGTAACTTGTTTATGGTGTTTTGAAATTGAAAATTCTGAGAATCTGAAGACGAAGGTTTATTGGTGCCATACACATCACACTTGTTGGACTTCAATTGGGCAATTTGAGCCCTCAACAGTCGAATCGTGTTCGTGTGAGCTTGAATTTTCTCATCCCGTTTGCTTAATTCAAAATACATATCAAACTCAGGAGCATCCGAAGATGTCTTGGCATTTGATAGTTTATATCTTTCTTCTAAGTGTTGATATTTTAATTGTAAGTTAAGATAATCAACCTCAAGTTTAGAAAAACGTTTGACCATGTTATCATGGTCATCATTTTGAATTTTTTCAAGCAGTTTCAAATTCTCCCCCTCAAGCTCCACAACACGATTCTGGGTAACATTTAAAGCCATAGCATACTCATGATATTGACAAGCAGATAATGCAGAATCAGTAGCAGTAAAAAATACATCTTGTGCACTACATCTTGCAATCAAATTTTTATTAGTGATGAGTATGTTTTTCCTTTCAATCTCACGGCTCTTAAGTTCTATTTCATATTCAGTTACCTCATTTTCCATATCTTTAAACACCTTTTCCATTTCCTTTATTTCTGTGTTAAGGGCTGTTTGCATTGCTTCAAAATGCTCTTTCAGTTGTTTAAAGAATGGCATGACCTCAGTCAAGTAACACCTTTTAGCATGTTCAAAACACCTTTCCCCCTCAGTAATTCCAGTTGGTGTGATTCTCTTCTTACATGTATTATCAAAATCAGCAAACAGTTGCCAAAGCACGTATAAGCTAATTAGAGTTTTGCTTTCTGTGGGAAGAGATAGAGGAACCAAATGTCTAGGTGTATTGGGAGGATACACCGTAATGGACGCAACTTTCCTAATGAGTGGGGTATTGGCTTTAAGTTTTTCTTCCTTCATTTTTTTCATGTCTTGTGTCCAAAATATCTGTTCAGGTGTTAACTTTTTTGAGGTACAAACACAGTCAAACGATTTTCCTCGTAATAATCATGGGGTTTGATTATTACTCGGTTGGCTATGCATTCAGGATCCTTCATTTTCTCATTCATTCTTTCTCTCTTTCGCATTTCTATCTCATCAGCTTCATTCAAGGATACAACCTCAGGTGGTTCATGATTGGGCATAAACATCACATTGGCATCATTTAATGCAGGTTGGGCTACCTTAGCAATCTCATGAATAGCTAATTGAGATTCACCTACATTGCTTTCACTATGTTTGTCACTTAACTTTCTGTGCTTATACATCATTTGGGCAGTCTGTCTGGTTTGGTCTTGTGTGTACAACTTATCCTCAAGCTTATTCTTTAAGGTTTTGAGTCTAGAAAAATCATTTAAGAGTTCCTTTTCTTTTTCTTTGAATTCTAGCTTTAGTATTCTTATGCAATTTTGAGCATCCTGTTGTTGCTTAATAGATAAATCCAGCTGATTTTTCAAAGAATTTAACTCTTGTTTTAATGTTTCCTCTCTTACCCTAGATTCTTTCAGAAGAGTACACATTTGATCTTCCATTTTCTGCTCACGTGCATTCAGCTCAAACTTAGCGCGTTGTTCATACATAGCTACTTGTTCCTCATATATGTTTAGCCTAGTGATTAAGTCATCATGTGGTGCAAGTACAGTGCTTTCATGTTTCTTACATGCATTATCTACTTCACATGTATTTTCTAAGGCACACAAGTTATCAACAACACAAGCATTATTATCAACAGAAGATTCACCATCTTGTACATCAGGCACATTTTTGTTAATCAAATATTGTTCATATGGAATCATATTGCTATTTTCCATGTCAACATTATTTGAGTCAGAGACAATTGCCTGTTGTACTTCGTTGGGAAACTTTTGTTTATCAACTATTTCATATGTGTCATATAGTCTTAGTACCTCAGAAATCACAGAAGCATTTGAAGAACCAGCTTGTCGAGATGGAGAGGCCAAGGATGATAAATTGGCCATGAAGACAGTTTGAGCAGTTGGTTCTTCATCCACATCAGAGTCAAATGCATCACAATCATCAGTTTGGAAGATATTAGGATCATTGAGTGCCAGATCTTGGACAGGTTGCTCATCCACATCCGGATCAAAAGTATTACCCCCATCACCAGCTAGAAACAACAATTCGTCCTCATCCAATACCGCTCCATTCTCTTGAGCCTGCATCAACAGCATCTTGTCCTTGAAGTAATCAGAATTCTGAGGACGTTTTGGTTGATTACAGTTTCTGGCAATGTGTCCCAGACCTCCAAAATTATAGCACTTGATCTGTTTGCCTTGCCCCTGGTTGGCATTCCCTGCTCTGTTATGCATAATACCTCGACCCATGTTTCTTCCAGCTCTCCCTTGCACATTTTGAACCATAATTTTTCCATCCTCCACCATTGCAAGATTGCGCGGGTTGGATGAATTTCTTAACTGATTGTTGGTCTGGGGGAGAGAAGCTTTGAACTGTTGAACAAGTAATGATACTTGATTGGTGAGGTTATCCAGCATTTTGTCAGTCTGAGTATAGCCTGAGTCAAGTTGAGGACTCATAGTAGATGATGGTGATTGAAGTTGAGGGTATCCTTGGTTGGATGATGGTTGAGTGTTTGGTACAGCAGTTGCCATAAAGGCCAGTGGATCATTGGAAGTTGAAGGATTCAACTTTTCTCTTAGCACCCGATCAAAGAGAGCATGCTTCTCATGTTGTTGGAGATAGGCATATAGCTGTTCATAATTGGTGTCCCTCAGACCTTTGTTCAGTTTGACAGCAGTGACAAATCTGTCCCATTCTGGAGTCATGTTGTTCACAAACTTGGAGTTAAGTTGGATATTGGGCATCGTCATTCTGATTATCCTCATGTCATTTACCAACTTATGGAATCTCACATAATAGTCTGTGATATTCTCTCCTGAGTTCATTTTGAAATGTTCAAATTCATCATACAATTGAGATTCCCTGTCTTCCTTTGTGAGTTCTGACCCAGCTAACAGCATCATCACATTGTCCCATACTGCCTTGGCGTCTGTGTTGAAGTTGATGAGTTTGTAGACATCCTTTGGTAGACCTTGAATGATGATATTTGAGGCTCTAATGTCAGCATCATACCTCTTCTTTTCCTCCTCAGTAAGATCATTGTAAGTGCGAGGCCTGTCAATACCAAATGTGACTGTGCCATCTTCACCAGTAGTCACAGCATCTCTGGTAGTACCCATCTGAAATGGTCCTTCATCAATGGACTTAAGGATGTTTGCCCCATTTTCTTTCCCCAAGCAATAAAGCCGTATTCTCTATGCCCACGACTCATAGTCTGTCCTATCAAGCATAGGCGGACGGTATCAGACCCCGCTGCTTGAATGTCATCTGATGCAGTGCTAGTCATGTTGATAACAAAGTATACGGGATTTTACAGTTCTTGTGATTTAACCGAGAAATTGAATCTTTCGCGGGACTTTCTAAAATCACCAAGAGACGAACCGTAAACTAGAAGTTACTCGCAAATTAGAACAATAAATCTTAACTCAAGAGAACTCAAATCTCAATTGATCAAAACGCAAGAAGTCAAGACACCACTAGTCAAATCGCAACAAGACAAATCGCAGGATTATCAAGTCGCAATAAGTCAAATAGCAGCTAGACAAATCGCATACAATCAAGTTGTAATTTGAGAGCTATGAGACAAAACGCAATGTTCAATTTGCAGGTACACAAGTCGCAACACTCTGACACAAAACGCAACAGACAAATCGCAACCTCTGAAGATACTAATCGCCACAGACAAGTCGCAACTTCTGAGTATACAAAATGCAACAGACAAGTCGCAACTTCTGAATATACAAAACGCAACACACAAGTCGCAACTTCTGAGAACACAAGCCGCAACAGACAAGTCGCAACCTTCTGAAACACAAATTGCAAGTCACAAAAAGACAGAGCTGTCACTATCAAGGAAAAAACGCAACTTCACTACACGCCAGACAAGTCGCTATCGTAACGTTTTGTCGTTTTTGCCAAATCCGGTAAAGAGACAAGTCGCAACTTTGACGAAACACAAAACGCTGCTTTTCTTTACCCCACTAGACACAAAACGCAACGAAGAACATAAACTTCAGTAGGACAAAACGCAACTAAGAACACAAAGTACTACCCTTCGAATCTTCCAAAAACAGCCACACCAAGCCACAAAATGTGATTCCAAGCACCAAGAACAACTCCTATGTTAACCCTAAGCTTGAAAGTACAAGATCTAACACCTTCAACCAACAAAACAAGGCGCAAAATGGAATTTTTATGAAAGAAACTATTCGAACCAAACAAGTCCCAAAGCACCACGAATTTGTGAATAAACCCTTATGTGAACCTAACCATGGCTCTTGATACCAATTGTAGGTTATTCACAAGCAAAGAAACACAAGTTGGGATCTTAATATGGATCGAATATGAAGGAGTTTAGAGAGAAGTAGAGATGGAACCTTAGAGAGAGAGAAACTGATGCGTGGGATTGCGCCCTCGCAGTAGGTTTTACCTCTCGAGGGATCTCAAGAGGCTTGCAATCCCCACCAGGCAGTGTACCTGACCGATGTAGTATAGTGTAGTGGCAAGTACCGGGGGATTGATCGTTCTCTAGGGGAATAGTGTCGTTAGGATTGAAAAACTACTCTAATAGGTCTAAGGGTGAGGGAAGATTCTTTTTGTATTTTTATATTTTTATAAAAGCAAGTAAAATCTCGGGTTTGAAGGAGTGGGCGGAATTAGTTGCTAGTCAACTAACCCAAATAACTACAATTGCAAATAAAATAAAATAACTGAAAATAAAAAGGTTGTGGAACTTATATGGAGAGAAATGTGTTTACTTAGATTTCCTTACTCCCTAACTATCTTTTACCGGTTGATTAGTGTGTATTAATTGCGTGGATGACGGGTGTATTCCTTAATACCAATCGTGGGGTGGCGTACGTACTTCCCCAACTCTACAAGCTCCTACTTCACTCCTATGTCGAGCCAGCTAAGAAGCTCCTAACATGGGATCACTAGAATTCGCTCATGCATTAAATACAACCATAAAAACCTTAGTACGCATTGGTTTATGTTTCTTAAGACGTTCAAGCAAGTTACCGTATAGGAGGTTAGCCAGTTTTCTTAAGCCTAACATCGATAAACAATCATCCAATACAATTAATAACACACCAACAACCAATAATCAATAGTTAGGTTTCATTAGATCTAAGCAAACACAAGATAAATCTAGCCTAGCATGTTAAATAAAAGACAAGAACAAGATATAATCAAACAACACATAGACATATTGAATGATTAATTGATTACTTATCTTCAATTGAACATGGGAGATCCAAGGGTATAAAACCCTTAAAAATGGCAGAAAAATCGTCTTAGGGTTTCTCCTCACAAAGTTGCACACTAATGACTAAAAATTATGAAAATATATATAGGAAAACAGATCTGACGGCGTCACGTTATAGAGCGTGACGCCGTCACCTCGCCGCGATTAGGGTTTCTTGATGGCCTTCTTGACGCCGTCCCCCTTTAATCTTCCAAAATCCTCTCTGGCTTATCAAGGGTTGACGGCGTCACACTGGGGCTTGACGCCGTCACAGGTACTTTTCCAGCAGATTTTTGAGACTTTGTCGTTTTCTTCACTTTTATGCTCCAAAAACGTCCAAAATGCTTCTTTTTCCAAATTTCATCTCCAAAGTACCTAAAATGACAAAAAGGAACGATTTAGGGCAATATTTGATCAAATAAATACGATTTAGGGCTTAAATGACCCCCTAAAAGCGGTACACTTTTCGCTTCATCAAATACCCTTACACTTGAGATTTGCTTGTCCTCAAGCAAATGCGCTTTTATTCTAATCAAAATACAAGTTAGGGGTCATTTAATGCTAATATAAAAGTAATTACAACAAATAGTCGTTCCACTTTAATCATAATAAGCACGGAGATTACAGACTAGCACCTCACAAGTAGTGTTTAGATACTCACATCTCTCAGGTGTCATAAAAGTATATCTCATAAATGAAAATGGATAATATCTCTCACTACCTGTCATAGCAAATAGATTACCATAGGCTTGGGAAAGGATCAAAAACCTTCTCCACTAGGCGTAAGCACCTAAGATAAACTATCAAAGAGGGCTTTTAAACGGGTTATAACGTTAGGTGTAGGGATATGATAAACACGGTTTTGTTGGATAAAGGATATTTTACTGGTGGCGAGTTAAAGATCTTGATTAATTACATGTACAATATGGCGTTGCTAAGCCAAGACTAGACTCGACTTAAGCTAATGAAAAAAATAACAAAAAGATAAAATAAACATAAAATAAAACGGGATGGTAGTCCGTATGTTTTTTTCTACTTTTTTTTTTTTTTTTTCTTTTTTTTTTTTTTTTTTTTTTTTTTTTTTTTTTGCATACACTCTTGCCCTACCATCCAAAATAATACATCGTAGGGGGGTTGTATCCCCCTTACACTTGAACTTTTACATAACTTTACAATTAACTATTCTAATGACTCGAATTAAGATAATCGAAACACTTGGAGTACTTTTAAAATATTTAGCACATATGGGGGTAATAATGTTGTTCTTCCCCATTACTCCATTACACTAGTACTTTACCCATGAGTCTCAATCGTCCCAAAACAATATGTACAAGGATATGACTCGACTTAGCAACCATGTAATCAATTAGATAATTAACTTGGGGTTTAAACAAATGTTGTCACAATAATGCACTAAAAATGAGTGCATACAAGGTAGGCTAAGGCGATTTGGGTTTACATTTAAGTGGGGTGTAAACAAATTCTTACTTTAAGTAAAATGCTTAAAGTTAGAAACGAAAAGATAGGCTCTGAGGGGTGTACTAGGGGTATCGTGTACTAAAAATGAGTACAACGCAAAGGGTGTAGGAGAATTACTTGACCAATGTAGCCAATGTAATTATAACAAAAACACAGGTGTAAAACAATGGGTTTATCCTAATGCCTCTTATCATGTAGTAAATCTAACAACACGAATGTAGTCTCACTTGTGGCCTCGGAATGGTCCTAACGCAAGTTCTAGAATCTAAGTGCTACCGGTACACACATCATAGCATAAATGCTTTTCCTACCAATTCTAGGGGCGAACCTCACATATTTGGGGGTGGAAAATTTTTTAGTGGTACGGTTTTGTGCTAGTCATATAACTCCTATCCGTGAGACGCTCATTAAGACCAAAGTTTCACTCCTAAATGTTGTAAAAAAATTTAAATTTGGCACTAAAATTTCCCTAACAAGTATTTATCTCAGTTTTATTACACATCTACCATCAAACAAACAAAAATCAAGTGCAATTGTATTCTCTAAGGTATCATCATTTACCCTCCCCTTACACTTAAGCTGAACATTGTCCCCAATGTTCATTCAGAGGATGTAAAAGTAAATAAGGTAAAAGAATGAAAACAAATACTCCCCTGATTCGTTCGATGTGGATAATCCGGTAACATGGTTAAATCCTCCTCCAAGAAAATGAACGTTGAAAGCTTCCCTTCCGAAATATAAATCATCTTCTTGTCCAATATAACCTGTTAAACCTGAGAAAACAAACACACAAAAAAACCCAAAGCATCAACCTGAACAAAGAAAACTCACAACTAGGTGTAATTCCAGACTTAGAAATAAAAACAAAACAATTAAAGATATAATGCTTGTGGAATGAATATTTGCAGATTTTCTGGAGTTTATAAAACTAAAGATTTAACAAAAACTTTTACGACTCCGGTATAAACAAAACTCGCAAAATTTTTCAGAATTTATGTACCTGACGCCGTCAGGTTATAACTCCTGACGCCGTCAGAATGTTCCTGCAAAAATCTCATGTTAAGTTTCCGAAAAATTTCTGGAAAAACTTATGCCTTACTTCCTGAAAAATCCTGCAAAACATCATTATGACTCGATACAAGCATTTGACTCAAACAATTACTAATATACATGTTCATTTAATATTTTTGTGGTTCATGCTCAATTTCGTTCTTATAAACAAATTTGGGTCTCCCCTTACACTTAGCTTTTGCAAAATACCTTTATATGTAATTAAGACGAAGTTAAAAACAAAATAAAGCATTTTCACAATTTATTTTGAATCATGATCCACAAACAATAAAAATAAAACATGCATACGGAAACAAATAAAATCAAATAAACAAACAAACAAACAAATAAATAAAGCTTGGGTTGCCTCCCAATAAGCGCTTGTTTTTGTTCGAGTCACGAGCCTGACTCTACCCTTATTTAACGAAAATAGGGGAGGTTTTCCCTACACTTAGGATTAAGTGCGGGTGAAAGTAGCGATACACACCCTTAGGGTGGAAATATGCCACGTGAGGTGAAGGGGGTGAGTGAATGGCTTCCTTCATCCTAAAACTACCCGGATAATATTGGTTGATGGGTGGGTCGGTTCCTCTTTTGTCTCCTAGAAATATATCTAAGGATGGAAAGGTTCGTAAAGATTGAGGTTCCGGCTCATCAACACTAGGAAATTCCCTAGAACTAAGGGTAAGGTTATCATTACAAGTATTCAAACATATATCCTCTAGTGGTGCTTGTTCCAAGGGTTCTACCTCCATCGGAATTCCTAAAGTTTCTTCTACATCTTCCGGGTAAGTCACGGGCGGTGTGTGTGCCTCAAATGATGGTTGAGTATTTTGTGGGCTTATGTTATTGACCTCATCATTCCACGTGTCAAGATCACCTATATCCTCATCAATTGTTTTCTTAGGTAGTGATGATAACAAACCTAGCGCTTCATCCAACTTATGGTTTATTGCTTCGGCTCTATCCACAATTCCTTGGCAAACTAGGTCGCTTTTCCTATTGGCCTCACTAAGATGAGATCTTAAACATGGAGGTTGTTCATAAGAATCTATCCTAGGTGAAGGCTCATATGATTCATAGGTGTCTCTAAATGAGGTATTTTGAACTCCTTGGTGTTCTAGCCACTCAACCATATCTTGCAATCTTAGAAGTCTAAGTGAAAAGTCCATTTGAAGCAAATTACAAACAAAATCACAAAGAAAAGATAGACTACGAGAAAGCTACAAAATAAAAAGAAAAAATCTCACTTGATAGGAATCTTGTGAGTAGACCTAATAAAAATAAAATTTCAACCTGAGCAATAACTACTCCCCGGCAGCGGCGCCAAAAACTTGATGCGTGGGATTGCGCCCTCGCAATAGGTTTTACCTCTCGAGGGATCTCAAGAGGCTTGCAATCCCCACCAGGCAGTGTACCTGACCGATGTAGTATAGTGTAGTGGCAAGTACCGGGGGATTGATCGTTCTCTAGGGGAATAGTGTCGTTAGGATTGAAAAACTACTCTAATAGGTCTAAGGGTGAGGGAAGATTCTTTTTGTATTTTTATATTTTTATAAAAGCAAGTAAAATCTCGGGTTTGAAGGAGTGGGCGGAATTAGTTGCTAGTCAACTAACCCAAATAACTACAATTGCAAATAAAATAAAATAACTGAAAATAAAAAGGTTGTGGAACTTATATGGAGAGAAATGTGTTTACTTAGATTTCCTTACTCCATAACTATCTTTTACCGGTTGATTAGTGTGTATTAATTGCGTGGATGACGGGTGTATTCCTTAATACCAATCGTGGGGTGGCGTACGTACTTCCCCAACTCTACAAGCTCCTACTTCACTCCTATGTCGAGCAGGCTAAGAAGCTCCTAACATGGGATCACTAGAATTCGCTCATGCATTAAATACAACCATAAAAACCTTAGTACGCATTGGTTCATGTTTCTTAAGATGTTCAATCAAGTTACCGTATAGGAGGTTAGCCAGTTTTCTTAAGCCTAACATCGATAAACAATCATCCAATACAATTTATAACACACCAACAACCAATAATCAATAGTTAGGTTTCATTAGATCTAAGCAAACACAAGATAAATCTAGCCTAGCATGTTAAATAAAAGACAAGAACAAGATATAATCAAACAACACATAGACATATTGAATGATTAATTGATTACTTATCTTCAATTGAACATGGGAGATCCAAGGGTATAAAACCCTTAAAAATGGCAGAAAAATCGTCTTAGGGTTTCTCCTCACAAAGTTGCACACTAATGACTAAAAATTATGAAAATATATATAGGAAAACAGATCTGACGGCGTCACGTTATAGAGCGTGACGCCGTCACCTCGCCGCGATTAGGGTTTCTTGATGGCCTTCTTGACGCCGTCCCCCTTTAATCTTCCAAAATCCTCTCTGGCTTATCAAGGGTTGACAGCGTCACACTGGGGCTTGACGCCGTCACAGGTACTTTTCCAGCAGATTTTTGAGACTTTGTCGTTTTCTTCACTTTTATGCTCCAAAAACGTCCAAAATGCTTTCTTTTCCAAATTTCATCTCCAAAGTACCTAAAATGACAAAAAGGAACGATTTAGGGCAATATTTGATCAAATAAATACGATTTAGGGCTTAAATGACCCCCTAAAAGCGGTACACTTTTCGCTTCATCAGAAACCAAAGAAAGAGAAATGTATAAAACTTTGTGAAGGTCCAACCCTCTCCACATGAGGAGAGGGCTATTTATACTACTTGATATTACTAGCTAGTTTGCCCCTATCGGGCTGTGGAGCAAGCTGATAATGGGGAAAGCCCCGACCTACTCCACAATAATAATTATAACTAATCTACTACTAATATTACTAGTTATGCTACGAGCTATTTAACATAAATGAGTGCTCGGGGTGACCGAGTCTTCAACTGAATATTTATATTCCTAACATGGGGTTTTATTGAATCTTGGATGGATTAGGGATCGGTTCTGAGTAAAATATACAGTGGCAACAGCATCAACCCATAAGAAAAGTGGTGCACTAGAATAAATCAGCATCGTGCGAGCAGCTTCCACAAGAGTTCTATTTCTTCTTTCAACTACCCCATTCTACTGTGGAGTTCTAACAGCTGATGTCTGGTGAGTGATTCCAGTCTCTTCAAAATAAGTTCTTAACTCCTGGTTAGTGAATTATGTGCCATTTTCGGTTCTTACGATCCTAACTGGAGCTTGAAGTAGGACTTGAATTCGCTTCAGAAAGGTGATGATGATGCCTGGTGCTTCGTCTTTTGACCTCAAAAACCTTACCCATGTATATCTTGAGTAGTCATCGACGATAACAGGAATATACTTCTTCCCATTGATACTTTCAACTCTCATTGGGCAACATAAGTCCATATGCAACAAATGTAACTTATCGACCGAACTGGGTACAGTTTTTGGTTTATATGTTGCCTGTTTGCTTTTGCCTTGCTCACAGGATGGACATAAGTGTTCTTTGGTGTATTTGAACTTTGGGAGACCGGTGACGATGTTGTCTTTGGCAAGCTTGGTTAAGGTGTCGAAGTTGAGATGGGATAAACGTCTGTGCCACAACCAGGACTTAGTTTCATCAGCTCTTGTCATGAGACAAATTGGTGATGAAGAGGCCATTTGGTTAATATCGATAGCATAAAGATTGGTTCCACGATTTCCTGTTAAGAGATCATCTCCAATCAAATTCCTAACGAATCAAGTATTTCTCCTAAATGCAACCTCTAAATCTGAATCGCAAAACTGCCCGACTTAAAACAGATTGTGTCCCAACCCTTCGACGTAGTAAACCCGAGTCATTAAAAAAATTCCTGAACTGAAGATCTCCATAACCCAGAATAGCTGCTACATGATCATTTACAAACCAAACAGTTCCCATGAACTTCCATACAAAGTTGATCAGCAGCTTTAGATTCCCGGTCATGTGCTTGGAGCAACCCGAGTCGACGATCCAAATACATATTTCGATAACCTGCCAATAACAGATGATTGTGCGTTTGGAAACCGTTTATCATTTGGTTCCATTGGGTTAGGGGTAACAGACGAATCACATTCATAGACGGTTTTTACTGGTTCTTTCTTAGCCTTTTTTATTCTACCATTTTCTAGAATGAATTCTCTACCCGTTGGAATCCATACGCACAACTTAAGATAGTTCCTAGGTAGTATACTACTAGTAGTGGAGCTAGCTGCTTTAATGATTGTTTTAACATATCTAGATTTAGCACTAGTTCTTGGAGGAACATCTTTCGGTTTTGGCATGGCATTCACATATTTAGAAACAATATCATCACAAACATTTTCAGACAAAGATTTATCGCACATTAAACAAACAGAGTCCTTACATGCACTAGAATCAGTACTTTTAACATAACATTCAGATGACATATGTTTCTGATTTGAAAGCGGTAAATTCCTATGGTGTTCTTCTACTTCTTTAGTTGTATTCTTGCATTCACTCTTAGAGACAGGCAAGACTCTATTCTTCCTTGTATTGCTCCTAGGCTTTAGTCTGCTGCTCCTAGAGGTGCTTTCTATTCCTGTAGAAGGTAAGGCATGCACATTAGAATTTATATTGTTGTCCTGAGATGTTGTGGTAGCATTGCTAGACCCTTTTGGATTATTTTTATTACTCTTGTCTATCGCCCTATATGTTTTCGATGTAGAGGCAGACGCAGTAGTAGGACTAATCCTATAGAGACCAGGTGCTATCACATTTGATGTTTGGACAACTGCTTTCCCTTTATCAGCACGTTTTGCTATCACACTTCCTTTTGGCAAGGGTGTTGGAGTGACTGGTTTTGTCAAATCAATTTTCACATCAGCTTTCGGAACACTTTGAGAAATTGAAATTTTTGGTTTTACAACCGGTTTGTCCGAAGTTGATGGTTTTGCAAACTTAGTTTCCTCACCCTGCCCTTTTTGACTCTCAAGCTGAGACTTCAAGAGATCAATTTGTTCTTGCATGTTTTTGTAAGAACGCTCATACGACAATTTGTCATACTTGCATTATTCATTTTTCCGATCAAGTTGTTTAAAATATGTTATATTTTCCTTTTCAAGTTTAGCAAATGCATTTTCATATTTTAAAACAATTTCAGAAGTCTCAGCTCAGATTATTTCATCATCTTCCACAGAATATGTTTGATAAATTATGGACATAATTTCAGTCGATAGAGCTACTTCGGAGAGAGTATCATTGTGGGTTTCCAAAACTTTGATGCATTCATTTTTTTCATTTGCTTCCTTTACCAGGGATTGATGGTCCTTGACAAAGTCAGCTGTTTCTTTTAAACTTGCATTTTCAACATGAATTACTCTCGCACTAATGTTATAGAGTGGAGTAGTAATTTCTGTTTCAAACACCTTTTTCATTTCATTATGAAAACTTGAATGCCAGTTGTTGATGCTAAGATTTGTTTTGAATCAAAAATACTTTGAAGTGTTTTTACTTTGTCTTTCAGATCATCCAAATATCGTCTAGCTTCACTTGTGTTAAAAGGGTTACTAGAGGACATCTGTACCAGATTTGAAAGATTTTTGGAAACAACTTTTGGTTTTGTTGAGACAACTGGTCTTTTGAAAACCTTTTTTTTGGTTGTTGTTGTTTAACAAAATTTACCCCAGAAAGTATGTTAAGCTTATTATAATCAATTGGTTTGATTTCTGGGTTCATTTGTCTCATTTTGATTCTACTCTCCTCGGCAAGCTCAATCGTTTCATCAGAATCCCGAACTTCGGGAGGGTCATGTTTATCAAATAGCACATTTCCATTATATAACACATTCTGTTCTTTCTGAGCTTTCTTGAGTGTATAAGGGTTTTCGAAACCGATAGTCATTTTCTTCATAGTATGCAAAATCGAGTTTGGATCTTTAATAATCATATGAATTGTTTGTGCAGAATGACCCATTTTGACAAGCAAATCTTCCAATTTCTTAATTGTTTCTTGTTTCTCAATGATTTCATCAAAAAGTTCATTTTCGCGTTTTGAAAACTTTACTTTCAACTCTTTCTTTTCTTTTTCAAAATCAGAACAAGTTGATTTTTGTTTAGAAAGTTGGTTTTGTAAATCAGAAATTTCCGTTTTTAAGGATCTTATTTTCTTGTCTAAGTAAACATCAAGGGTGTCATACTTAATTTGCAATTGTTTTTCTCTTGAAACGGAGTTTTTGTAACCATCTTCTAATTCTGACTATCGGGTTTGATTAATTTCAAAAACTTTTTCATTCACCTTAAATCTCTCAAGCTCAGCGGTCAATTTTTCATTCACGGCCTTAACATCGCGATTGACCTTTTTGACCTTTTCAATTTCAATACTACAATTTTGCAATAATGATTCAAATAAAGCACGTGTTTCCTCATCATTCTCAGTATGCTGTGACTCGAAGCCTCCATTAGGATCCATATCTGGAGTAGCCAAATTAGTATTACTACAACTTGGGGAGTCCATATATGTATCGTAAGTGGTTATAGGAGTCGCAGGATGCTGTTCATTCTGAGGTGACATTTCAAATATTTCATTATTGTGACATGTAGCATATGGTGGTACCTCAGAGACTCCATTGATATCATATGCAGGAGGTGCTTCAGAATCCGTGTCATATTTAACCTCCTAAAGATTTTCCATGAAAGTGCAGTTGGCGTCAATGTCTTCAAGGTCTTCCATGTCATCCATAAGAGCCATGAAATCATTCTCTTCTGCACTCAACTGTAACCCAGCCGTTTCTTTCTGTGCCAACGGCAATGCTTTCTACAGATAGGCTGGATCTTTCTTTTTCGGCTTGGTGGGACAGTTCCTTACCATATGACCAATTCCTTGACAGTTGAAACACTTTAGCAAATTACCCATCTGATTACCCTGATTCACATTTCCAATATTCCCAGCAACTGGAGCAGCAACATTCCCAAACTGATTCCCAACATTCTGACCCTCTGGTTTCTAACAAATTGACCCATCTGATTTCCAACATATTGCCCTGCATTCTGATTACCCATCTAGTATCGAGGAGCATATCCCTGTTGATTCCCATAACCTCCAACCATTTGTCCTTGTTGACCCATGTTGTAACTCGGTTGTGCAATCTGCTTGTAGCGAGTGTTCGATGAGATTCTTTGGTTGTTGTTGGTGGGTGTAGAGAAACGTCCTTGGAATGCCTTTGTTAGGTAAGCAAATGCTTGAGTCAAAGCAGCAATGGACTCATCATTTTCATTGAACTCTGGTTCTGAATATTGTGGGTAATGTTGTTATGGAATGACTTGTTGTTGTTGTGGGTAGAATGGTTGTTGTGGTATGACAGCAGTTTGTGGAACATATGGTTGTTGCATGTAGTTCTGAGTGGGTGATGATGATGATGGTTGTGTATTTACTGTTACAGGTGTTGGTGACTGAGCAACGAGTGCAAGAGGATCATGTTGCTTAGCTAACTTTTCTTTCCTTCTTCATCTGCCTCTTTCTGGTTCTGCTTTAGAAAGTCATAGAGCTGATCATAGTTCACCTCATAAAGGTTCTTTGTTTGGTTAACAATCGTGACATAACGCCCCCATTCTTCTGGTAAGTTGTTGTCACAACTCGTAATTTCAGGCCATTTTCTGAACCTCGACAATTTACTATTCATGAGTTACTATTCATCATTTACTATTCACCAATCACTATTCACTTTTCACTATTCATCATTTTCGAGGTCAATTTGTGATTTTGAGAAACTTTCGGAAATTTTACTATTCACATGACACTATTCATTCCCGAAGAAAATTTCCGTTCATGACCAGCATTCATTATTTCGTAAACCTAGTTTACGAGTGTTCAAAAATTCACGTAACCAGAGCGGTTTAGCCGTGAATTCATGCATTGTCCAGTTAGGACACATCATATAGACTAGAGTAGTCTACATATCATCGGTAACCTCATAAGTATATTAGTTCATGCACGGATATGCATTATTTTCATTTACGTATGTTCAATTATTTAATTAAACGTTACCACTCAGTCATTATTACTAACAGTATACCCCGTACTCCCGACAGTGATCCTTGTATATTTTCATACTAACTTTAATAATATAGAGATTATATTATTAATATACCCGGTGTTTTTAAACCAATCGCTATAATTTCCGTTAGGAGCTTATAACTCCGCCAGTTTGCGAATTTTCAACTCGATAATTATTCTGACACCCGATTCTTGTCAGGAATATATTTTTACAATTTTTACAACTTCGTCGTATTTTATTTCGCTTCGTTAATATTGATTTCAAGATAACTCGGTACCCGATAACACCCGAAGTATACACAAAACAACTACAATTCACACAATAATAGCAAAATATCTTATCTTGCCCTCATTTTCATCCAAAAAGGACGCCCCCCCCCCCCCCCACCACCCACCCCCACCCCCATACTTCTTTTCCCATTTTTCTTGCAAGTCATCTCAACATTTATTAGAGTTAGTAACTTGTCCTTATATTTATTTTACATAACACATAAACTAGTAACTCATTTGCAAGTGAATAAGATCAAAATACACTCTCTTTTTCTCCTTCATCTCCACGGCAAGAAAAAGAAAGAGGCCAAGATCCAATTTTTTTTTTGAAGTTCAAGTCATAAACTAGTCCATTATATGATCCTTGTTAGGGTTTTGAAATAAAAAAAAAAAAAAAAAAAAAAACCCCAAGGCTTTCATCAATTTCTCATCAAACTCATCCAAGATTGTAAGTAACTTCAAGAACCTATTTTGATCTCTTTATACTTTCATTTGACCCATGTGGTTATGTATTTTCAAGTTGTTATAGTTTAAAATGCAAGATACATATGTTATTGATACCATTTTTCTTTAAAAATATCTCTAACACTAGATCTACTAGTTTTATCATGATCCTCATGAAACCCACTATAGTTAGTGATGTTTAGGACCCCATGACCCTTTGAGAAGGTGTATGGTAGATCAAGAGTGTTTGTGGAGTTGTGTGGATTTAATTTGATCAAGTTATGGACTAGAAAAATGTGTTAATAAACTATAAATGTACATACTGTCCCAAAAATGAAAATTTGGAAAATTCAGGAACTGTTGAACCATTTTGGCCTAAATATTTAGAAAATACATTAAAAAACGAAACCGTGGGCACTTGAATCACTAAAAACCGACTTATAACGATGAAATTATGAATTATTAAGTTACGCGACGAAAACTATTTTTCAGAAAAATAGTTGCTGATAATCCGTACTTTAAGGGACTGATCGAGGCGTTAGACGAGATCTAGACGAGCCGAGCCATTGAAAATATGTTAGTTCATATTTTTACGAACGCGTGGATATAAAGAACGTTAAAAACGAGCTTATAACGACCGGGATATACACGTTTAAAGCCCGACAATTCAATACTTATTTTGACAGCCCACTTTTATAAAGTGTTTTAAGTATGAAAACTAGTATTTTTACAAGTCATAACATTGATGGCCGATCATATAATTGATCGAGGCGCGGTTGATCAAAAGTCAAATGAAACGATATTTAGATATTGTTACAAGGTTTTCAAAAGCGTCGAGTTTGATCGCTAACACTCAACGAGCAATATTTCACGACTAGTTTTACGAAGCCGTTTGGGCATATTTTCACAAGTTATAAAAAGTATTGTTTTGCGACGAAAACATTATATTTGACAATAAAACACCAAACAAGGATCGTGGAGTACCGTTTCAACATATTTACACGAAAAGTAGTTTTTAACTTAATGAGACGTCAAAAATGTATTTTTCGTCGAAAATCGTTATTTTCCGAAATCATCGAGTGGTATCGATAACATATGTATTTGCATGTGTAGCATCATTTCATTTGCTTACATTAGATCATATCCTTATATTAGGTCGCGGTTAGAGACCGAGTCTCATTTCATCATATCCATTATTATCATTGTTGCTATCGCATCAGGTGAGTTCATAGCCTCTACTTTTACTTGTTTATAACTTTTTTGGGGGAGAATACATGCTCATTGTTTTTCACTAAACTCAATGCTTTACAAACGTTTTTTATGCTATAAACTACTGCTTTACATGACTTTGGATATATATGTGTGATGATGCAATTATAAGTTTTGACATGCTTGATTGTGAGTACATGACTGTGCCACTGTTAACTCTCTGTTGAGAGCCCACAAGTTTAGGTTCAGTTGGTGTAACTGTTAACTCTCTGCGGAGGGCCCACTGGTTATAGGTTCAGTTGGTGTAACTGTTAACTCTCTGTTGAGAGCCCACAGGTTATAGGTTCAGTTGGTGAACCCACATGTTGATAGATCTATCGGGTAGCTCCCCACGTGATTTGGTTATGAAATTGAGGAACAATATAGGTTCAGTTGGCGCGACACTATATGAGCATGGTAACTGTACGATCTATTTTGGGTTGAAATGTTTTGAATTATGATATTGTTTATAAATTGGTTTGGGACTGTGAATAGGCAGTGTGAGCCTATGTTGAACTTAACTTGTTGTGAATGATGTTTGAACTCGGAAACCTTTTTGGTTCAACCATATTGTTTTAAACTAAAACCTATGAACTCACCAACCTCGTGTTGACACTTTTAGCATGTATTTTCAGGTATAAGCAATAGCACGCTACTGGAGGCTTTTGGCAGGGCATGGCATGGTCATAGAAGACTCTGATAAACATTTGGGACCGTTTTACTTATTTTAAAGGGCCTATTTCCGCACTACTTTTAACAATGTAAATTCAACTCTTTTGTTAAACAATTTTATTCTAAATGGTTGAGATGAAAACCGTTCTTTGCACTTGTGTTGTGATACCAATTGAGTTACACCCCAGCGACATGTATGCTTCCGCTGGACCTGAATTTGGGGGTGTGACAGATTGGTATCAGAGCCAGGTTTATAGAGATATGGGTGATTTTAAAACCTAGACTATAGCTACATTTACAAAAACTTAACCCTATGACCGCCGCGTGCCTGCCTGCCAAGCTGATGCCTCATTTGTGGTTTGTTGCTGACATATTTAATGAGATTTGTTTCTTATTATCAAATCATTTATACCCATTTGTTCTCATTGAATACTATGATTGTCTTTCATACAAGCATGCTCACATATCATACGCATCGCAGCGTTACGCCTTTCCCTTGCGAAGTTTCATCATTCGACCTCGAGTTTGGTCACTTGCCTTAGTTTTTCAGAACATCCCTTAAATGTGAAGGACATAGTATTAGTATAACTGAGCTGAGTATTTCAAAATTCATTGAACCTCGGTGGAATATAGACTGGTCATCTATATTCGACCTGGGACAGTGGGACATAGCCTGACCACCTATGTTCGACTCAGAGATGAATTTTGCAATACTGAGAATAGTTATAATAAAATTATGTCCGGGTTGCATTCCTACTCGATTTCTATAGGTTTCAAAACTTCATGTGTGTGTACACAATCGTTGCAAGAACATTCACACCTACATCATCTCGTGAACCGCCGTTTGGAAGCACGTCAGCTAAACATAACCCAATCTCAAGCCGTTGAGAGTCAGATCATTGGGAACGACAACCATTTCACCTTTACCATCACGAATCCTCGAGGCTCAAGTTGAGGCACTCAAGGAATAAAATCGACAGAATGAGAAACTCTATGGTATGCCAAAGAATGCAAATGGTTTAGTAAAGAGGTCAGACAGAGTATTATGCTTCAAGGATAGAAACTGGATACCCCTCTAGGGTGGAATACGAGAGTTGATTATGCACGAGTCGCACAAGTCGAAGTACTTCATTCATCCAGGTTCTGATAAGATGTATCACGACCTCAAGAAACTTTATGGGTGGCCGAATATGAAAGCAGAAATAGCTATGTATGTTTGCAAATGCCTTGCTGGCACTAAAGTAAAAGCCGAGTGCCAGAAACCAACATGATTACTTCAACAACCAGAAATTCCTCAGTGGAAATGAGAACGCATTACAATGGATTTCGTCACTAAACTTCCCAAGACATCAGACGATTTCGATGCTATTTGGCTAATCGTCGATCATCTCCCCAAATCAGTCAATTTCATTCCAATCAGAGAGACTTATCCTACGGACCAGCTTACCAGACTTTACGTCAAGGGAATAGTCTCAATGCACGGTGCACCAATTTCTATCATTTCCAACCGAGATAGTCACTTTACTTCAACTCACTGGCAATCATTACAAGATTCATCTGGAAGCAAATTAGACATGAGCAATGCTTATCATCCTTGGACCGATGGTCAGAGCGAGAGAATGATTCAAACATTGGAAGATATGCTCAGGGCATATGTGATTGATTTTGGAAATGGTTGGGGCTAACCATTTGCCATTGATCGAGTCCTCTTATAACAACAATTATCACACGAGCATAAAAGCAGCACCATTCGAGGCACTCTATGGTCGAAGGTGTCGGTCCCCTGTTCGTTGGACCGAAGTTGGTCAAGTACAACTCACTAGTTCAGACATGGTTTGCGAAACCACAGAAAAGATAATTCAGATTTGAGAAAGACTTAAAACAGCCAGAAGCCGACCGAAAAGTTACGTCGATGTTTGACGCAAACCATTAGAATTTCAGGTTGGAGGCAAAGTTCTGACAATCCCTTTAAGATATCCTTACCCAATCAGATATACGCACGACCTACCATCCTCGAACCAACAAACATTAAGGAAACTATCCAAGCACTATAGGACGTGCTCAGCACCATAGAATCAACTTTGAATTGTTTGGAGTAAACCTTTGACATTGACAGATTTCACCTTCAACAATAGCCATCACACAAATACAAAGACTGCACCCTTTAAGACACCCTATGGTGGAAGTACCAATTACCTATTGACAACCAAAAATCAGGAAGTCCAATTCACTAGTCTAGAACCCAATCGTGAAACAACAAAGGAAATTGTACAAGTCAAGAATCAGTTACAAGCAACAAGAGAACAATAGAAAAGTTAGGTCAATTCAGGATGCAAAATCATTGGGATTAGGTATCCTTAAGCCGCAAATCATTAGAATTCTAACTGTAGAATGAGTTATGTTGAAAACCTTGCCTTGGAAAGGCATGATACAATTTTGGGAACGCGGGAAAGTGAACCCTAGGTACCTTGGACCATTTAAGACTTTAACTGGAATCGGCCGACTGGCATACAGACTTGAGCTTCCGTCAGAGCTCAGCAGCATACACAACACCTATCATGTTTCAAACCGTAAGAAGTGTCTTTCAGACAAATCGCTCGTAATTCCATTGGAAGAAATTCAGCTCGGCGATAAGCTCAATTTCGTGGAGGAGACAACAGAAATCATAAACCGTGAGGTCAAACAATGAAGCAGAATCAAATTCCTATCGTTAAGGTTCGCTGGAATTCTCGCAGAGGTCCTGAGTTTACTTGGAAACAGGAAGACCAGACGCGACTTCAAACATCCACATTTCTTCACCGAATCCACTCCAGAGACCAACACAAACTGAATTCAGGGACTGAATTCCTTTAACGGGTGGAGAATGTCACAACTCGTAATTTCAGGCCATTTTCTGGACCTCGACAATTTACTATTCACGAGTTACTATTCATCATTTACTATTCACCAATCACTATTCACTTTTCACTATTCATCGTTTTCGAGGTCAATTTGTGATTTTGAGAAACTTTCGGAAATTTTACTATTCACGTGACACTATTCATTCCCAGAGAAAATTTCCGGTCATGACCAGCATTCATTATTTCGTAAACCTAGTTTACGAGTGTTCAAAAATTCACGTAACCAGAGCGGTTTAGCCGTGAATTCATGCATTGTCCAGTTAGGACACATCATATAGACTAGAGTAGTCTACATATCATCGGTAACCTCATCAGTATATTAGTTCATGCACGGATATGCATTATTTTCATTTACGTATGTTCAATTATTTAATTAAACGTTACCACTCAGTCATTATTACTAACAGTATACCCCGTACTCCCGACAGCGATCCTTGTATATTTTCATACTAACTTTAATAATATAGAGATTATATTATTAATATACCCGGTGTTTTTAAACCAATCGCTATAATTTCCGTTAGGAGCTTATAACTCCGTCAGTTTGCGAATTTTCAACTCGATAATTATTCTGACACCCGATTCTTGTCAGGAATATATTTTTACAATTTTTACAACTTCGTCGTATTTTATTTCGCTTCGTTAATATTGATTTCAAGATAACTCGGTACCCGATAACACCCGAAGTATACACAAAACAACTACAATTCACACAATAATAGCAAAATATCTTATCTTGCCCTCATTTTCATCCAAAAAGGACGCCCCCCCCCCCCCCCCCCCATCCCCCACCCCCATACTTCTTTTCCCATTTTTCTTGCAAGTCATCTCAACATTTATTAGAGTTAGTAAGTTGTCCTTATATTTATTTTACATAACACATAAACTAGTAACTCATTTGCAAGTGAATAAGATCAAAATACACTCTCTTTTTCTCCTTCATCTCCACGGCAAGAAAAAGAAAGAGGCCAAGATCCAATTTTTTTTTGAAGTTCAAGTCATAAACTAGTCCATTATATGATCCTTGTTAGGGTTTTGAAATTAAAAAAAAAAAAAAAAAAAAAAAAACCCCAAGGCTTTCATCAATTTCTCATCAAACTCATCCAAGATTGTAAGTAACTTCAAGAACCTATTTTGATCTCTTTATACTTTCATTTGACCCATGTGGTTATGTATTTTCAAGTTGTTATAGTTTAAAATGCAAGATACATATGTTATTGATACCATTTTTCTTTAAAAATATCTCTAACACTAGATCTACTAGTTTTATCATGATCCTCATGAAACCCACTATAGTTAGTGATGTTTAGGACCCCATGACCCTTTGAGAAGGTGTATGCTAGATCAAGAGTGTTTGTGGAGTTGTGTGGAATTAATTTGATCAAGTTATGGACTAGAAAAATGTGTTAATAAACTATAAATGTACATACTGTCCCAAAAATGAAAATCTGGAAAACTCAGGAACTGTTGAACCATTTTGGCCTAAATATTTAGAAAATACATTAAAAAACGAAACCGTGGGCGTTTGAATCACTAAAAACCGACTTATAACGAAGAAATTATGAATTATTAAGTTACGCGACGAAAACTATTTTTCAGAAAAATAGTTGCTGATAATCCGTACTTTAAGGGACTGATCGAGGCGTTAGACGAGATCTAGACGAGCCGAGCCATTGAAAATATGTTAGTTCATATTTTTACGAACGCGTGGATATAAACAACGTTAAAAACGAGCTTATAACGACCGGGATATACACGTTTAAAGCCCGACAATTCGATACTTATTTTGACAGCCCACTTTTATAAAGTGTTTTAAGTATGAAAACTAGTATTTTTACAAGTCATAACATTGATGGCCGATCATATAATTGATCGAGGCGCGGTTGATCAAAAGTCAAATGAAACGATATTTAGATATTGTTACAAGGTTTTCAAAAGCGTCGAGTTTGATCGCTAACACTCAACGAGCAATATTTCACGACTAGTTTTACGAAGCCGTTTGGACATATTTTCACAAGTTATAAAAAGTATTGTTTTGCGACGAAAACATTATATTTGACAATAAAACACCAAACAAGGATCGTGGAGTACCATTTCAACATATTTACACGAAAAGTAGTTTTTAACTTAATGAGACGTCAAAAATGTATTTTTCGTCGAAAATCGTTATTTTCCAAAATCATCGAGTGGTATCGATAACATACGTATTTGCATGTGTAGCATCATTTCATTTGCTTACATTAGATCATATCCTTATATTAGGTCGCGGTTAGAGACCGAGTCTCATTTCATCATATCCATTATTATCATTGTTGCTATCGCATCAGGTGAGTTCATAGCCTCTACTTTTACTTGTTTATAACTGTTTTGGGGGAGAATACATGCTCATTGTTTTTCACTAAACTCAATGCTTTACGAACGTTTTTTATGCTATAAACTACTGCTTTACATGACTTTGGATATATATATGTGTGATGATGCAATTATAAGTTTTGACATGCTTGATTGTGAGTACATGACTGTGCCACTGTTAACTCTCTGTTGAGAGCCCACAAGTTTAGGTTCAGTTGGTGTAACTGTTAACTCTCTGCGGAGGGCCCACTGGTTATAGGTTCAGTTGGTGTAACTGTTAACTCTCTGTTGAGAGCCCACAGGTTATAGGTTCAGTTGGTGAACCCACATGTTGATAGATCTATCGGGGTAGCTCCCCACGTGATTTGGTTATGAAATTGAGGAACAATATAGGTTCAGTTGGCGCGACACTATATGAGCATGGTAACTGTACGATCTATTTTGGGTTGAAATGTTTTGAATTATGATATTGTTTATAAATTGGTTTGGGACTGTGAATAGGCAGTGTGAGCCTATGTTGAACTTAACTTGTTGTGAATGATGTTTGAACTCGGAAACCTTTTTGGTTCAACCATATTGTTTTAAACTAAAACCTATGAACTCACCAACCTCATGTTGACACTTTTAGCATGTATTTTCAGGTATAAGCAATAGCACGCTACTGGAGGCTTTTGGCAGGGCATGGCCTGGTTATAGAAGACTCTGATAAACATTTGGGACCGTTTTACTTATTTTAAAGGGCCTATTTCCGCACTACTTTTAACAATGTAAATTCAACTCTTTTGTTAAACAATTTTATTCCGAAATGGTTGAGATGAAAACCGTTCTTTGCACTTGTGTTGTGATACCAATTGAGTTACACCCCAGCGACATGTATGCTTCCGCTGGACCCGAATTTGGGGGTGTGACAGTTGTTGATGAACTTGATGTTTTGAACAATTTGTCTTGGTTCCAGCTTGTTTCTGATCAGCTCATTCATTAGAGTGCAAAGCCTTGTATAGTAAGATTCAATTGGTTCCGCTGGAGTTGATGTAAACTTCTCCCATTCAGTAAGCAGCTTGTTTTCAACATCTTGTATTCCAATCTCAGTGCCATGACAAAGCCTTCGAACTCGTTCCCACATATCATAAGCAGTTTCACAACTGTCCACAGCAGCAAATATTTCTCGTGGTAAACCAAGTTGAATTAAGTGCATTGCCAAGTCATCAACTGCAATTTGCTTCCAATCCTCTAGTGTGTAATCATTTTCTGTTTGTAAACGAAGGACTGGTTGGGTAGGAGGTGTTTCATTTGGATTTCCAGGGTCTTGAATTTGACGATGCTTGAATGGTCCATTCTTGATGGAATGAAGTAGGAGTTTTCCATTTTCTTTTGTTTTGATATAGCGAAGCATTCGGCTTGTCCATGGAAGGTATCCACCTTTTTCAAGCATCGGAGGACGGTTTTTGGTACTGACTGCATGGATGTCTTGTTGAGTCATCATTGATAAAGTTGTATGGTTAAGATGATGTTGGATCGGTTAAAGAACTAGGAGTGGGTTGGTTACGGTTCACAAACTTGAGAAACTTGAGCAAACTTCAGAAACTTGATGAACTTCAGAAAGATGATGAACTTCAGAAAGTTGATGAACTTAAGAAAGTTGATGAACTCAGAAAGTTGATGAACTTAAGAAAGTTGAGCAATCTTTAGTAACTCGAGCAATCTTCAGAAACTTGAGCAATTTGTCCAGAAACTCGACTAAGTCCACAGAAACTCGAGCAATTTATCCAGAAACTCGATTAAGTCCACAGAAACTCGAGCAATTGCCCAGAAACTCGATTAAGTCCACAGAAACTCGACTAATTGCTCCAGAAACTCGATCAATGTACACAGAAAGTCGACTAAGTTCACCTGAAACTCGATCAATGTACAGAAACTCGACTATCCTTTTAGAAACTCGGCTAAGTGTCCAGAAACTCGAGTACTACGTTCAGAAACTCGACTAACCTTAAAAGAAACTCGAGCAAGTCTTTCAGAAACTCGACTAGGTTTCAGAAACTCGATTATCTTTTCCAGAAACTCGATCAAGTCTTTCAGAAACTCGACTATGTTTCAGAAACTCGAGCAAGTCTTTCAGAAACTCGATTAGGTTTCAGAAACTCGAGCAAGTCTTTCAGAAACTCGACTAGGTTTCAGAAACTCGAGCAAGTATGAGAATTTCTAGCCACTGTCTTTCTAACTCGAGAGAAAGTGACAGAAACTCGGTGAACCTTGTGAGAAACTCGATCAGGTGTTCTGATGAACAGTAACGTCCCGAAAAAATTCCTAGATCTTTATTTTTTTTTGCTCTTGATACCACTTGTTAATGTCTAATATCAATCCTAACCTACAACTAATTCACTAGGAAAGATCAAAGAAGAAGAGTAGATTATGAAACTAAAGAGCTTTTATTCACACACTTGTCTTTGATACAAACCCTAGAGATGAGACTACCACCAATGACCAACCTTCCAAATGAGGTGGTAGGAGGTATTTATACATTTCTTGACTTGGGTGGGCTTGGATTAAACTTGGGCTTTTTACATGGACTATTGAACATAACATTTAATCTATAAGTTTAATCCAAGCCCATTGACTATATAAACTATCTTACACAACGACACACTTAATGAAAATATTACAACGACGAATGAACATCACTTTATAATAAATCCTAACAACCTTAGCTTCCAAAGCTAAGTTTAACAAGAACATAAATATTATCTTCATCATCTTCATCTTTTATCATCATCATCATCATAATCACTCTTACTTCCTAACCATAACCATAACATTGAGGTTCATTAACACAACATATCATAATCAAGGGTCATAAAACCCATCTAAACTTACCCCTCTTCCTTCCTATATCATCATATGATCATATCATGATCATATGATGAAAACCCACTTAACCCATTAACCTTTACCTCAATAATCATTAATAATTTAAGATGGAGATACTTACTTGTAGTGGATCATTACTAGAAAGGATCATGGACATTAACTCTTCATCTTTTTCTTCCTAAGTCACCATCTAGCTTTTCCCTCCATTTTCTCCTTCTCCATAAAACCGGACCTCAACACCTTATCTTAATAATGAGGGAATTCTCTAGAATTCCCTGGATAAGGTTAGTTAGGTGGAAACTTTGGCCAATTGGCAAGATTGGTCCCTCTAGTCTCTTTTCTTTTATTTTGGTCACAACCAATCTTATAACACATTTAATCTATTACGACTTTAGCCCCTTAAATCTATTACTTTCTATTTGAGCCACATAATACTTTCCATAAATATACAATACATTCATTGACCATTAATAGACTTTCGGGTTTGACTATAACTTTACATTCATTAACTAGCCAATCACATAAGGCCTTTGGTCCACTTTCATCTAGGGTGGGGTACAAGTACCCGGGAAACGGGTCTAACAATTCTACCCCCTTATTTAGATTTCGTCCCCGAAATCTCTCGTCTAATGCTATTCAAAACCAATTCACAACATATACATGTCCTTATTCTCATGCTCTCTAAGCCATTATCTTGCAACGATCTAAATGATCTTGCAAACTCTAAACTTACCATACATAATCATAACTTTTAATCCACTATAAACAACTTTCTCATCACAAGCTTATCTAAAAATTTCCAACAATGACTACTTGTCATCCGGAAACATTTACTATTTTGACTTTATAAAAGTCAAACTTCGACACTATTTCCGAGTCATATGCCCATGCACTACATGACATAACATCATATACCGGCCAAATTCGCATTTCACACAGTACCAAATACGTATCTTCATCAAAAACCGGTAACTTAATTCAAATTTTATGTCAAGTACCATCTAAATGGCACTTTCAAAATCTTTCTCACGCATCACTTAAGCAATCTTTCTTATTAAATTTCGGGAATACTCACCAATTAACTTATCAACTTAATGCACAAGCTCATTCTAGGCGTCTATCTTAAGATTTCACGCATTACCTTAACGACGCTATAAGTTTTATTCATATCTATCTTTTCTTATGATGTCTAACCTGTTTTAGTTTTCACTTTCTCATATCACTATCTGTACTCATGTCATATCGGCTACACATAAGCCCACTCATTTATAATTATTTGTTTACATAAAAAGGCATCCCAATCTATGTAAGTAAGGAATTATAAACTTATGGTTCGGCGATTTACAATTCTTCATTTAAATGAAAAGGCGTCCCAATCCATTTAAATCAAGAAACCATAAACTATCCTACTTATACGATTCCGACATAACATTCGTACTTGTTTTACTTTCCATCTTTTCTAGCCTTGGATCCAATCTCACTAACTTTACATCCATGCCATAAATGGCAAGCTATCATCCATGCCATAAAGGCAAGCTAGGCCATCTCAAAGGATGCCAAAACACATGCCATGAAGGCAAGCTAACAACCATGCCATGAAGGCAAGCTAACATCCATGCCATAAAGGCAAGCTAACAACCATGCCATGAAGGCAAGCTAGGCTATCCCGAAGGATACCAAAACACATGCCATAAAGGCAAGCTAACAACCATGCCATGAAGGCAAGCTAACATCCATGCCATAAAGGCAAGCTGGGCTATCCCGGAGGATACCATAACTAGAGCATTGGATCCAAGCTATATTTATCTTATCATCTTTACTCATTTTATCTTTTATGTACTTTTATTATTAAGTACACACTATCATTTTCTCAATTCTCGTTGCCTTACGCAATTTCAACTTTCACTGCCATGCTTACTATCATCTAGATAAGTTTCTATATAACACTTGCCCATTTATTACATTTGCATTTTCATAATGCAACTTATCATTCATCCGTCAACCCAAAGTTGACTCACACACTCACTATGTGCCATCTTTATTTTAGACAAATTATGCATAATGCTTGTCCATTACAATTTACACATTTTCTATGTGTTCTTACCACACACTTTTACTAATACCCGTCAACCCCATGTTGACCATATTCTCAACTTACACTATCACTTTATTTAGTCTATTTAACTTTTATACATATAAACCTTACATAGGTTTATTCTATAACATTCTCATTAATCTCATCATACACATTTCAACATATTGACATGATTATATTCATGTTTTACAATTCTTTTTAGCGCACTTCATATTACTGTGACTTCTAGTGCAATCTGTATCTCATTCATCACTTCTACTCATCACACTTAACCATTTATTACTAACACATTTTACTTATCATGCTTTATATGAAACATGTCCTTATCACATCTTAACCATACACTTTTACTTTCTCATTTATTTAACATATAAGAAATCATGCTTCAAGCATATATCCATTCATTCCAAAACAACAATCACAATCAAACTCAACACGTCCTTCTAAGCATCAAGCTATAAACATACTTCATTATTCATTTCTTACATTATCTCAAGCTTTCTAAGCATTTATGTTTCATCAAACACTTTTATGCATCATGCTCTCAAGCACTTCATATAAAACTTAGACATATCATAAACTACCACCATAGACTTAGCATCACATAAACATTAACACTTAACACTTAACACGTATCCAAAAATGTTTTAACATTCATAATCATAATCAAATAATGAAGTCTATGGCTCATACATCACATTGCACGATCAATCTATGTCTAAGCTTCAACATTCTAATTAGCCGCAAGTCATAGCCTACCTTATAACTAAGGCATCATACAACTTTTAATTCACTTACTAGCCCATCTCTAATACTACTTAGCATTGCTACTCGCATTCCATTACTATTATTCTATCATACATTCACATAATAGCAATACAAACACCGGCACCAACCGAGGTGCTCGGCCAACTAATCATTTAAGCATCTCAAGTCCCCATGGACTTATATCTCATACACATCAACACTATTACACACATACCTCACCCATCATCACTAAGCTCAACTAGCATAAAACATAATCCGTCTAACACTTAGCAATTACTTTCCGCGCGACTAACACTTATGTCCAATGATTCTACGAGTGGTTTAAGACTAGGAAACCTATAGTGGAAACCCAATTCACTTAAAACGAAGCTCTGATACCAAGTTGTTACACCCCGTGCCCGCTTGGACCAAAAATTAAAACTAAGAGGAATTCGACACACGGTTAAGGTGGTTAAACCTTGTATACTTTGTGTGTAATGATATATTGAGTTTATATGATTAAGTACGCGGAATTTACTTAATCACACTTAGAAGGTTATGTATGTTATGGAAATGGAAGAATTATGTTTGTTACTTAACAATGAACAAAGAAAGTTTATCACCAAATGATTCAATATTATTCAAAATAATACGAGTGATCTTGAATTTATCACTAGGGTTACAAAGACCTTGAATCTTATGTTTCTAGATTTGTGATATATGTTTTTGTTTGTTCTATGTCTTAACATATATGAGTTTGTAATTGTGCACGTACATAATCACTAATCTAAGATCTCTTTTATAGTCCAAGAGATCTCTTACAATATTACTTTAAGTCTAATCAACACTTGTCTTACAAAAGATCAAGTCGAGCTAGCGTATGGAAGATTATATCTCACAAGTTGTTCAAATAAATTAATGCAAGCACATGCATCAACTTGTTGACTGAGAATATATCTAGATATTATTTTTGCATAAGAGTGACTCATACAAATAATATCTTCTTCGATCTTATCCTTGTAGCAGCTCTATGACTCACTGATCAGCAGTATCATTTACTACCAGCAGTACCTTCTACTTGAACTAGCAGTACCTTCTTGTTCTAGCAGTACCTTGATGTACTAGCAGTACCTTGATCATGAACCAGCAGTACCTTCTTCTTAAAGTATTTTCTTATACTCTAACTTCAGAATATTTAATTCCCAACAATCCTCCCCTAAACATGTGAATCATTTCAAACATGTTTTAAGACTAAGCACACATACCTCACCCATCATCACTAAGCTCAACTAGCATAAAACATAATCCGTCTAACACTTAGCAATTACTTTCCGCGCGACTAACACTTATGTCCAATGATTCTACGAGTGGTTTAAGACTAGGCAACCTATAGTGGAAACCTAATTCACTTAAACCGAAGCTCTGATACCAAGTTGTTACACCCCGTGCCCGCTTGGACCAAAAATTAAAACTTTACGCGCAAAAAGCGAGAACTATAACTGACCTTCTGTCACTCTTTTGACCATTTACAAAAATCCATGAACATTCAGACCTTGAGACTATTTTTAAATGAAACTAGATTCAATTACCTTTAAAACGACGGGTAGTGCGACCCGTAACGACTTACGGTTCAAAAGATATAAATTTTCAAAGACTACTGAAATATGCCAGAACCCACATTCATAACCAAGATGAACATCCATATGTACAACTTATACCCAAGATGAACATTGAGATGCACAACTCATAACCAAGATGAACATTCAGATGCACAACTCATAACCAAGGTAAACATTCAGATGCACAACTCATAACCAAGATGAACATTCGGATGCACAACTCATAACCAAGATGAACATTCAGATGCACAACTCATAACCAAGATGTACAATCACGGGTTTTGCACCAAAACCCGTTTTGACCTATTTACACTACAAATCACTTATACCACTTCATTTTCCCACCAAACTTGACCATTATCATTACTTTAACATATCAAACGTGTATCATAGACACTTGACCCGTGAACAACCCAAAATGGGTATTTTTTCACTTAATCCAAACGCCCCTTTAACTTTGACTATAAACACATATAACATACTTTGACACAACGGTTGACCACCAAATCTTTATGACAACCTCATTATATAACTTGCCACTCGGCTACACTTTACCAACCCATAAAAGACCAACAGGGGTATAAACTTTACTCTTGAGCTCGGTATTCTACCTAAGCTTCTAAACGCATACTACCTTTGATCTTGCATATTCAAATCCTTAATCCATATATTCCAAGCCATCCATAACAACATGTCCACCTACAAAATGGTTAGACAACTAAACCATAAGCTTTCGCTTAGTAAGTAACTAGATTAACATATGAATAACACGTTAATCCACATATATGCAACACGAATACTTCTACCATTAAGCACATATGATCATAATAAAATTAAGCACATAAGCATCACAACATACCTTAACCATTCCATACTCATAATCTATCACTTGAGTTGGCTAACTAGGAAAATCACCTATCAAGGCCACACTCGCTAATTCAAAGCTATCAACTATAACCTTCATACTCATAATCACATAATATGCGAACAAGCATATTAAACACATATCAATCGAGTTACTTACCTTAGCTTCCAAAGCTAAGTTTAACAAGAACATAAATATTATCTTCATCATCTTCATATTTTATCATCATCATCATCATCACTCTTACTTCCTAACCATAACCATAACATCGAGGTTCATTAACACAACATATCATAATCAATGGTCATAAAACCCATCTAAACTTACCCCTCTTCCTTCCTATATCATCATATGATTATATCATGATCATATGATGAAAACCCACTTAACCCATTAACCTTTACCTCAATAATCATTAATAACTTAAGATGGAGATACTTACTTGTAGTGGATCATTACTAGGAAGGATCATGGACATTAACTCTTCATCTTCTTCTTCCTAAGCCACCATCTAGCTTTTCCCTCCATTTTCTCCTTCTCCATAAAACCGGACCTCAACACCTTATCTTAATAATGAGGGAATTCTCTAGAATTCCCTGGATAAGGTTAGTTAGGTGGCAACTTTGGCCAATTGGCAAGATTGGTCCCTCTAGTCTCTTTTATTTTATTTTGGTCACAACCAATCTTATAGCACATTTAATCTATTACGACTTTAGCCCCTTAAGTCTATTCCTTTCTATTTGAGCCACATAATACATTCCATAACTATACAATACATTCATTGACCATTAATTGACTTTCGGGTTTGACTATAACTTTACATTCATTAACTAGCCAATCACATAAGGCCTTTGGTCCACTTTCATCTAGGGTGGGGTACAAGTACCCGGAAAACGGGTCTAACATGAGAAGATACCATACCGGTGGAGTTGAGATGTGTGGAAAAAGAGAAATGTGTTGGAGTTGTGTGTGGAAGAAGATGACGTTAATGTGACAATAAAGGTATTTTTGTCGACTTATAGTAGATAAAAGAAAAAGCTAGTAACAACTCATTGTACTTTTGTCATAAAAGTTTATACACGTGTCAAGATTTTAAGAGAAAAGTACAAAAATGAGACAAAATCTTCTTAACATTATATTTTTTTTGAAAGGGCCATGTTATACATGCCCTCCCTATGGTCTATATGTACAAACCGCGAAGTACATGGTACAACCGCCCGAAGCTTTCAATCATTAGAAACCCTCCCTATAAAGAGGTCCTTAGGCTGGATGCAGTAAGGAGGGTCAATCCCTCCCATTTTCTTTGCCAGCGACCTTCAGGCGATTGGGTGCCCCAGTAAGGGCGACTTACACTACAAAAAACATACCCCACAAAATACTTTTTCATCTAATTAAAACACAAAGAAAGACACAAAAGTTGAGTGATTGTCGATCGCTTGGACGATCTAGATCCAAAAAAAAGAAGGGATTGATCGAATGGTGATTTGGTGCCACATTAAGAATCGATCGATCGAATGAGGGATTGATCGATTGAAAACTTGTTACTGCATCCAGCCTTATAAACTGCCCCATTTTTGAAAATATAATGTTTGCATGGCTGGACACACTCTTGACCCAAAGCGACATGGGTCACCGGCTGCCACGTCAGCTTTCTCTCTCCGGCGACCAGAAGCGACCGACCTGCCACACTCTGTGATCGATTTTTTTTTTTTTTTTTTAATCAAACATTTAAAATAAACTTAAAATTCATTAATTATAAAAACATTACAATACGGAATTAAAAACATTATAATACGGAATTAAAAACATTACAACACGGAATTAAAAAAACGTAAACTAATCAGCTACAAATTGTATCTTGCTTTGATTTCTGCCTTAAGCCGCTTAAGATGATTTTGTTCACTTTCGGGCAATGTTGGGTCGATTTTGGTGTAGTATAAGAGAAAATCTTGGTTCCTCGTCGATTGTTTCAAGAGATCGACCTGTTCTTGTTGAAATGCTATTTTTTTTTTCTTTGATGGCCAACTCTCTTTCTTTCATCGACCTATATTCATCTCCATCGATCTTCTTTTTTCCCTCTTTTGATGGCTTCGATTCCCAGAAGTTCTTGCTTATCGAAGCTACAAACGATTGTGGTGGTTTACGAGAGGAGGACGATGATTTCCTCCTTGTTGCGTCACGACCTTCTGGTCGTGATTCTCTAGTATCATGTTCTCCTTCCTTTTATTGGATTATTCTTCCTTTTCTGGGCAATTATTTCCTTCTCTGAGATTGTAACCTCCCCTGAAGCAAATAACTTTTGTTTCCTCCCCTTGTTTGGAAGATCTCACTATGTACCTTTGACTGATCTATCAATGTGAACTTGTTGTCAGACAATTTTGTACATGAAGCCATCAATTCCTTAAAAGTTTAAGTTGCTGTCCTCATCACTTCTAGGTGTGTTAACTCCTATGAGAGGTGAATCAATGGACATTTCGATTCATGGTCCATCAATGGATGGTTTTTGTGAATCCTTGAAAAACCTTGTTTAAGAAATTATTGACTTAGCAGTATGTTCATGATTTTAGAATTGAAAAATCATACTGCTTCCAACCATTTTGAAAGGATTAAGTGTGTAACGGACACTTAATCAAAATTTCGGTTTAAAGCAACCTCTGGTTGTGTGAGAACCAATATTTTTCAGTTATAAATAACTGCCTGTGTAAAGATAAATCTATTCAAAAGATTTTCTTGGCAGGGTTTCCAGCTCATAGCAATTGTTGCCTCTAACACAAGTGTTAGATTCACTTTTACTAGTTGTTCTTTCTATCAGATGTCCTTAGACTAGCTCATTATACTTGAAAGTATAAAATGATAGAAAGTGAGTTGCATCAGTTACTATCTGATCAACTAAGTCATCAATTCAATGTGAAATATCATAACTAGGTTTCAAGAAAGAAGTTTTAAGGAGATTAAATTCCTAAACTCAGTCCATCATAAACCTACTATGTTAGCAATTGGATAAGCATTCTGTTGCTCCCATTTCACTTGAAATCTCCTTTGTGTTCACATATTCATACCTGAAATAGTTAGTCTAAAACCAAAAGAACAATGTACAAAGTACTTGTCTTGCATTAAAATAAGCATAAAACCAACTGTATGAATAACACAATTTACATTTTTGATATATTAGCAGCACCTTATAAATCCATCAGTACCAACAAAAATTTATGTACATAAACACATCATTTGAAAATTTTAAAGATTAAGCATTTCAATACTTGCTACTAAGTACTCAAATCTTCCAACATCAAAAGCTTTTGTAAGTAGATCTGCAAAATTATATACTGAAGCAATTTTCATTACTGAATTAATCTTTTCTCATTGCAATCTCTAATAAAGTGATGTCTAATTTCAATGTGTTTTGTTTTAGAATGTTGCACTGGATTTTTAATAATACAAATTGTACTACTATTATCAATATGAATAACAGTGTTTAAGAAATTGTACCCATAGTCAAGAAGTTGGTTTTGAAGCCATAAGACTTGAGCACAGCAACTTGCAGCAACTATATATTCAGCTTCAGTTGTTGAATTTGCCACACTTGTTTGCTTCTTACACTGCCATGAGACAAGTCTACATCCAAGGAATTGACATCCTCCAGTTGTTGACTTTCTGTCCAAGCTAGCACCAGCATAATCACTATCCGAAAATGCTACTAAGTCAAAAGGAGAGTCTCTAGAATACCATATACCCAACCTTGGTTGTCCTTTGAGATATCTAAAAATTCTCTTGACTGCAGTTAAATGAGAAACCTTTGGAGTTACTTGAAATCTTGCACAAACACAAACAGGGAACATGATGTCAGGTGTAGATGATGTAAGATACATCAAAGAGCCTATCATAGATCTGTAAGTGTGTACATCTACATTCTCTCCATCTTCATCTTTCAGAAGGTGCTTCTCTGAGTCCATTGGTGTGCTTGCCATTTTTGAATCAGCAAATTTAAACTTTCTAAGAATTTCTGCAACATATTTATCTTGAGAGATAAAAATGCCTTCAGATGATTGTTTAATTTGCAAACCCAAAAAGAATGTGAGTTCTCCCATAGAACTCATCTGAAACTTATCATGCATAAGCTTCTCGAATTCTAAACACATTTCCTTCCTTGTAGATCCAAAGATAATGTCATCCACATACACCTGCACTAACAGAAGATCCTTCTTGTGCTGTTTGATGAAAAGTGTCTGATCAATCTTTCCTCTTTGAAATCCATTTTCTAATAAGTAGGAAGCAAGTGTTGCATACCAAGCTCTTGGTGCCTGATGTAGGCCATATAGAGCTTTCATTACTCTGTACACTTTGTTTGGATGGTCAGGGTCAATGAAGCCTGGAGGTTGTGAAACATACTCCTCTTCTCCAATTGTACCATATAAAAATGCACTCTTGACATCCATTTGGTAGACTGTGAAGCCTAAAAATGAAGCATAAGCTAGAAACAGCCTAATTGCCTCAATCCTTGCTACTGGAGCATAAACTTCATCATAATCTATCCCTTCTTCTTGTGTGTACCCTTGGGCTACTAATCTAGCCTTATTTCTAATAACTATCCCTCTTTCATCCCTTTTGTTCTTAAAAACCCATCTAGTACCAATTACCTTTTCATTTCTAGGTAAATCAACTAGCACCCAAACTTTTTGAATCTTGAACTGAAGAAGCTCTTCTTGCATAGCCTCTACCCAGCTTGAATCATCTAGGGCTGTAAGATATTCTTTGGTTCCTTTTGAGAGAGAAAACATACAAATAAACAAGAGTTTGAAACCTCATGTTGTTTTGAAGCATAAAGAGCATCAAGAATCCCTTGTTGGTCTGAAGAGACCAGTTGTCTTCTTGTCTTCACACCAGATTGTACATCTCCAATCACATTATCCAGGGAATGAACTTTGTGAATTCTTGTGTGTGGTGTAGAAGGAACTTGATAAGATGGTGGAAGATTACTTAAATCCACTTCATCTTCTTGTAACTCTGCTTCTCTTGAATTTGAAGGACCAGCAGTATCTTCAAATGAACTAGCCGTACCTCCAAATGTACTAACAGTACCTCTATAGATACTAGCAGTACCTTGCTCTGTGTCAGCAGTACCATCAATATTTGAAATATTGAGTTGTTCCTTTGTTCCATCATTCTTGTGCTCATCTTCAACATCTCCTTTAGCTTTACTAGAAGAAGATACATCATTTGTTGAAGTTGATTCCACACTTGCACTTGACCATATTGGCATTGTGCCATCATGTTGATCTTTATCTAACTCCACCTCATTTGTTGCTTGTGAACCTGAAAAATTATTAGTTTCTGCAACAAAAGGTATATAATTCATAGAATTTGTTAGATACTCAAGATCAAATATCCATTTTGGTCCTTGGCCTACTACATTGGATTTGTTTTCCAGAAACTCCACATGTAGTTCTTCTTGTACTTTCTCAGTTCTTAAGTTGTAAACTCTAAAAGCTTTGCTAACAAGAGAATATCCAACTAAGAAACCTTCATCTGCTTTACCATCAAATTTTCCTAAACGGTCTAAGGTATTGAGAATTGTCACATGACATCCAAAAGGTCTAAGAAATCCTATTGCAGGAGTTCTACCATTAAAGAGTTCATATGATGTCTTATTGTGAGGCTGCACAACTAAAACTCTATTTTGAACATAGCAAGCAGTGTTGATTGCCTCTGCCCAAAAGATTATAGGTAGCTTAGAATCAGCTAACATTGTTCTAGCAGCTTCAATTAGTGTTCTATTTTTTCTTTCAGCCACACCATTCTGTTGTGGTGTTCTAGCAACACTATATTCTCTCCTAATACCTTTTTCTTTGCAGAAATCATCCATAACTCTATTTTTGAATTCTGTCCCATTATCACACCTAATGACTTTTACTTTCTTGCTTACTAGGTTTTCTATTTCTGTTATGAAATTCTTAAGGATGTTTGATGTCTCATCCTTTGAAACTAAGAAGAAAACCCATGTAAATCTGCTATAGTCATCAGTTATAACAAGACAATATTTCTTATGTTGCATACTCTTTACTGAAACAGGTCCAAATAAGTCCATATGAAGCATAAACAATGACTGATTGATAGAGTTAAAAATCTTGGGCTTACAAGTGGCTTTGTGTTGTTTGCCTTTTAGACAAGCAATGCATGTTTGATCATTTTCAAATCTTTTGTGAGGTAAACCTCTTACCAAACCATTCTTAACAATTTTATTTATGGTTTTGAAATTAATATGACTAAGCCTTCTATGCCATAACATTGATTAATCCAATGTGGCTTTTGCAACAAGACAAGTTAAATCCTTTTTAGGAATAATGTTATTCATATCAACACTATACATATTGGCCTTTCTAGGAATTCTAAGAAGCATTTGATTTTCATTAGGCATCTTAAAATCCTTAGATAGAACAAGACATTCAGTGTCAGTAAAAAGGACATTGTTCTTTTTGTCACACATTTGTGAGACACTAAAAAGATTATACTTTAGCTCTTGTACATAGTACACATCTTCAAAATCTAAATTTCCGGTTTTAATTGTACCTTTACCAGAAATTTTGCCACGAAAACCACCTCCAAAGGTAACATATCCTCCATTGAAAGCTTCAAAATCTGAAAGATAAGACATGTTCCCTGTCATATGCCTTGAACATCCACTATCTGAGTATCCTTGATCTTCTTGTTTGTCAGTTGAATATTCCTGCACACAATTAAGAGTGTTAGTTTTCTTTGGGGATCCAAGCCATTACTGACTTGGATCTGCCTCTTGCATCAATGTAATTTAATCTTTTAAGGACAGTTGATGCAACATTGGATTTAAGAATCCAACATGCTGAGGCCTTAACAGCATTTGCCCTATTACCCTTAGCAGCAGGGTGAGTAACATGCTTAGCAGAAGTGACTGCTAGCTTTGAAGTCACACCCTTTGGTCTCCAAATTTGTTTGTGGACCATTGCTTTTGTTTGAATGGGCCTTAGAACAGTTTTAGATGCATGTATGAAAGTTGTTTTTGCATCCTTAGCTGTTGATTTTGGGTTAACAGTCATCAAAGGTCTAACAGTACCTTTTGTTCTACCCGTACCTTTAATTTGTACTGGCAGTACCTTTTTGTATGTATTAGCAGGACCTTTTTGTCTATCAGGACCTTTTGGTCCAGACTTGTTTGAGACTGTTCTGGGCTTTGTTCTATGAGTGTTAGAGTGAAAATGAGTTTGAGGAGTTTGCCTTTTGTAGTTCACCCTATTGTTTTCATACCCAGATACCCATTGGTTGCAGAAAGCTGCAAGATGGTCAAAACTACCACATGTATAACAAGATTTGTTGTAAAAAACAAAGTCATCACCTAATTGGTTAGACTTGAGGTTGTTCCAATTCCTTTGGTTACCTCTAGGCTTGTTTGTAGTTCTATATTGTTCACAATATCTAACTGGTTTCCTAACAGTCTTAACATTTGACTTAGGCCTGTTAGTGTTGTGATTGACTATCTTAGGAATACTTGTTCCTACTTTCTTAACCAAGACAGGTTTAGACATAACCTGTTCTTCTTCATCATCATCACTATCAGTTGTACAATCTTCAACAACTATAGCATCTCCTTTCTTAACAAAGGACACCTTGTCCTGATAAGATAAAGTTTTATCTAAACTTTTACTTACCTTTTCTATCTTGGGACTCTTAGTGGCCTTAGAACCATATTCCATGATTGGTTCTTGAAACTCAGCTAATCCTGTGTGTGCTAAATCAATACCTGGAGGTGAATGAACACCTCTGTATGGTGGGGGGACAGACTTAAATCCAACACCAGAATTAACCTTATCAATAACTTGAGTTTCCCAAAGTTTATTGAATCCATCTGAGGCATGAGCCAAAACATCCACAGATATCTTAACATTTTCTCTTTCATTTTTGTGTTTAGCTAATGAATCATTTAACTCAACAATATACTCATCTCTGATCTTAATGTCATTTTTTAGTATATTGATGTCATTAGTAAAATTAGATTCATTACTTTTAAAATGTAAGACTTGTTTTTCTACAACACCTAGACCTCTTTTGTGATTTGCTAAATTAAAAAGAGTATCAATTAGCTCTGCTCTATGAGCATCAAATCTCTTACTAAGGTCTTCATAAGCTTTAAGATTAGGACATGATTCAGTACAATTTTGAATAGAATTTACCTCTGAATCAGAATGGGCCATTAGAGCAAATTCATTGGCCACAAGAGCAGCATTTGGAGGTGCTTCCTCTTCAATAGCCATAGAGCTCCAATCATAACCAATACCATCAATAGCCAACATAGCCTTTGGCTCTTCAACAGTAACTTCCTTTTTCCTATCTTGCTTATACCATGTGTTTCTATTCTCCTGCTTCCTTGGGCTTCTACACTCCTTAGCAAAGTGTCCCAACCTATGACAGTTGAAGCATTCCACTTTCTTCTTGTCAAACCCAGCAGTGTCATTACCATTTATGGTAATTTGCTTCCCAGTTCTCTGCCAATGCTTCTTAGCCCTCATGCTGAGCAAAGCAACCTGCCATTTGATGTCCATCTCTTCCAAATCATCACCATCAACCTGCTCAAGGTCTTCATGATTTAGAGGAGAACCACCAGATTGACTAGACATGAATACATAGAATGCTGGATCACCAAGTCCTGCAACAGTCTTTTGTGAACTAGTAGAAGGACCACCATAAGTAGCATTAGAAACACCTTCAACTTCTTCTACCTCTTCAGACTTACCAATACTAGGAGATGACAAAATTGCCACGTTCCCAGAACTAGTACCATAAATTCCAGACTTTTTAAGACTTTGTTCAACAATTTTGAAGTTGTTGTACAAATCATTGAGCTTCATTGTTTCAATGTCTGGTTTGTTCATCCAGACAATAACATGAGTATGGAACTCATCAGGTAGACTTCTTAAAAACTTCATGTTGAGATCTTCCTTCTCTGTCTCAACACCCAACACAGCCAACTGACTGACAAGCTTGTGTAATCTTGAGAATAGCTTATCAAGAGACTCATTACTAAAAGCAGTAAAGTTTTCAAATTGTTGCTTTAGTAGTGTCTTTTGTGTCTTTTTGGTAGTTTCATTACCACCAAAATATGCACAAATCTCTTCAAAAAGAGTTTTTGCATCAAGATACTTGTTAAAAGATAGCATTTGCTCACTAGGAATGGTCATAAGCAACAAATTTCTTGCTTTCTGATCATTTCTCTTCAGTATCTTTTCTTCATTTGACACTGGTCCAGTATTTCATTTCCTAATTGATTTACCTTCTAGGACAACCTCTGAATAGCTTGGTGAAAAAGAATCACCATATATAATGATATCCCAAAGAGTGTAATATTGGACCATGAAATATTGCTCAATTCTCATCCTCCATAACTCAAACTCATTTGGTTTGATCATGGGCAACTTTGCAGCAACATTTGTTTGAGCATCATGTGCATCCATTTCTGTTTCTTCTAATTCAATTATATCAGCCTGAGCTCTGATACCAACTGAGAGGAATTCGACACACGGTTAAGGTGGTTAAACCTTGTATACTTTGTGTGTAATGATATATTGAGTTTATATGATTAAGTACGCGGAATTTACTTAATCACACTTAGATGGTTATGTATGTTATGGAAATGGAAGAATTATGTTTGTTACTTAACAATGAACAAAGAAAGTTTATCACCAAACGATTCAATATTATTCAAAATAATACGAGTGATCTTGAATTTATCACTAGGGTTACAAAGACCTTGAATCTTATGTTTCTAGATTTGTGATATATGTTTTTGTTTGTTCTATGTCTTAACATATATGAGTTTGTAATTGTGCACGTACATAATCACTAATCTAAGATCTCTTTTATAGTCCAAGAGATCTCTTACAATATTACTTTAAGTCTAATCAACACTTGTCTTACAAAAGATCAAGTCGAGCTAGCGTATGGAAGATTATATCTCACAAGTTGTTCAAATAAATTAATGCAAGCACATGCATCAACTTGTTGACTGAGAATATATCTAGATATTATTTTTGCATAAGAGTGACTCATACAAATAATATCTTCTTCGATCTTATCCTTGTAGCAGCTCTATGACTCACTGATCAGCAATACCATTTACTACCAGCAGTACCTTCTACTTGAACTAGCAGTACCTTCTTGTTCTAGCAGTACCTTGATGTACTAGCAGTACCTTGATCATGAACCAGCAGTACCTTCTTCTTAAAGTATTTTCTTATACTCTAACTTCAGAATATTTAATTCCCAACAATCCTCCCCTAAACATGTGAATCATTTCAAACATGTTTTAAGACTAGGCACACATACCTCACCCATCATCACTAAGCTCAACTAGCATAAAACATAATCCGTCTAACACTTAGCAATTACTTTCCGCGCGACTAACACTTATGTCCAATGATTCTACGAGTGGTTTAAGACTAGGCAACCTATAGTGGAAACCTAATTCACTTAAACCGAAGCTCTGATACCAAGTTGTTACACCCCGTGCCCGCTTGGACCAAAAATTAAAACTTTACGCGCAAAAAGCGAGAACTATAACTGAACTTATGTCACTCTTTTGACCATTTACAAAAATCCATGAACATTCAGACCTTGAGACTATTTTTAAATGAAACTAGATTCAATTACCTTTAAAACGACGGGTAGTGCGACCCGTAACGACTTACGGTTCAAAAGATATAAATTTTCAAAGACTGCTGAAATATGCCAGAACCCACATTCATAACCAAGATGAACATCCATATGTACAACTTATACCCAAGATGAACATTGAGATGCACAACTCATAACCAAGATGAACATTCAGATGCACAACTCATAACCAAGGTAAACATTCAGATGCACAACTCATAACCAAGATGAACATTCGGATGCACAACTCATAACCAAGATGAACATTCAGATGCACAACTCATAACCAAGATGTACAATCACGGGTTTTGCACCAAAACCCGTTTTGACCTATTTACACTAAAAATCACTTATACCACTTCATTTTCCCACCAAACTTGACCATTATCATTACTTTAACATATCAAACGTGTATCATAGACACTTGACCCGTGAACAACCCAAAATGGGTATTTTTACACTTAATCCAAACGCCCCTTTAACTTTGACTATAAACACATATAACATACTTTGACACAACGGTTGACCACCAAATCGTTATGACAACCTCATTATATAACTTGCCACTCGGCTACACTTTACCAACCCATAAAAGACCAACGGGGGTACAAACTTTACTCTTGAGCTCGGTATTCTACCTAAGCTTCTAAACGCATACTACCTTTGATCTTGCATATTCAAATCCTTAATCCATATATTCCAAGCCATCCATAACAACATGTCCACCTACAAAATGGTTAGACAACTAAACCATAAGCTTTCGCTTAGTAAGTAACTAGATTAACATATGAATAATACGTTAATCCACATACATGCAACACGAATACTTCTACCATTAAGCACATATGATCATAATAAAATTAAGCACATAAGCATCACAACATACCTTAACCATTCCATACTCATAATCTATCACTTGAGTTGGCTAACTAGGCAAATCACCTATCAAGGCCACACTCGCTAATTCAAAGCTATCAACTATAACCTTCATACTCATAATCACATAATATGCGAACAAGCATCTTAAACACATATCAATCGAGTTACTTACCTTAGCTTCCAAAGCTAAGTTTAACAAGAACATAAATATTATCTTCATCATCTTCATATTTTATCATCATCATCATCATCACTCTTACTTCCTAACCATAACCATAACATCGAGGTTCATTAACACAACATATCATAATCAATGGTCATAAAACCCATCTAAACTTACCCCTCTTCCTTCCTATATCATCATATGATTATATCATGATCATATGATGAAAACCCACTTAACCCATTAACCTTTACCTCAATAATCATTAATAACTTAAGATGGAGATACTTACTTGTAGTGGATCATTACTAGGAAGGATCATGGACATTAACTCTTCATCTTCTTCTTCCTAAGCCACCATCTAGCTTTTCCCTCCATTTTCTCCTTCTCCATAAAACCGGACCTCAACACCTTATCTTAATAATGAGGGAATTATCTAGAATTCCCTGGATAAGGTTAGTTAGGTGGCAACTTTGGCCAATTGGCAAGATTGGTCCCTCTAGTCTCTTTTATTTTATTTTGGTCACAACCAATCTTATAACACATTTAATCTATTACGACTTTAGCCCCTTAAGTCTATTCCTTTCTATTTGAGCCACATAATACTTTCCATAACTATACAATACATTCATTGACCATTAATTGACTTTCGGGTTTGACTATAACTTTACATTCATTAACTAGCCAATCACATAAGGCCTTTGGTCCACTTTCATCTAGGGTGGGGTACAAGTACCCGAAAAACGGGTCTAACATGAGAAGATACCATACCGGTGGAGTTGAGATGTGTGGAAAAAGAGAAATGTGTTGGAGTTGTGTGTGGAAGAAGATGACGTTAATGTGACAATAAAGGTATTTTTGTTGACTTATAGTAGATAAAAGAAAAAGCTAGTAACAACTCATTGTACTTTTGTCATAAAAGTTTATACACGTGTCAAGATTTTAAGAGAAAAGTACAAAAATGAGACAAAATCTTCTTAACATTATATTTTTTTTGAAAGGGCCATGTTATACATGCCCTCCCTATGGTCTATATGTACAAACCGCGAAGCACATGGTACAACCGCCCGAAGCTTTCAATCATTAGAAACCCTCCCTATAAAGGGGTCCTTAGGCTGGATGTAGTAAGGAGGGTCAATCCCTCCCATTTTCTTTGCCAGCGACCTTCAGGCGATTGGGTGCCCCAGTAAGGGCGACCTACACTACAAAAAACATACCCCACAAAATACTTTTTCATTTAATTAAAACACAAAGAAAGACACAAAAGTTGAGTAATTTTCGATCGCTTGGACGATCTAGATCCAAAAAAAAGAAGGGATTGATCGAATGGTGATTTGGTGCCACACTAAGAATCGATCGATCGAATGAGGGATTGATCGATTGAAAACTTGTTACTGCATCCAGCCTTATAAACTGCCCCATTTTTGAAAATATAATGTTTGCATGGCTGGACACACTCTTGACCCAAAGCGACATGGGTCACCGGCTGCCACGTCAGCTTTCTCTCTCCGGCGACCAGAAGCGACCGACCTGCCACACTCTGTGATCGATTTTTTTTTTTTTATTTTTTTTTTTATTTTTTTAATTTTTAAATCAAACATTTAAAATAAACTTAAAATTCATTAATAATAAAAACATTAAAATACGGAATTAAAACCATTATAATACGGAATTAAAAACATTACAATACGGAATTAAAAAAACGTAAACTAATCAGCTACAAATTGTATCTTGCTTTGATTTCTGCCTTAAGCCGCTTAAGATGATTTTGTTTACTTTCGGGCAATGTTGGGTCGATTTTGGTGTAGTATAAGAGAAAATCTTGGTTCCTCGTCGATTGTTTCAAGAGATCGACCTGTTCTTGTTGAAGTGCTATTTTTTTTTTCTTTGATGGGCAACTCTCTTTCTTTCATCGACCTATATTCATCTCCATCGATCTTCTTTTTTCCCTCTTTTGATGGCTTCGATCCCCAGAAGTTCTTGCTTATCGAAGCTACAAACGATTGTGGTGGTTTACGAGAGGAGGACGATGATTTCCTCCTTGCTGCGTCACGACCTTCTGGTCGTGATTCTCTAGTATCATGTTCAGTTTCATCATCATCGACTTCATGAAAATAGATTCCTCCTTGCTGTGTTGACCCCGAAGTTGTTGTAGAGCCCTTTGTTTTCTTTCTACTATTCGTTCGAATAGCTTCCCCCTCCGACTTCCAAGCATCGTGATGCCTCAAGATTTTCCAACATTCCACCAAGTTGAACTCATGCTTGTAAATCGTACGGTATTCCCTCAACGCTTTCTCATGATCATCAACATCATTTTCACCACTACCATGGTTAAGCTTGATATTTTTTATGATAGCAGCAAAATTTCCAACCCGTGGCCTAATCCGATTCTTCCATTTGCTTGCGATAGAGTCGTAGCTTCGATCTAAACCGGTTTCTTTCTTAAAATACAATATAATCAATTCCCAAAAGCGGTTCTTGTTGACAACGTTACCTCGTTGGGAATTTTCTGAGACATATACCCAAGCTTTACAAAGAGCGACCTATTCTTGCCTTGTCTAATTAGTCTGTTTTTGGGACAATTCTGCCTTCTTCCCTTTGTCCTTCGCCTTCGCCTTCGTAGCACGTCGGGAAGCGGTTCTTGGTTTGACGGGTGATGTCTCTTCGACATCGTCATCATCCTCAACGGCGAAAGAACCGTGGTACGAATCATGGTAAGAACCGTGACCCGAACCTTGACCCATCGACGCATCTTGGGTGGGATATTCTTTCGTCTCTTGGTTGGCCATGAAATCATCAAAATTCATATCAAGATCAAGATTCTGAATCGGGGAATATTCTTGATAATGTTGGGGAGATTGCAAGTAATCCATGTTAGGCCGATACGACGACCCACTTGGTTCTTGGTAATAACCCGTATTTGGACGATACGGTGGAACATATGAACGATTACGGTAAAACATGTTTTGATTTTGGTTGGGTTCTGGTAATCGTGATGAGTATTCAAAAGAGGGTGCACGAAATCGAATACCCCGTTGTTGTGGTGGTGTTACGCCGTGTAGTTCAAAGTTGTTTTCCGGCGAGAAGTTGTTTTGGGGTAACCGGGATCGTCGGTTTTTTGATGTGGGTGTGTTTTTGTTTGACATGATTAGAATTGGTTTATGGATGAGAATTGTGTTTGAAATTGTGTGTTTGAATGTGTGTTTGAGGTAAGTATTTATAAGATTGAAAATGTTTTTTTTTTTTTTTTCTTTCAAATATCCAACCGTTTGGAATAGTTTGGATTTTTTTGCACATTGATTCTTCACAATCGGTCGATAGACCGATCGATATTTCTTTGGGGAAGCAACCGACCGATCATGAGCACTCTAAGCGACCCAGCGACCGATTGGTCGCTTTGGGTTTTTTTTGGCTATCGACCGAACAAAACCAGTGGAGTGCGAGCAGCCTAATAATGTTATATGCATTTACTGTAAAGATATAATGCCCGCGCACGCGCGGGGTTTTTTCTAATCATTTAAATAAATTATTATTTTTAATTTCGGATTTTAATTATTATAACTGGACCTTCAAAACCATTGTACTTTGATTGAGGTATTGAATTAGGGTTATTTACGAATGTAGTGGGTTTTAATATTAATTAGATTTGGAGGAGATGTTCTTGCGTCAATGATTGTGAGTGAATGAATGATAAGAGATCGAGTTTGATTGATGGAGGAGGAATTTGGGAATGTTGGGACTTCAAATATTTAGTGGGAATGATACTGAATTTTAAGTTTCAGCCCAAATCTTTGAAAAACTTGCTCCACCGTTTTCAAGTTTTAATTTTTTATATTTTGACACATATATTTTTGTAAGTTTTTATTGAATGATTACAAATCACATTTTTTTTTGTGTAGAATATGGATAAATTTAGAAGTATTTAGGCTTTTCTTATTTAATATTTAAGAAAATAATAATAATAATAATTTGATTATTACTTAATAAGGTATGATTTGATTTTTTTGAAATGGAAAAGTCCCCACTAGGGGTTTTGCTTTATTATATAAAAGCATTTATTGTAAAGAACTTTGTCTCTTTTGATCAAAAAGTTATTTCCATAGATATATGAATGTATTTGTGGTACGAAATATAAAAGACCATTGATACTTATAAACGTCAAAGTAAAATAGTATTTTATATATTAAGAAAACAAAGAAAAAGTAAGTTTAAAAATGATACCCGAACTTAATTTTTAACACAAACCAAAAAAATAGTGCGAGATATATGAGTTTGGAGTATTGGATTTGGCAAAAAGAAAAAGGTTAGCCATATTCGCAAAATTTAGCATATCATTTTAGGTCCCGTTTGATATGATCACGGGTTTAGAATAGGATTTGAATTTTGTATAAATTGAAAGAAAAGTAAGAGAGAAAAAAATGGTGGGAACAGAAAAAAATATTAATTATATTAACTTTATAATTAATATTGAAAACTAATAAATGATATTTATTGAAAAAAGTTAAGACTATGTGTAGTGGTGGGTAAGAGAGGGTGGGGCGTTTTGCGTCATGTGTCAGTGTGGGCCATGTTGGGGCTTGGTAGAAAAAGTGGTATAGTGGTAGTAGGGGCGTTTTGCGCCATGTGACATTTTTTTTTTAATTCCAAATATTTCATTTACTTTAACCCATCTTAATATCACTATATCCATAACAAAATTCTCCCTTTTGCTATATTACAAATAAAAAATTGCAAAACAGAAAAAGCAAGCACTACATTCAATAAAAACTTTGACTAAACTTTCATCTACTTCACCTTCTTCGTGCAATAGAGGAACATATCTCCGATATCGGCCATAATTATTTTTCTTCCATTTCTTTACTTTTTTTCTTTTTATCATTAGATCCAAGATTTCCAAGGTGTTCCGAAACCACCTGGACCACAGCCACCTACTCCTCCTCCTTCAACAAAACACCTCAAGATCTTTGTGATGCTCAAGTACCCGGTCAACAAACTCATAAAAGCAATTTGAATGTGATTTGCTGGGTGCGGGCGCTATTATCTCCACGCTCGATTTTCTTTTTTGCAAACAGCACCCCTCGATTATGGAGGAGGGGGCGTGTTTGGGCGCTATAGGGGAAAAAAAAGGGCTTTAACGTCCCACTACGGAGGGTCTAAGAAGAAATATAAAGAATGAAAGATAATTAATGAAATGTGGTGTAGAATTTTTGTCATGTGTACTATTATTCAGAAAAGTCACGAACATTGAGTGGTATGGGTTTTGAAGCATGATTACCAAATTTAATAGAAAATGTTACTACTAAACAACAACATTTGACTATCAATCTATTCTTTTTGTTAGAAACCCACATACCAAACGGGCCCTTATAGTGGAGTCGTATTTTTGTCCCATTTTTGTACTTTTCTCAGATTTTAATGGAAACGTATAGTCGGTCAGTCGAAATGATTTATTTTGAGAGTTGACTTTTCTTTTTTCGTCTAGAAGGTGGATCAATGGTTCAAAATTAGGCAATTTTAGGAATTTTTTCTAATGTAAATTACCTATCTACTTCAAATTTGGCAACACCTGGTTAAACAAAAAAGTTGATAATCAAATTCAAACACTTATAAATAAATAAATAAATCTAACAAGTACTTTGAAGTCATTAGTTAAAAATCTCATTTTAGATTAGAAATCTATACAACCTATAAGACCAAGAGTAGTGGGGCATTGAAGTGGGCTTAGTTGCCCTTTCAACGCCCGTTGGACCACCCCCATCAACCGTTGAATCCCGTTGAAAACCAAAAAAATCAACGCCCGTTGATTGAACAACGGGCGTTTCTTTATTTGCTACTGACAAAGTTAACTCTCTCTCATGCTTTAAAGTCAATAAAGCAACAAGTTAAAGCACTGACAAGTTAAAGTACTGACAAAGTTAACTCTCTCTAATGCTAAAAATATGTATATATTTGTTCTCATTCAACGCCCCAACCCATTACCCCCAATTTTGCTTCAACGCCCTTCTTCTCTCACTACCAAGTGTCAACATTTGCCCCAACCCACACCCAAAAATTCCAACACCACTACCCTTGGTTTAATAGAGATTAACATTTCCTTTCTAATTTATTTTTAAGATTTTTATAAATGCATTTTAAGCATTATAAGTAAAAAAACACTATTTACAACTGTTTAAAGTATAAGTACATTTATTTAACACATACAATTAATACTTTAAAAAAATAATAATAAAATAAAATGATTGTGAGACCTAACATATGTGCCTAAATTTAGGCCTAAACATATGTGGCATGATCTTGATAGTTTGTGAAAAAGTGAGTCCCTTAGCTGCAACCATCAAGATGATGCCACATAGGTTTAGGCACATCTTTAGTCACAACTTTAGGCCTCCCAATCATACAATCTAATCAAACTACTAATTATCTATTGTTAAAATCCAATAATTCAAGCACTTAAAACAAACATAACCAAAACAACTTAAAAAATCAGCTTGTACAACTTAAAGGAACAACATGATTAAAGTTACTCAAATATAAAACTCTCACCATTTATAAAGTTGTTGTAACAAAAAAAACATAAAATTAAAAGACATTCTTCGCCACAAATTACAATGTACCCGTCGCTGCATCGCGCAAGTACCTGGGTACATTTAATACATGTAAATTAAACTTATGACTTGCCGTAAATTAATTTTATTTTTAATTTAATAGAATTAAAATTTCATTTATAATCACGTTAATCCTTGTTCAAAAAAAATTACGTTAATCCTTGAACCAAAAAAAAACACATAAAGTTTAGTAGTACTATGTTTATACACATTCCATCCAATCAAAACAAAAAGCTCCCTATTGACACGTAACAACCTGTGACATTTGACAGTGACACCTACCAAACTTTCTTCACCCACTTTGATATCACCGTTAGCCGGCAACACAACTGTTTTCTAGACATAGGTTCTTTGGAAACATATGATATGGAGAACCAACAGCTTTTGAAAGTGATTCATGTCGTGAAAAAGTCTGATGTTCAGGTTGGGATGTTGAGGATGTTTTTAGGAAATGTTGGACATGTGTTGTTTGGTACATGGTTATGTTTGCTGCTTTTGGTTGTTCCTTTGGCTTTTGTTGCGAAATGTTTCGATTTTGGAAGTGTAAGTTGTTTTCTGGTAGCTTTTGATATCTGCAAAAAGGTGTAGATTGCGTGAAAACCCTGACCCGGTGCCTTTTGGCACCGGCCATTTTCCACCCCACAAGGAATAGGTTGGCCTAGTGGGGCACCTACTGGAGTGAGCCGAGACTCTCGGACTCTTGAGTTCTTATCCACAAAGTCTCTCCATTGAGCCCATAGGTTTTGCAGAGGTGGGTACCGAGCAAAGCGCCAAGGATGGGATTCGAACCCGAGTCTATTGACTCAAGAATGAAAGCCCCACCCACTAGACCAATGCCCCATAGGTTTTGCGGATGTGGGTACCTGGTAGCTTTTGATATATGTGGATGAAATTAATGGAATATTTGAATGTTTGATTAATATATTGGATTTAGAGTTTTTTTTAGTAAGTACTATTATGATCACCACCTTAAGTATGAGCTGATTATGGGGGTGTTTGTTTAAGCTTATTTATGAGCTTATTTGTTTTTTGCTTTATCAAAAGCCTCATTTTTTGGCTTATTTTGGGATTTATGAGCTTTTATAAGTTTATTATGTCATAACAAACTTATATAAGCCCACAAGTTGCAATATAAACCGAAAATTTTGAGCTTCATATAAGCCGAAAACATATAAGCTCATAAGCCCATAAATAAGTATAAACAGACTAATTTGAGCTCTATATAGAGAAAGTGTACAAATGCGTGTATAATAAATGATGAATTGATGATTGTATAATAAGTATAAACAGACTAATTTGAGCTCTATATAGAGAAAGTGTACGATTGTCGTCTTAATACGAGATTGTGAAAACTAATTTAGTCCGATTTGTATAAGGAAAGTGAGGTGTTTGGGATTGGTTATTTTAGAGTATTTATCTGCTTAAACATTAGAGTGCTTATTTTGAAAGTTAGGGGGTGTTTGGGATTGCTTATGTTTAGGTCACGAGCAGTTTTGTGTTATCCAAACTACTTACGGTTTTTACAACTCATTTTGAAGAAAATAAGCATATTCTGATAAGTAGGTAGAAAACTAGGAAGCTGCTCATTTCAACATATTTATTTGAGATGAAATTAAAATTATTCTTTTACCCCAAAAATGTTTAAACATGAATTAGATTGCATTTTTTCAATTAATTGCTTTTTCAGTATAGACTTAGGATCAAATGAGAAGAAATCTTAAAATGAGAAGGATGACAAATAACTATAGCCACACATTAGAGATGCATCGACTTGAGTTATATGCATCTCTAATCTTTTAGATGCACCCTAATATATTTTCTAGGATAAAAATTAGATGCATATACATATATTAGATGCATTTTAGCAAGTTAGGCAAATCCTATGTATTTTTTGTCCTCTGCAAGTCAAATCCTATGTATTTTTTCAGTATAGACTTAGGATCAAATGAGAAGAAATCTTAAAATGAGAAGGATGAGAAATAACTATAACCACACATTAGAGATGCATCGACTTGAGTTACATGCATCTCTAATCTTTTAGATGCGCACCCTTTGAGTATATTGCAATTATGTTTTTTTTTTTTTTTTTTTTTTAATGCAAAATAAGCAAATAAAACACTATTTCCGAAAGTACTTAGCAGCTCATAAGTACTTATTCTAATGCACAAGCACAAGCAGAAAAAATAAGCAATCCCAAACACCACCTTAAATGAGAAAATAAGCAGTTGAGTTGTGATTGACATGCTTAAACATATGATGTTTGTTTAAAAAACACGTATGATGTATAATCCACCATGACATTAATCCATTAGCGTACGAGTAGGATTTGGCATGCTAATCGTTTCTCTATACAGTTTTATCCAAATACTTAAAACTGTATCTGCTAAAGAATAAGTGAATAACCAGATAAGCACATAAATAGGAATTCCAAACACCCTGTGATAGTTATTTAGTGTATTGGTAGTATAATATACGGAAACCTAGTGGATTTCATTCATTTGTTATCCTACATGACAATCTGATAGTTAATTTGCGTATTCTCTAGCCATGGATTTTTGCTCTGAGTTTGATTGGGCTTACTCCACTAGCAGAGCGTGTGAGCTTTCTAACCGAGTAAGTATCGATTAAATTATTAGTTATTTTGGAAAGTATTATTGTTTATGGTGTATAAAAGACTGACACTTGTTTTATATTTTTCTAATTGTGCAAATTTAAAAGACAAATTACATACTTCACTGGTCCTACAGGTACATTTCTAAATCAGTTTCATTTGTTTACTCCATTTTCTAGAAATATTGTTCATATTTAGGTTTGATTAATTATCTGTCTGCTTATTACCTTTTAAATTTTGAGTAAGCGGTTTCAAGTTGCTCATTGAAAACAACGTTTTCAATCACAAACAATCAGTCAGGACTCAGGAAATCCCAAACACCCTAAAACTGCTTAGTTTTTTCCAAACGCAATAAAAAGATAACATAATAATCATTCATAAAATCACCCTTTGATGAATTTTATGATAACATTGATTACTTTCTATTCTATCCATCTATTGGCGACATTGAAAAATAAATGGCAAGATAGATGAGTTTAAGTAAACACTAATTGAAAACTAGTAAATTAGATATGTGTAATCTTGCCTATATTGGACAGTATATCTATGATAAACGATATGATTTCGGGAATGTCACGATATGATTGATAATCGTGGTTAAAGCATAAACACCTTGTTTTAGGCAATTGTTAAATGATTCTCCAAAAAATGTTATCTCATCAATTCCAATGAATAATATCATTTTCTTTAATGATGATGTCTAAATATGTAAATGTTATGCAACTGGAATTGTTACAACTTTTCATGAAAATTCTAAAGATGCAATTTTATTTTATTTTTTGTTTTTAAATACAGTTGTTCAGAAAATGGATGTGAAATTAAATTAATTAATTGCTGGATCATATTTGCAGTGGGAGGGTTGCTTAATGCAACATGCGGTAATGCAACAGAGTTGATAATAGCTTTATTTGCTCTGCATCAAAGAAAGATTCACGTGCTTAAATACTCGCTTTTGGGTTCTATTATTTCAAACCTCCTCCTTGTTCTTGGATCATCTCTCTTATGTGGAGGCATAGCCAATCTAGATAAAGAGCAAAGATATGATAGAGTAAAAACATCTTTCATATTCCCAAAAGAATCTTTAAGACCCCTTTAATTGGTAACAAGATAACTTATTCTGTCTTTTTAATGATTAACAGAAACAAGTGGACGCAAACTCGTTGTTATTATTATTGGGGATACTATGCCAGATTCTGCCAATACTATTTAGATTTGGTGGCTTGGAGGCACCTAATGCGGCTACTAGTTCAGTTCTTGAGATGTCGAGAGCAAGCAGCATTGTGATGCTTATTGCATATGCTGCGTACATCTTCTTTCAGCTAAAAACTCAAAGTCGAGTTTTTGAATCACAAGAGGTTCGTTATATTACTCTGGCCATTAAGATTTTCACTTTGGAACCAATGGGCCTTTGGTCTAGCGGTATCCGTGAGATGGTTATGTCCCCATCCAAGAGGTTGGGGGTTCAAGTCCCACCAAGGGCGAAAGTGAAATAGTTGTGGTTGTGTGAGAATGTATTTATTAAAGTTGTGTTTGTGAGTTTGCCTTTCAAAAAAAGATTTTCACTTTGGAAGTCAAATGATATTTGTTTCTTACATGACATGCTTTTTACTAATTAGGAGGAAGACGATGATGAGGAGGTGAAAGAAGAAAAAGCGGTGATAGGATTTTGTAGTGCATTTGTATGGTTAGTCATAATGACAGTCATCATAGCCATTCTGTCTGAATATGTTGTGGGCACCATTGAGGTTTGTAATAAATCAATCATTTTATTTTCTAAACAAGTCCATATGTAATTATACATTGTGCATTAGGTTGCATCAGATACTTGGGGGATCTCAGTGAGCTTTATTAGCATAATTTTGCTACCGATTGTTGGAAATGCAGCAGAACATGCAGGTTCAATTATATTTGCCTACAAGAACAAATTGGTAAGACACAAAATCATATTCCCACATTCTGGATGTCATACAATGGGTACATTGTTGTTCCGTCAATGCGTTTCTACCTGCATGCTAGATAAAATTCTTTTTGTGGTGTAGGATATATCTTTGGGAGTGGCCATGGGCTCTGCAACTCAAATATCAACATTTTTGGTAAGACATAACATACACACAAGCTAATTATATGATTCAATTCATCAGTGCAAATATGTATAGGTGGGAAAACAGGTGGGCCAGGTGGTTTGGGTAACGGGTCAAAACGGATTATTTTAGTATGGGTCAAAATGGGTCGGGTTAATCTTATACACTGTTTCTCCATAATTTGTACATTCTGTATGGCTAATTTCTGTGTTAGATATGATTACAAAGATAATATTATTGCGATTATAATATTTATATATTTCAAGGAAAGCAATTATGCATTAACAATGCTCTTTGAGCGAATTTTGAACATTTGACTTGTTTCTTTATAGCCGGTTCTAAAAAATATTAACCAATTGACTCGTCAGAGATAAAAATAACCCAAATCGACCCGAGTAAGTAAATGGGTCAAAATTGCCACCTCTTGACACATGAAGATCTCATGTTTTACGCTATGCTAACCCTTCTATTGCAGGTTCCTTTGTGTGTTATTGTTGCTTGGATAATGGGAATCCCGATGAGTCTGGATTTTGGACTTCTTCAAACTGGTTGCCTTGCCTTCTCCATACTCCTTACAGCCTTAACTTTACAGGTTTTAACAAATGTCCAATTCATGTTTTGTAGTATGTAGTTGTATCCGATAAAATCATACTTACATTAAAATCTTGACACCATAATATCATCATACTATCTTGCTAACATAAACAAAAGATTAATGAGGTCGGCGGAGAATAATTGCAAATCATATTAGACCATTTGATATCCTGTGAAATAGAAATTCATTTTGTCACTTTTGAGTTTTGAGTGACTGACTTCTTGAACCATTCAGACTTACAATTTACCGTAATGAGCGTGTAGAACGAATAGTGGCAACTACACTACTTTTCTTTAATAGATTTTTTCCCATATTCTTCAAATTGCTCTATATAAAAACATGTGTTCTCTTATTCTTGTGAATCTCATTACAATAGAGTTGAATACAAGGTTAAAATAGGCAAGACATGATATTAGTCCCAATGGGCATTATCGCATTTATACTTAAATAAATAGATTTACTGGTGATATGCAGGATGGAAGTTCACACTACTTGAAAGGACTGATCCTATGCCTTGCCTATGTAGTAATTGGAGCATGCTTCTTTGTTCAACGTGTTCCCTCCGGTAAGTGCTCTACATAACTTGTATTCAAGTTTCATCCAAATTTCAGTTCCATTTTAAAAATAAAAATGTTACCTTTTTATTATACTCGGAATTAAAATTAATGTTCCAAAATGACAATTCTAATTGCATATTTAACCCTTAATCCAAATTTGTGCACAGACCAATCACATGCCAATGACTTGGGCTTTGAGTTCTCTGAGAAACTTGGTATTTCGTCACGTTAAATCTCCAACTCGTAGGGTATCCCTGAGGTCCTTCATCAGTATCGGCATTATCCGTGAGCTGAAAGGTCAAAGGTATATGTGATCATCTGGGACTTGAAGGTGGCTTAGAGGGGTTTTTCTTTTCCCTTTTATATTTTACAATGTATTAGGTTCAAAATGAGGTAGGGGCCCTTCAAATGAGGGCGCTGTAGGCTTTTAAGCCCATTGTAGGAGATTTCTGTTTGCTGTAGGCTTTTTTAGATTAGATTTTGGAAATTCATTCATGCCCATTTTTGAGAATTTTAGTTGTTGATTTTACTTTTTTTATTCATTTTGAAATCCATGGGGTTGATAATGCGTGACCATTAATCCAAAACGGTCTTTCGACTCTTGGTTATCACTCGAGTCTCATTGTAGACCAAGGTTTGTGGCACACAACTTGGATCTTAGGTTCAGTATTCTCTATTCTTTTCATTTGGTTTTCCGAACTCAAACCCTTTTTATATCTTTCACGGGCAACGCAAAGCTCCCATAAAATAAAGCTTTACCTCTATTAAATTTAAGTGGACTTATACCCTCGGAACATAGTCAGTAAAGTAAATAGATGTTGCATTAGCTTATCCAACGATTTGGAATGAAGAAGGTGCATATCCGAAATTAGAGAGCTAAGTGTCGTGCGTGTTATAGCACCCGCCACGTCAGCTTTTGCCTTATAACATTTTTATAACACTCTAACCAAAAAAATACCTTCCTTCGTATACCACAAGTTATTGGAACCACATTTTAAATTATTTATTTATTATACTCTAAAAAAATTAAAAAAAAAAATCCTTAACATCACGTTATGGCTTTGGCAATGGGACCCACAAAAAAAGACTACAGGACCCATGTCTTTTATTTGAAAAGTGTGAAAAAGGACGACGGAACCTACACAAAAGTACACTTTAGAAATAAAAGACATGGGTCCATTCATTCTTTTTCATGGGTCACATCGTCCTTTTAATGTGCTTAACATGTGTCTAAAGGCACAACTTAGAAAAACCCTTTTATAAAACAAGTATATCAAATTAAAAAAAAAAAAAAAAAAATAACAAATTAAAAAAAAAAAAAAAAAAATGAAGCTCAGAAGCGTAAAACAAGTATAGCAGAAAAAAAATGAAGCTCGGAAGCGCCTTAAGTTCATCCATGGATGTAACATAACGGACCCAACCATTGCAATAGGCTTGTCATCATAGCTAACAAATGCACCAGACCGGAATCGAACCCGGGTCTGTATCGTGGGAGGGCACCATTCTACCACTAGACCACTGGTGCTGTTTTCTAGTTTTTAAAACTAATAAACCAGTTTACTCTGCAAAATGAACTGCTTTATTTTCTTTCGAACGTAATTACTTAGGCTGCATGCAGTAGAAGAAAATGATCGATTAATCCCAATCGATCGATTGAATCGTCTTATTGTGGCAATATAAATGAATCGATCGATTGAAAAAAAAAGGAGATGAGGGTCGAGTTTGCGATCGATTGGTTGCTTGCTTTTTGTTTTTTTTTTCTTTCTTTTTACTATATAACCATTTGCAAACAAGAAAAAAAAAAATTGAAAACATATAGTAGCCAACGGTTACAAAGAATAAATATATATATATATATATATATATATATATATATATATATATATATATATATATATATATATATATATATATTATATATATTTCACTTATAAATACCCAACATAAACACACTCATTTCACTTCTTATTTCACACTTTCAAACCATGAATTCTTACGAGCTATTCATTGCCGATTCGTCTTCGGATGATGAAAATGAAGTCAGTAGTGACTTTATGATGTTTGCGGAAGAGTGTTGGGATGCTTTGCAAGCATCACAACCTAAAGTCTCACGAAACCAAATTAATAGGGATCGTTTGGGTGCTCATAACCGTTTAGTGGCTGCTTACTTCTGCGAGAACCCAAGATACGGCAATCAAGCATTCCATGATCGTTTCCAAATGACCCGAAGACTATTCACACAAATTGTTCGAGAGGTAACCGATCATTCACCTTATTTCCAACAAACTCCTAGTTGTACGGGCTTACTTGGTATTTCTTCATTGATGAAGTGTACTTCGTCAATTGGTATACGGAGTCAATCCTGATGCTCTAGACGAATTTGTGCAAATGGGTGGGTCAACAATTCGCGAGTGTCTCCAAAAATTTTGTGAGGCCATCATGGAGTTATATGGTGCAGAGTATTTGAGAAAGTCGACGGTTACTGACATTGACAAACTATATGCTCATCACTACGAAAGGCATGGGTTTCCTGGGATGATAGGAAGCATTGATTGTACAGATTGGCCGTGGGAGAATTGCCCACATGCTTTAAAAGCTCAATTTTGTAGGGGTGATCACGGGTCAACTCCTTTCATTTTATTGGAAGCGATCACCTCCCAAGATTTATGGATTTGGCATGCGTTCTTTGGTGTCGCCGGGATGAATAACGACATAAATGTTTTACGTAAATCGCCTCTTTTCAATGATCTCAAAATGGGGAGAGCACCGGATGTGGAGTTCTATGCTAACGGCGTGCCTTATAAACGGGGATATTATCTTGCTGATGGTATATATCCGGAATACTCTGTTATTGTGAAGTCCATTAAAAATCCAGGGACAGGTGATGACAAACGAATATTGTATAAGACAATGCACGAAGCAGCAAGAAAAGATGTGGAACGTGCTTTTGGTGTACTAAAGAAGAAGTGGCTCATGATTAAACATCCGGCTAAAGGGTTTGACAAAGAGCGTCTATCACATATAATGTATACATGCATCATATTATATAATGTGATAATTCAGGACGAAGGGCGGGCAATATCTCCCACTTTCTTTCCAGCGGAGCAGCACCGTTCTTATGATCCCATAAGAACACATGTGGAATCGTTGGAAATTACCAGGGAGATAGTCAACAAAACAACTCATCTTAGCCTCAAAGCGAATTTGGTGGAAGACATTTGGCATCGTTATAATCAAAACTATTAGTCGTATTATTATGTAACATTTGAATTTTATTGTAATGTTTTAATTTGATTTGAATTATTATGTAACGTTTTAATTATTAATGAAATTTAAGTTTGTGTTATAAATGTAAAAAATAAAATAAAAAAATAAAAATATAAAAAAAAAAAAAAAAAAATGGATGAAGGTATACATGTTACTCTCCAAATCAGTTCTTCTTCAATGATAAGAACGTTGATTCCAATGTTGAAATCCATGGTACTTATTTACTCTATTGAAGGACACACACTCCAGTACACCAAAAATTATGAGTTTTAAGAGTGTAAATATGACGACAAGTGTTACTAATGTACCGATGACTATTTTTTTTTTACTCTTTCATTGGCCTTCGATACGTGATAATATGAATTTGATCCAATTTATTGTTTTTGTTTATCATTCTAAACTTAAGTGCTGTTTGTGAGGGCTTATTTGATGAGCTTATTAGCTTATCGAAATTTTGATAAGTACGTTCATAAACTTATTAATTTAGGCTTATGATCATATTCATTTGATCTTATTAACTTTATGAGCTCAACCAACTGGGCTAACTCAGTTGGCCACCAAGATTCCTTAAGGGCTTGAGGAGGGGAGGTTTGGATAGGGGGAGGTCTAAAGTTCGAGTCCTACCCGAGACTTTTACTAAGCTCATAAGCCCATCAAATATTCTTAGTCAAACACCCCTTTGATGTATGTGTGCCGCATGAGTTCCCAGGTGTAAACCACTTCTTTTTATAACATTTGAACTACATTACATTTTGTTAGAATAACGAGTTTTATATAGGTATTAACTTCAAGCATTTCTGTCTGTTTATTGTATTAAAAGGTGGTAAATTTGCCGCAAAAAAGGTGATTTAAGAAGAGATTATGTGTTTGTGTAGCTTGAAAAATGTTCAGATGGGACAGACATGTTAAAATTTGCATCGATATAGATTAGCATTCACGAATCCCAGTTCTGATCAAATGTTATAGAAAACAATTTTGGTGCATAAATTTTTCATACAAATAATTGACTTCAATGTATGTCAACATCTAATTGTGTGATGTAAAAGAGTTAAAAAGATGAATTGGAGCAAAATAACCAAAAAAAATAGTAAGAGCTCAGAAGGACCTGTTTTATCAACCTTGAGTTCAGATTGGTCTGATGGACCCCAGCCATCAGTAAAAGGAAGTCATCACAGCTCTTTTTAAAGTGCACCAAGCTGGGAATAGAACCCGGGTCTGTAGAAGGGTAATATTCTACCACTAGACCACCGGTGCTTTCATGTTAGTATTATTTTCTAACTTATGAGCTTAGTGCAGTATAGGAAACACGTATATATCATACTTGTTTAACCACTATTCAAATTTGTAACACATCCACGCCCCCTTTTATATGACAATGCATCACATCCAAACACCTATTGGATCACATTACGTTAAACTTAATCTGATGATGTATTGAAAAGTAAAATTGTATAGTTCACAAGAAAAACCTAGTCCTTGTTCCATAAAAACATTGCACTTGCAATCTGATTAAGCCAATCAAGTTAGTCTGATTTGATGCAATCTGCTAGTCCTATAGGATGATTGTTGAAACCGAAATGATTACTTATTGACATTCGTGCTCGTTGAATTTGATGAACACAAAAGAAACAAATCATGTTACAGGAATGATTATGTGATGTTATGATAACTTTTCAATGCTAATACATTTAAAGAGTAAAAGAGTGTGTAGTCATTGTGCTATTAATTACTAGTAAGAATGACGAGTAACTAACCTTAGCCATGTTAATATAGAAGTCCACTTAATTGCAACAAACTACCATTCTAAAAGTAAACGTCATATTAGGCAACAACAAAACATAATATAAATGCCATTCTCGTCATTAGAAATTAAACTCTACAAAAAAAGACTACATAATATAAATGCCATTCTCGTCAATATGCTTATAACGGCGCCATAGCACCAATACACCCATGGCGCATGAGCTATAACGCTCGACACCAACCACGCTCATTATTGATCTTTGCCATGGAAGTCAGCTGGACTTTAATAACTAGAAATTTGCAACTAAAATATCAGTGTAGGAATGGAATCACATTTTTGGCTTCCTTATAGACCCATTATCTAGTTGTCCAAACTAGTTAGATATAACATATTATAACTATAATGATTAAGAACATTATAATTCATGATGGACCATTTGTTTAACCAAAAATTTTCATGCCTAACAACACTTTTAAACCCAATAAACCATGCCGCTTGTTCATAGGTTTTAACTTTTTCTTACTTTCGAAAAGAACAAATAATTTTACTAATAGCATATCTATCATGATATCAAGTATATTTAATCACATAATTTGCAGAAAGCACAAGTATCACCAAATTAAGCCTAACATCCCATAATGTGCAGGTGTTCACCCACACAAACGATTGTAACTTTTAAACCCCGCTCCTAGATGCGCCCAAAAAAAAAAAAAAAAAAACGCACGTACAAATTGACTCAATCGGTTCTTTTCAAAAATAATAGGGCACATGTCAAAGAAAACTAATGCACTTATCAAAATGTATTGAAATTCCTATTGAACTTTTAAAAAGTCCAATAGCATTCAAATTTAAAACAAAATGAACAATCTTTTAAGTAATTTGACTAAAATACCCTTTTGTTTTTCGATCTTCATCTTTCTCATTTTCTATCCCAGATTCTGGCGACTTTTCCGGCTACCAACACTAGTATACATTCAAATTTAAAACAAAATGAATAACTTTTTAAGCGATTTGGCTAATACCCTTTTGTTCTTCGATTTTCATCTTTCTCATCTTCAAACCCGGATTCCGGCTATCAACCATCAACTCCGACACCAATTCTCATAATTAAGAACGACTTGTTAGTCGGAGTTGATGGTTGGTAGCCGGAAAAGTCGTTGGAATCTGGGATTGAAGATGAGAAAGAAAGACTTAAAAAGTTATTCATGTTGTTTTAAAGAATTTATATTAGTGATACTGGACCTTGTTAAAGTTCAATAGGAATTTCGGTGCATTTTGTTAAGTAGATTAGTTTTCTTTAGCCGTTGCCCAATATAATACACTATCGACATTATACATGAATAATTGTATCGTTGTATAAAATAAAACAATAGTTAAGTGGTAGATGGGAGCACTTCCACTACCGATCACCGACCCCACATTTAACCATCCTCACCCCACTTTTTATCTTCCTGCTAACATTACAACACAATTTTTTATTAGTTTATGTTTCGTATTTTTGTGTCTTTTAATACTTTTGACTTATCAAACTTTATATTTTCTATTTTGTACTTTTTGTTTCGTAGTTTTATAATAAAAACATTATTAAAAAAGTATTGAAAAATGAAAAAGCTAGGAGGTGTATCAGTTGTGTTTTAGGAGGGGTACGAATATTCCATCCCATTTGCTAATCGGATCTTAAAGCCACTATATTGATGGTACATGGTATTTACTGAAAAGTTAAAAAAATAACGAGGCAGCATGGCCCGTGCGATGCACGGGCTTCGATTACCATGAAGTAGCATCAGTCTGGCAACAGTTAAATATGTGTGTCAACATTAGTCGCGAAACTTAAAGTGTTAAACTAAAAAATTCACTTTAGTAAGCTTTTACAAATAGAAATGTTTCATATGAAAGATACTCAAAGATGCGTTTGACCGTTGGTACACGTGGTTTAAGTGGCAAGTGCACGTTTGTTTGCTTGCTCAAGGATTCTCAGCTTTGAGGTTTCTCGATTGGATCATCTTTCCATGCTGATACTCTGCACAAAGAATTTTAAATACAAATTTAGGAAAGTGATATATTTAAATTCAATCACACCTTTTAAAATTGTTTAAATTCTATTTGGGTAAATTGGGTTATTGTATAAACATACTAATGTTAGCTACTTATAAACGGACTGGAACCATCTGACTTTGAGTTATGTAAAAATACTAATCATGTCAAACATAATGATAGTTATTCCATCTCAAGAAGGGATATGAAGCACAAACGGACAAAAGATGATAAAATACAACAGAGAAAGACTACCAAGCGCCCGTGCAACCATGATTAAATCATACTTATATGTCGGGTAAAAAGTGTTCAGCTTATGTTGATGCGTTGATTTCTTTCATATATAATATCTAAATGCATCGGTTTGCTCATTCTAGTCTGTTACATTGTGATAGACAATACATCTCAACAAACTTATAACTTACACATTGAAACGACAATTTATTCTCTGAGGTCTTAGTTTAAGTAAGATTTTGTCCAATACTTCAAATATTAATTTTCATGCGACAATCTTAGGAAATACTAATAGCGATATAACTCTTCATTTAGAAAAAGTATATATATAGTATTGCTCGAGTATGAGTTATCCTTTTTTTGTAATTATCATACCTAATTCTTCAAGCTCTTGTTCTAATATACTCTTATTGTTGTCAACTATTACGTGACTTTGGCTTACTTATTCAATAAGTTCTATAATAGTATAGCTTAAACGACATTATATCTCGAGATATATGGTTATCCCGTAGTATTTAAATATGAGATATCTTTGTTTTGTAATATCATACCTAAATCTTAACCTCTTGTATACTCTTTTAGTCCCCACTTATTATGTGACTTCGACTTACCTGATTCAATTAAGATATAAAAGATATATCTAACACGTCATTCTATCCCGAGATTTGTGATTCTCTAGATTAAATATGAGTTTATCCTTATTTTGTAATAATCATAACTAAATATGAGTTACAATAAAAAATTATCTAAACACGACATTCTATCTCGAGATTTGTGGTTCTCTTCAACTTATTAAATACTCTGTTAGTCCTAAACTATTATGTAACTTCGTCTTACCTAATCGAATCTAAAAAAGTATGCGTAACATGACATTCTATGCCGCGATTTATGGTTATCTTGTAAAATCTTCATTCATCATGTGTAACATCAAATCGTTGATGTTGCTCTCCCATTTACCGTAATTCGCATTCCCGTTTCCATGAATTGTATAGTGCGAGATTTTAAGTAATTTATTTTATCATTATAAAGTTCAGTTCGTCATTTACAATAAAAATCTCCATGCTAGGTTCCACCATATACTTATGCAACTTACCTTATATAATCATGTGCTAACGTTGAACCCATGATTACTCGATAGTTAAGAGAAATACCCACATACATTCATTGCTAAAGTCAAGAATAAAGAATATGGTGTACACACAAAGACTTTTTGCATTTCTCTTTTATATAATAGGTAGATATACTCATACTTAATGCTTGAAACTTAATTGTTCAAGAGTCACACGTGGAATGACAAACTTATAAGAAACAAATACTTGCATGGGGTGTTATCGGGTCGGGTTACCGGGTTTATCAGGTCGGGTTGAATTGGGTTTTGAATTTTTAAAATCTAACCCGCAACCAACCTGATTAGGAATCGGGTTATCAGCTTCGGGTGGGATTCGGGTAGGGTTATGTCTGGTCGGGTGATTCGGGTTATCGAGCCAAACATCAACATATTAGATTAATTAATATAGCTTTCTAAAATGTGGAGAATTAAAAAGAAAAGTAAGTTTAAGTAAGTTGACTACAACCTTAAGTTTTGACACAACCTCGGCCATCGTTGGCCGTTCTTTGCCAGATTTGTTCAGACATTATATCACCACCGCTAAAAAGATTTCCGACACAAATACACCATACAAAAAAGAAAGGGTTAGAAAAATGCTTACAAAACTGAAATATTACATAACCCGAGAGTAAAGTAAACAAAAAGGAAGGAAGAAAAGACCAGAGAGGCCAGAGCAGCATGGTGATTCGGTAGGAGTAACCGGTTTGTGTATCTACATGGGTACCAACTGATTTTGTGTTTCCCATGTTTTGGTTGCTGCCTTCGTTCCGTTTGCCAGTGGTTAATGAGAGTTCCTTACTTATACTCATCAAGAAACATGGGTTGTGACCTTTCACATTGGAGATTTATTGAAGTAATTAATTGTAAGCAAATGAAGCATCAATGGTATAAGCTAAGCAACTCAAATATCAAGATTATCATACTTTTAGCGAACTTGTTGGCTTTGTTACATTGTTATGTGCTTATATATTTTTAACTACTTCTTTAGACTTTTCGTCATTCACTATTATCAAGATTATCCTTAATTGTTACGTGCTTATACCATTGTTGCAGCTCTTTGTTGGCTTTGTTCATCATGATTAAATCATAATTGTATTTCGGGTAAACAGTGTTCAATTTATGTTGTTACGTTGATTTCTTTTGTATACAACATTTAAACGAATCGGTTTATGTTGGAATTTGAAGACCATGACAATCATATAATTCCATAACACAAAGTACATAATAGCGGAAGCATGTAAACAATTAGTATAACACATAATAATTAACTTAAACATAAATAGAAAATGTACCCGATGCACTTCAATAAATCTTGATTATGATTTAAACTAGATCAATGATAAACCCCTTACCGTTTTGTTTATCGATCTCTTGATAACAACAATAGTGTGTTGTTACCTCGTTCTTGTACACACAAATTAAACCGTATTAAGGTTATGCAAGTAAAACACAAGATTTATTTTTGATCATAAAAAAATCGACCCTATAACCCTTGGAGAAGGGTATACGATCGGCTAGACCAAGAAAAAAGGAGAAGAAAACTTTTAGGGTTTAATGTGTGTTCAAGAGTTATGAAAACCAAGACCCCTTGTGTTTGTATATATACTAGCTTAGAAACTTGGAGCAAAAGCAAAGGGTTGGGTCGAACCAACCCATGGCCGGTCGATCTTAGAAGCCCAAGGGGTTTCCTAAATCTTTTCCTTGTTTCCTAATTGTATACAAACACTTCTTTCCTTATTTGCGTCTAACGGTCGTTAGTCATTTAACGGAAAACACTAACGGTCGTTAAGTTCTTGTGTTAATAATAAATATATAAAATACATTTATTATTATTCCTTAATACTCATTTGTAATGTGTGCAATCCCGAGGTCTCGGGTTCGATACTAGACATTTACATATTAATTGTTAACCACATTTCAACAACTCCCACTTGGTTAATCATTAATAGCAAAATGACATTGGTTGGCGTCTTGCAACACTCCAATGCCCCTAGTCCGACTCGAGCTAGATTTCCTGGAAAATCTTTAATGATTCATCATTATTATTATCCTTTTGTTACTAATACTCTATTAATAAAGAAATGGATCTAAGTCACTCTTTATTAAAATTTCTGTTTCTCGTTGTTAATGATTGAACAAAATTACCAAAACATTTGAATGCATTCCAGACAGACTTTGGGCGTGGCCACGCAAATATTTTGTCAACCCTACGAGGGGCCCAGCAGTATTATACTTCAAACAAAATTTGAAGGAACAAATTCTTTCTTGACTACAAGAATAACCCATGGACTTTGCAACACTTCTGAAAACAATCCTTATAACTTTCAGTTACGGTAAGCGGTAGATTGCTTTACAAAAATGCACTACACCCATGACTCTTATCTGGTATCTCAAGTCTGAGGATAACTATTTCATGAATTACTTGATGACAAGATCCATAAGTAATCTCATGCTTAGTTGGGATAAGTCCTATATTCTACTCTTAGAATATCATGTGAATTTGGTATGACTACACATCAATATACTTTCAAGTATATTCTTACCAACATTCACATTTGTCTTAATTTAATGATATTCCCATATCATTAACCGACAATGGACACATTTAGAATACTAAAAATATTCAAGGATATAAACATGCAAAAACAGGATATATGTATATTTCAACAAGACAATAAAACATAAACAATACTTTATTTCATAAAATCAATAATTGTCTATTACATCCTTTATCCAAATACTAATCACAAATGGGCATGAAACTTTCAGCCTTACGAAGACCTATTCCTTCAGCTAACTTGTAAAGCTTAGTGCCAGGAAGAGCTTTCGTCAATTGATCTGCCAAGTTATCATCTGTGTGAACTTTGAGTACTTCGATCTGCCCAATCTCTATTTGCTCTCGCACATAGTGATATTTGATCGGATAATGTCTGGTGCCTTTCATGATTCCAGGTTCATTGGCAAATGTAATTGCAGCTGAATTGTCACAATACATTTTTATAGGTCGTTGAATCGAAGGCATAACTCCAAGCCTTGATACAAACTTCCTAATCCAGACGGCTTCCATTGCAGCATCTGATGCAGCTATGTACTCACTTTCTGCTGCAGACATCACTAATGTACTCTGCTTCTTGCTCCTCCAATCCACAGCTCCTCCATTAATGACAAAGACGTATCCAGTCTGAGACTTCATATCATCCTTATCACTTTTCCATGAAGCATCGCAGTAACCTGTAACATCAAGTTCTGCTTGTGGATCACCCCCATAAACTAAGAACATATCTTTAGTAGCCCTAAGGTACTTAAGAATATTCTTAACAGCAGTCCAGTGAGCTTCACCAGTATTCTGCTGATATCGACTTGTTAAGTTCTGAGCAAACGCCACATCTGGCCTTGTGCTTTTAACCGCATACATAATAGATCCCACAGCCGAAGCATAAGGAACTTTTGCCATACGTTTCACCTCTTCAGGTGTTGAAGCACAAACTTTCTTGCTCAAGCCATGTTGTTCTTGCATCGGCAAATATCCCTTCTTGGAATCTTGCATATTGAATCTCTTCAATATTTTATTGATGTAAGCACTTTGGCTTAATCCAATTAATCGCTGAGATCTATCTCTATATATCTTAATTCCCTGAATGAAAGCAGCTTCCCCTAAATCTTTCATAGAAAAACACTTTCCAAGATATGCCTTGACTTCACGCAAACTTGGAATGTCTTTTCCCATGATCAATATGTCATCGACATATAATATAAGGAAAATTACTTCACTCCCACTAACTTTGTGGTATACACATGGCTCATCAAGATTTTGAGTAAACCCAAACTTCTTTATTTCACTATCAAACCTCTTGTTCCATTGTCATGATGCTTGCTTCAATCCATAAATGGATCTTTGAAGTTTACATACACGATTTGGAAACTTTGGATTCACAAACCCCTCAGGCTGCGCCATATAGATATCCTCATCTAGGCGACCATTTAAGAAGGCGGTTTTGACATCCATCTGCCAAATCTCATAGTCATAGTATGCAGCTATGGCTATGAGAATCCTAATAGCCCTAATGTCAGCTACAGGAGAAAAGGTCTCCTCGTAGTCAACACCATATGTTTGAGTAAAGCCTTTAGCTACCAAACGGGCTTTATAGGTGTGTACATTGCCATCCATGTCAGTTTTCTTCTTGAAGAGCCACTTACTCCCAACTACCTTGGCATTAGGAGGAAGGTCTACTTCAATCCAGACTTCATTGTCTCTCATGGATTGCATTTCCCCATTTATAGCAACTAACCATTTTTCCTTTTCAGGACTATTAATGGCAGCTTTATAACTAGGCGGTTCATCAAGATCCCCTTGTATATATTCCTCACACTCTACGTTAAGACATAGACGTTCAGGAGCTCTTACAGTCCTTACGGATCTGCGAATGGGAACCACTTCAACTTCTGGTGGAGGACCCAGACTATCTGGTTCTTCAGGAAGTTGGCTAGTGTTTTCAGAAGGTAATGCATCATCTTGATCTTCTTCAAGATCATATATCCTCCCACTTAATTCTTGAGATATGAGATCCTTTTCCAAGAAATCTCCATACCTAGCAACGAATACTTTGTTCTCAGGAGGATAATAAAAGTAGTAACCCATTGTTTCCTTTGGGTATCCTACGAAGATACATTTTACAGATCTTTGTTGGAGCTTGTCACCCGAGTCACGTTTAACGTACGGCTCGCAACCCCAGACCTTAAGATAAGACAAGTTAGGAGCATTTCCAGTCCATAACTCATATGGTGTCTTATCTACCTTCTTTGTGGGAACCATATTAAGAATGCGAACAGCAGACTCCAAGGCATAATCCCAGAATGAGAAGGGAAGAGTTGTTAGATTAAACATAGATCGTATCATGTCTTGCAATGTACGATTTCTTCTCTCAGATACACCATTTTGTTGTGGCGTATATGGAGAAGTAAGGTGCTGGACAATTCCTTCCTTAGCTAGATAATCTACAAACTCTTGACTCAGGTATTCACCACCTCTATCGGATCGAAGAGCTTTAATCTTCTTTCCAAGTTGCAACTCTACTTCAGCTTTAAACACTTTGAATGTTTCAAACACCTCATGTTTATGTTTAAGTAAATAAACATAACCATAACGGCTGAAATCATCCGTAAATGTTAAGAAGTAGCTAGCACCTCTCCTTGACACATGTCTAAGTGGTCCACACACATCTGTATGAATAAGACCAAGTAGATCAGTAGCCCTTTCAATCCTATTATTAAAGGGTTTCTTTGTCATCTTCCCACTAATACAAGACTCGCATTTATCAAATGATTCATCATTGATCTTTTCTAAAAGCCCATCATGTTGCAGCTTTTTCATGCGATCCTTGCTTATGTGTGCAAGACGACAATGCCAAAGATAAGATGAATCCAGACTTTTCTTGATTCTCTTATTGTTGATGCTATACATCGAATTATTTTTAACACAAGCATTACCATTATCATTCATATCAAGTTCAAAAATACCATTCACAGCAATAGCTTTAAAATAAAATACACCATTTAAAGAAACAGAAATTCCATTGCTATTAATAGTATGTTCAAAACCAAGGTTCAACAAACATGAAAATGAAATAACACCTCTAACAATTGACGGTGCATAATGACAATTATTTAAAGATAGTACTAAGCCCGAAGGCAACACTAAATCAAATATGCCTATAGCTTCAACTGCTGCATGTGCTCCATTACCCACGTGCAAGAATTGTTGTCCATAGGCCAGCTTTCTCTCAACTCTAAACCCCTGCATAGTATTGCAAATATGAATACCACATCCCGTATCATATACCCAGGAATTTAACTTACGAGTTAGAGTAAATAATTCGATTACAAAGAACGCACCTGAAGAGCTGGGATTACCAGCTTCACTCTTTTGCTTCTTTTGTCGCAAGTCATTGATGTAGAGTGGACAGTTCCTCTTCCAGTGCCCTACTTCATGACAGTGGTGACAAGCCTGATCCTTCTTTCCTGGAGGACTCACCTTGTTCTTCTTGGGCTGGTGTTGATTCACCTTAGGATTTGGTTGATAGGCCATGACCTGCTTGCCTTTATCACCTTTACCCTTACCCTTGTTCACACGCGATTTATTCTGGATCCTACCTCCTCTTACAGCTAATACCTCAGGAGTAGGAACCTTGACTGGTAAACCCTTTTCATAGTCAACGAGCATTGCGAGCAATCCCGTTACTGTCTTCCCCAAGCAATGCATGTTGTAATTCTAAACGAAACCCATAAAATCCTTGTTCAAGGATTGGATGACTAAGTTCACACATGTATCCTCAGGAACAACATAGTTGATCTGTGATAGCTGGTCCATGTAACTCTTCATGACCAACACATGATCAGCTACTGGTTTACCATCCCCTTGCCTACAGCAATACAATTTTCTGATCAAATCCAAAATTGCTTCAGGGCCAGTCGATTTTTCTCCTTCAAAAATAACTTTGAAGGCAGAACTTTGTGCGGTGTTATTGGGTTGAGCCATTTCTACAGAAAATAGAAAAGTTCAAACATTAGTATTTTCGATAATACTTATTCTCAAGAAAATATAATACCCATGGATATATTCATATAACCAACTTAATTTCCTTGAAAATCTAGGATCCAACTTTACATAATTCCACTACATCAGTTGATCTGCTAGTAGTGGAAGTACAAAAGATGGTAATCTGTCGTACAATAATTGGCAAACAAGTTTTCCAATTCCTAGATAATTTATGGGATTTACTACATATTGATTCATCAATATGTCACGTAAGCATGTTTTATCACATCTCATGCCTTAAGCTCTAGGTCTCACGCATCAGCTTAATTAAGTTGTCTAACTTAGAAACTGCAAATTGATCCATGTGTGGTCTCACGCACACTCGGAAATTTACCTTGTCATTAATTTTGGTCCAGGTCTCACGCATACCCAAAATTAACTTCAAGTGTTCCTTATAGTTAGATGGCACGTAACTTAAATTTTAGGGTATTTAGTTTTTGATGTGACAAAAACATGTACAAAGATGCATGCACTCATCTTTGTATCATTAGTTTTCAAAACAATTTTTATTTACCATTTAGTTAAGAGTAAACCAAAACTATTTACTTGAGGTATTGGGTTCACCAATTAAAGAAGTACCAACAATTATCGCCCACATATCCTACTACTTACATGTTATTCAGATATTTGCCACAAAAGTGGCGCGTGGAATTGAGGTAAATCACCCTTAAGATGATAGTGTACGTAAATAGTGATATAGGTAAGTCGCAGTTGACTCACAAGCGGGCCCGGAGAGCCGGTAGGAGCGAATCTCTTAAAAAACCCCTCTCCAGATAAACCCACCACACAGTTTGTCAACTTTGGTCCGCCTTTCACACACTATTGTACAAAAACATCAATCAAGCAAAAGTTTGTGATCTTAGTCTTAAAAAATAAGTGACAAAGTTTAGATCTTGCTAGTCTCGCCTGGGAGCAAATTACCGTGCGAAGCGAACCACTGTCGGCACATAAGACTTTGCAAGATCCTTACTTTATTACTTTATGTTTCACCATTATTAGTCCAATTTATTTTTCTTTGAAAATTACCCTTTTTATTGCTTACTTTAACATATCACATATATATAAAAAAAACAATAAACAAGTAATTAAAAGAAAACAAACAATCAACTAATAATAAAACAATTAAAACAATTAATTGTACTTGAAACATCTAGCCACATGCAACCTTTTAAACAAATCCTATTAATAATCTATATGTGAATTATTATGTATAGAATCAATAAAACTCCCATTGGTTTTCGAGCTCATTGTGCCCAATGGACCACAGACACCAACAATTGGCCGCGTAAGTTTTAATGATAATATACCACGTTGCACATAACCGATTCATTAATTTAATATATTAGGTCTTCCCTAATTTTAGATTTATCTAAACATGTAGCAAACATCTAAACAATTTAATTCAAGTAATTTAATCCGTGACTAATTATGCATATATAGTCACGGATTCATGCATATCATATAGCAATTAGGTCACAAGATTCATAACACAACAATTGTTTAAAGACCTAGGGTTTCTAATTAATTACAATTAATTATGAAAAACACAAACCCTAATTAGGGTTTATGCATCAAATCGACACCCCCCCCTCAATTAGGGTTAGGGTTCGACTTTTATTAAAAAAACAAATTTTTAATAATTAAAACCCTAGAAAACCAAACATGTATATTCTAAACAATTTAAAAGATACGTTTTTTTTATTGTTTAAGTAATCAATTACATGTTATACATGGCTCGTGATGCCACTGTTGGAATTTGAAGACCATGACAATCATATAATTCCATAACACAAAGTACATAATAGCGGAAGCATGTAAACAATTAGTATAACACATAATAATTAACTTAAACATAAATAGAAAATGTACCCGATGCACTTCAATAAATCTTGATTATGATTTAAACTAGATCAATGATAAACCCCTTACCGTTTTGTTTATCGATCTCTTGATAACAACAATAGTGTGTTGTTACCTCGTTCTTGTACACACAAATTAAACCGTATTAAGGTTATGCAAGTAAAACACAAGATTTATTTTTGATCACAAAAAAATCGACCCTATAACCCTTGGAGAAGGGTATACGATCGGCTAGACCAAGAAAAAAGGAGAAGAAAACTTTTAGGGTTTAATGTGTGTTCAAGAGTTATGAAAACCAAGACCCCTTGTGTTTGTATATATACTAGCTTAGAAACTTGGAGCAAAAGCAAAGGGTTGGGTCGAACCAACCCATGGCCGGTCGATCTTAGAAGCCCAAGGGGTTTCCTAAATCTTTTCCTTGTTTCCTAATTGTATACAAACACTTCTTTCCTTATTTGCGTCTAACGGTCGTTAGTCATTTAACGGAAAACACTAACGGTCGTTAAGTTCTTGTGTTAATAATAAATATATAAAATACATTTATTATTATTCCTTAATACTCATTTGTAATGTGTGCAATCCCGAGGTCTCGGGTTCGATACTAGACATTTACATATTAATTGTTAACCACATTTCAACAGTTTACTCATTATAGTCTGTTACTCTTTTAGTCATCAGCTATTATGTGACCTCAGCTTAATTATTCAATAAGTTCTAAAATAGTATAGCTAACACGACATTATGTCTCGAGATATATGGTTATCCCTGTGGTATTAAAATATGAGTTATCCTTGTTTTGTAATATTGTACACGTCATTCTATCCCGAGATTTGTGGTTCTCTAGAGTATTTAAATATGAGTCATCCCTATTATGTAATAATCATAATTAAATATGAGTTACAATAAAAAGTTATCTAAACGACATTCCATCTCGAGATTTGTGGTTATTTTCAATTTATTAAATACTCTTTTAGTCCTAAACTATTATGCGACTTCGTCTTACCTGATCGAATCTAAAAAAGTATGGCTAACATAACATTCTATCCCGATATTTATGGTTATCTTGTAAAATCTTCACTCATAATGTGTACCATCAAATCATTGATGTTGTTCTCATGTTCACCCTAATTCGCATTCCCGTTGCCATGAATTGTATAGTGCGAGATTTTAAGTCATTCGAAATGAGGCTCAAACATACAACAATCTTTAGCTCGGGGAAAATGTGTTTGGTTCATCTTCTCACCGTGTCAAATGGGTTCAAGTTAGGTCCATTCTCATTCCATTTAAATACTAAAAATGAAACAAATTTCTCACGCTCTATATTTTGCTTAGATTGTTCCAACTAATACTCCAACATACAACCTTTATTTTAACTAACTTTATTGGGTTAAGGATGTTGTTTATAGATAGAAAGAAAAAAAACATTTGCTTTCTATATATATCCTATACATTTGGCCAAAATGATATACTCATGTAATCATGCACCAATCAACATGTTATCCATGCAACACTACACGTGACCATGCGAAATTTCATTCTTGTTATATAAATCATTGAGAGAAATTCATGCAAGTGACTTTGTTAAGCATGATATCCAATGAGAAACTAAAATTTTGCATACCCAACACTCACGCCAACATGCTATTTCATTAGCTTTGCATACTTCAAATCGTCATCCCAACTTTTAACTCGCCGTGCAAATATGTTAGGACCATTCAAACACAACAACAAACTTGCTATATCATCATGATGAAGAATCAACTTGCCATAAGTTTTTATGCTAACACGTTACTCATCATATGGACCACGAAAATATTCTTACGATGTCAATGTTTCAATTCTATCAAGTTGTTTTATGCCCTTGATTGACCACCGCCAAAACACAAACAAAAGGACTTCAAGAAATTAAAGCACACAACTTACTGTCAAGAACTAAAATATCATAGATTTAGGAGAAGAAATTTTAATACTTTTGTAATTATAAAAGAAATGCAAACCATTAATGCTTTCATTTGTGCATGGAACTATCAAGCCTTTTATTTTTGGCAAAAACAAAATCAAGGCATTATTTTTGAAAGAATCACCCATATTGAAAGGCTGTCATTACCTATTGTCGCTGGTAAGATCGAAAGGATAGCAATCAAGTTCTATCGAGGGACTATTAACACGTTTCTTCAATAAGTCAAGTAAAAGTGCAAACTATCAAGAAAATGTGTAATCCTAGGGAGGTTTCACGTACTGAGCGTATTTTCATGTGATGTAGGACTTCTAACATAAATAGTTTGTACTACAATTAAAATGTTATATTTGGTTCTGACTTAGTAGCAAATTTTTATTTTAATATTTTGTTGCTTTTAGAAGAAAGCAAAAACGAAGCAAAGATAGACAATCGATAAGGTCGTAACTCCTTGCAAATGGCACAAGGCCCATATAGCGGTCTCAAGTGGAACAACTTTCAAAACCCACAAACATAATGTTGAAACTTGAAAGAAAGATTATTTATTTATATATTTATCTACTATATTAATAAAACAGGGTTTTGAAAATCAATTTCTCCCCCAAAATAACTTAAAACTTGACACGGATGGCCCTTATTCATTTTCCCCCACAAATCATTAACTACTCAACAAACACTCCCAAAACACGCTAATCTAAAATCACACCACCGCAAATCATCAAACAAAAAACCCTAATAAAAAATCCCCAAACCAACTTACATACTTTGGGCAGGATTTCATTGATGGATTCATTCGGTATTCTTAAAAAAAAAAAAAACCCAACCAAAAATCCCCAAACTAAAATCTTTTGTTAGCATAATTCCCTTCAAATCAATATAACCGAAATCCCTTCAAACAAAAACCTCCCCCAAATAATTTAATCCCTAATTTTTGCCTACAAAACAATTATCAATAAAATCAACTAATCAAATTACACGAAAACAAATTCAATTAATGAAATTGGATACATGATTGTGGTAAGATTTTTTTTATTTTTATTATTATTATTTTTTTTTTTTATGTTTCATAATTTCATTAATCTTGGAGGTTTTCAATAATTCTTATGTTTTCTTGAATATAGGATTGAATTCGTGTATCAAGGAATCATCTAATGGAGGTAATTTCTCATTTTAGGGTTTAATTGAATTTAAATCTATAATTAGTTAAGAGTTTTTATTGATAGAATTAGGTTTTTAATTCGTATGATTTTGATTTCGAATTTGTTGATAATATGTTTGCAGCATTTATTTGAAATTTATCAGATTTGTGAAAAATTATAAGCAGCTATTGTAATACCTGAAATTCTATAACATGTAAAATGACCAAATTGCCCCTGGGAATTTAAAATCTAAATAAAACATATGTAAAGCACCAAATAAATTTCAAACTTCTGACAATGCACAAGTTATGATCCCAAATAATTTTGACAACACTATTTAATATTTTTGCAAGCTACAAAATTACTAAAATACCCCTGGATTGTCAAATGGAAATTATAGCATTATTATTATGGTTTTAAAGGCCATTAAAAGACATTAATTATGCAATTAAAGCCCAATTAAAATTCCCCAACTAGAATTTCGTTTTCCTAGCCCATTCCCACCCCCCAAAACCGGCCTTCACCCATTAATACCAAAACCAATTTTATTTCTCTCCAAAAACCCTAATTTTTACATAGCCGCCACCCAAATAATTCCATACATACTCATCCGATTTTTATAAATCAAAAACCTATTTTCTTGGAGTGCTTGATGATGCAAATAAGGTGAGAAAAATATCCACAAGTCACGGGAGTCGATCGTGTAATCGTGGTGATTTATTTGGGTCGAAAAAGTGAACCCGAGAAGAATTAATTCGTAGCAAACAATCCGTTCATCCAAAAATCTTCTGGTAATTTTCTAGTGTCTCTTTAATCATATATAACATGAGAAAAATATTGGAATCGAACCATGCAATGTAAATTGGTCGTATGAAAAATAACGAGGGTTTAAACCCTAAAAACGAAATCGTATTCTATAAAATTAGGGCGATTTTTTTGGGCCTTGTTAATAATTTTCGTGGGTCTAATATATATCAAATAATCTCAGAAAAATGATATCATGAATTGTTTGGGTCGAAATCGTGTGTTTTGGAATTAAAGGTATAATCGGGTTTTTTTGTAAAATAATGAAAACGCGAACTAAAATTGAAGAACGATCGAATTAGGGTTCTAAGTGATTGAAATCTGGAAATAAACCTTGTACAATGATGATAAAATGAGGATATAATGATTGGGAATTTTAGAATCAAGTTTTGATGAATTATTTTGGTTACCGAGTTATAAATTAATTGTTAAGGGGGTGTTTTGTAACTTTTAAAATTTCTGGACCATTTTTGTAATACTCTATAAATCAGGGGAAATATGAATAAAATATATCTTGAGGGTGCTATTTGTAAAATATGGAAGTTTGGGAATTAAAATGTAAATAGATGAAAATATATATACCGAATTGAAAATTAATTAAATTGAGGGACTAAAAGCGTAAAATCTGGAAATTAAAGAGTTCTCGGTGTAATCAACATAATTAAGGGTAAAATGTGTAATTTTGAGTATTTATGGGCTTAATATGTAATTATGGTGAAATTATGAATTCGAATGGAACTTTTGAAAATACAAGGACTAGTTTTGTAATTTACCGAAAGTTAAGGGGCTATTGTGTACATGTAAATATTGAAGGATATTTTCTGTAAATTAATGAAATAAAAGGGCTTGATGAGTAATGTAAACTAGATAAGTGTTAAAGTGTAAATTATATAATTATAAGGTTTAAAATGTAAATTAATTAACTAGAGGGACTAATTGTGTAAATTATGAAACTTGAAGGGTTTGTCATTCCATAATTAATTTAAATGGTATTTTTCTGTAAATATGAGTAATGAAGGACTTTATGTGCAAATATAAAATTAATAAGGTTTAAATTGTAATTTATGTAATTATAAGGTGTAATGTGTAAAATTAATTAATTAAAGGGGTGTAACTTGTAAATATTCGAAACGTGAAGACTAAAGGTGTAATTCTGGAAAATAAAGTATTTGAATGGTAAATTATGAGATTTCTATTTCAAACCTTGAACTTTGGTAAAGTTACGTTTATAACCCTGAACTATGAAAACTTATCACAATTAACCCTGAACATGTATAACTTGTCAAAATGAACTTGACTTCCATAATAAGCTAATCAAGGACTTAACTTGAATTATATCGTCTGAATATGGCTAAATATGGAAAAGATACTAATTCTGGAAACATGCTAAAAGAATAGAAAGTTACTAAAAATAGAAGTTACTTATAATGGGAAGATAACTGAACCCCTTTCGTATTTCTGTCTTCTACTCCTTTAGGTTCGAGGAGAGAGTGATCTTGATCCCTGTCAGCTACTATTGTGTTTGTGCTTGCTATTTGAATAAGGTACAGATATTCTGCTTCTTTATTAAGAGGCCTTCGTTCTCTGATTATGATTCATGTTAGGGTTTCCCTATACTTTTGCCATGTTCCCTTATTTCATGCACTCCGATCTTTTGAACCATCATGATATTGAACCTTTTATGATTATGAACCTTTGCTCATGAACCTTTACTTATGAACCTTTGCATATGAACCTTGCTTATGAACCATGATTATGAACTTATGAAACATGATATTTGACCTATGCAAGTAAACTTAAAACATGATTCATGATACTTGACCTTTACCCTCAGTTTGATACTACGAGCCACTCACTAGGCATGAGGGTTTCATGTCCATGTCAGTCGATGCACCGATGGCATGACTCTAGGGCAGGAGAGTGATGACCTGTCCCGTCCCTGCATGTTATGTTTACGTAGAGGCAGATTATGGCCACCTGGGGCGTATGGATGCATCCTAGATTTGTTCATGTACATGTTATGTTATGTTATTCATGGTGACTGATGGTGTGTGCGATACACGTCTTTCACACTCCGGGAGCTAGCTACTCCAACCCATGATTGAGGACACCCCTCATATTTACAGGATACCCATGATTGAGGACACCCCTCATATTTACAGGATACCCATGATTGAGGACACCCCTCATATTCACAGGATACTAAGAGGTCTCCCCTCTGCATGATTACGATTATGATTATGATTATGATTCATGTTATGTTATGGGCTCGTAGTGGATTTCTGACTTCCTTTACCATGTACCCTTTTACCTTTCCTTATGATACCATGTACTCTGACCTTTCATCTTGATACCATGTATTCATGCTTCCACACTCTCTTACTCATGTAAATTATACAGTATACTACTGCTTGTTACGTTATATCTGTTCACTGGGCTTTTTAAGCTCAGCCGCACGTTTTCTTTTCGTGTGCGGCAGGTTTTATTTGGAAGCTGGGTATGAGTGAAGAGACTTTGGACTTAGAAGACTTTGAGTAGAAGCCATTAGATGAGATGTACTTATGGATTTGATAGGCAGCTTTTATTTTCCTTTGTAACCCTTTGTATTACAAGAATTCATTTGTAACCTTTGAGAACCATTGTATTACTATTGATTGTATGCTTTGTTTGATCTGATATGGAGCCATTAGTGTGATACTTCTACCCTTGCCGGGTTGGGGTGTTACAATTATGGTATCAGAGCGACAGGCTGCGATTCGTAATACATTTACCCTTGGCCTGTGTAAGTAGGACCACTAGTTTCCCTGTAAGCGCTCATAAGATAACCTGTAAGATTTGCTTTAGGATCTCCCTATAGGAACCTAAATTCGACCAGTGAGGAATGGGTAGACTAAGACATATATGTGAGTATCATTTGCTTCCGCATCACTCTGATTCGTGCCCTTGCCCTTAGTTAAGCCTCATCAGAACTTTTCAGGAGTTAGAAGTTTTGCAACTTAAGCTTAGTAACCAAGTAAGTTTGGAATACCTCGGAAAACCTACCGGGATACCTTACACCATTTAAGTTTCATTTTCAGATTTTGACATCCACCTCCGATTTGTTTGGTAAGCTGTTTAACACCTTTCCGACCATGTCGTAAGCCATTCAACCATAATGTGTTCGACACATTTTGTGAATTCATTGCTTATGCTGAATGTGAATGTATCGTCCGATACTACTTAACTTTGCATAAATCCGTTACTACTCCTATGAGAATTCTGGTAATTATTAACCATGGATATAGGAAGTTATGTTCCTTTCCTTTGAATGACGAATCTTGTTCTGCCAACCATTTCCTTTGGAAGGATATGATGTTATACTATCTCTGTATGGGTTTGTTAACTGAGCATGATGATGCTGATGACTGATATTCCGTACATCCCACTTTTGACAATTATACGATGTTCGTACTACTGATAATACACGCCCTACTTACTGCTTATGCTAAGAAGCTGAACAAATTCCCACACTTTGAACTGTTCGTTTATCCATCTCGACACTTTTATTGAAACATGTGCTGGACTCCGATATATGAACTATCCGTCTAATCCGATGACTGTACTCGTTCTATGAATCTTTTGACCCTGACATGTCTTATTATGTGGTCTTTTGATTATGGACTGAATGACTAATTGTAAAGCTGCCATAGACTACCGCATCTGAAATGTGATCTTAACAATCTATCTCACCCTATTTCGTTATGATAAATTCTCTACACCTGAATCTGCTAAAAATTCTACCGCTATGGAAGCACCAACCCTGAACTCATATGATTATCAAGTTTTTCCTGACAACCACCAATATCCACCCTTGGAAAGTTCTGCCATTAGAAATTTTCCGTTGTACGAAGATTTTCCGGTATTTCCGATGTAATATGGTTTTGCTCACCCCAGTGATTCTCTTTGAATGCTCCTGTTGGTTTTTGAAGAAGAAAGAAGAAGTATGTGATGACGTATCGACTATTGTAAACTCAGCCATACCACTATCAGTAATCATTATCCGTTTCCGCGTATCAATAATTGATTTGGCCTTTCTTTTGAAACTTCGTATCTGATTTCATCGTTTAGATTTGAAGGGCTGAAGAAGCAACCACAAGAACCTCTAAGAAGGGGGTTAACTAACCGAGGGTAACCTCTGTGAAGTATGTCAGTTATTTTGAAGAAGAAGGAAGGCGTCATAACGTGCATGTGAAAGTTTTTCCCTAAATAATTCCAGAATTGTCCGTGCTCTCATTATAACTTCATGAGTTTGAATTATGCCAATGGTATTGGCTAGAATGATCATGTCTTTGCGTATTTTGGACAAATTGTCATAGTATGACATTGTGTTGTGTTCGAGAACGGAAGAGGAACATAGAGATTATTGATGAGACGACCATTTGTTCTGGAAGAGAAATTTGATTGACATCCAGAAACCATTATAGACGACACTACCCTGTAGATTGTGAAGACCGAGTTTCCCACAGGAAGAACCGAGATCGAAGACAGTTATCAGAGTGAGAAACTTGGTGGAAGAGTAGTAGAAGACGGTGGCGATAAGCATCATCATGGATGAAGCAGATAAGAAAAGAGAGGAACTGGGATAATACTCAACCATACATTATGCAAACCGTGAAGATTACCGTTCGGTCATCAAGGCAACCAGACCGTAGGAGACGAACATTCAACACATAATCTGGAGTCGACGACGGCGGTGTTACCTTAAAACCTGGAGCGGTGTTAGAAGACCTGTCGAAGAAACATTCATCAAGGCAACCAGACCGTAGGAGACGAACATTCAACACATAATCTGGAGTCGACGACGGCGGTGTTACCTTAAAACCTGGAGCGGTGTTAGAAGACCTGTCGAAGAAACGCAATCTTGTTTCCCTATTCATCTTGGTTGTACTAAGATGAATTGAGAGAGGAAGCAGACTGGATGATGAAGAGATTTAAAGATCGTGCCAGAAATCCACATTACTCCATCACCGTGTCAAGAAGAAGTGCCGAAGGCTTGAGGAAACCAGACTCAAGTTTGTATTTCCTTTTCACCATGAGAGAAGATGGACAAGCGGCAAACTACTCCGACTTATAAGAACCTAAAAAAAAAAAAAAAATTTGCATGTGAATGGACGAATTTTGAAGGGGACACTTGTGTAGACGAGATGATTCTGTAGAGGAAGAAGCTATCGACGACGTATTCGTTTCCTCTCAACCTACTTAAATTCCGTTACCTGATGATGAGGTCCTTCGAATGATTTGATTCTCTGTTAGTAATTCCGTTCCATGTTCATTCTGCGTTTGTTGGATAACGAGTTGTAATAGAATTTTGACAAAGCTATGGAAGGAATTTGGATATTTATGAATAGACGGATGTTGAAGTAACCACTTATTTTGGCTGAATTGATTTCGGTAAGTTATGAACTCTTGACGAAATAAGTACATTTTATTACTATCATTTATCCTATTAATTTGACTTGTTTTACTATATTATGTATGAGGATTGATACTTAATTGTTTACTTTTGTAATTCTCAGGTAAAAACAAGCATTTGGTGAAACTTAGCGATTATGGACTAATAATGGAGCAAAACGTGCATAAAGTGGAAGTCTACTGACATGGACAAGATCAAGTCAATTCTGCTCCAGATGCGCCGCATCTTACTCTCGACATGCGCCGCATCTCTATCAAGATATCACCAGATACGATCCAAGATACAAGAGGACATGCGCCGCATCTAATCAAGAGTTACGCCGCATCTTCTGGCGGTGTACGAATATTCCTGAATATTATAATCTTGGACCCCACGCGAAGTTAAGTGCATGCGCCGCATCTACTTAAGTAGATGCGCCGCATCTTCCCTCAGACAGAAACTATAAATACCCCGTAGACCAGACGAATTTAAGAGTTCGAAACCCTAAAACCGAAGTTCGGACAGCAGAACAGGAGGACGAATTCAGTCAAGAGGCAGCACAAGACACACCCAAATCGAAGATACAAGAGCTGTAAGAAGGTGCTGCATGTATTTAATTCATTAAGTAGTTTTGTTTTATTGTTTTAGCAAACTTTAATTCATCAAGATTGGTGGCTTGTGTAATGTGGCAACGGAAAGATTGCACTCCCTTAAAACTGCTTTCTCATTAATTAAAGTTTATATGTTGATGTCTTTGGTTACTACTTATTAGTGCATTGATAACCTCTGTGTTTATTAGTGGCTTGCGGGCATCCGACTGCGGGACAAGATGTGGCTCCCACGGTTGTTTCTAAATTGATCACTTAGGAATAACTTTTAGACATAAGTAATCATTAAGGGTTTACTCGCCGATGAGAATAGGACCAACGAGAAAGGGTTAATTACATACACTTCATATAAAGCTATCAATAAAACAAGTGACAATCTACTTAATCATAAGGACAGCCCTCTTATTGTCTCGAGTATCTATCTGTGTACATGTGTGCTACTTGCTGATTCGTGCCTAGTGGTTTATTTTATCATTTAATTGCAACAATCTGTGCCAGTCTCTCAGGCTGAAACCCCCTTGCGTTAGGATATTAAAATACTGATTAGAATAACTAGATAATACGTTCCACTCTTAGTGATCGACACTCTACTTACCATTATCTTCATACTGACCGGGTACACTGCTCGTTAAGTGTGTGTGTTATTGATAAGTCGGCTAAATATAAATTTAAAACTTGAGTAGGCATTAAAACTGCTAAACCGCAACGACACATCACGCGCATCAAGTTTTTGGCGCCGCTGCCGGGGAGTGAATTGTTATTATCTGTTAATTTGATTAGTATTTTAATTAGTTTTTTCTTTTTATTAGATTAATTGCATCATTGTACTATTTTGCATATTTGTTGTATTGTGTGTTAATTGTTTTCTTTTTATTTTTGTGTGTTTATTTTTATTTGTGTGTTTAAATTTTTGTTTTTTATTTTTCGTACTTTTCTGTTCTGCTATCGTTGTACTGTGCTAAATCAAACGATACGGCGCATCTGATCTCTCAGATACGGCGTATTGCGTTCAATTTTTTTTTAATACAACGCGTTTAATTAATTCGATACGACGCATCTTTTCCCCAAGATACGGCGTATCTGTTTTTAATAAAAAAATTTTTCTAAGCGATAAAGTAATACGACGCATCTGCTTTTGCAGATACGGCGTATCTGTTTTTGATAAAAATTTTCTAAACGTTGACGCCATACGACGCATCTTCTTTTGAAGATACGGCGTATCTATTATTTTAATTAAAAACAGTTTGCGAATTATTAAACAGATACGGCGTATCGATCTCTGTCGATACGGCGCATCTTACTGAATCAAAAATCTTTTATTTTTAAACGTAACGAAAATACGGCGCATTAACTTTCGTTAATACGACGCATTTAATTTTAATTGGATAAGTTGATTTTTGATTAATTAATTCGATACGGCGCATTCTTAAATTCAAAGCGGCGTATCTATTTTCTGAATAAAGTCTGATTAAATTTTAACGATTATAAGATACGGCGTATCCAACTTTTTGGATACGGCGCATCGTCTGCAGATATCAGCAACTCTTATTCTTTTCTAATTTCCGAACGGAAAATATTCTGACTTACCCTTATACTTGGAAGCTTTTACTTTGAAATCTTCTTGTTCTTAATTTTCAGGATCAATGTTCGATATTTTCCCAAACTGGTTCGGAAGACCCCAAAGAAACCTTACTATGGAAGAGTTTGCATTACTAATCGCTCAAGCCAATGAACAAGAATATCATGAGGCAAGGAACTTTATCACCGAATTCAAAGGCAGTCATGAGCTATTACTAAAGGAACAAAACAATTTGATCAATGGTTTGGCAATTGAAGTGCACCAATTGTCAACAGTACTTAACAAGGTTCTTTTGGTAAGGCACGATCTGAAAGGAATTACAACTAGAGGCGGAAAGTCAACCTTTCAAATCGGAGAAACACCCGAGGATGACGGTACAAATAAAATTTCCCCTGATTCTTTACCACCTGAGCAAGAGCAACCAAATGAGACTGATCCAGAACCTGTAATTAGAAGAGAACCTTCTGTTGAACCTAAACGATCAACACCACCCTTCCCACATAGGGTGAGGAAAGAGAAAGAAGATGCCTATCAAAAGAAGTTCCTGGAGAATCTCAAGCAGCTGCAGCTAAGCATACCATTTATGGAAGCCCTAGTGCAAATGCCGAAATATGCTAAATATCTGAAAAGCTTGCTTACAAACAAGTCTAAACTCGAAGAGGCTTGCACCATAACAATGGGGAAAAGAAGCTCAGCGGCATTGCTCAACAAACTTCCATCTAAAGAAAAAGATCCAGGGAGTTTCACTATTCCTTGTCAAATTAAAAATTTGCATATTGAAAATGCCTTAGCCGACCTAGGAGCTAGTATAAGTCTTATGCCCTCTTCTATGTATGATAAATTAGGTCTTGGTGAACCAAAACCTACTAGGATGTGCTTAGAACTAGCTGATAGGTCCATACAATACCCATTAGGAATAGCGGAAAATATATTAATAAAAGTTGATAAATTTGAATTACCTATCGACTTCGTTATCCTTGATATGCCTAAAAATTCTAGAACTCCTATAATATTAGGAAGACCATTTTTAGCCACTGCTAGGGCCATGATTGATGTTTTTAATAAAAAAATAACTCTTACCATAGGAAAAGATGAGGTTGAGTTTAACATGGAACAATCTATGAGTAAAGATAATTCCGATGATGATGAATGCTATAACATCGATGTTTCTGATGACACGATTAATCAATTTACTCAGAGATTGTTAAAAAATAATTTGCTTGATTCTTTTCTGCTTAAAAATTTAGAAAACACAATTGCTATAGAAGATCAAGTTGATGAGAATACTATTAATTATAATTTTGCTGCTGATTCTGCTGTATGTAACGCGATGCGGCGCATCGAAAACCTCGATGCGGCGCATCTATCTGATGACAGCAGCGATGTAATTAAAGAACAGGTTTATTCCGCTAGTGCTACTGAAATTGATAATGTTAAACCTGTGCTTAAGGATCTTCCTTCTACTTTAGAATATGCTTATTTAAACGGAAATACTAATTCACCCGTTATTATTGCATCTGACTTAACGCCAAAAGAAAAAGAGTCTCTTTTGCAGGTATTATATAAACGAAGAGGAGCATTAGCATGGAGTATGTCTGACATTAAGGGAATTAGCCCGTCATTTTGTACACATAAAATCCTTATGGAGGATGAATTCAAACCAACTATCCAACCTCAAAGGCGTTTGAATCCAAAAGTCCAAGATGTGGTAAAAAACGAAATCGTAAAGTTACTTGACTCCGGACTTATCTACCCAATTTCTGACAGCTCGTGGGTCAGTCCTATCTACGTTGTGCCGAAAAAAGGAGGAATGACGGTAGTACTCAATGACGACAATGAGCTAATCCCTTCAAGAACCGTTACCGGATGGAGAGTTTGCATTGACTACCGCAAACTCAATGATGCTACGCGAAAAGATCACTTCCCTCTTCCATTTATTGATCAAATGTTAGAAAGACTATCAGGATATGATTATTATTGTTTTTTGGATGGTTTTTCAGGTTTCTTCCAAATACCCATTGCCCCCGAGGATCAAGAGAAGACGACTTTCACCTGCCCTTATGGAACCTTCGCCTATAGGAGAATGCCGTTCGGATTATGCAACGCCCCTGCTACTTTCCAACGTTGTATGACGGCTATCTTCCATGATATGGTAGAAGACTTTATGGAAGTCTTCATGGACGACTTCTCGGTGTTCGGTAACTCATTTAGTGATTGTCTCTTTAAACTTGATAAAATGCTTGCTAGGTGTGAAGAAACTAACCTTGTTCTTAATTGGGAAAAATGTCACTTTATGGTTAGAGAGGGAATCGTGTTAGGACATAAGATTTCTGGGAAAGGTATAGAAGTCGATAAAGCTAAAATTGATGTAATTGCTAAACTACCTTACCCCACTAACGTAAAAGGCGTTAGAAGTTTTTTAGGGCACGCTGGATTTTATCGTAGATTCATAAAGGATTTTTCAAAAATATCTAGGCCTATGACCCAATTATTGCTAAAGGATGCAAAGTTTGATTTTTCTGAAGATTGCAAAAAGGCATTTAATATACTTAAAGAAAAACTAACTTCTGCACCCATTATAATTTCGCCGGATTGGAATCTGCCTTTTGAATTAATGTGTGATGCTAGTGATTATGCTGTTGGAGCCGTACTTGGCCAAAAGATAGATAAGAAATTTAAGCCAATTTATTATGCTAGCAAAACATTGAATAATGCCCAAGAACACTACACCACCACGGAAAAAGAACTTTTAGCAGTAGTTTTTGCATTCGATAAATTTAGATCATATCTTATATTGTCAAAAACTATGGTTTACACTGACCATTCTGCTTTGAAGTATTTGTTCAATAAACAGGATGCCAAGCCAAGGCTTATTAGGTGGGTTTTATTGCTCCAAGGATTCGATATTGAAATTAAAGATAAAAAGGGTGCCGAAAATCTAGCTGCTGACCACTTATCTAGACTTGAAAACCCTAATATGGAGGTGCTTGACGAAAGGGAAATAGCTGATGACTTCCCTGATGAACACCTTATGATGGTAGGAATTAAGAGCAATAATAATGAACCTTGGTACGCCGATTTTATAAACTTTATTGTTGCAAATGAAATTCCAAAAGGGCTAACATCCGACGAGAAAAGGAGGTTTATAACTCGCTCTAGCGAGTATATTTGGGATGAACCTTATGCCTTTAAATTATGTCCTGACAATATTATACGAAGATGCGTAGATGGTGACGACATTCCTGCAATATTGGCACATTGCCATTCAGGGCCAACGGGGGGGCATCACGGTGCAGTCGTCACAAGAAGAAAAATCCTTGACGCGGGATTTTATTGGCCCACTATGTTGGAGGATGCGAAAGATTATATAAAAGGATGTGACGCGTGTCAACGATCTGGAAATATTACATCAAAGAACGAAATGCCGCAAAACTATATCCATGTATGTGAAGTTTTCGACATATGGGGATTAGACTTCATGGGACCGTTTCCTGAATCTAAAGGTAATAAATATATTTTAGTTGCTGTTGATTACGTATCAAAATGGGTCGAAGCGCAAGCATCTCCAACAAACGACAGCAAGGTAGTACTTAAATTTTTGCAAAATTTGTTCTCTAGATTTGGAATTCCTAAAGCATTAATTAGTGATAGGGGAACACACTTTTGTAATCACCATCTGGGAAAAGCCTTGCAAAAATATGGAGTATATCATAGGGTTTCCACCGCATACCATCCTCAATCAAATGGTCAAACTGAAGTAACCAATAGAGCTATAAAACGAATTCTTGAAAAAACGACTGGGTATAATCCTAAAGGGTGGTCTGACAAGTTAAATGATGCTTTATGGGCATTCCGTACAGCCTATAAGACACCAACGGGATGCACTCCATTTCGTCTTGTATACGGAAAAGCATGCCACCTACCGGTCGAAATTGAACAAAGTGCATATTGGGCTTTGACAAATTGTAATATGGATATGGAAGCTGCAACGAAGGACCGTTTCATGGAACTTAATGAACTCTATGAACTACGAGATGAGGCCTACAAAAATACTAAGATCTACAAAGAAAGAACTAAAAGATGGCATGACTCGAGGTTACGTGGGGATAAAACGTTTGCTATTGGAGAGAAAGTGCTACTATTTAATTCCAGATTAAAGATGTATCCTGGTAAACTTAAATCAAGATGGACGGGACCATTCGTTGTCAAGAAAGTGTATCCATACGGAACTATTGAAATATGCGATAAAAATGGTTATATATTCAAAGTGAACGGGCAACGTGTGAAGAAATACTTTGATAATAGAATCGATGATAATGAGAATGAGGTGGTGGAGTTTGAACCCGACGTATTGGAATAATGAGCTGAACGTGAGTCTAACTTGAAGACTCTGGAATAAAGACAAGTGCTTACCGGGAGACAACCCGGATTTATCTTTTATTATTCTGTTTTCTGTGTCGAGTCAGTCCAGGCCGCACGAAGATACGGCGCATCTCAGTCCTGAGATGCGACGCATCCTCTGCAATGGTCATATCTTATTTTATTTTTCTGCATTTTTATTTTCGACTTTAAAACTTTTTATCAGTTTATTTTAATGCGGCGCATCCCTGGTTAAGGATGCGGCGCATCTTTATTCTGATCCGTATTAATTCCAGGCTCGATACGGCGTATCTTCTTCAATAAGATACGGCGCATCGACTGACCTGATGATTTTCAGTTTTAATTTTTAAGTTTATTTTTCCTAACTACTAATGTGTTATGCAAGTTGAACCTTTCTTATCTTAGGTGTGTTTTAAAGTGTTGGTGTATAATAGTTTCCTGGATTTCCTGTGGATACATCAAGTATGAAGTTTTAACGTTCTAATCCACAAGAAAGATGATTTTTGCTCTTACACTAATGGAGGATCATACCGAGCAAATCTCAGGGGAGTTTTTCTGTTCTAATTCTTTCCTTTTCCAGTTTTTAACCTTTTATACAAACAACGAGGACGTTGTTTAACTTAAGTGGGGGGATAGGAGAATTAGAACACTTAACACTTATTTGTCCAACTTTTTCAAAAATTATGCTTAAAATGTGCTTAATATATCAAACTTAAAAAAAAATTTTAGCATGTTTTTGTTTAAGATCTAAGTTGCATAACTGCACACAAGACGTTATTTTCAAAAATTATGATTTTTCCAAAATTCACAAATCTATGAGTGTGCCGGTGACTTGTAAACTTTAGAACTTGGCTTGTATACTATTCGAGACCACCATAATGAGTATTATTTATATAATTGGAATGACTTGTCTAACTTGGTAAAATTCTAGGATTACACCCAAATAGCCTATATATGTTATGTGTTATTAGCTAACTACACTGGGTAGTTAACCCCCGTATAAAACCTTTTGTTACTCTCATTTTTAGAGTAAGATACCCTAGAAAAACCCTCAGAGCCATTCCTTTCGTTTCTTACACCTATGTTTAAAATGTTTCGTTACACCCTTACACCTTAGCCTACCCTGTAGATTAGAATTCGTGGTTGGTTAATTGCTATAGGCAGAGTGTGTTTCCTTACATTACCTGTGTTCGCGTGCGTAATTCATTATCTATGGTTAGGTCGGGAAATTGCACAATGCAAATTGGAGTGAAAGTAAATATTGTATATTTTTGAGTTTATTTTTCGTGTGTTTACTACTTTCACTATTACCGTTATTTCTGAAAGTATGAAAAGTATGAAAAAAAAATTATCCGGAAAGAAAGTTGTAGTGATGTGGTGAAATTTTACGCATCCTTTAAAGTTTAAAAAAAAAAAAAAAAAAAAAAAAAAAAAAAAAAAATCGAAAAAATGAGAAAAGAAAAAGAAAGAAAAAAGAGTTGGATGTTTATTTTAAGCCAACGATGTAGAGTTATGTAAGTGGTCGATATCACCACTATTTGTTGTATTATATCTATGGATTGAATGGGAATTGGCAGTTATGGGAATGCCGATTAAGGTTTATTCTTTGATTAAGATCTTGTTGAGTATAATTCGTGTCTACCTAAAGCGTGTGTTTCAAGTGTTAAAGCGTGAGTTATTCAATGATATGAGTCTTATTCATGGGATGGTTGGGATAGTGATTAACCACACTTAGGATTTTAATCTATTTTGTTTTGTTTTGTTTATTTTTATTTTTACACCAATTTATATCCCAAATATTATCCATACCCTGTATTGTTCTTTATCCAACCGAACCTTTGATTTATTGAGATTAGGGATTTGAGCAATCTTAAGTATCGTGGTCGTGGATTCGGCTATGTATTTATGATTTTGTCGCCCTTTTTGATATATTATTATTGGTGAAGTTTGGACCTATCTTTAGCCTATTCGAGTTAAGGATTTGAGCAATTGCAAGTATCGTGTTCGTGGATTCGATCATGTATTTGTGATTTTGTCGCCTTTTCTGGAATTTGAGATCGATAGTGTAAATAAGAATAATTAACCCTTTAGCCTAAAAACCCTTTTTTACCGCTTTAGACTTGTTATTCCTTAGCTTTAGTGGTGGAGATGTGTATACTTGCCAAGCTTATGATAGAATATTCGTCGCGACTGGACAGTTAAACGATTAGATTTGCTTTTATCGACTTATTTTATTTTACTTCTAATTCGTTAAGTGTTTAGTTGTGTGATTATGAAATAAATGAATACATGCTTAAATATAAAAATAAATCCTAACATCTTTTAGGATACATTTTCATAAATGAAATTCTAAGGTTTACTTGGGGACAAGTAAAGTTCAAGTGGGGGGATATTTGATGAACTCAAATAAGTACATTTTATTACTATCATTTATCCTATTAATTTGACTTGTTTTACTATATTATGTATGAGGATTGATACTTAATTGTTTACTTTTGTAATTCTCAGGTAAAAACAAGCATTTGGTGAAACTTAGCGATTATGGACTAATAATGGAGCAAAACGTGCATAAAGTGGAAGTCTACTGACATGGACAAGATCAAGTCAATTCTGCTCCAGATGCGCCGCATCTTACTCTCGACATGCGCCGCATCTCTATCAAGATATCACCAGATACGATCCAAGATACAAGAGGACATGCGCCGCATCTAATCAAGAGTTACACCGCATCTTCTGGCGGTGTACGAATATTCCTGAATATTATAATCTTGGACCCCACGCGAAGTTAAGTGCATGCGCCGCATCTACTTAAGTAGATGCGCCGCATCTTCCCTCAGACAGAAACTATAAATACCCCGTAGACCAGACGAATTTAAGAGTTCGAAACCCTAAAACCGAAGTTCGGACAGCAGAACAGGAGGACGAATTCAGTCAAGAGGCAGCACAAGACACACCCAAATCGAAGATACAAGAGCTGTAAGAAGGTGCTGCATGTATTTAATTCATTAAGTAGTTTTGTTTTATTGTTTTAGCAAACTTTAATTCATCAAGATTGGTGGCTTGTGTAATGTGGCAACGGAAAGATTGCACTCCCTTAAAACTGCTTTCTCATTAATTAAAGTTTATATGTTGATGTCTTTGGTTACTACTTATTAGTGCATTGATAACCTCTGTGTTTATTAGTGGCTTGCGGGCATCCGACTGCGGGACAAGATGTGGCTCCCACGGTTGTTTCTAAATTGATCACTTAGGAATAACTTTTAGACATAAGTAATCATTAAGGGTTTACTCGCCGATGAGAATAGGACCAACGAGAAAGGGTTAATTACATACACTTCATATAAAGCTATCAATAAAACAAGTGACAATCTACTTAATCATAAGGACAGCCCTCTTATTGTCTCGAGTATCTATCTGTGTACGTGTGTGCTACTTGCTGATTCGTGCCTAGTGGTTTATTTTATCATTTAATTGCAACAATCTGTGCCAGTCTCTCAGGCTGAAACCCCCTTGCGTTAGGATATTAAAATACTGATTAGAATAACTAGATAATACGTTCCACTCTTAGTGATCGACACTCTACTTACCATTATCTTCATACTGACCGGGTACACTGCTCGTTAAGTGTGTGTGTTATTGATAAGTCGGCTAAATATAAATTTAAAACTTGAGTAGGCATTAAAACTGCTAAACCGCAACGACACATCACGCGCATCAGTAAGTTATGAAGTCTTGACGCTATTAATGACGTACCTGAACTCTAATGGACATTTTCGGATTTCCGTTACTCTTCGAGTAATTTCGTATTCTTAGTTATGATGTTTGACTTTGGTGACCCTGAGACTGTAGGTGGATTAGGTGGATTTAGATAAGTTGTGTTGTTCACGACTTGAGATAAAGTATGACCATCATGAGGGCATATTTATATGATGCTAGTATTATGACGCCTGATCAACGTGATAATACTTACATCATATAACGTGCACTTGTTGTGGGCATAGGATATCTCGAGAAGTGCCTTAAGAACCTTAGAATTGCTAATGTCTGTTTGAAATCATCCGCGTTTAGTGGGACTTTAGATTCATTCTACATATCCCTTTGATCTACTGTTCTGGATATTCGACTTGATACGTTTGAATGCTCGACGAGCGTTTTGCTGATCTCTGCATTTCCGATACTGATCTTAGATTCTATTATAGGGCTTTCTGCCATTTGATGTTATCTAACGACATGCTTTCTGTCCGTATGGATTCGATCTGTTATTATACGAGAATATGCCTCTGTTCTGCTATACATACGTTTCGCATTCGTTGAATCTGTTCATGGTGATCTACTATGAGTTAAGATATGAGATTTTGGATTCTGAGAAAACAAGGTCTGTTACCTATGAGAATACCTTTTGGAAGGCTCTTTTGAAGCCGATACTATTTGAAAAAGGTTGAAGAGTCACTTTTGTATCCCATCATGGTTGCTACGATTCGATGTATTCTCGTTTCATTCGTCAAATCAATACGATATAAACCCTATGTGTTGTTTGTACCTCTTCATAGAGAACTCGATTATCATCCGTATATTGGTACGTTATCATTGGGATTCGCACTCGGCATAGTGTGTCTCTGTTTTGTTTCTGATCCTTTCATTTCTAATTCTTTGCAAATTTCGAGGACGAAATTTTTTTTGTTAGTGGGGAAGAAGTTGTAATACCTGAAATTCTATAACATGTAAAATGACCAAATTGCCCCTGGGAATTTAAAATCTAAATAAAACATATGTAAAGCACCAAATAAATTTCAAACTTCTGACAATGCACAAGTTATGATCCCAAATAATTTTGACAACACTATTTAATATTTTTGCAAGCTACAAAATTACTAAAATACCCCTGGATTGTCAAATGGAAATTATAGCATTATTATTATGGTTTTAAAGGCCATTAAAAGACATTAATTATGCAATTAAAGCCCAATTAAAATTCCCCAACTAGAATTTCGTTTTCCTAGCCCATTCCCACCCCCCAAAACCGGCCTTCACCCATTAATACCAAAACCAATTTTATTTCTCTCCAAAAACCCTAATTTTTACATAGCCGCCACCCAAATAATTCCATACATACTCATCCGATTTTTATAAATCAAAAACCTATTTTCTTGGAGTGCTTGATGATGCAAATAAGGTGAGAAAAATATCCACAAGTCACGGGAGTCGATCGTGTAATCGTGGTGATTTATTTGGGTCGAAAAAGTGAACCCGAGAAGAATTAATTCGTAGCAAACAATCCGTTCATCCAAAAATCTTCTGGTAATTTTCTAGTGTCTCTTTAATCATATATAACATGAGAAAAATATTGGAATCGAACCATGCAATGTAAATTGGTCGTATGAAAAATAACGAGGGTTTAAACCCTAAAAACGAAATCGTATTCTATAAAATTAGGGCGATTTTTTTGGGCCTTGTTAATAATTTTCGTGGGTCTAATATATATCAAATAATCTCAGAAAAATGATATCATGAATTGTTTGGGTCGAAATCGTGTGTTTTGGAATTAAAGGTATAATCGGGTTTTTTGTAAAATAATGAAAACGCGAACTAAAATTGAAGAACGATCGAATTAGGGTTCTAAGTGATTGAAATCTGGAAATAAACCTTGTACAATGATGATAAAATGAGGATATAATGATTGGGAATTTTAGAATCAAGTTTTGATGAATTATTTTGGTTACCGAGTTATAAATTAATTGTTAAGGGGGTGTTTTGTAACTTTTAAAATTTCTGGACCATTTTTGTAATACTTTATAAATCAGGGGAAATATGAATAAAATATATCTTGAGGGTGCTATTTGTAAAATATGGAAGTTTGGGAATTAAAATGTAAATAGATGAAAATATATATACCGAATTGAAAATTAATTAAATTGAGGGACTAAAAGCGTAAAATCTGGAAATTAAAGAGTTCTCGGTGTAATCAACATAATTAAGGGTAAAATGTGTAATTTTGAGTATTTATGGGCTTAATATGTAATTATGGTGAAATTATGAATTCGAATGGAACTTTTGAAAATACAAGGACTAGTTTTGTAATTTACCGAAAGTTAAGGGGCTATTGTGTACATGTAAATATTGAAGGATATTTTCTGTAAATTAATGAAATAAAAGGGCTTGATGAGTAATGTAAACTAGATAAGTGTTAAAGTGTAAATTATATAATTATAAGGTTTAAAATGTAAATTAATTAACTAGAGGGACTAATTGTGTAAATTATGAAACTTGAAGGGTTTGTCATGCCATAATTAATTTAAATGGTATTTTTCTGTAAATATGAGTAATGAAGGACTTTATGTGCAAATATAATATTAATAAGGTTTAAATTGTAATTTATGTAATTATAAGGTGTAATGTGTAAAATTAATTAATTAAAGGGGTGTAACTTGTAAATATTCGAAACGTGAAGACTAAAGGTGTAATTCTGGAAAATAAAGTATTTGAATGGTAAATTATGAGATTTCTATTTCAAACCTTGAACTTTGGTAAAGTTACGTTTATAACCCTGAACTATGAAAACTTATCACAATTAACCTTGAACATGTATAACTTGTCAAAATGAACTTGACTTCCATAATAAGCTAATCAAGGACTTAACTTGAATTATATCGTCTGAATATGGCTAAATATGGAAAAGATACTAATTCTGGAAACCTGCTAAAAGAATAGAAAGTTACTAAAAATAGAAGTTACTTATAATGGGAAGATAACTGAACCCCTTTCGTATTTCTGTCTTCTACTCCTTTAGGTTCGAGGAGAGAGTGATCTTGATCCCTTTCAGCTACTATTGTGTTTGTGCTTGCTATTTGAATAAGGTACAGATATTCTGCTTCTTTATTAAGAGGCCTTCGTTCTCTGATTATGATTCATGTTAGGGTTTCCCTATACTTTTGCCATGTTCCCTTATTTCATGCACTCCGATCTTTTGAACCATCATGATATTGAACCTTTTATGATTATGAACCTTTGCTCATGAACCTTTACTTATGAACCTTTGCATATGAACCTTGCTTATGAACCATGATTATGAACCATGATTATGAACTTATGAAACATGATATTTGACCTATGCAAGTAAACTTAAAACATGATTCATGATACTTGACCTTTACCCTCAGTTTGATACTACGAGCCACTCACTAGGCATGAGGGTTTCATGTCCATGTCAGTCGATGCACCGATGGCATGACTCTAGGGCAGGAGAGTGATGACCTGTCCCGTCCCTGCATGTTATGTTTACGTAGAGGCAGATTATGGCCACCTGGGGCGTATGGATGCATCCTAGATTTGTTCATGTACATGTTATGTTATGTTATTCATGGTGACTGATGGTGTGTGCGATACACGTCTTTCACACTCCGGGAGCTAGCTACTCCAACCCATGATTGAGGACACCCCTCATATTTACAGGATACCCATGATTGAGGACACCCCTCATATTTACAGGATACCCATGATTGAGGACACCCCTCATATTCACAGGATACTAAGAGGTCTCCCCTCTGCATGATTACGATTATGATTATGATTATGATTATGATTCATGTTATGTTATGGGCTCGTAGTGGATTTCTGACTTCCTTTACCATGTACCCTTTTACCTTTCCTTATGATACCATGTACTCTGACCTTTCATCTTGATACCATGTATTCATGCTTCCACACTCTCTTACTCATGTAAATTATACAGTATACTACTGCTTGTTACGTTATATCTGTTCACTGGGCTTTTTAAGCTCAGCCGCACGTTTTCTTTTCGTGTGCGGCAGGTTTTATTTGGAAGCTGGGTATGAGTGAAGAGACTTTGGACTTAGAAGACTTTGAGTAGAAGCCATTAGATGAGATGTACTTATGGATTTGATAGGCAGCTTTTATTTTCCTTTGTAACCCTTTGTATTACAAGAATTCATTTGTAACCTTTGAGAACCATTGTATTACTATTGATTGTATGCTTTGATCTGATATGGAGCCATTAGTGTGATACTTCTACCCTTGCCGGGTTGGGGTGTTACAGCTATTGTATTCCAATGTTTGTTAATACAGTTTTTAGATTATATATCAGGGCTTTTTTGGTAGCGATATATAATTATGAAAGTGTGTTTTTTGAGTCTAATACTGCGGATCAAACTTTTGTTAGTATTGAGAAAATGGCAGCAGTGGTGATACTCAGGATCATGTATCAGTGAAGATCGTTTTTTTGAGTCTGATACTCAGGATCATATGTCAGTGAAGATTTTCAAACGAATATGCAAAAATAGAATGTGGTTATTGATGCGTTGCTTTGGGTTTCATTATATCTCCAACGGGTTACCTAAAGTAATAAAATTTCTAATTTAAAGCTCTTGCCCAAATGCGCGGGTCTTTGAATTTATATCACCCTCTATTTAATGTAATAGCAGCTAACGCGATCTATAACTTGCGTGTGCAGCTGGTAGCTCATTGGTGAATGAAATCGAGTCAAGGAAATGGCACGAAACAGCCCGTACTCGAAGAGGATGCTATATATGAGCATAAAAGGAGAAAATTCCCACAAGTTTTCTACTCGAGTACCTGAAAAGTTGAGTACTGTAAAAGAGGTGACCAATAGGTAATTCGTCTATGCTTTGTGTATATGGCTATTTAAAGGGTTAAGTAATAATCGATTTTCGGATGGTGGCACGTTGTGCTAACTACCTAATAAAAGGGACACATTCTGGGCAACTTTTATCTGTTCAACCCATAATTTCTTTATAGTAAAGCCTGTGATTTAAGTCGTTTAACCCGGGGGAAATGAAATTTGACCGTGATTCGTCGATATAGCTTTTCTAAAAAAAGCAATAAGCAGTTAATGAGTTCATATAAGTGATCCTATACGCCCCCTTTGGACCCTGTGGTATACTTGATTGCAGTAAATTTCGCGATCACATAGCAGAAGTAGCTATGATAACAACAATCTGAAGCATGAACACTTTTATTTCATAAATTCATACATTGAATTATTTCAGCAAAACTAATGGCCAAACCACAACATTGATCACTAAACAAAGAATAAATTTTCCTTTGTAAGTATGAATAATTATTTCTTCCTTGGTGTTGGTATGCCCCTGCAAGAATTGGCAAGTACCAATGTTTTGACTCACATAATCTGTAAGTGTATACGTGTAGGAGTTTTGTTTAGCATTAATCTATAATTGTAAGAGTTTGGTTTGGCATTGATAGATTTGTAATTAAGCCATAGTTGATTTGTTTTCTTTAAGATTATCCTAAGTGAGTTATCACAACATCAATAGTTAGTGTATATTTAGTTCATAAGTACTTCAACTTTTGTTTTCTTTAAAAATTGATTAACACGAATGTTTTTTCTGCATCTTTTCGAGGTTTGATGACAAATGCTTTGTGTGTACACGGCTCGACTTTGCCTGCATCCCCAATATATTTAAGGTTGTGCCAACAGGTATGTTTTTTGTTTTTTTTTAATTCATCATTAAACTGTATATAATACATGAAAGCTACACATGAATTTATCTTTTGTTGGTGTGTCATCTCAACTCTGAAATTCGAGTTTATGCATGTGTTGACTATTATATGTTAATAAAGAAAAATATGTTGGTGCTTAGGTTTATAAGAAGCAGACATTTTCTATGTCCATACGAGGTATTAAAATATGTTAAACTTTATTTCACATGTGAAAACCAAGACTTTTGGGGTGGGCACGGGATTATACGGATACTCTTCATGAACACTAATATAGATTGAGAGCATGATCATATGGTTAGATTATGACAAATAGAAACACTACAATAATGGTGGTGAAAATAAAATGAATCAAGTACTAAGGATGCAGCCATCTATGCAGAAGTATTTCAGTGATGCCTTAAATGAGTACCCTGGCATCACAACTCAAGCTTATTTTGTTGCATAGAATACCAGACATTCAAGGTTGCTTGAGTTGTGATGCCGGGTACTCATCACCCAGGTAAGCATCCTAGAGCAAGAAGTGGCAAAGTGGACACGTTAAGGGAATACCGGTAAGATTGGTTTTTGAAAAGAGTTAAAAGTTATAATGTAACAACATCATGCTCAAAAACAATTTCTTTCACTAATTTTTTGAATAAAATGATAGCATATTTTTAAAGTAAATGCATATTTTTAATGAATGGTAAAATGGTACAGTAGCATATTAAATGGCTCTTTACCAATCAAATTCGGATATAACTTTCATTTTTATTAAGTTATAATGTCGTTTCTTCACTCTCAATAGCATCCTTTATAAGGCTTTACGCCTAAGTCTCGGTTACTACTCAATACGTGTTTTTGCATTTGATTGTTTTTGTGATCATTTAATGTAGAATGCTTACGAGCTCCTAGAAGGTGGTATGGATTTGATAACAGATGCGGAAAAATTAATGCCAGACTTGCTATCTTATCCATTTTATTGTACACTATCAATGTTACTTGCTGAACTTTCACGTGTCTGCTCTGAAACTGCTGGTGGACTACGAGGTTTGTGCTTCTTTATAAATTATAAATGTATATCAGACAATACTCTAATTGAAATATCTTAATCATAGCAATGTTTAGTTTGTAGGTCTTTTATTAACATTGGCTGGCACTAATGAAGAAGGGATATGTGTAAGTACTACTACGACGATAGCATGAATTATTGTTTTAAATGTATAAGATTAACATTAGAATTGTTAACATGGATTTTTGTTTGTTATTTGAAGGTAAATGTATTGGACCCTCGGATTTTAAGTATTTAGTTGATGCAATGAAATTATACATACCAAATGCAGCCATGGTTCACTCACAATGCTTTGGCCCATCAGCGTTTCGTTAGATAATCCTGTAAGTATCATCTGTACATTGTAACACGCTTCAAAGAATCAGAGTTATATTGGATTTTTTTGTATCTCATATGTAGAAGCATTGTGATTAACAAATGTGGTGTTCTCGAACAGGTGATATACATGACTCCCAACAGAAGGCCAAGCGAAGAGGATCTGCTAATGTTTCTTTCAAGGACAACCATAAGGAATTCGGAGGTCAAACTCCTTGAAAGATTGCAATGTAACTTTTATGTAACAGTTCATCTAATTGTTGTTTGACTATGTTAAATTTATATGAGTCATTAAAGTTATATTCAAGTTTAGTAGAAAAGGATTCTATTACAAGTCTGAGATATTGTAATCTTTGAAATGTCGAGTCATGGCTCCAGGAAATAATTCAAGGAGTACGAGAATTAAGATACCATAAAATGAAACGCAATTATGAGTCCAAGACTATTATTTGTTATTCTACTTTTTTCCACTATCAAGTATCTGTACTTCTATTACAGTTTTTAAAAAAAATAAGTGTTTTTTTTTTTTTTTTTTTTTTTTTTCGTTTTAATATCATATTCTTTAACGTGATTTTCATTAAGCATTTTACTCCTTTTATCTTTTAAAGAATTACTGAAGCTAGCCGCTCATCAGGCGGGCCTTGAGGCTAGTCTCCTAATAAGGAGAGTTTATGAGGGGAAAATATTTTATTGAGCATGCTTAGTTAAAATGATTTTTAACATATGTTAAGTAGAACTTAAGCAATACGGCAAGAAACAAAGCGAAAGTAGTATATGTCTAGATGATAACATCTTCATTATAATAAACATCTTTGATAAAAAGATAACATTTGGAAAACAAAAAAATGAAAACGTATATAATAAGTGCAAAGTCTTTAGTCTTTACTATATGCTCATTATCCATAGATATGTTGTTTACTTTTTGAATTGTGATTTAGTCCTTAACTTTGCCGATTCTGTTTGTACTCATATACTTGCAAGCCCAGTATCAAGTCCAACCCATGATAATACCCGTTAATATTCTCATTACACTCAAATCTAAACACATACTTCGTATAATCCGCCTCTCTCTCACCAAACTTATCTCTCCCAATCTCATCTTAATATATATATATACTAGATATAAAGCCCGCGCACGCGCGGGGTTTTTTCTAATCATTTAAATAAATTATTATTTTTAATTTCGGGTTTTAATTATTATAACACGACCTTCAAAACCATTGTACTTTGATTGAGGTATTGAATTAGGGTTATTTACGAATGTAGTGGGTTTTAATATTAATTAGATTCGGAGGAGATGTTCTTGTGTCAATGATTGTGCGTGAATGAATGATAAGAGATCGAGTTTGATTGATGGATGAGGAATTTGGGAATGTTGGGACTTCAAATATTTAGTGGGAATGATACTGAATTTTAAGTTTCAGCCCAAATGTTTTAAAAACTTGCTCCACCGTTTTCAAGTTTTAATTTTTTATATTTTGACACATATATTTTTGTAAGTTTTTATTGAATGATTACAAATCAAATTCGTTTTTTTGTAGAATATGGATAAATTTGGAAGTATTTATGCTTTTCTTATTTAATATTTAAGAAAATAATAATAATAATAATTTGATTATTACTTAATAAGATATGATTTGATTTTTTTGAAATGTAAAAGTCCCCACTAGGGGTTTTGTTTTATTATATAAAAAAGATATATATATATATATATATATATATATATATATATATATATATATATATATATATATATATATATATATATATATATATAGGGAAGGGTTCTCTTCAGAACCAAATAAATGTACAGAACTGCGAGAACCAACATCAACCAATCAGATTTTTTTAGATATTTATTTTTATTATTTAATTCAAAAAGGTATAATAGTAAAATTGCATTTTTTTAATTTCTTTTTGATTTTTTAAATAAAAACCGTTTTTTAGTTCCTACATTTTAGGGTTTTTTTTTTTTTTTTTTTTTTTTTTTTTTTTTTTTTTTTTTTTTTTTTTTTTGAATAATATTTTTTTCAGCATGCATTTTTAGTAAGGTGCACATGTGTTTTTTATATAATGTATATTTACGTATATTTGTAGTGTTCAATTTACGTGTATTTGGTAAGGTGCATATGTGTTTTTTTAGATAATGTAAATTTACGTGTGTTTGTAGTGCATGAAATGGCAAACAAAAGTATTTTACATGTATTGCTTACAATTTAAAACAAAAACATTATATACAAAAATTAAAATCATGTGATAATACACTTCAAATACAAATTTCTAAAAGCAAAAATGTTGTCATATATGCACATGTATTTTCCCTCGTTGAACACTTTGTATTTCTTTGTATGTATATGTGCACTTGTATCTGCGGCTGCACTTGTGTCTTTAATCTTTAAATCTTTAGCTTAACTATCTTATCGCTAGATAGTATGTACAAAACACATGTGCACTCTTCATATTGCTAATCATACTCGTACCTGTAACCACGAAACACAAGTGCACACTTAAAATAGAACTAAACAAAAAAAATCTTTATATCATAACTAAAAACATATATGCACTTTCAATATATTTAACTCCAAAACTATAAAAACACATGTGCACAGAAGGCAACAAATTCACCAGAAACGGTAAAAACACATATGCACTCCATTAAGTTTAAAGCCTTGGTAACAACAAAATACATATGTACTGTAAATACATTCAAACTCCAATAATTGTAAAAATACATATGCACTTTCAAAATACGTTATTTGATCTATTTTTTTATTTCATCACAAATAAAACACACACATTACCTCAAACACCAAATATAAACATTGATTACGAGTCTCTTTTTGATGAAATTTAAACAATTAGATAGCCGAATATGAAAACAACAAATCAAGTTCAGTAAACAAAACGCATCATAAATCTCGTGAAAATAGACACAAACACACAAATACACTTGCAGTAACGAATACACAAATTACAACTATGATCTGTCAATTACATCACATGTTCGATACACATACATCTATCTGTTTAATTTCATGACATATATGCACTCAAAGTACCTCAAAGACACAAAATACGCAAAGTGAACGGCAAACTACACACACATGACAAATTAGGATCAACTGATTAAACTTTCTATACACACACCGCCTTATCTCAATTTTTATGATGAATTATTTTATCTAATTTTTATTATTTCTTCACAAAATACACACACCTTATCTCAAATGCAAAATATACACATTGATCAATTTGTGACAAGATCAAACAAACAGATCAAATAAATCACAATAACGATACATAAAAAGAATAAAAACTATGCGCACAATAACATGGCTTACCTTTTCCTTCTCGATCTAATAAATGGAGGTGGTTGGGAGTAGAGTGGAGGCGCGTTAAGATGAAAGAGGTGATGGTGGTGAGTTTTAGAGAGCGCGTGTGGTAGTGTAGGGTGAAGAGGAGGTTGTGGTAGTTGTTTTGGTGGTGGCGGTGAGGTGATAGAGGTGGCGGTGGTGGTGTTTCGTTGGTGGCCGGCGACGGCGCAAGAGAGAAGAAGAGAGGTTTTTTTTTTAGGGTTATGTTAAAATGAAGAAGAAGATAGTGGGTACGGTTTTTATTAGCACTAACTTTTATTTATTTTGAAAACCCTATAATACCATTTTTCTTTTAATTGAATACTTTTTGTTTTCAGTTTAATTACAAAACTGCCATCACCATTTATAGCCATTGATTAAAAAAATAGAAGGTTGAGATCGGTTCTCGCAGTTCTGTACCTTTTTTTTGTTCTGAAAATAACCCTACACTATATATATATATATATATATATATATATATATATATATATATATATATATATATATATATATATATATATATATATATATATATATATATATATATATATATTATTATATATCAAATCTCATCTCCCAGCATCAAAAATCATAAACTAATAATAAATCTTGTTTAATCAAAACCCAATCACAGATTTGATAACCATTAAGCATACTCGAGCATCACTTCTTGTTAAATTCAGTTAGCTTCGACCACGGCTTCAAGATCCTTTGGAGGGTCTCGGGTAGGTTCTAGATGTTTTTCATTTCTTGTTTGTGTGTCTTTGAACGAAACAAAGATAGAACATAACATTTTTGTTATGATTCTTTCTTCTTTTTCGGATACAAAAAGAAGCTATGTTTCATAAGTATCTATGATGATTAATCTCTTGTGCTTATGTTCTTTGAACGAATATTCGAATACACATAGAGATAGGACTGAGATCTTTGTATTTTTCATTTTGTTCGATTCGTGGTGTTGTAACCGTGAGATGATTGAGGAGGTTTTGTTTGCTGTTGGTTTTTGTTTTCAAAGGATTGATGATTATAGTGTTGGATCTATAAACATATTTTTTTTGGAAGCACCAAATCTGAGTTTTTTTCCCTTGTCTTGTGGTTTGTTAATGGGAATAGGTTAGATTTTGTTGAGGATGGTAATGGGATTAGGATAGTGAATGGGATCTTGTTGTAGTTAGCTGTTGTTGAGGATGGTGATGGGATTGGGATAGTGGATGTGAATGCATTATTTATATTATAGAAGATGTCATTTGATTTTCCTTTACATTTAATTCGCTAACTGTGGTTGTTTGTAATTGATGAAGATGGTTGATATACTCGAAACTATAGCTACCATTCATATTCAACTTGAGTCAGCACTTCACATTTATCATTTTGGTTTCTAAAAGCTATTAAAAGCTTTCAAATGCAGCCCTACATTAACGATTTGGTAGCTTAATCATGATAATAGAGTTGTTAAGCTTAAACCATGAATGCACATGTTCAATTAATGCTCAACTTGCAACTCATTCTTTAGGCTGCCCACAGTAAGGCAACCAAATCCCCCCATTTTTCTCTGTTACGTCAGCTTTCTCTCTCCAGCGACCTACAGGCGATGAGGTGCCCCAGTAAGGGCGACCAAGTTCAATTTTTTTTTTTTTTTTTTTTTTTTTTTTTTAAACACAAACTCAAATTTTATTAAAAATTAAAACGTTACATAATAATTCAAATAAAATAAAAACATTACAATAAAATTCAAACCAAACTAAAACATTACGATACATATTAAAAACTAATAATTAAGGTTGTGTCGTTCCTTGATTTCGTCCTTAATTTCTTGCATCCTTTGTCTTGGCAAAGACGGGTCGATTGGTGTTAGATAGAATATGATGTCTTTATCCCGTTTTTTTTGCCGGTCAAATTCAAGTCTTTCTCTTTCGGGATTTCAAATTAATGTTTGGTGACATACCGGTTAACCGGAAATTCGGATCCGGTGTTAATTGCGGGATGTTTTGAGGCAATCGGGATTTCCGGCCTTTTGATTGTGGTGTTTTCTTAGACATGTTGAATTAAGGATTGAAGTGTAAGATTTTGATTAAGAGAATTGAGAGAGTTTGGTGTAGTGAAATGTGTTGAATATGTGTATGTATTTATAGCGGTTTGAAAGATTTTTTTTTTTTTTTTTTTTTTTTTTTGAAGTTAACGTTACAAAAAAATCACAAACATGTTGCCTTTTCAATTCGATCGGCCAGCTGACCAAGATGTGGAGATCGAGTTAGGCGATCGACTCCCCCACATCAAGGAAATCGATCTTCCCAATCGATCGAGTGTCTCACGATCGACTCTATTGTGACCAGCCTTATATATAGTTAGATTCAAAGCAATGATAGAGTTTGTTACAAGGTTTCAAAATGTGTGTTCATTAGAGTAGGGATGTTCATTGTTTGGTTTGACACCAAACAAACTTAAAAATAAACTAGACCGAAACCGAATAGAGCCGAACGGAAAACTTTAATTGTGTATGGTTTGGTTTGAAACCGAACCGAAGTATTTAATTAGTGTTTGGTTTGGTATATAAGGTTTGACAAAAATATAACCAAATCGAACAGAACAAACCGAATATCTCTATATACATAAAAAACAAAACAATATAAATATATATAGTTTCTATCTTATCATTCTAAATAAAAATCCTGATATTCAACTAGGTTTGGATGCTTGAAGATGGAATGTTCAAACTAATAAGACTTCTGAAAACTTGTGTTGAATATCTTGTTTCGCTTTCATTTACTTCCTTTAAGTTGTGAAACCTTTTGGTTTCTTAAACTTTTGTCTTGTCGATTTACTTGAACACTTTGTGAGACCTTTTGATTTATTAATTTTATTTGAACTTTTAGGTTTTTATTTATGATTTTCAGATTATATTTTTACGTTTACTTGAATTTGGTTTTTCTTGGTTTTAACCGAATTCTAATTTGGTGTATGGTTTGGTTTTCTATAATCGGTTTGGTTTGGTTTTAGTTTTGACTTTAAAATTTTTCAAACCGATAAACCAGAACCGTACAACCCACAAACCCGAGAACCGAACCGATGAACACCCCTACTTTAGAGCACAAGGTACCCGGGTCTATGTCATGCTAAAAGTGTTGTCACTTCAGCACTTTTTTCTATAATACCACCAATTTATCACCCAACACAAAATACCCCTCTTTCAAACAAAAGTGGTATAATGGATAAAAATGATGTCATTGGTGTAAAAAAAAAACTCACCTCGTGGCCTGAGAAGTACGACACGAAAGCCGACAACACGAGATCTGGTATGGTGGTGGCGAAGGCTAACAGTCAAAGGTACCGTAGACTCTTATTTATTTTAACCGTTTCAAATGGAGCCACTTATTACTATTTATGCTATTGCACCATTTGAAGTTAGGCATGGTGTAGTGGTCACCGCCTTCAACTCCGCCAACATTAAAGAAGACTTCACCACTCAAAACATACTTCAGTTAAATACAAATATACCTATAATACACTTTTGCACACGCACAATTAAATTTTGGTGCTTCCACAACTTGGTGGCTGCACCACCGAGTTCTCAACAAAAAAGGGGGAGAACTTTGGTGGGAGGGAGGTGGCGTAATAAGGATGACCGTGGCGGTGGGGGAGGTTAACGCGTGGAGATGCTGCCATTACAACTAGTCTTATTCCGTCCATAGATGAGATCTGTCTATTTGGTATGTATCTATCAGATTATATGTATCAGTTTCTTAAAAAACTATCGGTTTTAGTCTTATTTTGTCCATAGATGAGATCTGTCTATTTGGTATGTATCTATCAGATTATTATGTATCAGGTTGATGTTAACTTGCAAATCGGTTTGTTTTTTTAGAGTTAACTACATTTTTGGTCCTTGTGTTTTGGTGCGTATTTCATTTTTGGTCCATTTAAAAAAAAAAAAAAAATTGGTTTTAGTCCAAAACTGATAGTTTCGTTCCACTTTCAATCCATTTTGATAACGAAGTTAGTTCAATTAGTTAAGTCTAATCGTAAAGTGGCAACATCAGTCCTTCATACTAACGGTAGTTTGCAACGTTAGTCATTTATACCATAGATCGTTTGCAACTTTGCCACGTTAGTCCTTTATACCAATAATTGTTTGCAACATTAGTCCTTTCTACATTCTACCCACGATCGTTTGCAACGTTGGTCCTTTTATATACGTCTTTATTTATGTTTTTATATACATTTTTAGACACGTTTTTATACTCGTTTTACACTCTTTTTTGTACACGTTTTTCTACACTTTTTTATACACGTTTTTACACGCGTTTTTACACACGTTTTATATACGTTTTTATACACGTTTTTATATGCATTTTTTTCTTCAGAAATTTCTTTTAGAATTTTTTTTTCGAAAAACTTTTTTTCCAAAAAAATTTTTTCGATTTTTTTTTCAAAATTTTTCTTTGATTTTTTTTTCGAATTTTTTTCTGAATACTTTTTTTCCGAAAAAAATTTTCAAATTTTTTTTGAATTTTTTTTTCGAAAGTTTTTTCTGAATACTTTTTTTCGAAACTTTTTTTAGAAATTTTTTTTACACATGTTTTTTTTTTCGGAAAAAATGTTTTTGGAAAAAAATTTCAAAAAAAAAATTGAAAAAAAAATTCGAAAAAAGAATTGTAAAATGTTTTAAAAAACGTGTGTGAAAACGTGTGTAAAAACGTTTATAAAAACGTATATAAAAACGTGTGTGAAAACGTGCGTGAAAACGAGTGTAAAAACTCGTGTAAAAACGTGTATAAAACGTGTGTAAAAACGTGTGTCAAAACGTGTGTCAAAACGTGTGTCAAAACGCGTGTAAAAACATGTCTAAAAATGTATATATAAACATAAATAAATACGTATATAAAAGGACTAACGTTGCAAACGATCGTTGGTAGAAATGACTAATGTTGCAAACGATTATTGGTATAAAGGACTAACGTGGCAAAGTTGCAAACGATCTATGGTATAAAGGACTAATGCTGCAAACGACCGTTAGTATGAAGGACTGATGTTGCCACTTTACGATTAAACTTAACTAACTGAACTAACTTCGTTATCAAAATGGACTGAAAGTGGAACGAAACTATCGGTTTTAACTAAAACCAAAAAAATTTGAAAAACTGGACCAAAAATGAAATACGCACCAAACTATAAGGACCAAAAATGTAGTTAGCTCTTTTTTTATCTCATATGTTGGGTGGATGAGCTTATGTGACAAAGAATAGACTCCTAACCTTATTTTAAATTGTTTACAAGCTTATTAACTTGAACTTATAGTTTTGGGTAAATGATATAGAATAGCAACGAACTTACAGATTTGTCCCAGATTGATTAATCAACTAATTTATTACCATATTTAACCATTTTTTTAATAGTTTAGTCCTAATTATAACAATTTTGCCACCTGGACATATTCCACGTATTTTTTTTTTCAAATTCCATATCATCACTTAAACCCTAAACTAATCCAAAAATAGTACTCGCTGTCTATATAAATACTGAAACTAAACACTTTATCACTTCATTCACGTTTACTTCACTCACACACACTCTTTAATATGTGAAAAAAAAATGTCAAAGTAGATTTGAGTTTTGAACAATCCGTACGCAATGGCAAAAGGTATACATATTATTTAGTTGAATATCCTTTTTTTAAGTATGAATTTGTAAAAACCCTAATTTTAATTTTGAAACCCTAATTTACAGATAAACCGAAATCGAAGAAATTGAAGGGGGTCTTTACTGTGAATCTTTATCACGATGGTGTATTTGTTCCTAGCCCATTGAGATACATTCAAGGTGATGTAAAACAGATTACAGATATTGATTTTGAAGGTATGTCTTATGAGGACCTCACTGAAATTGTTAAGAGATTAGTTCTTGGTCTTGTTAAAAGACTATATTATTGCAAAACTGGATGCAAACTAAGCTTAGGTATAAAAGAGTTAAAATCAGATAGTCATGTTGATGAGTTTTTGAAGCTTGGTTATGATAATGGGTTTATGGTAGATTTATATGTAGAACACTATGATTATGATGTTATGGACTATCTGAATTATGAAACTGAAGAAGTAGACAATCAGACAAGTTCGGATGAGTACACTAGTGATGATGGGAATGAGGAAATAGATGGTGTAGATTTTTTTAACACTGGTGAAGAAGATGTAGCAATTAAACCAATGGGCACACATGATGAGTTCCTAAATAGGCTTTGTTCTAACAGGGGTCTGTTTAGAGGTTATGTTCCCAATCCACCTTCCACTCAACCTAACATCCCAGAAGAGGATCCTGATGCTAGTAGAATAGACCCTATGTTTAAGGTAAAGAAAGGTGTTGTTTACCCAGTCTTTAACCCTAACATACCTTGGAACCAGATGGAACCTGTATTAGGGATGAGGTATGAGGATCCAGAGCAGTTAAAATTAGCATTGTGTAACTATGCAGTTGCACATGGATACCAACTCTGGTATATGAACTATTATTGTGCCAAAACCAATCCTAAATTGTTGTTAACTTTATGTAATTACACAGGAGTATTATGAAAGAGCAGATGAAGAAAATCTAAGAGCAATTTTGGAGGAACAAGCTATGGAGCAGGAACAGTACCTTGCCAGAGTTAGAGCTGAACAAGAATGGGAAGACATATTGGACTGGTTGAATCAAAATTGGGAAGTGTCAGGGGAGAAAACTAGTCAAGAAAGAAGGGCAAGACAACTAGCTACTCAGGAATCTGTGCTACAACAAGCACCATCTCAGCAAATCCAAGAAAGCCTTGATCTCAGTGTCACTGCAACTATGGAAGATACACAAGCTGATGAAGCAACATCCACTCCAGCTAAGAACAATGGCAAAGATCCTGTCCCTGCAAATATGGATGTTGATCAGGAAGGTCCACCTAAAGCAAAAAAGAAGAAATGTTCAACATCTACCAGAACATTTGTAAAACAAAGGGGTAGGTCAGAAAGAATTGCCAACAGAAAACTCACATTCAAGTTTGACAAATATGGCACAGGATCTACTCCAGACAAGGCATTTGATGTGTCTCCTTGATGTGTCTTGTTGAATCTGCTTATGTAACTAAACTTCTAGGATCTTAAACTTATAACCTAAAATTTCATGGTTCATGTAGGCTGCTGAAAAGCACATCTTTTGGGTGTTGTTTATTTGTGCTTTGAAAACAATGACTGCCTTTGAATGAATGAAATTTATTATGTATTTAACTAGTATTTGTTTTTTCTTATATGTTTGTTTATGTCATTGAAACTGCCAAAAGTCATTGAAACTGCCAAAAATGCATGTGGTAATGGGTCACTTTTGTTGGTTTTTTTGCAAAAAGTCATGTGGAATGGGTGACTTTTGTTGCTTTTTTTGCAAAAAGGCATGTGAAATGGGTAGAAAATTGCTGTCATACCATATGTTGTTGCTTTCTAACATGGTTGTATTTGCTGTCATACACTACCTGATTTCACTATCAACCATAAATTTTTTCACTTCCTTTTTCCCTTCATATGACTTTTTGTTGTCATACCCTACCACATTGCAAACAAACGAATCTAAAAGCCAAAAAAAAAAAAACACCAACATCTACATTTTGCATACCCTACCATTTTGCAACCATGTGAAACAAAAGCACATATTCATTACATAAAGCTGGTTCTTACAACAATGAAAACTAAAACCAACCCACTTAGAAAATATTCATTACATATACATGCCAAAAGCTAACTTCCCCTAACACACCACAACTGATACTACCTATTTCATAGCCAAAACCAACCCAAATAAAACCACTAACACAACCACAGCTGACTTGTAGATAAACAAACAATTCTGACTTTTCTTGAATTCTACCTTCATCTCTGCAAATTCCACTTCAACAACAGCTAACTCATCTCTGCTCCTCATTTCAACTTCAAGTTCATGTCTTTCATTGGGGTTGAGAATCAAGTACATTTCACGAAGATGGTGTTTATACCAATCACATTCCAATTCTGGATCCAACCAGTGCCATCGTGTACAACTCTTAACACCTCTTTTCTACAAAAAAATATTTGACATATTAAAAAACATAATTATGTTTTCAAATCTACATATCAAATCACTTACATATCTGTTAGGGCAAACTTTGAATCTTCTGCAAGGGTTTGAAGGGGTCCAAGAGGTAAGACTCATCAATGGAAGTTCGCATTTGCAGTGTGTTGGCATTGGTAGATAACGATTAGGTTGGTAGCGAATAGGTTGGTAGCGAATAGATTCATTGGAGGAAGAGGATGCAGACGACATCTCAATGATTTGGGGCTAGGGTTAGGTTTTTTGTGTTATGGATTGAAATAATTAGGGTTAACGTTTTATAAAGGGGTCGGGTCAAAAAACGGGTTACAAAAGTACGGGTTAACAAAATGGGTAAGTGATGATATGGAATTTCAAAAAAAAAAAAAAAAAAAAGAGGTGGAATATGTCCAGGTGGCAAAATTGTTATAATTAGGACTAAACTTTTAAAAAAATGGTTAAATATGGTAATAAATTAGTTGATTAATCAATCTGGGACAAATCTGTAAGTTCGTTGCTATTCTATAGCATTTACCTTATAGTTTTTTCATAAGTTGAAATTAATAAAATCACGAACCATAAAAAATAAGCTTAGCGGCTTGTGTGAGTTACATAAGATCATAAGCCAACATATAAGCTAAAATAAACACCTCCGAGAACCCATAAATTCTTCTTGTCACGGTGAATCTACATTTTTAAGGACGTTTCCATGCCACGTCACATCCATCGTTGTTCCTTATGAAATCAGGTATATAATCTTCGGGCAACTTATTGCATACATATAAATCAATTTCTCAGCTAAATAAATACATGTGGTTTTTAACTATAATGAGATCTTGATTATTGACGGTAGGCAAGTGTTGCAATGACATGAATATTTAAACTGGATAGAGCGAAAAACGCAAACAAGTAATAAAATTCTACTTAAGTAGTAGAGAAGAGTTATTCTCTATCACTGTTATTTAGTGAACCGTAAAACTTTAAAATATGGTGCAACATTATATGCATTTTCAGGCTTCTTTGGACTAGGAGTTAACTGTGGCGGGCAACAATTGTGGAGGTGATACAAGCGGAACGATAAAAAAATCTGTACTAGAGTGTATTTAACATGTATTTTATAAAAACGAGTTAAAACGATAAACAGATGTGTTAATAAGGCAAACTATGATTTTTATAAGAGATAAATATTGGTCTTACAAGTTTCATTTTGTAATTTTGTTTTTGGATTATACTAATAGAAAATAGAAATTTACATACTACTAGCTTGTAGAAATTCCGTACATATATAATTTACTCGTATTTATTTATATTATATTTAAATAAAGCGAAATACATAATTATCCAAACAATACAAGTCCGAGTTAGTGGGGGATTGTAATTAGATTTTTGCATGCAAAACGGATTTATTATGAAGTACAACTTATATAAATCAAGAATTATTTATTTTTTTTACGTCTCGATTTCAAAACCTTCCTCTATTTTCTAAGAACTTATACGATCGAAGCTACGATGAAACCATCCAACGAACAAGAAGCGACAACGAAGAACCATAACTCGAGCGCAAATTCTGCTGATTGTATAAATAACTCACGAATTAGTCGGCTCTTGTCATTCTTAGAAGTCGATAAATCATTCTTTTCACCATGGAGTTTCAAACCAGATGCTAAATTGGATTACACATCGGAAGATAGACGATATATAAGCTTACAATGTGGCTCTTTCTTCGCTCATGAGGTAACAACTCGCTCCCTCGAGAGTTAACGAGACCCTAGCCATGAAACTTCACTGTTTAGCATCAAATTATGTAGGCGAACGACACTTTAATTTTCTAGTAGTGGCTTTAGATTGTTTACTAGCAAGTTAATTACTCTTGTATTTAATGGTTTAGCCATATTCTTCGATTATTTTGATCATTGGTTAAATTTGGTCACGCGCATATTACACATTTGATTTTGCTTTAGTTTGCCTAAGCTTTCGGCTTGCTATCTGAACAATTCCACAAAACTAATTCAAAATCAAATTAACAGCTGACTTTACATATAACATGTATCTCATCGGATCACAATTCATGCACATTCGATCAGCCAAGTCCTTCAACTCTTCTTTACGTATTTTACTCGTATTTAAATAGACAAACTGATCGAATAAAGGAACATAATGGAAGTGATATGGTAGATAGTATGGTTTTTTTGTTAATGTTTTGTAATAAATCTAGAATGGATTTCAGCTGATGCAATTAGCATGTCAAAGTGCATAACCGGTAAATCCTTGTAAAGTGTTATTCAGTCGTTTTTGTGATAATATATATTTTACTTTTTCAAAAAAGAAAAAAGACTAACTAAACTTAATTCCCCAAACTAGTTATATGCTTATATATACTTGTCAAGTCCAAAATCTGATACTCATATGAACGTACGATTTTGTGCTTGGACCTTGAATTGTGCATGGCCTTTGTTTGAAGTTCTAGAAGAAAGTTGCTAGAATTGTTTGTAGAAAAAGCCAAAGTATGTTAGATACTTTTACGTAACTTTTAGTTAGGCTTAAAATAAGGTAGTTTACCTCATTGCTGCTTTGTAAGTTCACAGTACCAACCACTTCTCCTCAACCTTTTACATATACAACTTTCATATCTTCAATGTTAGAAAATCGTGTAGGGTATGTGATGATCCTGGATAACTTACTAGAATCGTGTTGAGTTCACTTTCCGTATAAAGTATTTCGACCCTATATATGCCTGGGTTGCACGAAATCTCTATCATGATAATTCTAGAAGAGAAACACTTTATGTTTATGCACAAGATCACAAAGCAGGAACAAGAGAGGAATTGTATCTGTATTTTTTCTTATGTCTAAATGAGGCTAATGGATCTATTTATCAAAACAGATTCTAGATGACAGTTATGCACTTGAAGTTGGTTGAAACCAACTTTTATAAATGTTTTTTCAACAGTTACAATGGTTGAGAAAATAAGAGGGAAAAAACGGATAACTTACTTGGAGAACCAAATATACCGTTTCGTTGCCCCCAAACCCCAACGAGGGGCGGCCCCTACTCGACCCCCGCCCGCTGACCTGGCAGCGGGACCCCATTAAGGGGCTCTGCCCCTTGACCCCTAAATTTTTGTCATGGTCGAAAACATATTAGCTCAACGAGTGTGCACTCCACACTTCCCTAACTCATATCCGAACCGAATATGAAATCTCATTAGCCTCTATTAAATCATCATTACCTAAATGGCCGTCGATGACACTAAAATCACCAACAAATCCCCCCCCCCCTCCATTTTAGTGTAATCATTGATTTACTAAAACACATATAAATATATATGTAATTAAGTTATAACAAACAAATGCATAAATGAAAATGTCTTGCGATTGAATTTTCATCTTAGTATAATACACATTCCAAATATTCGAAAATCGGGGTGTCGTAACGATTGAACCCGTCAATCCATTTGAGTACCTGAAGATACTATACACATAAGTTTCTACAACACTCTAATATTCATTACTTGACACTATTACAAGCCATGTGTCCTAATCCATTGATGAAAATACAGGAACCCAAGTCCAAGCTTCTTGAAGCAGCAAAACTTCATGTTCACATAGGTGATTCTTTTATTCTTGAACCTGCATTTGCAATTTTTCAAAAGAGTCATTAAGAAGATAAACTTCAACCTAACCATCACTTGCAGGTCTGAACACATACCTCGGGAAGATAAATACACATGTTCCAATCTCTAACTATGAGCTTTCCACATTGAATTCAGCTTCTAATGTTGTATTAGAAGGGAATTGGGTATCTCATAGGTAGTAGATTTATATGGACTTTAGTCCTATCCTTATCACAGACTTAATTACTAAGTCCCTAGCCAAACCCTTTGTCAAGTGGTCTGCTAAATTCTGTTGTGACCGAACAAACTTAATAGAAATTACACCATTCATGATTAACTCCTTAATCATAGTGTGTCTAACACCCATGTGTCTAGACTTGCCATTATAGATTTGACTATATGCTTTAGCCAATGTGGCAGCACTATCACAATGGATAAAAATCGGTGCTATCGGTTTCGGCCATATTGGAATCTCATGTATCAAGTTTCTTAGCCAATCTGCTCCTTTACCAGCAGCAGCCAATGCTACAAACTCATATCCATGGTAGAACTAGTGATGCATATTTGCTTCTTGGAAGCCCATGAAATGGCACCTCCCCCAAGCAGGAACACCCATCCACTAGTAGAAGATGAATCTTCAACATGATTTATCCAACTAGCATCTGAATAAGCTTCCAATATGGAAGGATATCCAACATATGATAAACCATAATTCATAGTACCCTTTAAGTACTTGAATACTCTAGTTATTGCATGCCAATGCTGTCTACCAGGATTACTAGTAAACCTGCTTAGTCTACCAACTGCATATGCAATATCAGGTCTAGTGCTCATCATAGCATACATCAAGTAGCCAATAGCTCTTGAGTATTCGAGCTGATCCACAGGTCAACCTGCATTTGGTTTAAGCTTTTCTACCGGATCCATGGGAGTACTCACCGGAGAACAATCTTCACGATTGAATTTCTTGAGAATTTTCTCAATCTAATGAGATTGTGTAATTACAATCCCCTTATTTTCACGTTTAATCTTAATACCAAGAATAACGTCTGCTTCTCCCATATCTTTCATAGAAAACCTTGATGAAAAAAATTTCTTAGTTTTATCAACTTGATTTTGATCAGTGCCAAAAATCAACATGTCATCAACATATAGACAAATTATAACACCTTTACCGGAGTCATCAAATTTGCTATATACACACTTGTCAGATTGGTTTAGTAGAAAACCACTAGACAACACAACCTCATCAAACTTTTGATGCCACTGCTTAGGTGCTTTTTTTAGCCCATACAATGACTTAACCAGCTTGCACACTTTATGCTCATTACCCGGCATAACGAATCCTTCCGGTTGCTTCATTTACACTTCTTCTTTCAAATCACCATTTAAAAATGCTATTTTGACATCCATTTGATGGATCACGAGATTATGAATAGCTACTAAAGCTAACAATAATCTAATTGTAGTGATACGAGCAACTGGTGCATAGGCATCGAAGTAATCGATCCCTTCCTTTTTTCTAAAGCCTTGGATTACCAATCGAGCTTTAAACTTGTCAATTTTTCCATCGACTTTCATCTTCCTTTTGAAGATCCATTTGCAACCTAGAGGTTTGCAACCTAGAGGTAAATCAGACAAGACCCATGTATTATTTTCCATAATAGAACCAATCTCGTCATCAATTGCTTTTTTCCATAAAGCAATATCCCGAGATTCCATAGCTTCATTATAGGTTCTAGGATCCTCCTCTATACTATAACAGTAAGAGTATTGAGATCCAACTTGATCTCTTGATCCTTCAACTAGATATAGCTGAAAATCAGAACCATATGATTTAGCTTTCCTAACTCTTTTACCTTTACGAGGTTCGGGAATCTCACTTGGTGCATCATCTGAATGGTCATCCTTTTGAAATTCATCCGAATTTGGTATAATGTCCTTTGGTCTAGGTATTGAAAAGAAACGATTCTCATCAAATATTGCATCTCTTGATTCTATAATTGTGTTAATAGACACAGAATCATTAGGTTCTATTACATAAAACCTATATGCTTTGGAATGCTCAGCATATCCAACAAAGATGCAGTCAATACCCTTTTCACCCAAAGTTTTCCTTTTTGGGTCCGGAAGCCTAACAACGCCCCTACAACCCCAAACTCGTAAAAATGCCAAGTTGGGTCGTTTCTTATACCAAATTTCATATGGAGTAGTCTTGTTCCTTTTATTAGGAACCCTATTTAATAAATAGCAAGCCGTTAACATGGCTTATCCCTAGAACCCCTCACTCAAACCCGAGTAAGATAACATGGAATTAACCATTTCCTTAAGAGCTCTATTTTTCCTTTCAGCCACACCATTTTGCTGTGGTGTGTAAGGAGCAGTAGTTTCATGAATGATTCCTACAGATTGGAAAAATACATGATCATAATATTCACCACCTCTATCTGTGCGTAAGGTTTTAATTAAGTCATTTTGTTGCAATTCAACTTCTGTTTTATAAATTCTAAATTTATCAAGGGCTTCATCTTTTGCATGTAGCAAGTAAACATAGCAAAACCTAGAGGCATCATCTATAAAAGTCATAACATACTTCTTATTACCTAAAGATGGTGTTGCATGAAAATCACATAAATCACTATGTATCAATTCTAGTATGACAGATTTCCTTGTAATACTTTTAAATGGTTGTCTAGTGATTTTGTCAACATACAAGTAGTACATTTTTCCATATTTTCATCAACAGCAGGAATTAAATCATCTTTAGACATTTCAAGCATTCTTTTATAATGCACATGTCCTAAACGAGCATGCCATAATGAGGTATTAACAACAGTAGAAGAAGACATATAAACAGAACTAGAATTATCAGGAACTTTATTCAAATTCAACATAAACATTGTTATAATAACCAAATCCTACAAACACCATACTTCAATAAGATATACTTATCGGATTCGTACACCTGTTTGTATCCACACTTATTCAACACGGGACCAGAAACTAAATTCTTACGAAGTTTAGGTACATACAACACATTAAACAAAGTAATAGTTTTTCCAGAACTAAATTCTAATGCCACGCTTCCTTTTCCATGAACAGGAGCGTAATGATCATCTCCTATGTAAAGTACAGATCCGTCTTCCACTGGTTCGTATTTCTTAAACCAGCAACGATCTTTACAAACATGAGTTGTGGCATCAGAATCTATCCACCAAGCAATTGCATCAACCTACACATAAAATGCTTCAGAAATTAGTGAAACAGAATATTTCATAAAATTATTCCAAACAGGCACTAAAATCTGACCTTGGTCTTGGGATTGGTCCTTAGACCCCTTTCCCGAACCACCAGCGTTTGCGTTTTTCTTATTACCACTACGACAATCCCTCTTGAAGTGACCAGTCTTACTACACTTCCAACATTCCAACTTTGGTTTCTTGTTGGAACCAGAACCATTGTTCTCATTAGAACCACGTTTCTTACCTTTGTTTTGTTTCTTTTGTTTGTTCTTACCCTCATCTGTCATGTTAACATAGGGTCCAGCAACTTCTTTACCCTTGCCATTGTCATCTTGCGCCCTTAGAGAATCCTCTATACGCAAGTGACTACCAAGTTGGACCAAAGACAAATCATCTTTACCATGTTTCAAAATATGTTTAAAATCCTTCCAAGAAGGAGGCAACTTATCAATTATACTTGAAACAGAAATGGATTCATCCATTTTCAAGCCATGTTGTGTGTATTGTCCAAGGATCATAAGGAGTTCATTATACTGTTCCATGACCGGTCTAGAATCGACCATTTTGTAATTATTAAAATTACTTACAAGGAACTTCTTACTTGAAGCATCCTCTGCCATATACTTGGATTCAAGAGAATCCCACAACTCCTTAGCCGATTCAACATTCTGATATACATCAAAGAGAGAGTCAGACATACCATTCAATATGTATCCCCTGTATATGTAGTCATCGTTCTCCCACTTTGCCCTTCTCCTAATTGTTTCCACTGTGTCATCTTCAAACAATTCCTGTATCGGTGTAGTCAACACATAAACCACCTTCCAAGTCGTCAACAAGAAATGCATCTTCTTCTGCCATCGTCTAAAGTCATGCCCCTCAAACTTGTCTAGTTTCCCAAAGTTCCTTGTCATATCCTTCGACGTATTTCCAGCCATGATCACCAGAAAATACTTTATACATTTGTTAGAAAATCGTGTAGGGTATGTGATGATACTGGATATCTTACTAGAATCGTGTTGAGTTCACTTTCCGTATAAAGTATTTCGACCCTATATATGCCTGGGTTGCACGAAATCTCTATCGGGAAAATTCTAGAAGAGAAACACTTTGTGTCTAGGCACAAGATAACAAAGCAGGAACAAAAGAGGAATTGTATCAATATTTTTTCTTATGTCTAAATGAGGCTAATGGATCTATTTATCAAAACAGATTCTAGATGACAGTTATGTAGTTGAAGTTGGTTGAAACCAACTTTCATAATTGTTTTTTCAACAGTCACAATGGTTGGGAAAATAAGAGGAGAAAAAATGGATAACTTACTAGGAGCACCAAATATACCGTTTGGGTCGGGGCGCTGCCCCGAACCCCGTTGGGGTCGTTGCCCCAAACCCCAACGAGGGGCGGCCCCCACTCGACCCTCGCCCGCTGACCTGGCAGCGGGACCAAGCAAGGAGCTCTGCCCCTTGACCCCTATTTTTGTCATGGTCGAAAACATATTAGCTCAACGAGTGTGCACTCCACATTTCCCTAACTCGTATCGGAACCGAATATGAAATCTCATTAGCCTCTAGTAAATTGTCATTACCTAAATGGCCGTCGATGACACTAAAATCACCAACATTCAAGAGTGACAAAATAATTTACGTAAGTAGAATTAGGGTTATTGATATGTGTCATATACATGAAACAGTAGGTTCTGACCACTTCGTATTTTGATTCTAGATTGAAAACTTAGGCATGTTGAATAACTAAAATGTATTGAAATATATGTTTGATTGTACTTGGTCAGTGTTCTTCAGAGAGAGTGAGAGGATCAAGTTCTAGAGGTTCTTGCCTGAAATGATTCTCCTGAATACTAAATTACACATTTGCTATGTTAACACCTTTTGTAATCCAATTAAACATTTACTTTTAATTTCATGCGTAACTCAGTGTAATTCTTGGAGTGTTTGTTGAGGTATTTGAAGTTCAGATGAGCCAACTTCTATGTCAATGACAGCTCAGCTCTATAACAGGTTTCGAGTGGGAAGTAATAGTAGCTCTCTTTGATGCAGTGTTATTATTGAGAAATCACTTAGTACGTGAGAACACTGTTGCAGGCTAAATCAATCGTGGCACACGTAACTCTTAAAACACCACCTTGTATATCTCTATAAGCTGAGTCACACTTATGAGGGGGCATGGTGAATTATTATTTTTATCTATGGTAGAATGATGAACTCAAATAAGTACAGTTTATTATCATCATTTATCCTATTTATTTTACTTGTTTTATTATATTATCTATGAGAATCGATACATTAATGTTTACTTTAGTAATTCTCAGGTAAAAACAAGCATTATGTGAAACTTGGCGATTTTGGATTAATTATGGAACAAAACAAGCAAGATGTCAAAAGCCTAATGAAATCCAGAAGATCAAGCTCGTTCTACTCCAGATACGCCGCATTCTACTTCTTACATACGGCGTATCACTATCAAGTTTTCACAAGTTACAATCCAAGTACATGCGCCGCATACAAAGTCAAGATACGCCGCATCTGAAGACGGTGTACGAATATTCCTGAATATATTAATCTTGGACCCCACGCGAAGTTAAGTCAATGCGCCACATCTATCTACTCGATGCGCCGCATCGACCCATCAGACAGAAACTATAAATACCCCAAGGCCGGACGAATTTCGAGAGCTTAGTTTTTATAAAAAAGACCGAAGACCACAGAACCCTAGAGCCGAATTCAGACGACCAAGCAGCACAAGACACACCTAAACGAAGATACAAGAGCTGTAAGAAGGTCCTGCATGTATTCAATTCATTAAGTAGTTTTGTTTTATTGTATTAGTACACTTTAATTCATCAAGATTGATGGGCTTGTGTCATGTGACTACGGAAAATCATGCACTCCCCTTAATATTGCTTTCCCATTAATTAAAGTTTATATGTTGATGTCTTTGGTGACTTTTATTAGTGCATTGATAACCTCTGTGTCTAGCTGAGCATTGCTTGGGTCGCCATGCCCCTTCCTCGCCTATTTGTTTTAGCGTATCTTAAATAAATAGGATAGACATAAGTAATCATTAAGGGTTTACTCGCCGATAAGATTAGAGCCAACGAGAAAGGTTTAATTATATACACTTCATATAAAACTAGCAATAAAACAAGTGACAAGCTACTTAATCATCAGGACAGGTCTTCTTATTGTTTCAAGTATCTATCTATGTACGTGTGTGCTAATCGCTGATTCGTGCTCATTAGTTTAGTTTACTATTTAATTATATCCAAATCGTGCCAGTCTCTCAGGCTGAAACCCCTTGCGTTAGATTAGGTTGTATAGCTAACTTAGGATATTAAAATACTGATTAGAATAACTAGATATTACGTTCCACTCTTAGTGATCGACACTCTACTTACCATTATATTCATACCGACCGTGTAAAACCCCGAAATTAATATAATCCGAAAAGACTAAAATACCCTCTGAATTTGAACTTTTAAGAACTTATGAAAATATATAAGTAATCCCATTTGAACTTAACCTAAGTTACAAAACAAATTAAGATGATATAAACTATGCAATATGTAAATAATATGTTCAAAATAAAAGTCCTACAAATAGCTAATCCATTCGACCCATTGATGTGTTATATACACACATAAACTTCGGCCCATATTAGTAAATAAGAAGACATTGGGCTTGATGGATCCTAGCCCCAAAATAAACCCCTTTCACTCCCTAAATTGGCCCATCAAAACAAAAGTCGGTATTCTTTTTTTTTTTTTCCTTAAAACCGATCCTTGCAAAAACAAATAAACCAAGAAACCCTAAAACACAAATTGTCGGCTGTTCTTCTTGCTACTGCTGCTGTCGATCCAAGTATACCACAAAGAAGCCCTTGAAATCTTGTTCTTGTTCCAAGGTAAACATGTTCATCTTTGATTCATTCGTGTTTATGAAACATAAACCCTAACCGACCCTTTTGTTCTTGTTTCTTGTTCGACCGGACCCAAAAAGAAGGAGGGAAGAAGAGTCGTGGTGTGTTGTTCTTGTGGTTCTCTCGTGTCTTGATCTACAAGAGTATTGTATTATCCTTTTTCTTTGTTCAATCCTTGTCCTATTCGATTTATGTTCATATGAAATCGTATGAAAAGAATTAACATAAAATATTAAAAGGATTCACATAAAATCATAATGAAAACCCTAAAACTTAAGATGTATAAATCGACCATGTGTTTATATGATGATTTTGATTGTTTTGATTATGTTAAGACCTGTGATAATCGACCTAAACATGATATAAACATATCTATAATCGTTATGTGTTAAGGAATAAAGATCGGAATGAAAAACCTAAGAGATTACATGATAGGATTAAAAACTGTTACTGATCTGGAATTTTGTTCGACTTTAATCGGCTGTAAATAAATGATATGAACTTGTACTTTGGTGTTCCTAGAGTCTAGAACTAAATTCAATGAAATAGCTACCTGGGAAAATTTATTTTGTAATTTTTAGAGGCCTAGAAGTCCACTTTTTGATTTTTGGAAAAACAAGTGTTAAATCGAATTCGTGTATCTGAAAAATTAGTCAGTGTTTATGATTTTTAATTTTCAAACCATGTCGAATTAGAAGGATTCCTTCTAACTGGGTAATATTTAGGATGTCTATTAGTCACTGGAAGTTTTATAGATTTTTATGAATTTTTCTTAAAGGGTTTCTAATTGCTAACTTTTCGTATAATAAAATTTATCAGAAATCTGGACAAGTTAGTTTAAGTGAATTTTAATCCATAGTTATGCTACTTAATAAAATCTGGAAAAATTAGTTAAAATACTAAAGACATTAAAGTATCTCTGGAAATTTTTGGGAATTTTATTACTGAGTTCTTATATGATTTTCAATTTATAGAAAACATAACAATTTCGTGTGAAAAACTGTTAGAAATTATAAAAAGGGTTAAAAAGGATTTTGAAAGGTGTTTTGTGTTTATTGTCTAAACTAAAGGGCTTAAATTGTTATTTTTCTAAAACTAAAGGACTTAACATGTAGAAACCTGTAACTTGATAGTATTTACATCTTATACCCTAATCTTATCTTAATGACATTTTAACCCTAAACTTGTGATAATTGCAAAATGAACCCTAAAATTATGAAAACTGCATTATGAACCTTGAACTTATGTAAAAGGCATTATGAACCTTAACCTACTAACATGGTCATCTTTAATACTTTAAGTTGATAAACGGGAATGATGATAACTAAAGTTACTGAATACGTAAAGTTACTTAAAATGGAAAGGCAAGCTAAAATAAGAACCAATTGTAATTCTCTTTTACTCCTTTAGGTGCGAAGAAGGAGAGGTCTTGATCCGTTTATGTGCTTTCTATTTTCTTGTTTGCATTCGTAATAAGGTACATATATTCTGCCCTTCTTGTAAGGTGCCTTCGTTCTCTTGAACTCTGATTTTGATTCGTTTAGGATTCCCCAAGCCATTGCTATGTTCCCTTGTATTGTGAACCTTGACTTGAACTTTTGCCTTGAACTCTTGTCTTGATCATTTGTTTCGAACCCTGCCTTGGACCCTGTTATGTTTCCTTGATACTTGACATGACCTGTTCATAACCTGGTAACCTGAATATTTAGGACCCTGGGATACTTAAAGGTTCATAGGATTTTATAACTACTTTTCTAAATTACATATGAAGAGGTTTTGAGAATTGCTTTTAAAGACTTTCATTATGAAAACAGATTTAAAGACCACTTTATTTTAAAACCATTTTAAAAGGATTACTTTTTAATAAATTGACATGAACCTTCTGGTATTTGACTTTTCTGATATTGACTTCCTGATAGTGAACCCCTGCATTGATCTCCTGTCTTGAATCCTGATATGAACCCTGATATGAAATCTGATATGAAACTTGATATAAAACCTGACACTTGATACCTGATACTTGACACCTGAGACTTGATACCTGACCTTGACCCACAGTTTGAGACTACGAGCCACCCACTAGGCATGAGGGTTTCATGTCCATGTCATTGATGCACCGGTGGCATGACTCTAGGGCAGGAGAGTGATGACCTGTCCCGTCCCTGACCTGTTACTGATTTACTTGTTACGTAGAGGAAGACCCTGTGGCCTACTGGGGGCGTATGGATGCATCCTAGACCTGACCTGATTTGTTTATATTACCTGTTATACTTGGTGACTGATGGTGTGTGCGATACACGTCTTTCACATCCTGGGAGCTCATGACTCCAACCCCTGGAGGTATCCCCTCACCCTGTACCTGGTATGCTGAGGTCACCCCTCCATACACCCTGATATGTGATTTGATTTGATATGTACTGTTTCTGGGCTCGTAGAGGATTTCTGTTTTCCTGAATCCTTGTAACCTTATGACCTGACACTTGACCTGACATTTGACCTGACTTGATTTGACTTAGGCTGGTGGTGGGTTATGGTTTCATTTACATTTACCATTGTAACCATTCTTAACTCTTAGTATATCTACATAACCCTTTTACATTCCTTTTCCTGACTCTTGTTACACCTGGTATTATTTCATTTACTTTACTATTCCGTTACTACTGCTTTGTTTCTGTTATATCTGTTCACTGAGCTCTTGTAGCTCAGCCGCGTTTCTTTTCCTGCGGCAGGTTTTAGTTGGAAGCTGGGTTATGAGTGGAGAGCACTTGGGACTTAGAAGATTATACTTAGATTTGCTATCCTGGACTTAGAGATAATTACATTGTTAGACTTAATATTTATTGTAGTTCTCATTTGTATCCCTTGTATTTCAGATTTTCCCTTTGTAAACTTTGGAATTCATTTGTATTATTTTGTCATATGCTTGTGTTTGCTTTGATATGTCACCATAACGTAGCACTTCTACCCTTTTCGGGTTGGGGTGTTACAGACCAGGTACACGGCTCGTTAAGTGTGTGCGTTATTGATAAGTCGGCTAAATATAAATTTAAAACTTGAGTAGGCATTACTACTGCTAAACCGCAACGACACATCACGCGCATCAAGTTTTTGGCGCCGTTGCCGGGGAGTGAATTGTTATTATCTGTTAATTTGATTAGTATTTTAATTAGGTTTTTCTTTTTAGTTTTCTTTTTAGATTCTAACCACTAACCCTGTTATATATTAGATAGATTGCATTCATTGTATAATTTGCATATTTTCTGTTTTTTGTTTATTTTCTGTAATTTTTGTTTCTTTTTGTTTGTTTTTATTTTTGTTTTTTCTTTTTTCTATTTTTCTGCATTCTGCTATCGGTGTATTGTGCTGATACAAACGATACGGCGCATCTGTTTTCACAGATACGGCGTATTGCGTTTAATTTTTATAAAATACAACGCGTTTAATAAATTCGAGTACGACGCATCTTTTCCCAAGATACGGCGTATTCTGTTTTTAATAAGAAATTTTTCTAAACCCTAACGCCATACGACGCATCTGTTTTAACAGATACGGCGTATTTTCTATTTAAATTAAAAACAGTTTTTCGAATTCTTAAACAGAAGCGACACATCGATCTTTATCGATACGGCGCATCTACTAAATCAAAAATCTTGTATTTTGAAACGTAACAAAAATACAGCGCATTAGCTTTGGTTAATATGACGCATTTAATATTAATAAATATAATCGATTTTTGATAATTTAAACTGGATACGGCGCATTCTAAATTATAAGCTGCGTATCTGTTTTCTGAATAAAAGTCTGATTAAATTTTAACGATTATAAGATACGGCGCATCCTATTTATAGGATACGGCGCATCGTCTTCAGATATCAGTAACTTTTATTTATCCCGAACGGAGAAAATTCTAATCATCTTTCCTGTCTCTTAGAAATTTTTTACTTCGAAGCCTATTTGTTCTATGTTTCAGGAATGATGATTGATCTTTTCCCAAGCTGGTTCGGAGGATCAAGGATCAAACTTACAATCGACGAGATTATATCAAGGTTTGCCCATGAAAGCGGAAAGGAACTATTGCTGAAAGAACAAAACAATATGATTAGAGAAGTGACGATTGAAGTGCACCAATTGTCAAGGGTGATTAAAGGAGTTTTGTTCCAAAGGCACGACCTAAAGGGAAATACCTTGATAATTACATCGACAACGCTGATAACGAAGTTGTCGAGTTTGAACCAGAACTACTGGAATAGGAGCTGAACGTGAGTCTAACTTGAAGACTCTGGAATAAAGACAAGTGCTGACCGGGAGACAACCCGGAAGAAAAATTTTTACTTTTCTGTTCTGTGTCGAGTCTTTCAGACCTGCAGAAGATACGGCGCATCTCCATCATAAGATGCGACGCATCACCTGCATTGGTCATATCTTATTTCATTTTCTGCATTTTTATTTTTGACTTTAAAACTTTCTGTCAGTATATTTAATGCGGCGCATCCCTGGTTAAGGATGCGACGCATCTTTTATTCTGATTCGTATTTATTCCAGGCTCGATACGACGTATCTTTTTCCATAAGATACGGCGTATCGACTGACCTGATGATTTACAATTTAATTTTTTATGTTTTAATTTTACTAACTACTAATGTATTATGCAAGTTTGAACCTTCTTAACTCAGGTGTGTTAAAGTCTAGATGGTATTATAGATTCCTGCAATTTTTGTGGATAAATCATCTATGAAGCTTAAACGTTCTAATCCACAAGAAAGTTGATTTTTGCTCTTATACGAATAATGGAGGATCATACCGAGCAAATCTCAGGGGAGTTTTTCTGTTCTAATTCTTTTATTTTCCAGTTTTTAACCTTTGACACAAACAACGAGGACGTTGTTTAACTTAAGTGGGGGGATTGGAGAATTAGAACACTTACTTGTCCTAAACTTTTTTCAAAAATATGCTTAAAATGCGCTTAATATATCAAAATTTAAAAAATTTTAGCATGTTTTTGTTTAAAGTCTAAATTACATAACCGCACACATAACTCTATTTTTTCAGAAATATTAAAACTTTAGTGTGCTGGTGACTTGTAAACTTTAGAACTTGGCTTGTATGCTATTCGAGACCACCATAATAAGTATTATCTATATAATTGGAATGACGTGTCTAAATTGGTAAATTTCTAGGATTACACCCAAATAGCCTTTATATGTTATGTGATATTAACTAACTACACTGGTTAGTTAACCCCCGTATAAACCCTTTGTTACTCTCACTTTTAGAGTAAGATACCCCTAGAAAAACCCTCAGAGCCATTCCTTTCGTTTCTTACACCTTTGTTATAATGTTTCGATACACCCTTACACCTTAGCCTACCCTGTAGATTAAAATCCGTGGTTAATTGCTCTAGGCAAAGTGTGTTTCCTTACATTACCTGTGTTCGCGTGCGAAATTCATTATCTTTGGTTAAGTTAGGAAATTGCATAATGCAATTGGTATGAAAGTAAATATTGTATAACTTTTAGTTTATTTTTCGTGTGTTTGCTACTTTCACTATTACAGTTATTTCTGAAAGTATGAAGAGTATGGAAAAAATTATCCGGAAAAATAGTGATAGAAAAGTTGTGAAATTTTACACATATATATGTCAAAAAAAAAAAATCGAAAAAAAATAGAAAAGAAAAAGAAAAAAAAAGTTGGAAGTTTGTTTTAACCAACTTATGTAAAGTTTTGTATTAAGTGGGAGATATCACCACTATTTGTTGTATATTATATTTATGGATTGAATGGGAGTTGGCCGTTATGGGAACGCCAACTAAGGTTATTCTTTGATTGAGATCTTGTTGAGTATAATTCATGTCTACCTAAAGCGTGTGTTTCAAGTGTTAAAGCGTGAGTTATTCAATGATATGAGTCTTATTCATGGGATGGTTGGGAAAGTAATTTACCACACTTAGGATTTTAATTTATCTGTTTTGTTTATTTTTCATTTTACACCAATTTGTATCCCAAATATTATCCATACCCTATATCATTCTTCATCCAAACCTTTGATTTATTGAGATTAGGGATTTGAGCAATCTTAAGTATCGTAGTCGTGGATTCGGCTATGTATTTATGATTTTGTCGCCCTTTTTGATATAATATTATTGGTGAAGATTACTTGGTCCTATCTTTAGCCTATTCGAGTTAAGGATTTGAGCAATTGCAAGTATCGTGGTCGTGGATTCGATCATGTATTTGTGATTTTTTCACCTTTTCTGGAATATGAGATCGATAGAGATTAAAAAGGATGATCAACCCTTAACCTCAAAACCCTTTTTACCGCTTTAGACTTGTTATTCCTTGGCTTTAGTGGGGGAGATGCGTATACTTGCCAAGCCTATGATAGAATATTCGTCACGACTAAGCAACTAAACGATTTAGAATTGTTTTACATTAAAAATTATTTTGGTTTCTACTTCGTTAAGTGTTTGGTTGTGTGATTATGACAAAACGAATACGTGCTTAAATATAAAAATAAATCCTAATATCTTTTAGGATACATTTTCATTTGATTAATTCTAAGGTTTACTTGGGGACAAGTAAAGTTCAAGTGGGGGGATATTTGATGAACTCAAATAAGTACATTTTATTATCATCATTTATCCTATTTATTTGACTTGTTTTATTATATTATCTATGAGAATCAATACATTAATGTTTACTTTAGTAATTCTCAGGTAAAAACAAGCATTATGTGAAACTTGGCGATTTTGGATTAATTATGGAGCAAAATAAGCAAGATGTCAAAAGCCTAATGAAATCCAGAAGATCAAGCTCGTTCTACTCCAGATACGCCGCATTCTACTTCTTACATACGGCGTATCACTATCAAGTTTTCACAAGTTACAATCCAAGTACATGCGCCGCATACAAAGTCAAGATACGCCGCATCTGAAGACGGTGTACGAATATTCCTGAATATATTAATCTTGGACCCCACGCGAAGTTAAGTCAATGCGCCGCATCTATCTACTCGATGCGCCGCATCGACCCCTCAGACAGAAACTATAAATACCCCAAGGCCAGACGAATTTCGAGAGCTTAGTTTTTATAAAAAAGACCGAAGACCACAGAACCCTAGAGCCGAATTCAGACGACCAAGCAGCACAAGACACACCTAAACGAAGATACAAGAGCTGTAAGAAGGTCCTGCATGTATTCAATTCATTAAGTAGTTTTGTTTTATTGTATTAGTACACTTTAATTCATCAAGATTGATGGGCTTGTGTCATGTGACTACAGAAAATCATGCACTCCCCTTAATATTGCTTTCCCATTAATTAAAGTTTATATGTTGATGTCTTTGGTGACTTTTATTAGTGCATTGATAACCTCTGTGTCTAGCTGAGCATTGCTTGGGTCGCCATGCCCCTTCCTCGCCTATTTGTTTTAGCGTCTCTTAAATAAATAGGATAGACATAAGTAATCATTAAGGGTTTACTCGCCGATAAGATTAGAGCCAACGAGAAAGGTATAATTATATACACTTCATATAAAACTAGCAATAAAACAAGTGACAAGCTACTTAATCATCAGGACAGGTCTTCTTATTGTTTCGAGTATCTATCTATGTACGTGTGTGCTAATCGCTGATTCGTGCTCATTAGTTTAGTTTACTATTTAATTATAACCAAACCGTTCCAGTCTCTCAGGCTGAACCCCCTTGCGTTAGATTAGGTTGTATAGCTAACTTAGGATATTAAAATACTGATTAGAATAACTAGATAATACGTTCCACTCTTAGTGATCGACACTCTACTTACCATTATATTCATACTGACCGGGTACACTGCTCGTTAAGTGTGTGTGTTATTGATAAGTCGGCTAAATATAAATTTAAAACTTGAGTAGGCATTAATACTGCTAAACCGCAACGACACATCACGCACATCTTAGAATCCCAAGTATTTCTTACCCAACTGTTACTCAGCTTATGAGATCATAGAAGGTGTTGTTAGAAAAGGTCCCGAGCACCAATATAAACCAAGTTGGCATGGTGTCTCACCGCTTAAAGATGTGTATGTTCTCGACATGAGCACTTAGCATCTACAATGTGTGTCCGCTTAAAAGTTGATACACAACTCAACCTGCTTTGGCATAGGAAGCTAGCTAACTTGAACTTCAAATCATTGACAAACTCTAAGAATTAGCTGGAGTCTCACATTTGTTTCAACCTATATATGCTAATTACAAGTTATGATAAACAACACAAATTAAACCTCACTAAAGACAAAGTCGTACTTTTTAGTAACTAAGTGTCTTGATTAACGTTAGTAGCGCTAGGGCTAGGGCTGTAAACGAACCGGACGAACACGAATAGAATCTTGTTCATGTTCATTCGTTTAATTTTAACCGGACAAATAAACAGACACGAACGCATAAACGGACGAATTTTCTTGTTCACGTTCGTTTTTAAAAAAATGAGTTATTCATATTCGTTTATGTTCGTTCACTAAAACACTAAACGAACATAAATGAACATAGAAAAACAAGCATAAACTTTATTAAATTTTGCATAATATTTTGTTTTTAAAGTGTTGTTTTGTTTAAACAAGCCAGTTTAAAAATATACAATTGAAAGATATGGTATATGAACATAAACAAATAAATAAACGTAAATGAACATTAATAAACGCATAATCGTACATTTACGAACATAAATGAACGGACGCGACTTTTGTTCATGTTCGTTCATTTAGCTAGACGAACGTAATATTAGTTTTGTGGACATAATTTAGTAGTTGTGTGTTAGGATCAAACTCGAGACTACGGGATTGCACACTTTACGTATGATAATCGATGTTAAATAATTAATATATAAATAGTTATATTTAATTATTAAATCACAAATATTTATATGGTCGAACAAGGAAAAAGGAGGGGGTTGAGTGTCGAGTTTTGGAACTTGAGGAGGTGTTGGACTCAAACTTGGAGAGCAAGTTTGGAGCATATATAAACCCCTCATTAGCTCTTATTATTGAATGAGAGAATATAAAAATACGACAAACAACCCTTACTAGTATATATGTATCGTACAGTATATACCATGCCATGCATCGTACAATATCAACATCATATACATGCCATGCATGCAAATACCATTCGCATGTCATGTGCATGCATGATTTTCATCCTTTACTTTCTTCTTGAATTAAAGATCGAATGTTAATAAATAAAAGGGTTCGGTCCATTTTTATTTTATACAAAGCAAAACCTTGTTTTTTGTATGCTTTATTTGTGATTCAAGAAACTAGCATTCACATCGAATCGCTAATAGTACGTGTGTACAAGAACGTGGTATTAACTCACTATAGTTAATATCTTGGATTGAATTACAAACGGTAAGGGGTAATTCGTTAATCCACTTATAAACCCTAATTAGGGTTCTTGATCTCCATTGAAGAATACTTGAAGTTGATTCTTGTTTAGCTAGAATCAAAGGTACGTTTACTTTTAAATTTGGTTAATTATTTATGTGTTATGTTTCCTACGCTTCCGCATATGTGTTCTTTGATGCTTTTATATTTATATGAATGTCATGATTATATAATTCCAACAGTGGCATCATGAGCCGTTTTAATATGTAATTAATTACCGAAACACATAAAAAACGAATCTTGGATTGTGTTTGTAACATGTTTATGTGTTTAGTTGCGTATTTTGTGTCTTGTGTTAATCCATAATGAAACATGCATGTTTGTCATGGATTATGATTGATTAATTGTTAAGTTGTTTTATCACATGTAATTTTGATAGATCTAAAAGAACCAACCTAGTCTCCTTTCCATGAGAGAAGAGTGAGACTCAATCCTATTCTTTTTCATGAATGAGAAATGTATGATAGGAAAATTAGAATTGTCTAAATTCTAATATAACTCATAACAAACTTTAATAGTTAAGAAAATTGCACATTTTCTGAGTTATTAAATTAGAAGCTAGACTGATTACCGCAAAATTGGTAAAAGGAAAACTAACATAATTTTATCTAGGTGTTTTTCTTTAACCATTTAAAGGTGCTACATACCATTGTGGGGATGATAGACCTATTAAAGGAAGAAATTGGATGCCCAATTTTCAAGTTAATTGTATTGATGGATAGTCCATTATCTACATAGTAGAATACACTCTTGGAGTGCCTAAGTAATTATTACGTATGAGCCTTCAAAGATGTAGGAAAGTTAAAAGCAGGATACTTGTTTTCACTGGTTATGAAACACTTACAATGTTGTCAAATCCAGTGGGAGCATTGAATCTTATTACTGAATAAGGGATCATTGTAATGTTCTCTAATTCAGTGGGAGCTACAAGCTTTATTGTCTTGGTAGTAATCTAGATTATCTTTTGATTGTCTCAAGATAATTACTTTCCAATTTTAGACACCTATATTTTTTTAAAGGTTAGTCATGTACGTTTCCTTACTAAACAGTGAAGTTCGACATTTACTTGCTATACTAATATCTATGACACAAATCATATTGATCACATAAACAAACGTGTGTCGTGTTGTTTATTTGCTACATGTGGCTTGTTCCATGCACAAGTGGGAGAAATCTTTATTGTGTGCAAGAAACAACACATAGCAATATGATTTAAAGGATTAAGATTGCCTTGTTTAGAACATGTGTCAAAATATTAACAAGACGACTTCAAATTTGAATATTTATGTATTCTTGGAATGTCATAAATAAATGAAGTAATAAATTAACTTGAAATTACTATTGAAACCAAATTGTGGTGTTCATGATTACTTTAGTTATACATGTTTATACTTTATTGTAAAGTTATAAAATGAAGTATTTTAATTGTTACAAGACTTATTATAATATAAAGTAACACGTTAACTTGTTATGTCTTCTTTATTAAGACATATACAAGAAGTCATTGAGTTGATCAATGATTTATAACGTATAGTGGGATTATAACAGTTTATGTATTCTTGTTGAGACATGGACTTGAAGTGACTTAGTTAAAAAGTACTTGTGTTATAAAACATGCAATTGGCTTGAAAAATCTATTTCACCATTAAGTTGACTTAGTTGGTAAATAGGTAAGCCAAAAGGAGTATAAGTTTATCTTACATATTGTAAGATTGTCTTACAATATTAATCCTAATGAAATACCAAATGTTAATGGTATGTTCAGTTAGGAAAATCAAACTCTTGTTATAATTGTTTGATTAAAGATAACTCTGACTTCTTTTCTTTCAAAAGTTATCAAGGTTAGAAAATTGAGTATGGATTGTATATACTCAATAAGACTCCAACCTAGAAGATTAATAAGACACCATTTATTATGGAATGTGATGAATCACGTTAAGTCTTAAAATGAAGTTCTGAATTTGTTAAACTACTTATGAGTAGGTTATTAACAAACTAAATGTCAGGAACTGTCAATATGTATTTTTAATGTCCCAAAAAGAGAACATTGTATTGTTGCTTTATTTGCTAAGTATTTATAGATAGTCTATAAATTACAAAAAGCAAGTGGGAGTTTTTATCTTGAAAAGATAAAAGTACAAGATACATAATCTTCTAAAATACACTAGTGAAAATCATGATGAGGCTAAACATGTAAATGATAGACCTCAAGATGATGGAATTCTCATTCATAGATCCGCAAGGATATCTCAGATATTTGATTAATATGCTTAGGATTATATTATGATGCATTACCAAATATTAAATTGGGTAAATTACTCATACTATGAATGTTAAAGATGTTGTCCATAAAGATAATCAATTTTTGGAAAATTGGTTTATTTTAATTCTTAATAGTTAGACTAGAGAATGAAGATGAGTTTCTTCAAAGATAAGGTAACCCTAGTGGTTTAAATATTTGTGTAGAAATCATATGGACAATATTGTACACATATTTTAATGCATGTCTTATGACAAGATTATTAATCATACTTAAGCAATTAACTATGATTGAATATTCTTTTTTAAGCACATTAAATACAAAAAGATGGTAATTGTCATACTTATTTTCATGAATATGAAATTTGACAAAGGATTATAAAACTCTTTCTTGTATAATTACTTAAGCAAGGAAGGTAAGTAATTAAGAGTTTTATGAATTCATATAATCTTTGAAAGCGTACAAAATGTAAGAATTCAAGTATGGATAAATGCATGCATCTAGGAGATAAGTCTTATGTTTAAATATTAAATCCAAGTTTTGATTTATAATTTAAAATAAGATAACTCCTAAGTATTCATGAAAGCTAGTGGGAGTATTATGTTTATTTTCTTGAATCATATATGTTGTATAACATATAGGAAGTAACATTTCATATAAGTTAAATGTTAAGTCTTAACTTGGAATGAAACTTCACTTGAGAAATTTAGGAAATAAAACATATAACCTTGAAATGTTTGTTTATTATTATAAACATATGTGGTAAATAAATCTAATAGAACATGATATATCATTTAGAATGTCTAAATGGATACATATCTTTTAAATAAGATAGAACATGAATGAAATGTAAGTATGACTCGAAGATTTTTCATGAACATCATGTTACATAAATGAATTGTTATAAGATGTTATGACAATTTTGATATCTAATTGAAAGTTATTAGATAACTAGTGTAATGATTATTCTAATGGAATATGTTTGGATAAAGAATTACATCCTCAGCCTGAAACAGCTTCCAGATTCTATAGATGAACAATTTGTCAATTGTTGTGCAAATTGTCATAGCCAACAAACTTGAAAGTTTGGAAGGCATCAAACAATACACAGTAGATATTAAAGTTTACGGAATTTTAAAGAGCATATTGTTGTTTGCATACAACGATGCTAATGAAATTGAGATGACACTCAATACTAGTCATGGTAGAATTTCATCATTGGACATGTGAACTAGTTGTGCTCACTAAGAGCATAGTTGCATTATACATTAAAAGAATAAGAATACTTTAAACTTTAAAATTGTTTGAAATTTTGATAGTCATAAATTGGTGATTGAGGATTGTCAGACATTTTATGAAATATTATGTGGTAATATCAAATTATTTGAATGCACATATACAAGAACTTCACCAGTTAAAATTCTTGAAATAAGTATTCTCAAAATTCTGGTAGATCATAGTTGGTTAATTTATGTCTTGTCAACAAGTATTATTGTCATAGCTTGAGACATATTTCATCAACTAGAATTTTCATGCATTGATCTATTTAGTAATTGGATAAAGGATGTTAAGCATTTATTATTTGTAATGAATTTAAGTACTTGGTACGTTTATTTTCATTAATAATAAATTGTGTCCTATATTTGCATGTTTAATCAGTGAATAATTTAGTTATTCTAAATCGTCCGTTGTCAATTAATGATATGGGAATATCATTGAATTAAGACAAATATGAGTTTTTGTATAATATACTTAAAAGTATATTGATGCGTTGACATGCCAAATTCACATGATATTCAATGAATTGAATATAGGACTTATCCCAAACTACATGATGTTACTTTATGGATGTTATTATTAAGTAAATCATGAATAGTTATCCTCAGACTTGAAATACCAGATAACTGTTATGAATGTAGTGCATTCTGTGGTACAATTTAACGCTATACGTAACTGGTAGTCATAAGGATTGTTTTCGAAATTGTTACAAAATTCATAGGTTATGCTTGTAGTCAAGATAGAATTTGTTCCTTCAAATTTATTTTGGAGTCTAATACTGCTGGGCCCCTCGTAGGGTTGACAAGATGTTTGCATGGCCATGCACAAGATCTCCCTTGAAATGTTCAAAAGATTTGGTAATCTTGTTCAATCACAAACAACGAGAAACAGAATTGTTGAATAAAGAATGACTTAAATCCATATCTTTATTTAACGTAGTATTAGTAACAAAAGGATAATAATTGTAACACCCCCAATTTCACGATACGCAGCGGAATTCAAACTGGGTGTTACTTCATGGCATAACAGTTATAATGATAGAAAACGATCTCTAGTTGAGTCGTTTTAAAAGATTTACCATTCGAATATTAGAGTTTACAAATTAGGTCCCAATAGTTGAAAGATTTACAAAATAAGCTTTCTAATGATAATAAAATTTTATAGCCCTTTTGGTGTATCCGTGCTCATCCGTGCCATCCTCGTTCATTATGGACCTGAGATAAACATGCTAAAAGTGTCAACACAAAGGTTGGTGAGTTCATAGAGTTTGTAAATAAACAGTTTGTTAATACAAATAGCGTCTCAAAAACGTTATTTATATTCTTTGATCTTTCATTAGTTTTGTTAATGACAAATAAAAGGAATATCTTTTAGCAAATAATAAATACTAGCTTAAGTCTCTTAAGTACACATTTTACACTTCACATATTAACTAAGAATTACAAGTTTAGTAACTTGTTTCCTTAAAAGGAAACTTTAATTCTAAAACCATTCCATGACATCATTGCATGCATCACATACAATATCTTTGATATATCTTGGTTAGATTTGCAAGATACATAGTTGACATTTGAAGATCTTGGATGATTTGGTAAGATACAACTAAGATATGGTAAGAGACAACTAATCCTTAGCTGTCACATCCCACGGATCCAAACCACATAAAGGACGGATCCCTTGTGAGGGATCCGTGGGATCCGTGAGCTGAAGATCAGCTTGCCTATAAATAGGAAGCTGATCATTTGGCTCTCTCATCACTCATATAGCTTTAACACACATATTCATTCAGTACATATCTTACTAACATCATTCATAGTTGCATTTCACTTTGATCTTTCATTTTGTAGAAAAGAGATCAAGCATTCAAGGATCTACAGAACCGTAATCCTTTAGTTGCATTACTGTGTGATATTGTAGTTAGTCTCACACATCATATCTTTCATTTGTAATCAGTGAGTGTGGTTAGTGCTTTAGTCCTTAAAGCACAAAGAGTGTTGGGAGTAGTTGTACCCGTGTAAAGAACTCGACATCTAGCTTAGTGTCGGTAAAGTAAATAGGCGACGTCAGGTTGGTTCTACCTTGTGAAAGAACCCGGTGTTTAGCTTAGTACCGGAAAAGGAAGTAAGCGACGTGTAAAGGTTTTCTCCGCCTAGAAAAGGAGTTTGTTTCTTAGTGAAAGATAAACTCTCGAGTAGGAAACTCGGGGAGTGGAGTAGGGCAAGGAAGAGAGTCCTTGTAGCCGAACCACTATAAACAACAGTGTCGTGTGGTTTGATCTTTCCTCTCTTTATCTTTTGTTTACATTGTGTGATTATTTATTTGTGATTGTTTCCTTTGAAATTAACATATAGTAACAAAGCAAATAAAACTTTAAAACGGTAAAAACTATTCAACCCCCCTTATAGTTTTCCACAATTGGCATCAAGAGCTACGTTACTTAAGATCTTTAAAATATATTGTATTTTAAAACTTAAAACGATCCATGGATTTTGAAAACTTTAAAGAAGGGCAATCTATGCAGAGACCACCTCTATTTGAACCAAATTGTTTTATTTATTGGAAAAATCGCTTTGAGACTTATGTAAAGTCAAAGGACATAGATCTATGGTATATTATAGTTGATGGTGATTACAAACCTATTAGTAATAATATTTCGGGTGGTCGGGATGAAGGAGCTTCTCTTACTCGTCACAGTGATGAGCAAAAGAAACTAATTGCCAAAAATAATGAAGCCAAAATGATGCTTTATAATGCCTTACCTAAGAAAGAATATGAAAGAGTTTTTATGTGTAAAACGGCTAAATATATTTGGCAATCTCTTATTATCACACATCAAGGGAACTCACAAGTAAAAGATAACAAAATTGATCTTCTTGTCCAACAATACGAACAATTTGTTATCTCTGAAGATGAGACCATTGATAGTGCGTTTGCTAAGTTCAATACTATTATTACATCACTTAAAGCACTTGATGAATCTTTTTCTAGTAAGAATTTTGTCAGGAAATTTCTAAGAGCACTCCATCCGAAATGGAGAGCAAAGGTGACAGCTATTGAAGAATCTAAAGATCTCTCAAGCATGACACTGGATGAGCTCATAGGAAACCTTAAAGTTCACGAAATGATTATGGAAAAAGATTCGGAAATTATCAAAGGCAAAAAGGAGAAGATTAAGTCTATTGCCTTGAAAGCCAAAGTCGAGTCAAGTGATGATGATGAGTCTTGTTCAAACAGTGATGATGAAGAGTATGCCATGGCCGTGAGGGATTTCAAGAAATTCTTCAGGAGACGAGGAAAGTTTGTAAAACCACCTCGTGATGAAAAGAAATCCTCTCGGAAAGATCGTGACGATAAGAAAGGTAAGGTTGATAGGAAATGCTATAGGTGTGGTGACTCCAGTCACTTAATAGGAGAATGTCCAAAGCCTCCAAAGACCAAGTCTCAAAGAGCCTTCGTTAGTGGAGCTTGGAGCGATAGTGAAGGAGATGATGATGATGAGCCTAAGAACAACGAAATGGCACTTATGGCTAATGACACAGAAGAGGTACATTCTGATTCATACTCCTCTATAGATGATGAAACCTTAGAAGTTGAATATAACAAACTGTGTGACGTTACTTTAAAAATCATAAACAAAAACAAGTTTTTGAAAACAAAGACATCACTTTTAGAAAATGAAGTATTTTGGCTTAAAGAAAAAGCAATACGAATTAAAAAAGGTAAAGATAGTAAAGAAACGTGTGTGTCTTGTCAAGAACTAAAACTTGAATTAGAAACCTTAAGAACCACACAGGAAGATTTAATCAAACAAAATTCAAAGTTTAAAAGGTTTGATAAAAACATAAGTTGTGCAGATGAAATAATGAAAATGCAAAAGCTACCTCATGATAAAACAGGACTAGGCTTTATGAAACTAGGAACCTTAAGTGATTATAAGGAACAGACTGTGAATAAAACTGATTCAACCATGTTGGACACTCACGGATCCGACGGATCCAAACATTTGGATCCGCCAAGTGTATCCAAAGGATCCGCGAGTACAGAAATTGAACAGAAAGTTCACAAAGTCGACCGTTCCGAGTTTGTTAAAGTTACTAAGAAACCTAACAGTAGTATAACCTATAATAAACATAAACCAGCAGTATCCTTAGGAAGAGGACAAGCTAGAAATGAATATAGAGTTAAAACGGATCAACAGAGACCTCAAATGAGTTTTCCCAAACACCCCTTTCCAAAGAGTATAGTTAATCCACAACATACTAATTGGAACCAAAACATACCTAGAAACTTTCATGGTCCTAGTTATATGTCATGGAACAATTGTCCACCATTTACATACATAAACCATGATAATGTCATGTTTAACCCAAACGGACCCATGAGATATTGGGGACCAAATGCTTGAGTCTTTTATGAACTTAGGTATGCTTGAAAGTTGATCTTGAACCTGATGAGTGGATCAAAGATAGTGGGTGCTCAAGACACATGACGGGAAACAAAAATCTTTTTTCAACCTATCAAGTGTATGACGGAGGTAATGTCACATTCGGTAGCAAGCTTAAAAGTAAATCATCGGAAAAGGTACAATCTCTCATGACTCTCTATCTATTGATGATGTTGCTCATGTAGATAATTTAGGATTTAATTTACTTAGTATAAGTCAATTGTGCCGCAAAAAGTATAACGTCATTTTCAGTGAAAATGGAAGTAAAATACTTAAAGATGGCATAACCGTAGGAAAAGGTGTTTTAAAGAATAATGTCTATGTTATGAAATTAGATAAAACACCTAAAGATAAGTTATGTCTTACCTCCTTGGACGAAAACTCAACTCTATGGCATCGACGCTTAGGTCATGCTAATATGAGGCTTATTCAATCTTTGTCATCCAAAGAACTCGTTAGGAACCTACCCAAGTTGAAATATGACCAACACTTTTGTGATGCTTGCAAAATTGGGAAACAAGTACATAATAGCCATAAGGCTAAAAACATGGTATCTACATCTAGATGCCTAGAATTATTACATATGGATTTGTTTGGCCCGTCGGCTATACAAAGTTATGGAGGAAATTTTTACACTTTAGTTATAGTAGATGATTACTCTAGATATACATGGACAAAGTTTTTGAAAACTAAAAATGAGGCATTCGACAAATTTGAAATTCTAAGCAAGAAAATTCAAAATCAAATAGGAAATAATATAGTATCCATTAGAACTGACCATGGTCGAGAATTTGACAATGAAATTCAATTTGGAAATTTTTGTGATAGTAATGGAATAACTCATAATTTCTCGGCTCCTCGTACACCTCAATCTAATGGTGTAGTAGAACGTAAAAATAGAACAATTCAAGAAATGAGTAGAACTATGTTAAATGAACAAAATATACCACAAAAGTTTTGGTGTCACGCTGTAGATACTTCTACCTATATCCTAAATAGAGTTTTAATTAGACAATTTTTAAATAAAACTCCTTATGAAATTTATCGAGGCAAAAAGCCTACATTAGGATATTTTAGAGTTTTTGGAAGCAAGTGCTTCATTTTAAACACAAAAGATTATCTCACTAAGTTCGACCCAAAGTCGTATGAAGGTGTATTTCTTGGGTATTCACAAAACAGTAAAGCATACATTGTATTAAACAAGGAAACATCAAGAGTCGAGGAATCATTGAACGTAACATTCAACGAAAGTTCACCTCCCTCTAAGACATCACCTTTGGTAGATGATGACTTAGTTGAAAGTCAAATGGTTAATGATATAGAAAACATTGAAAATGACAATGAACCCGTAAAAGGAGAAATAGTCAATATTAAAGAAACTAAAAGTCATCCATTAGAAAACGTCATAGGAAAACTTAATGAAAGAACATTAAGATCCAAAGCTCAAAATGAAAGTAATTATTTTTGTTTTATTTCAACCATTGAACCTAAGAATATAGACGAGGCAATAAAAGATGAATCTTGGGTAATTGCTATGCAAGAAGAACTTAATCAATTTATTAGAAATGATGTTTGGACATTGGTCCCTCCACCTAAAAACCAAACCATAATAGGCACCAAATGGATCTTTAGAAATAAAATGGATGAAAATGGTATTATATCTAGAAATAAAGCTAGGCTAGTAGCTCAAGGTTACAATCAACAAGAAGGTATTGATTACGATGAAACCTTTGCACCCGTAGCTAGGCTTGAGTCTATTAGAATATTACTTGCATATGCATGTGCACATGATTTTAAGTTATTTCAAATGGATGTCAAAAGTGCTTTCTTAAATGGTCTTATTAATGAAGAAGTATATGTTGCACAACCTCCCGGCTTTGCCGACTTTGAAAAACCAAATTATGTTTTCAAACTTAAGAAAGCTTTATACGGACTTAAGCAAGCACCAAAGGCTTGGTATGATCGACTTAAGACTTTCCTAGTTGACCATAAGTATACCATGGGCCTAGTAGACAATACTCTCTTCACCAAGAAAAAGGGATCACATATTATCATAGTCCAAATATATGTGGATGACATTATATTCGGTTCAACTTGTCAAGAATTGTGCGACGATTTCTCAAAAATCATGCATGACGAGTTTGAAATAAGTATGATGGGGGAACTAAACTTTTTCTTAGGTCTCCAAATTAAACAATTAGAAGATGGGATATTCTTCAACCAATCAAAGTATATCAAAGATATGCTTAAGAAGTTTGGTCTTGAAGACTCAAAACCCATGAGAACACCCATGTCCTCCGAAACCAAACTTACTAAGGATGAAGAAAATGAATCCGTAGATAGCACTAAATATAGAGGAATGATTGGTAGTTTACTCTATCTTACGGCTAGTAGGCCTGACATTATGTTTAGTGTTTGTCTATGTGCACGTTTTCAAGAAGATCCAAAAACGTCCCATCTTGAAGCCGTTAAAAGAATATTTAGGTACATCAAAGGTACTACACACTTAGGATTATGGTATCCCAAAGGAACGGGTGTAGAAACCATAGTGTATACTGACTCAGATCACGCAGGTGATTATGTTGATAGAAAAAGTACTAGCGGTATTTGTACTTTTGTAGGATATTGTCTAACATCATGGTTCGCTAAGAAACAAACTGCCCTCGCAATCTCAACAACAGAGGCAGAGTATGTGTCTGCAGGAAAGGCGTGTCAACAAGCACTGTGGATGAAACAAGCTCTCGTCGACTATGGAATTGAACTCAACAACATTCCCATTCTTTGCGACAACAAAGGTGCTATCGATCTAAGCAAAAATCCAGTCCAACACGCTAGAACCAAACATATTGAAATACGCCATCACTTCCTTCGCGACAATGTACAGAAGGGAATAATCTCAATTGAGAAAGTTTCCTCAGAGGAAAACATTGCCGATATTCTCACTAAACCACTTAAACGAGAACCTTTCAATTATCTTAGACTTGGATTAGGATTAATGGAACCTAGTGATTAGGAGAAACATTAGTGTAAACATTAGTTTAGCCACACACGACACCAAACCAAAACATGTGTTCTGATCCGCGGATCCAATCGACAACAAAGACGGATCCTTTGTTTGGGATCCGCCGGATCCGTCGCATGCTATATGCAGTTTATTATTTAATAAACAAGAACAACTACTATTCATTCCTCACTCCAAAACATATCACCTTACTACATTCGACACACACTTAATCTCCATCACATTTTAGACCATTTTCTTCCACAAATCTGTGCTTCTAACATCACTGTAAGTATTCTTATCATATTTATACTCCTGATCTGCGTCTAGGATTTCCATTTCATGCACAAAACCAAAACTTGGGGTATATGCATAATTCTTGAAAAATCATGAAGCATATTTATTGCATTATACTTAAAAACATGTTTTTCTTAGTTAGGAATTGCATTTCATAGCACATTGTCTTAATTTAACAAAAACCCCATGAAAATTTTTCACTAAAATCTTCTAACGACTAGGTAAAATGATTTTTTCTTACATTGTTCATACAAATGCAAAAACGTTATCTTTTAGACTTCACTTGCATAATGTCTCTTGAATGCTAAAGGGAATACATAACTAATATGTATTTTCGGGTACATTCAACCGTAGCTACATTGAAATAGGAGCGTTTGGGTTATCTCTCGTTTATAAACAAAATTTGCATAAACTAATTTTTCTTGCATCAAAAGGAGTCGAGATAACCGCACCTCCACATTGTCCCCATGTAGGCACACACTAGGAATTTTACACTTCATTTGATCATTTTAACTAAAACTATGTAACTTTTGTACTTAGGAAAATCATGCCTCCCGCAACCAACTACGATCACAAGAAAACCGTTAACTACTTACCCAAAGTCCACAAAACTAAAGGTCTAACCAATGCCCAAATTGAAATTTTCAAAGCCTTAGAGAAAAAGTATGTCCATGAGGGTAGAGCCGTAGATTCATCATTCTATGAAGGAACTCAACTTAGGGAACAATTAGCCGCAATTCGATTTGATTCTCTTTTAGACATAGATGAACCAATCATTCCTAGGTTCATACTTGAGTTCTATGCTAGTGTAGGTCTTAGTTCGAGTGATGAAGGTTACTTAAGTCTTCATTTTACTCTAAATGGAAATCTTGTCAACATCCCTCTTGATCAATTTGGTGAGGTCTTAGGAATTCCAAGCCAAGGGACATGTATTTACTCGGACAAATGGTCCTTAACAATCTTAGACTCCAATCTCGATAGGACGGCACCATATGCCACTCTCTCTCGAATCAAAAGAAGTGATTAGGGAACATCTCTTCATTCCTAAGAACAACCCCACAAGAATGTTTCGTGGTCGTGAAGTTGCTAGAGATCCATTTGCAATGGAGCTTAATGAACTCAAACCCGAGTTCAAGAAGATGGAGGATGTATTAAGGGCTAATGTGATGTGCACCATAGGAAACCGTGATCATATCAATGCTTGTTTATGCCACATGATGTACAACATCTCTACTCATCAACCCTTCAATCTTGCTTATTATGTTGCCAAAAGAATGTGTGACATTCCAGTTCAAAGCAAGATTGCAATGCCTTATGGTATGCTCTTAACCCGACTTTATAGAGCCTTTGCACCCGCTCGTCCAAATCATTTAGGCTTTGTTCCGGATTACAACGAAATTGAACATACCTTCGTTCCTTTGAGCAACTTTAGGGTTAGTGTTGATAAGGGCAAACGTCCTCGTGTACCAACATCATCCTCATCATCTTCAATGAGTGAAGATGATGGTATGCCAAATTCTAGGATTCCTCCACCCGAGTACTTGAGCCATCTTCCTCCAATTCAACATGAATCCGCTGAATATCGAAACATCAAAGGAATGGTGAAGAATCTGGGTCGTTGGATGATGAAATTACACAAGGGGATGAAGAAGTTGAAGAAGAAGCTGAGTTGATGGAGTGTTTGGTTTTAAACAATGTTGGATATTGTGTTGTTAAACTTCTATGTGTCTAGAATTTATCTGATAATACTTGTTGTGTATGTGTAATAACTAACACTTGCAGGTGGATAACCATCATGGTTATTAATTTTCCGGGTTATAGCCAGTGTTTGGCATAACACCTAAAACGGTAAGTTTCTAAGTACGGATTAAACTATGTGCAATCATGTGTTAATGTTACAATATTTAGTTGTTTTGCTATACATATTAGATGCTAAATAAGGTCTAGGTGAATTTTCGGGTTTTCGTCGAAAAACGAAAAATATGACATATGTTCTGTTTAGTTTTTAAGTTTTAGGCATACGGATCCGGCGGATCCCAAAACAGGGTTCCGCCAAGGCTTATCGTTGGATCCGCCATCCTGCGGATTTGGCGGATCGCTAAACATGGTTCCGCATTTGCAACCACTTGGATCCGCATGTTTCCCAGTAAAATTATAAAACTTTTTCGACTTATCCCAATTCTTAAATCTTTAATGTTTAGTATCACTTAGGATTCATTCACTGATCACAATTCCTCTTAGAATCATTTAGGAATTCTTAGAAACTTAGGAACAAAAATTCCTACCAAAATTTAAATTTTTAAATTTTAGGTGTGAGTTACCAAACAGATACGAAGAAGGAACCCTTTTTAGGGATCCATCAAATCCGTGGAAATATCAAATCATCAGACTTTCCACTATCTTCTTGTATTAACTGCAAATCCACAACATATTACTCAACCAAAGCTCAATGGATTGACTTCCTTGATATGACCTGCACAAATTTTTGTTCCAAATCATTAGTAACCAACATTCTCTATTGGATTCACATCAAATCCAAACATACAGACTCACAAACCTTCTGTCTATAAATTAGCACTTTAGGATCATCCCTTCACACAACAACCATTTCCTCTCCTGTACATCTTAGCTATCATACTTCACCATGACTAAGTCAAACAACTCTTCCACATCTAGACCTTCAAGAAGAACAGCCCGCATTAGTGTTAAACCCTGTTGTTTTATCAACTTAGCAAACTCCTCATCTGAGGAAAATTCTCCTCTCAATATATCATCACCCATTGCTAGTGAAAATTTCCTTACACTCTCCACCCCAACACCATCAAATGTTGTTATACAAACACCACCACCAACCATTACTCCAATAGCCTCTACTCCACCACCGGCTCCATCACAGCCTGTTAGATCACCATCACCACCAAAATCACCCAAACTCTAACCTTTGGAATTATTTAGGACTCCTCCTACATCACCACATCTTGATGACTTAGAAGAACTTTCACCAAAATTACCCAATCTTCCACCCATGACCTTTGAAGGTCAACAACCCATGCTTTTTCACCCGGTTTACCCGGATATCCATGGCCCTTTATACCATGATGCACAATCATCCCAACCTCAACAACAACCTCTATCACCCACATCCACTCTAGTTGCCATTGACGAGGCAATGTGGATGAATATGCCTCAAACCCAAGAAGAGATTAGTGAAGAGCTCAACCGTCTCTACACTCTCTCGAGTATGGTTGACCATCGCCTTCATGAAGCAATGGACATTCAAAACATTCTTATGAACTCCCTCCAAACACCACAACAACCATCACCCAACAACAACAACCAACCACCACCACCACCACCACCACAAAACTTGGAGCCTAGTCTTCCTCCTGGTTTTTCAAGTCATGATTGCGCACATTGTGAGAGAACATCTCACTTGGCCCAAAGGACCAACATTTTGGTCCATGAGCTTCAAAATGAGATGAGGTTCATTTTGAACCATGTTCTCGAGCGTCTCAATGCAATCTCTCATCCGCCTCAATAAAAGTGTTGTTAGGAACCTTCTAGGATGATGTTGTAGTTGTCTTTATTTAGGATTTATTTTGTAATGTAACATCATATCATATTTGTGACTTTTGTCACATAATTTTCAATTAATGAATGTGATGTTTTTATGCTTATGAGTGATCAACATATTGCATATTATCATTATTATTGTGAACTAACATTCTTATATAGCATATATTATACCTTGCTTATGATTACCCTAGGTACATATAATGATCAGACACTTACTTTGACTTTTAAAAGTCAAAACTTATTGAAAGGCTTGTTTAGGAGAATACTTCACAAGCATTCTACTTCTTCATTGAAGTCATTCATTACTAACACTTCATTTGCAGCATATCATACCCTTCATAGTATACGTTGGTACTCGAGAAGTGAGGAGTATACATCAAGGGGGAGCATCTCATAAGCATTTCATATACTAACCGTGTGTTTTGTAGATTCATGCATTATTTCCTTGATTACTCCATCTAGGGGGAGTATAAAACAAGGGGGAGCTTTAAAGTTCTCAAAATCGCATTCCGCTACGCTACTCTTTTTGTTTCGACAAAAAGGGGGAGAATGGAACTAAGTTTGCATCAACTGTGATTCATCACAGTACATACATTTTTACAAAACTTTTCTTTAATAAACAAACTTAATATATATTTTTAAGAACTCATGCTATATTTATTCTCTTGCTCAAAAATATACCTTATGTTTTGTCATCAACAAAAAGGGGGAGATTGTTAATACAAATAGCGTCTCAAAAACGTTATTTATATTCTTTGATCTTTCATTAGTTTTGTTAATGACAAATAAAAGGAATATCTTTTAGCAAATAATAAATACTAGCTTAAGTCTCTTAAATACACATTTTACACTTCACATATTAACTAAGAATTACAAGTTTAGTAACTTGTTTCCTTAAAAGGAAACTTTAATTCTAAAACCATTCCATGACATCATTGCATGCATCACATACAATATCTTTGATATATCTTGGTTAGATTTGCAAGATACATAGTTGACATTTGAAGATCTTGGATGATTTGGTAAGATACAACTAAGATATGGTAAGAGACAACTAATCCTTAGCTGTCACATCCCACGGATCCAAACCACATAAAGGACGGATCCCTTGTGAGGGATCCGTGGGATCCGTGAGCTGAAGATCAGCTTGCCTATAAATAGGAAGCTGATCATTTGGCTCTCTCATCACTCATATAGCTTTAACACACATATTCATTCAGTACATATCTTACTAACATCATTCATAGTTGCATTTCACTTTGATCTTTCATTTTGTAGAAAAGAGATCAAGCATTCAAGGATCTACAGAACCGTAATCCTTTAGTTGCATTACTGTGTGATATTGTAGTTAGTCTTACACATCATATCTTTCATTTGTAATCAGTGAGTGTGGTTAGTGCTTTAGTCCTTAAAGCACAAAGAGTGTTGGGAGTAGTTGTACCCGTGTAAAGAACTCGACATCTAGCTTAGTGTCGGTAAAGTAAATAGGCGACGTCAGGTTGGTTCTACCTTGTGAAAGAACCCGGTGTTTAGCTTAGTACCGGAAAAGGAAGTAAGCGACGTGTAAAGGTTTTCTCCGCCTAGAAAAGGAGTTTGTTTCTTAGTGAAAGATAAACTCTCGAGTAGGAAACTCGGGGAGTGGAGTAGGGCAAGGAAGAGAGTCCTTGTAGCCGAACCACTATAAACAACAGTGTCGTGTGGTTTGATCTTTCCTCTCTTTATCTTTTGTTTACATTGTGTGATTATTTATTTGTGATTGTTTCCTTTGAAATTAACATATAGTAACAAAGCAAATAAAACTTTAAAACGGTAAAAACTATTCAACCCCCCTTCTAGTTTTCCACACAGTTGATTCCAATAGTTTCAAGTGTGAGATGATAATTGTAATAAATACAGGTATTGATAAAATAAGTAGTGGGTTACGTTGTTATACACCTATAGTTTGTTTGTTCGCCCTAACCGGGTCAACACAAAAGTAGTTCCTTTTTTTGCCCTAACTGGGTCAAAGATTGAGTGAATCCATAGGATTTGTATGCTAATAAGTTGAACACAAGTTGTGATTGCCAGTGAATTACAATCTTTGTTTTAAATGGTGATATTGCAGTTGGATATATTTCCCTAAGTCTCATGACACGCAAACGTTAACAGTGTACCGTGAAACGGTGGTGAACACACCAAAATAATGGTGTGAGTTATGGCCCTTGTGTAGGAGATTGTCATCTTCCTATTTCTTTCAAATATAGTGCATTGCGACTAATCCGACTAGCAACTAAGGCTATCCGTCAGGCATTAGTGGAATAGGCAGTCAGCCACCAATAGATCTATTCACTATATTCGCGTTCTCTCGCAAATGATTAATGGTTCATGATGTGAGGGGCTTTTGGCAATAGTGTAACTTAGGCAATATCAAACGGGTGTTGCAAAAAGAAAATACTTGTGTTCTATTTTGTAGCATGTATCTCCTTAGGAGATAGAAAAATGTATAAAAGTGGGTGTATGAACTCATGGTAATTCGTAAAAGTGTAGAGTACTTGTGTAAGTGGAAACAAGAATTATATTTCAATAAACGAATAGAGTGTGTCATCATTTGAGTACAATGTTTAAGGTAAACGAGTAAATTTGTAAGTAGAACGAGCATGTATCTCCCCCAAAGAGTTCAAAATACGTGAAAGAAGGGGCTATGACTCACCTTGGAATGTAGTGACGTAACTAACACAATGGTGCCAAGGAGTATGGCAGAATAATGTAAAGATATATAGCTCAAAGAATACGGAATCGTCATAACCTAATGAATATAAGCTTGTCTCAAAAATATGGCAAGCGGAAAGTAATCGATACATACGAGTTTCAAAAGATAGAGTGTTTTAGTTTCGTGGAATATTTGTATCAATGTTTATAAAAGTTTGGTATCTCATTTCGTGTGGTGGTATGAAGTCATAAACTCAGACAAAACGCCCGCCAAAGCATAAATCATATAGCGTAATAAGTATGAAAGGTAAACTAAGCACCTAAGAATCAAATAGCAAATTAGCGAGAGATAGGTAGACCGGTTAAGTTTTGGGTATTAACTCGGTTGTTTATATGACTTCTACATTGTATCTAAATGAGATTTGAGTCATCAATATAATTTGTGATCGTTAATATTTGTTTACCAGTTTATATTACCAAGTCCAATATTGACAGTTCGATAGTCCAGTATATGTCCAAGTTCATCACGTGTCCATTATAATGTAGTCCAATGTTTACCGATTTGTCTTAGTCCATAACTCAAGTCACAATTCAACTTGTTTTAGTCCGTTAAGTATTGAACAATCCGACTCGAATCCATAGTCCAACATAGAAACTAAACATGCATGCTACAATTAATTTATAACATATAAGTTACAAATAATCCGTAACATATTAGATACAAAGATTATCAGAGAACCATATCAAAATCAAATAAGCCTTATGCTTAATAATAATCTAGAAAATGAAATGAACTAAAATAATCAAACGACCCATTAGTGGGTTCGAACCCTTGACCATATATCATATACACCAAACGCACCCCTTCTGGTGGTCTCGGTGGTGAGCCACAACAAACAAGCACACCCTTCGGGTGGTTATATACCGAGACAATAATAAACAAAATAAGCCACAACTAATTAAGCTAATTGGACCACTTAACATATAAACCAAATAACTCCATAAATAAGCAGTTCCAAAACCATCCGACCCATTACGGGTCTCGGCTTGAAACCCACTCAGGTTTAGACCCGACCCGACATCAAAATAAATCAATCAAACGCCTTTTGAATAATATTATACCACACGAATGATTATCAAACGTTTTTAATTCCAACGATTTCATATAACCCTTTTTATGGGGATATATGAATCGATTTTTATTTAAAACCTTTTATACGATTCATCTATTCATTTAGATTAAATAGAAAAGATGAAGAGATCAATGATTTGACGAGCTGTGAGATGTTACCTACAAGAAAAACACGAGTTGGGATCGGTTAGAGATGGATTCGACTCAAAGCACGCCACAAAACCCCAAGGTACCACTTCCAAACCCTCGATCTACATATGGCTCGACCCAACAACGGATGAGGATTGATGGAGTGGTGGCGGCTGGTGGTGGATGTCGATGGTGGTGATGTTGTTGTGGCTGTGTATTGTGAGAGTGTTACGCCCCCTGCCCGATTAGACCAAAAACGTGAAATATTTTCGCAAAAGGTACATCCCGAACTGACCCTCACTAAGGTTTACAATTTCAAACCAAAAGGTGGATCCAAGACTGAAATCTTGATCCATACTAAGGACTACAATTTCGAACCAAAAGGTGGATCCAAGACTGAAATCTTGATCCACACTAAGGACTACAATTTCGAACCAAAAGGTTGACCCACATATGACAAGTTATGCTTAAAACCCCTTTTGACCCATTTTTACTACATACCACCCATACGACTTCCGTTTTACATTAAACTTGACCAACATCAATAACTTAACATATCAAACATGTTCCAACGACACTTGACCCGTTTACCATCCAAAATGGGTAAAAACACCCTTAATCCAAACACCCCTTAAACATTGACCGTAAACCATTTAACACACTTGGACACACCGTTGACAACCCAAACTTTATGACGACCTTGACACACAATATAAAACTCATAAGAAAGACTCTCGGGGGTACAACCTTGACTCAAGCTCGGTATTCTACCTAGCTCCTAACGTATATTATCTTCCAAACCGCTTATCAAGTCCTTAAGCCATAATCCAAGTCAAGTTATCTTCATCGCAATTAACCTACAAAACATTAACAACTAAAAGGGGTAAGCTTACGCTTAGTAAGTAAAACGATAATAACATACCATCATACTTTAATCAAACACATAAGCATCACACATATCCAAACACTTGCTTAGCGGCTCCACTTTCTAATTCTTGCATAAACACCTAACATCAACTTACTCTCACAACCAAATTCATCACTTAGATCATATTCATCATAGCACATACGCACATCTCAAGTCTTTTATCACTAACCACAAAACATACCTAACACATATATGTTAGACATCCATATAACACATGCCATCATCATTTTACTTACCTTATGTCCAAGCTAAGCATATCCAAGCATCCATCATCATCCTCATAAACACCCTAAATCATAACATCATACAAACACTTAACACATAACACAATACATCATGAACAAAGGTTATAAAGCCCATCCATCCTACTCATCTTCTTTTCTAAATCATCATATGATCATACCTTGATCATATGATGATTTCCCATCTTAATCATAACTCTTAATCTTATTAGTCATCAAATAGAAATACTTACTTGTGAACGATTATTACTAGGAAGAATCATAAACATGAGAACTTCATCTTCTTCTTCCTAAAACCATCAAGACTCACTTTCTTCCCTCCCTTTTTCTCTCTAGAAGCCGAACCTCACAAACTCTTAAATGATATGGAAAGGTCTAGATAATCCTGGACATTTCTTATCTAAACACAAATTTGGGCCATTGGCAAGAATGGCCCCTCAAATCCTATTCTTTCTATTTTGTTCACACTACATACCTTAACATTTTTGGTCTATTGCAACTTTAACCCTTGAAGTCTATCTCCTTTCTATTTGTGGCACATAATACTTTCCATAACTTTATAACACATATTTTGACTATCACTTGACTATCGGGTCTTACCACTACGCAATATTTGTTGACTGGTCACTCACATAAGGTCTTTATCCATTTTCATCTAGGGTGGGGTCCAAGTACCCGGAAACGGGTCTAACAATTCTACCCCCCTTATTTTGATTTTGTCCCTGAAATCTATCATTCTTTTACTAACAAAACTTAGTCCCATGCTACACCTCATTCCTAGCACCTTCGATTCTTAATTTATTTAGTTGCAACGATCTAAGTGATCTTGCAACTCTATGCATACTATAACATATCACATGTTCTTAACCCTCATTACTTCCTGCTTACTTCTATAACCATACAACTCTTACTCTGATCCTTACATCATCCAAGTCATACTTACTACATCTAGTTATCCATCAAATCCATTTATTTAACATTTCATCACAATCCCGCTTGCTTTAATCTAAATTTTCCATCAATAACTACCTGTTAATTGAGATAATCATACTATTTTGGCTTTGTATATATGTCAAGCTTGACCAATATCTTCACATTTTATCATATCCACTTAACAATTCTTTTAACGTTCTCATCAAACACCTTGTTTCTTCTACTTCTCTCTATATATCATGCTCGTATACTATTATAAGTATTGTAGGAATATTTGATACCTTGACTTTGTATCATCTTACCTTAACATTTGCCATCACATTAGACATAAAAGTTAGCATCAATTATTTTCATTCATCATATTTTGTACCACGCCGCAAGGCACATTATATCATCATTATAATTTCTTCATCCCATCAAGGTTTCTCATAAGTCTCAACTAAAAGTCATGGTCTAATTCTAATCCTCCTATTTTAGTCCTTATAATTTCTAACTAATTCTAGACTTCCGTTTTCTACTTCTTTAACCCTACTCGCGTCATGTCGGCAACATATAAGTCCACTCATTCATGCTTCCTCATTTACATGGAAAGGCATCCCAATTAATGTAAATCAAGAAACATAAACTCATGGTTATATATTTCCAACACAACACAAGTACTCCTAATTCCAAATTTAACTTTTATTCTCTCATCCTTTTTATACTTCACATTTTCTTATAGACTTGGATCCCTATCATTAACACACTCATTACGGGGATATTTTTATTGCCAAGGATATAGGCAACCCCATTTTCCGATGAAGGCAATACTTTTCATCCCGAAGGATCTTTAACATTCATCCCGAAGGATTCCTTAACATTCATTTACTTGGTCATCCCGAAGGATACCACCTTTAACATTCATCCCGAAGGATCATTAACATTCACTCTTTATCACTTTAGCAATGGATCCAAGTCATAAGCACCTTACATACATTATTATATCCATTTATTTTAGTGAAATGCAAGCGCATAGAGCATATGAGCCTGCTTATTGTAATTACACAATTCTATGTGTTCACCATCCTACATTCTTAATCTGCATTAGTCATTTTCACATCTTTACTTTACCTTTTAGCCTATCCGACTTTCTCCGCATTTAAACCTTACATAGGTTAATTTCATTCTTTCATTAGCATCATTCATTCTTCTTACACGCTTTAAGTCGTTTTTACCTTCTTATCTCGTTTAATTTTTCACATCACCTCCTTTCGCTTAACTCCTCACGCTTTATTATTCAACACTTTCATCATAATAATCACCGCTAATGGGACACATTAGCCGTGATATAATAATTTCCGAACAACATCTTAACCTCATACATACTCATCTCATCTTCTCTTACATTCTTAACTCATCGCATTCTTATTCTTATACCTTATCTCATTTCTTTAATTATTCGTGAATTTAAGCAATCATCGTTCCATCTTGCCTTACCTAGATCATTGCTTTAGCACATTCTTTAACATTACACATTCTATGTGTTCATCACGTTTACCACACCATATTTCATTACATTTTTGCTAACGTACTTAACTCGCCTCATTTCAATCATTAGCACTTAAACCTTACCATCTATCTCATCATCACCTTACCCACACACCTTACTCTAATCCTATAAATTTTACATCATACTTAGCATTTAAGGTGTTCATTTAAATTTTTGCTTCCATCATATCACACCATAATGTCGTTTGTTATTATTATACCTTAATGTTCATACTTAGACCTCATATACCTTATTCTATCATCAACATGTCTCTCTATCAATTTAACACCAATCATTAGCCACTAAGTATAGCGGAACCATACGTTGGTCATCAATACTTTAACTCGCTTACTAACCCGTCTCTAATACTACTTACCATTTCTATTCACATCTTGCTATTGCTATCCTTCTATAACACACGATCTCGTATCGATTACCCATACGTTGATCTCATCCCTTACACACATCTAACCTGTTATAGGTTTGCATCACATACATCTCCTTACCATAAAAATATATACGCCGCTTTTCATCATAAATCATATAGAGCATATTACTTAAACCATCGGTAACTTAAGCATATGCTTAGAACACCTTTATATTATATAAACCTATCATTCATATCATTATCTAACATCTTTAATCCAACATAACTTATTTCTTACATTTGTCGACCATTCACTACATGTTACTTCCAATCAATCGCGTCTAGATCACTAATTATATGTTTCACTACATACTTATTATTCATGCATTTCTTAAACTAGCACTTTCCCATTTCCTTTTCTCCTTGCCCTACACAATCTCAGTTGCACACTTATCACCTTCATTACTTTGACGAAGTCTGTATAATAATTGCCGATTCCATACTCATAATTTAAGCAATCTACAACCCGCGTCTACTCAATACTTCTATAACCATTAAATTCACATCGCAATATTCACGTTACATTTTAGTTATAGCTTAATCTCGTTATTACTATAAGCACTTTCACGTCATAATACTAAAGCATCCATTTTCCGCATTGCTTAAGCTTATACTCAAAGCGTCTACAAGTGGTTTAAGTCTAGGCAATCCTAAAGAAAACCTAATTCACTTAAATCGAAGCTCTGATACCAAGTTGTTACGCCCCCTGCCCGATTAGACCAAAAACGTGAAAATTTTTCGCAAAAAGTACATCCCGAACTGACCCTCACTAAGGTTTACAATTTCGAACCAAAAGGTGGATCCAAGACTGAAATCTTGATCCACACTAAGGACTACAATTTCGAACCAAAAGGTGGATCCAAGACTGAAATCTTGATCCACACTAAGGACTACAATTTCGAACCAAAAGGTTGATCCAAATCTGACGGGTTATGCTTAAAACCCCTTTTGACCCATTTTCACTACATACCACCCATACGACTTCCGTTTTACATCAAACTTGACCAACATCAATAACTTAACATATCAAACATGTTCCAACGACACTTGACCCGTTTACCATCCAAAATGGGTAAAAACACCCTTAATCCAAACACCCCCTTAAACATTGACCGTAAACCATTTAACACACTTGGACACACCGTTGACCACCCAAACTTTATGACGACCTTGACACACAATATACAATTCATAAGAAAGACTCTCGGGGGTACAACCTTGACTCAAGCTCGGTATTCTACCTAGCTCCTAACGCATATTATCTTCCAAACTGCTTATCAAGTCCTTAAGCCATAATCCAAGTCAAGTTATCTTCATCACAATTAACCTACAAAACATTAACAACTAAAAGGGGTAAGCTTACGCTTAGTAAGTAAAACGATAATAACATACCATCATACTTTAATCAAACACATAAGCATCACACATATCCAAACACTTGCTTAGCGGCTCCACTTTCTAATTCTTACATAAACACCTAACATCAACTTACTCTCACAACCAAATTCATCACTTAGATCATATTCATCATAGCACATACGCACATCTCAAGTCTTTTATCACTAACCACAAAACATACCTAACACATATATGTTAGACATCCATATAACACATGCCATCATCATTTTACTTACCTTATGTCCAAGCTAAGCATATCCAAGCATCCATCATCATCCTCATAAACACCCTAAATCATAACATCATACAAACACTTAACACATAACACAATACATCATGAACAAAGGTTATAAAGCCCATCCATCCTACTCATCTTCTTTTCTAAATCATCATATGATCATACCTTGATCATATGATGATTTCCCATCTTAATCATAACTCTTAATCTTATTAGTCATCAAATAGAAATACTTACTTGTGAACGATTATTACTAGGAAGAATCATAAACATGAGAACTTCATCTTCTTCTTCCTAAAACCATCAAGACTCACTTTCTTCCCTCCCTTTTTCTCTCTAGAAGCCGAACCTCACAAACTCTTGAATGATATGGAAAGGTCTAGATAATCCTGGACATTTCTTATCTAAACACAAGTTTGGGCCATTGGCAAGAATGGCCCCTCAAATCCTATTCTTTCTATTTTGGCCACACTACATACCTTAACACTTTTGGTCTATTGCAACTTTAACCCTTGAAGTCTATCTCCTTTCTATTTGTGGCACATAATACTTTCCATAACTTTATAACACATATTTTGACTATCACTTGACTATCGGGTCTTACCACTACGCAACATTTGTTGACTGGCCACTCATATAAGATCTTTATCCATTTTCATCTAGGGTGGGGTCCAAGTACCCGGGAACGGGTCTAACAGAGAGAGAGGAATAAAAAGATAGCTTGTATATATAGAAAGAGAGAGAGAGAGACAAGATAAGATTCTGAGTAAGAGAATATATATGAAAAGGATAAGATTTATTATCATTTAGTGTATTGAGTGTACTCCGTCTCCCGCTGAGTTAAAGTATAAACTCGGCACTTTGGTTGGGTAATTGTGAGAAATATAGTTTTGGAGACGTTTTTATAGATACAATATATAAACGAAACTGTTGATGTCTAATAATGACTATCGAATGTAAACCATTATTGTTGCGGTGTCGGTACGTAAGAAGAGCAATATAACCTCTCGTTAAATGGACAGAGGTGAACCAAAATATTCAGAGAGTAATAATTTCGAAGTAGAGTGAATTATTTAACTTGGGAAGTTACCAGTTAACTGCCGATTACCGTATTTGCTTTTACGTTAAGGTAAAAGTCAAATAGTCAAGAAGTAAAAGTCAAAGTCAACTTTTTTTTTTAAATCAAAGGGTAAAATAGTCATTTTGATGTGTGAAAATTTACGTGTTGCTACGGTATCCACCCCTCAATTGGAACTTCGTCTCGAAGTTCAGCGGGTGTTATCTGTGGACAGTGTGTTCGAGAAAAGGTGGAAGTACTTGCGACGCATCTGGTCTTCACGCTCCCACGTGAATTCGAGTTCTTACTGAAATTCTAGCAAATTTTGGACCATAAGGAAAGGCCAGCTGAAAAACGCTAGAGAACCAAATGTTGTGGCGCCTCCTCGAGTGATTGTTGTGCTAGGGGTTAGAGGTTGTTCTCACAAGGATTTCATGAGTTGTAAATTTAGCAATTTCAAAAGCAAAGAGAGAGTGGTTGATTCGACTCGTTGGTTTGAGAGAATAGAGTTAGCGTTTCCAAATCAGCAACTGTGCTGAAGACTGCAAAGTCAAATATGCCACAAGCATACTTCTGGAGGATGCTTTGTCATAGTGGGATGTTGTTGCACAATCTATTGGTATTGAGTATGCTTTCAAGATTGCTTGGACTATGTTGAAGAAATTATCGATCAAGAATTACTTTGAAATGGGGTGCAAGAAATGGTGGTGAAGTTTTCTTGTTGTGGCGTGATATCACAATTTATATTTGTGGTCTTAAGAGGTGGCAGTAAGGTGCCCAATAATGGTTTCAACCAATGAGAAGTCATGGGGAAAAGTTCATCTAAGAACTTCCACTCGGTATTCAAGAGAACGTAACTTCGTTTGATCACTCACACTAGATGAAACAATTTAGATGTCTTGTAAGCTAGTGGATCATGTTGTACGAGCTTGGTCTGCTCAAGAATTAAATAACGGAAAAAATAATAACAGTAACAAACGGTGTGGGGATGTGGAGAGAGAACATTTCAAGAAACAATGTCTCTAAATAAAGGTCAACAAATGGAAGGAACTCTTGGGAGAGTTTATGTGTAGGTGTCCATGCAAGTTCAAATGAGTTCTTAAGATTTTTACTGAATAATAGAATACTGGAGATTCTCAAGTTTGAGTTCATACTTATGTCATATCGGATACAAATAAGCCTATTTATTTATAATTCATTATTTACATAGAGAAGCGTCCCAAACAATGTAAATAAATAAGTATAAACTTATGGTTCGGCGATTCACAATTTCTTTATTTAAATAAAAAGGCGTCCCAATCCATTCAAATAAAGACATTGTAAATCATCCTACTTAAGAATTTCTGACAAAACACTCATACGCGTGGAAAAGAAAAATAGTCCACACTGGGCTAGAATCATAGACTTTTAACAATGAAAGTTTCGGAAGAGAACTTGATGAATGTCGAGAAAGTTGCTGAACTTCAGCTTTTGTAGATGATGAATCAGTTTGTTCCTTAGAAATTTCATATCTTTGATTTCTACCAAAGAAATCGATAGTTTGTGACAGGTTCCATGTAAAATAATATTACGTAAGATTGTGAAAAGTTTAGAGATCATTGTAATCAATTACAATGTATGAGAAATAATTGAGACCATTGTGCAACACACAATGTTTGAGAAATAAATGAGACCATTGTGCAACTCACAATGTCTGATAAATAAGTGAGACCATTGTGCAACACATAATGTCTGAGAAATATGTGAGACCACTGTTTCGTTTACAGTGTCTAGGGATGTAATATAGACAACTGTAGGACTTACAGTGCCTTGAAAAATAAATGAGATCATTGTATAAATTACAATGTCTGGGTAGTAGGAAAGACCATTGTAATCAATTACAATGTCCTGGGGGAAGTTTCCTAGACCACAAAAGTGTATGAGTTGGTACATGATCAGGGAAGTGTGGTTGTGCCGTAATGCCCTAGAATAGGCATACGCATATGTATTTAGTAATCGAGAGTAGTGTATATATCAATATACTAATGTGTAGCATAAAATACCTAGAAGTCACATAATCTTCTAGAGGATGGAAGGCACGGAGCGTGAAAGGCTATAAAATATTTTCTTGTAAAAGTGGTTATAGTTCATGTCTCAATTAGACCCGTTTCTCTATAACTATAGCTCTGATACCAATCTGTAAGAACCCCAATTTCGTGATACGCAGCGGAATTCAAACTGGGTGTTACTTCATGGTATAACAGTTATAATGATAGAAAACGATCTCTAGTTGAGTCGTTTTAAAAGATTTACCATTCGAATATCAGAGTTTACAAATTAGGTCCTAGTAGTTGAAAGATTTACAAAATAAGCTTTCGAATGATAATAAAATTTTATAGCCCTTTTTGTGTATCCTTGCTCCTCCGTGCCATCCTCGTTCATTATGGGCCTGAGATAAACATGCTAAAAGTGTCAACACAAAGGTTGGTGAGTTCATAGAGTTTGTAAATAAACAGTTGATTCCAATAGTTTCAAGTGTGAGATGATAATTGTAATAAATACAAGTATTGATGAAATAAGTAGTGGGTTACGTTGTTATACACCTATAGTTTGTTTGTTTGCCCTAACCGGGTCAACACAAAAGTAGTTCGTTTGTTTGCCCTAACTGGGTCAAAGATTGAGTGAATCCATAGGATTTGTATGCTAATAAGTTGAACACAAGTTGTGATTGCCTGTGAATTACAATCTTTGTTTTAAATGGTGATATTGCAGTTGGATATATTTCCCTAAGTCTCATGACACACAAACGTTAATAGTGCACCGTGAAATGGTGGTGAACACACCAAAATAATGGTGTGAGTTATGGCCCTCTTGTAGGAGATTGCCATCTTCCTATTTCCTTCAAATATAGTGCATTGCGACTAATCCGACTAGCAACTATGGCTATCCGTCAGGCATTAGTGGAATAGGCAGTCAGCCTCCAATAGATCTATTCACTATATTCGCGTTCACTCGCAAGTGATTAATGGTTCATGATGTGAGGGGCTTTTGGCAATAGTGTAACTTAGGCAATATAAAACGGGTGTTGCAAAAAGAAAATGCTTGTGTTCTATTTTGTAGCATGTATCTCCATAGGAGATAGAAAAACGTATAAAAGTGGGTGTATGAACTCATGGTAATTCGTAAAAATGTAGAGTACTTGTGTAAGTGTAAACAAGAATTATATTTCAATAACCGAATAGAGTGTGTCATCATTTGAGTACAATTTTTAAGGTAAACGAGTAAATTTGTAAGTAGAACGAGCATGTATCTCCCCCAAAGAGTTCAAAATAAGTGAAAGAAGGGGCTATGACTCACCTTGGAATGTAGTGACGTAAGTAACACAATGGAGCCAAGGAGTATGGCAGAACAGTGTAAACATATATAGCTCAAAGAATACGGAATCGTCATAACCTAATGAATATAAGCTTGTCTCAAAAATATGGCAAGCGGAAAGTAATCGATACGTACAAGTTTCAAAAGATAGAGTGTTATAGTTTCGTGGAATATTTGTATCAATGTTTGTAAAATTTTAGTATCTCATTTCGTGTGGTGGTATGAAGTCATAGACTCAGACAAAACACACGCCAAAGCATAAATCATATAGCATAATAAGTATGAAAGGTAAAATAAGCACCTAAGAATCAAATAGCAAATAAGCGAGAGATAGATAGACCGGTTAAGTTTTTATATGACTTCTACATTGTATCTAAATGTGATTTGAGTCATCAATATAATTCGTGATCGTTAATATTTGTTTACCAGTTTATATTATCAAGTCCAATATTTTTCAGTTCGATAGTCCAGTATATGTTCAAGTTCATCACGTGTCCATTATAATGTAGTCCAATGTTTGCCGATATGTCTTAGTCCATAACTCTAGTCACAATTCAACTTGTTTTAGTCCGTTAAGTATTGAACATTCCGACTCCAATCCATAGTCCAACATAGAAACTAAACATGCATGCTACAATTAATTTATAACATATAAGTTACAAATAATCCGTAACATATTAGATACAAAAATTATCCGAGAACCATATCAAAATCAAATAAGCCTTATGCTTAATAATAAGCTAGAAAATGAAATGAACTAGAATAATCAAACGACCCGTTAGTGGGTTCGAACCCTTGACCATATATCATATACACCAAACGCACCCCTTCTGGTGGTCTCGGTGGTGAGCCACAACAAACAAGCACACCCTTCAGGTGGTTATATACCGAGACAATAATAAACAAAATAAGCCACAACTAATTAAGCTAATTTGACTACTTAACATATAAACCAAATAACTCCATAAATAAGCAGTTCCAAAACCATCTGACCCATCACGGGTCTAGGCTTGAAACCCACTTGGGTTTAGACCCGACCCGACATCAAAATAAATCAATCAAACGCCTCTTGAATAATATTATACCACACGAATGATTATCAAACGTTTTTAATTCCAACGATTTCACATAACCCTTTTTATGGGGTTATATGAATCGATTTTTATTTAAAACCTTTTATACGATTCATCTGTTCATTTAGATTAAATAGAAAAGATGAAGAGATCAATGATTTGACGAGCTGTGAGATGTTACCTACAAGAAAAACACGAGTTGGGATCGGTTAGAGATGGATTCGACTCAAAGCACGCCACAAAACCCCAAGGTCCCACTTCCAAACCCTCGATCTACATATGGCTCGACCCAACAACGGATGAGGATTGATGGAGTGGTGGCGGTGTGGCGGCTGGTGGTGGATGTCGACGGTGGTGATGTTGCTGTGGCTGTGTATAGTGAGAGAGAGGAATAAGAAGATAGGTCGTATATATAGAAAGAGAGAGAGACAAGATAAGATTATGAGTAAGAGAATATATATGAAAATGATAAGATTTATTATCATTTAGTGTATTGAGTGTACTTCGTCTCCCACTGAGTTAAAGTATAAACTTGGCACTTTGGTTGGGTAATTGTGAGAAATATAGTTTTGGAGACGTTTTTATAGAAACAATATATAAACGAAACTGTTGATGTCTAATAATGACTATCGAATGTAAACCATTATTGTTGCGGTGTCGGTACGTAAGAAGAGCATTATAACCTCTCGTTAAATGGACAGAGGTGAACGAAAATATTCAGAGAGTAATAATTTCGAAGTAGAGTGAATTATTTAACTTGGGAAGTTACCAGTTAACTGCCGATTACCGTATTTGCTTTTACTTTAAGGTAAAAGTCAAATAGTCAAGAAGTAAAAGTCAAAGTCAACTTTTTTTTAAAAAAATCAAAGGGTAAAATAGTCATTTTGATGTGTGAAAATTTACGGGTTGCTACAATAATAATGATGAATCATTAAAAGGTTTTTTCAGGAGACCTTACTCGAGTTGTACTAGAGGCATCGAAGTGTTGCTAGACGCTAACCGATATGATAACACTATTAAAATATGTCCAAGTGAGAGTTGTTAGTTTTGTGGACATAATTTATTAGTTGTGTGTTATGATCAAATTCGAGACTACGGGATTGCACACTTTACGTATGAGAATCGATGTTAAATAATTAATATATAAATAGTTATATTTAATTATTAAATCACAAATATTTATATGGTCGAACAAGGAAAAATGAGGGAGTTGAGTATCGAGTTTTGGAACTTGAGGAGGTGTTAGACTCAAACTTGGAGAGCAAGTTTGGAGCATATATAAACCCCTCATTAGCTCTTATTATTGAATGAGAGAATATAAAAATACGACAAACAACCCTTACTAGTATATATGTATCGTACAGTATATACCATGCCATGCATCGTACAGTATCAACATCATATACATGCCATGCATGCAAATACCATTGCATGTCATGTGCATGCATGATTTTCATCCTTTACTTTCTTCTTGAATTAAAGATCGACTGTTAATAAATAAAAGGGTTCGACCCGTTTTATTTTATACAAAGCAAAACCTTGTTTGTTGTATGTTTTATTTGTGATTCAAGAACTAGCATTTACATCGAATCGCTAATAGTACGTGTGTACAAGAATGTGGTATTAACTCACTATAGTTAATATCTTGGATTGAATTACAAAACGGTAAGGGGTAATTCGTTAATCCACTTATAAACCCTAATTAGGGTTCTTGATCTCCATTGAAGAATACTTGAAGTTAATTCTTGTTTAGCTAGAATCAAAGGTACGTTTACTTTATTATTTGGTTAATTAATTTACATGTTATTGATTCTTACGCTTCCGCAATACTTTGATGTTATGTGTTTAATTTATGATTGTCATGTTATTAAATTCCAACACGTAAAATATTGTTCATGTTCATTCATTTAATAAATAAACGAACATTTTACTGAACGCTCAGCTCATTTACAGCCCTAAGCGTTAGTGGTAACGAGCACACCCTCATGATTATAGACCGATATTCTAAATACACGTGGGTATGGTTGGTATTTGGGTTAGTAGAACATTGGCTAAAGTACATTAAAACACTCGGGACCCCAGTTTACAACTTATAGATCGAGTTGAGAGCTCTTTATCCTTTGAGCAACTTAAAGCAACTGTGAGTGCTACGAATCCTCGTGAACTCGTGGTCAAGAATGTCGGGCAAAGGATAATGCTACATGCTACAACTATGCAGCAACTAGCATAGAAGAGGCTTGCTTTATACTCCGTAGAAGATGGTGGAATAGCTTCAGCTTAGATTCGCATTCTAACGAGAACCTTTAAAATTTTATAGAACAATAGTTTTAGGCGGGACTGTGGGAATGTCTGCTGTAACGTGGAACAAAAAAATCAGCAAAACATAGACCACACCCTTACTATTTTAGATATCTACAATGGCCATAGCATGTTACAAAACCCCCAAAAGACATTATATCATTCTACAGCCCTCCGATAAAAACAAAAACAAGACTAGTCACTAGAATTAACCACACATAGATGACGTTTTCCTTTTATGATTTTTTCTTCTTGCTGCTGCTACATGGAGTTGTTATTATATTCAGTTTTTTGCCCTTTGAACTCTTACCTTTTTTGCCCAAATCATCACCAGAGTCGTCATCGTCACTTCCATCTCCAAACTTCTTATTGTTTTTCCTATCACAGAGAATGATTCTCTTCTCTTCCTTCTCTTGCACTATCTCTGACTTATCCCTTGGCCTCCAAATGAATATTGACCTAAAAGAAGTCAAATAATTAGTTAAGATGGATAATCAAACAGTAAAATGAAAATATCCTAATTACACCTTTTAAGTTTCGGCAAGTGATATCCACACTCGTCTCACAATACAAGTATCGAAACTTTTCACATGAATGTCCTTTTTGACCATTTTATGTAGTAATCTCTTGAATGTTAGAATTTGAAAAAACAGCATACACACGTTATTTTTTTAAACTTATCTACTTGTGGATCCAAAAACAGAAAGTGGTATTCAAGAAAGGCGAAAGAACTAACCTTGAACTACCAGATGCCAGGACATCATCACGTGGATGCAATTTGTTAACCGGACTGATTGTGGTTATGTTTGGGTCCATGACCTCAGCAACCAGTTGACCCGTGCTAATATCTATAAAATCGATAGGATGCAAAGCAGCTCCATTATAGTTTTCACTTATATAGCGCCCAACAACGACAAGGGACTCTGATGGATCCTGCATATAAAAAAAATCTTTAATAAGTCTCCTCATTTTAATGGTGAATACTGATTGAAAATGGCAAGATGTGTGAATCAGGCAGATTGGTAATGAGTCAAAACAAGTTATGGTTGAGACACGCCATTTTGAAACACGTGGCGAAACGTGCTGAGTCAAACTGGCTGACCACGCAAAAAAAATTTTGTCCATATTTTGATTAAATATAATGTACAGAAATTCACATGTTAACTATGATACTATAATGATTAAAATCGTTGTTCTTTTGAAAGTTATAAGCATAAGAATAGAATTTGGGCGACATTCAAGTCGGCCATGCACCCCTCGAACCCCCTCTGTCAGCCCCTGCGTATATTAATTCAACCGGTTCCCTGTTTAGCTTAATTTTCTAATTTGACCAGTTTGAAATAAAACACAGCCCAAGCAACCCATTCATAAGCAAATGATTCAAAATTGACCCCTCTGACAAAGAACATATGGTATTCTCCGCGCATAAAGAAGTTTAGAATAAAAGATAAAATATGATAAAAAGATCACCTTTGGGTCCCACTCAGCTCGAAATGGAGTCAAGTGCCGATTAAAATCATGGCTGTGAACAATTTCTCGGCTTGGATTGCCCAAGTTGCCAAATATAGAGTCCCACACACGGATTCGGTTATCGATTGATGTGGTAATTATTTTGCTTCCACTTAAAGGAGAAAAATAAGCAGAGTTAACCACCCGTTTGTGTGGAAGCTCATGAAGACAAGATTCAGCTTCCAAACGACGCATATCCCATATACGAGCCTAAGATTCATAAACATACAATATATTAAAACATAAGCTGATTGAAGCCATCAAGTAAAAACAGGCAAAAAGAAAAAGGAAAGTTTACAAAGTGATCATTTCCACAGCTCAACAGAAGATCTGGTTGAAGAGGGTTGCAATGAAGTCCCACAACTTTGGTTCCTTTCTTATGGATCAGAAATGAATCCCCTTTTTTAGGATCAGATCGCACATCCACCCTACATTTTAAATGAAATGTAGATGAATTAGACATGCCTACTAGGTATTACCAATTTTTGTTTGATAACCATAAAGAAAGCAAGAGCGAAAGGGCGGGCAACGTACAAGTGTAAGTATCCAAAACTATCTGCAACTAGCACAAGATTTTTCTCTGTATTCAACTCCATTCCATACAGCATTCTCCAACTTTTACCACCCTATAAACACCACATATAATTTTAATAAAGAAAACTAGATCATACTTTGAGATTAATGACTATTCACTATTCACACACAAAAAAAGTGAAATTTTAACAAATACCTGCCACCCGTTAGGATTAAGGTTCATTATCGACGTCGAGAGACCAGTCTCCAAGTCAGTGGAACTAACGGTTCCATCTGAAGATGCTGAATAAACTGTTCCATCATTTGCAGGACTAAACCTGCATATATAATCATATCAAGTATGATATGAGAAAGGGTGCATAGTCATTCACTACCTATAATACATTATACATGTAGTAACATATCCGCTAGGAACAACTTCAAAAAGTTAGATGTGGCATGTGTGTTTCGCAAATTACTATGTGACATTATATAAATATTATATAACCAGAATCAGATAATCAGTTGTAATAGAACAGATTGTAAAAATAATATTTGGATGTGGTTCCGTTTGAGATAACTGCAGAGTTCATAGTCGATAAACCTCAATTATTTAATAAACTTATAGATAAAGCGACTAACAATGGCAATTAAATGATGAAATGAGGTATATTTTGTGAAATAGTAGTATGAAAAAGTAGAATGAAATTGTTTCGGCTATATTACAAAACTGATTAAATGGCCTCACATAGTCATATAATCAGAAGCAAGACCTACCCAAACATTATCCAAACATTATCCAAACATTAGATCTGATTATTGCGAATAATAAGATAATTAGTTCCAAAACTCGAACTCAAACACCTCTTAAGGTATTAACTTACTTCATATTGTTAAGTAGGCAGCTGTGAATGTTCCCATACACGGTCTTCTCATACACCTTGCTAAAGTCCCATACTCCTAGTTGTCCTTTCTTTAGTGAGAAGAAAACATGGAATAAGAGCAAGAACAATAAACTATACGAAGAAGACTAAAACAAATTTGGCCTCATAACAGCTTGGATGGAGAATAACCTTGTCTCCTGATAAGAGAATGTTGTTATTAGTTGGATGGAATTCTAAGCACGTAATTCGTCTACTATGGTATCTGATCACTGCACAATTCACTTCATCTGGGATCACAAATGCCGGTTTTATCTATTGTGAATCATTTAGCAAAGATTGGCACAACAAAAAGCGAAATAAGTTAGACAAGTAACCAATGTCTATGGTCAATGAAAATAAATAAATTCCTCAAACAAGAAGCTTACTGAAGGAACTCTAGGGCGCATTTGACGTTCAAATACATAATCCAAAGAGTTATTTGTACGTTTACGTGAAGCTGGAATAACACCAAACTCCATAGCCGCTCGGTGAGGACAATCGACGGTAGTGTGACCTTCAGCATTAATATACAAGATAAAGAAAACGCATCAGCTAGCATTAGAGGGGAAAAAACCCTCTGGTTAGCTATCTGATTAATGAGACATATAACACTACATAAATCAGAATGCTACAACAAAATTGACCATCAAAAGGTCTGAAATAATACCTATTAACCCCTTATTTATCTCAATTTAAGAGACTAATCCCATTTCGTGAAAGCCCATTTTAACAGGAATGTAATTAGCTTATATTCTTTATTAATCACTCAAATACTCAGACCTTGTCAAACAGTTAAAGCATCTGACTATGAACACATCAGATACCACAAGTCCACAAGTATGTCCAAACAGTATCTCCTACGAACTATATCATTACAACCAAATCATTTTCAAATTGCACGTTGGAAAGGCAAAATCATCCATAAATCAAAAACGGACCCACACACATTCATCCAAAAATGAGTCATTCTTCAATTATTGAAGAAAGGGAATCATCAGTAGATTCTTGTAACTTCTATACTCAAATTAGAGATATATCTTCATTCATTATCATTACAAATCTCATTCATACACAGCTAACTAGTGTCTAGCTTAAAATAAATAAGAAAAATACCAGGCAATTTGCAGAGGAAACATGGTTTCATAGGGCAATCGATGTAAGTAGCTCCTTGAAAACCTGCTTGGTGACCGGTTTTCTTACATACCTAAAACACACGTCACATCACATTAACACATTAATACACGGGCCAAGTGGTCACCTACAACGAAATGTAGCATATTACACATATCATATAGCACTAATGTCACAAAACAAAATGTTAGCTACATTAAAAAACCTCCTGACCTTCTAATGTGGGTTAACTTGTTGGAAATTTATCCAAGTAACTACCTTTTTTGGCACATTAATACTTTATGTATCACCACACCAGCTTAACACGTGCCCCGTAATCATGTTAAATAGTAGCTATTTTGTTAACTTGATCATCTAATCGCCAGTTTCTTGCTTATGTGGCATTTGTTTTTGTAATAATGCTGCGTATCTTGAAAATTACCCAAGGAGCCCATTTCAAAAATGTATAGTTACTAAGAAGCAGTTCAATTGTTTGGCAAAAAACGGTTTCTTTGCTTAATTTACACTGATATAAGCACTTAAGATTATCCAATCCCAAATACTCCCTTACTATGGATTACTTTGTTCCCCTTCTCTACTTTTCTCTCACCAGAAAATGAAACATGTAACACCTTCTAAACGGGTTTTCCAAGTTCTTAACTCTTTCATAGAGAAGAAAACCCTTCCATTCTCAAGAAAACCAAAAATGAAAAAGTGAAAAAAATTATGTGCAACTAGACGCAACCTAAGGGTGCGTTTAGTTTGAGAAAAAAATTGTTAATTTTCTATTTTCATATTTGTAAAAAAGAGGAGGGGTTTTAATTTTCCACAAAACAATGAAAACGTGTGCATATGACATTGTTTTCGGATAATTACCTCAAATATATCTAACTTGTCACTTTTTCTAATTTTATATATATAGCCTTCTTTATTTTTTTGCTATTATGTACCCCAAACTTTTAAATTTCTTTCCTCTTCTATTGTAGCATATGAACTCGGTAGCAATAGTAATAGAAGCTATCAATCTCAGCCTCTCCGGGGAGTCGTGTGTATTTTGTACATGTAAAATGACCATTTTACCCTTATATTTTGTAACCACTCTATTGAGTGGTCAAGGGTAAAATGGTCATTTTAAATGTACAAAATACGCACGTGGGGTGTTTGTTTAAGCTTATATGTGTTTCGGCTTATATTTCATAAGCTCTAATTTTCTGGCTTATTTTGAGATTTGTGGGCTTATATAAGTTTATTATAATATGATAAACTTATATAAGGCCAAAAGTCTTCAAATAAGCCGGAAAATTGAAGCTTATGAAATAGAGAACGCTGAAATCAAATAAGGTCATAAGTCGACATATAAAGCTTAAACAAACACCCCCGAAACAAGGAAAACAAAAAAAATAGAATTTGATGGAAACATTTTATTTGAAAACAATCTCTATTTCTCTTATTTTGTAAGAGATATTTTGTGGAAAACGAAGGTATTTCCTTTTAATTAAACACACCCTATAAGTATCCTAGTTTAAATTTTCTTTCAATTAATGTATAATTACAACACTAAACAATAAAAACCAAAAAACCCAAACTTATAAAAATTAATTAAACAAACATATCTAGGGCACTTAATTAATTGTTACTACCTTACAAACTTTTTTAAGACTAATAGTAATAGGCGCTTTTCCTTTCACATCACTTTTCTTATCAGAACCCTCATTTTCCACTTCTTCTTCATCAGCAGACTCAACGACGTCGTTTTCAACTTCTTCATCATCAGAGCTTTCATCAGTATCTGTATCTCTCTCAATAACTACTTTCGGAAACAGCGTTCTTCTTGCACGTCCCGTCATTTTTCTCAGTGATCAGTTTTGTGTGTGTTTTTTAGTGTGTGAAATGTGAAGGGGAGTGGCTAGGGGTATGTGAACCGACTAGGGGTAACTAAGAAGTGGCGGGAGATGACGTGGTTTCTTATTGGCCGTGGTTACGGTGTGGCTTTTTAGGGATGGTTTTGGGGTTTGAAAATGGGCTAAAAGGTGGGTGACTAAGATGAAGAAGGCCTTTGTGATAACCGGACTTTTAGAAACATCGGCTACGGTTTGCGATCTATTTCAAAGTGGTATAAAATTAAAAAGTGTAGAAATCCATTTATATTGTGACACGTGTCCTTCATTCTAATTTAAATTATACGTAAAATCCGATTAGAGGTAATATGGTCTTTTGACTCATTTTTTTCCACCTCAAATTTCAAACGCATGTATCTCTTAAACGATAAACTTTAAAAAAAAAAACCAATTTCACCATAATTTTTAAAATTTAATCCTATTTGATTTGGTATAAATCTTGTTAAATATTTCGAACTTTTTTTTTACATATCAAATAGGTCTTTGTTTTCTTATTTTTTTTTTGTCATTTTCGGCCCTATTTTTTACCCTCATAAATGCCGAATCATGAAAAACTTAAAACATGAAAGTTATAGATTTTCATTCACTCTTTACCCAAAAATTTGAATCACTCAAATCCGAAATGATATGACTGAGATATTACACGTTAAAAATAGTGTTTTAGTTATATTTGTTTCACACAAAGTGTTTGATGAAATGTTTAGCTTAGATTTTTAGTGTTAAAATTGCGATAATTGCATTAATTTTTGCACCACTATTCATCATTAATCATTTTATTAATATAAGATTTAAAAAATGATTTTTTTAATTATCTTTTCATTCCTTAATAATCAATTTTATTTCCTTAATAAGCAATTTTATTATCTGTTCATCAGTTTATTTAGTTTAGTATATCAGTTAATGAAGAAGTTTTTTTTTATATAACTTGTTCATCAATTTTATTAATGAGCAACTGTATTAGATGAGCTAATGGTTGAACAAATCTTAGCTTAACTGATATACTAAACACAAATAGTTCTCGTATGTCCATATTCCAAGGAGAGGACTGTAATTCGATATGATAATCAATTCACTGAGGTCAGAAATAGTTATGTGATACTGTGGTAGCTACTCCTATACTGATTATCATATACTCTGGTTTCGCTATGTCCACACACTAGAAATAGAAACAGTTTTTCTGTGACTTGACATATACAATAATCATGTAACTGAAACAAGTGTATTTTGCATCTACTCCTAAGTTAATCATCCAAAATTGATCATTTGACCTATAGTTAACCATATAATTCAAAACAGTTTCACTATATCCAAATGCTAGAAACTGATCATTGTTCTCAAGATGTAGTCACGCAACGCCAAACATTTATATTTAAACCAAAATATTCATCAATTTACATCATATGTTTTAGAAATCTAAAGCTATTTAACAAAAGTAACCAAATATTCCAGACTACTTATCCAAACCAATCACATATTCCAAACATTGTTTACGAACAAAAGTACTAGGAACTAGGAACAACTAGGAACAAAGAACAATTTCAAGATCGAAGCATTCGTTGAAATGTTTTGTAATCGCACGATCTGAGTTTTGTTGGAGCGCTCTCTTTGTCTTCAGATGTAAACCTTGGTGAATATGTTATCATCAAAGGATTAGCTTCTTTTACACCTATAAAACATGATGAATAATAACAAACTATTACCGAACTTAACAATTTTTTATGATAAAAAACTGATTAACAAAATGTTGGGAACACATTTCACATGTAATCAAGCCTTAGTCATATTATTGTACAAGGTTGCTTAATATAAGGCCTTTATGTTTGTATCAATGTCACGGCCCTATTAGAAGGCTTATGGGCCGTGACTTAGAGCTTTGTTTCTAGAAGCATTAGGCAAAGTGTTGCCCTAATGCGCGCCTATAAATAGACATGTAATATAACTCTTATGTTTGTTGGTTTTATTCACTAATGCAAAGGAACCTTTGATACTCTATCGTGTGAATTCAAATTCGACCACTCTCCTTTCTCTTCTCTCTTTCTCTCATCTCTTACGTGCTTATATTACTTGTATTATGCTTATTATAGAAACATAACAAGTGGTATCATTCGCTAGAAGATAATTGAGTTGCATGATTTGTTTAGTTCGTAGCTTATCATTTCTTACGGTTTGGTTTTGTAGTTTATTTATGACAAAATCTCATTTCTAGCACTTATTCTTCACACTTATAAAGTGTTAAGATCTCTATAGTGTTTAGAAGTTTGATTTATAATCAAAAGTTTAGATCTTTTTCGATTTACACTAGATTTACATTCAGTTTACTTAGTTGCACCTCATCGAAATTGCTCAAATTTCGTTTAACACATTAAAGCTTGAAACTTTCTTATTATTTAAGTGTTTTTAAACGTTTTGATCCGAAGAGATTCAGTTTAAACATCGTTTTTTATTGGAAAAAAGTGTTTTGATTAAACTGTGTTTCTATCGAAATTGGATAAAAGGGTTTATCGGAATTCATTAAGAGGGTTTATCGGAATTGAAGATTAGGGTTTATCGGAATTGGAACAAAAAAGTTTATCGGATTTGACGACCAAAGGCTTATCGGAATTGTATACTCAGTAGATTCCTTGCTTGTACAAGCTTGTGAAAATACTTCGACTTTGAGAAAATCTCCTATCTTGTATAAGTTAGTGAGAAATCATCGGAATTGCCAAGTTCTTTCGCAATTTAGATAAGTTATCAAAATTGCAAAGTTCTGTCGCAATTGCAAAGTCCATCGCAATTCCCAAGATCCATCGAAATTGATTAGTCCATCGGAATTCAGCTACTTTTGTCGGAATTGGATAAATCCATCGGAATCGTAAGTTTCATCGGAATTCAGATAATCCATCGCAATTCAGTGAACTCGTCGCAATTGGCAACTGTGAACAGTGTTTGTCGGAATTGAATGTGAACAGTGTTTGTCGGAATTGAAAATGAACAGTAAACATCTTAATTCATACTTAACCAAAACCAAACTTTATAACTCACAACACACTTCTCAATTGTCTATAAGATCCATAAGAACACAAGTTACTTCTACAGAATGTCTCAACCACCGAACTACAACTACTTTTACAATCAACAACAGCAGTATCATCAGCAACAACAATATCCTCAACAACCACAGTATCCTCAATAACAACTATTTATGCAACAACATCAATTTTTCCCACAACAACCAATGCAGTCCTACCCACTTCCAGCAAAACAACCACACTGGTTTGATCAGATGTGTGAAGCCATAAGTAGTCAACAATCAAGACATGAGGTTGGATCATTAGACACACCTCCTATGCTCACTTCGGGTAACTATGTTCAATGGGCAAGTCGATTCTTACAGTTCATCGAACTCAAGAAACCGCATGGCAAATACATGAAAAAGGCTATCATTGAAGGACCATTCCAAATGCCAACTACAACGGTTCCTGGAGATCCAAATGCTATTCCTCCAAGAGAAGCAACTGTGACCCCTATTCCTGATGCTCAGCTTACAGCAGAACAAATACTTCATTGTGATGCCAATGAACTTGCAATGTCCTACATTTTTCAGGGAATTCCTAATCCAATCTTCAGAAGTATTGATGCTCAGAAAACTGCCAAGGACATGTGGGAACACGTTCATCTTCTAATGGAAAGGCACTGAACTGAACCAAGAAGATATGGAATCAAAACTCTATCTCGAATACACAATGTTCATGATTGAAGCAGGAGAATCACTAGAGTCTTACTACCATCGGTTAACCAACATCATAAATGACTTGGACAGACACAACATTGTTTTACCCAGGATTGCAGTCAACATAAAGTTCCTCAGTTGTCTTGGTCCAGATTGGCAGAAATATGTCACCTTTGTTCGTCAAGCAAAAAATCTACACAACGCATCTTATGGGTTGTTGTATGATTACTTGAAGCACCATCAGTCAGAAGTTGACAAAAATCGAGCTGCTCGTGGTAGTTATTCACCGTCTTCAACTCCAAATTCAATAGCATTAATAGCTCAATCTCACTTTGCTCCACCTCCACAGTCAAACCAGGCTTTTGTCCAACAACAACATCACTTTGCTTATCCTCAACAAACCTCATCGACTCAACTCATTCCATATGAACCAACACCTCAATCAACTGAGAATCAACTTGTTGAATGAAGGATTTGCATTAATTGCTCGGGCATTTAGCAAATTCTCCAACAAATCCAATAATCGTCTTCGCACTTCATCTAATACAAGGAATCAAGCTGTTGTACAAGATGGTCGAGTTGAAATTCAAAATCGTGCTTATGGAAGGAATGGATCAGGAGGTTACATGGGAAATACAGGAATTGGACAAAGGTTTAATGCAGCAAGTGGCAGTAGGAACAATGCTGGTGCTCCACAGAGAAGGGCTGAAATAGTTGAGACTGGGAATCAAGGGATTGGAAATACAATGGTTAGATGTTACAACTGCAATGGTAAAGGTCATTTGGCTAGTGCATGTCCCAAACCTAGAACAAGAGGCAGTGAGTACCACAAGCAGTCACTACTTCTTGCTCTCAAGGATGAATCTGGAGGCACTCTCACTGAAAAAGAGAACTACTTCATGGCAAGTGCATGTTCTGATGATGAAATGGAAGACTTGGAAGCAAATGCAGTTGTGATGCTTATGGCCAACATGCAGGAATTGCACATGAGTGACACAGGCCCAGTATATGATACTGACGGTCTGTCTCAGGTACCTGATTTAACATGTCTAATACATGAAATTGTATCACCTGCATCAGACAATGAGCAAGTTGTTCAACATGATTCATTATTATCGTCTCAAGAAGATGAACAAATGAACAAAGTGGTTACATTTGATGATGATCAAATTAACACAGTTGTTACATTTTATGATCCAATTAATGACGATAACAATGATCAATTTGAACAAAATGATCTTTTGCCCGGTCCAGATCCAGAACTCATGACCTTGCTATTGACCACCCAAACCCAGTTAGACTCACAAAAATCCCTGATGAGTGTGTAAATACTCATCATTTTAAACCCATAAAAGACACAAAAATAACCAAAAATGCCCAATTTATACTGCAGATATCCTTGGTTTGTGTTTTTATGTATTTCAGGTACAAAGGATTGAAAACGGAGCGAAAACGGACATTTTTGGATCTTCTCGACAATATTGGTGCATTTGATCATGTGAAGACAGAGTCAAAGTCAAACCCAGGGTTTAGCATTGGATTGAGCTTGGAAAACCGAACCCGACACCAAAACCTATTTTTTTACCATTTACCTTAACCCTAATTACCTAAAACTAATAAATCCCAAAAAAAACCAAATCCTAATTAAATCCTAAACCCAACCCGTACCTTTTAAGTTAATAAAAGCCAGGTCAAACGGTCAACCCTCAGTCTTCCCTTCTCTCACCTTTTGCCCGCCAAAAGCACTCCTAACACCATCATCACCTCTACCTCTGCTATTATCACTGCCATACTCCACCTTCCCCCTCCTAGACACTCCACCCCACTCCAAGCCAAAAATACTTCACGAGATACCATGCCATGTCATCAATCCGTGTGTACATTTGGGCGCCAAAACGAATGAAGGGCTGAGATCATTCCAATTCAATCCAATGGGTGGGATTTAATCCCAAGAAGCACAAGAAGTATCCAAGGCTGTTTTCTCTCACAGAACTAGCACAAAAGGATGAAAACCCCTAGTTTAGTTTTTAGTATAAATAGGTCGTTTGTAGCCATTATAAGGCAGGTTTTTATTTAGCTAAAATTAAGGTACTTGTATTGTTAGCTTATTGTTATCGTTTTTCCTTTTCATTTTCCAGTATTGTAATTCAGTTTTAATTAAATTTGAAGTTTTTCTTACTTGGTCAACCAAAGTCAAAGTTACTGTGCTACTGCTTATTGTGTGCTTATTGGTGTTTTCTATGCTTATTTACTTTAGTTGAAGTTAATGAATGCTAGTTTGATAGATTGTATTAGTTAAATCTCATTTTTCTCTTAAAAACTAAAAATCCCATAAATCAGTCAAATTTAGCCCAGCTTATTTAAGTGCTTAATTTCAGTTAAAATTTGCTTTTTAGAACTTAACTCAGCTTAATGCAAGCTTGTCATCTCAAGTTTTGGATTTAAACCATCTGTTTTAGTGTGAAATCTCACCTCAGTCCCATAAGGGAGTGTTTGGGATTAAGCTTATTTTTTTGGCCAAAAAGCTGACCACTGTTCACATGCCATTTTCCTAAGTTTGCTTGGGCTTTTGTGAGTCTGTATAAGCAGTTTTTAAATGCCCTTGAGATAATTTGACCCTTTTGAAGCTTTCTAGTAGGGTAGAAAAAAACTTGGATTTTAACTGCTTCTTATAAGTCCTCCAATAAGCTGAGCTCATTTTGACCAACTTTTAGAACTTTTGAGTCCCTTGTAGTTACTAAGGTGAGAAAACAAAGTTTGGCACATTTCCTAGTGTTGCATGATCTGAGTTTCCACAAAACTAAAACCTGCACATTTTTTTTTGGATTTTGTCCCTTTTTCAGCCCTGGTTGTTTAATTTTCATAAGCTCACTATAAGCTCAGTAATTCTAAAAATTGGCATACTTGAATTTGGGTTGCTTGTCTTCCATTATCTATTTTTTTTAGATTTTTAAGAATTTTTGTTGAGTGCTTTTTGATGTCTTGAAAAAGGGCATTTTTGCCCTGCACCTTAGTGTGACAGCAGACTCATTTGCTTATTTGGTTTGAACCATAGCTTATTTGCTTGTTCTCTTGGCTTATTCTGAGAATGTTGGTACATTTAGATGATATTTAGTTCCCTCAGCTTATTTCTTAGCTCCTTTAGCTTATTAGATTTGCTTTCAGCTTTTTTATGCCTTTTGTTTGATTTTGGGCTTGTTAAGTCCACTGATCAGTTTAGTAAGGTGTTTCTCAGCTTATTTTTAAGTTTTAAAAAGTTTGTCAGTTTTCATAATAGCTTATTTTCACTTATTGAATCAGTTTCCAAAAAAAAAATAATAATAATAAAGAAAAAAAAATAAAAGGAAAAGTGGGGTGTGAGTGGAATCGAACCTGGGACCTTCAGCTCAAACACACAACACCCCAACCATATGCACCAAGTTCTGCTTGGTGTATTTTCTTACTTTTTTTGTTTGTAAACTAGTCTATGTCCATTTAGCTTAAACTGCTTATCCGCTTATTTCGTTGCTTATTTCAGCAGCTTTTTCAGTTCCAATAATTTTCCAAGATTAGTATTAGCCTAATTTATTTTCTGGTAATTTTTTAGAATTTTTACTGTTCAATTGCTATTTTTCCTAATTTAATTAGTTTAAAACAATTTTTAATTCATAATAAAAAATATAAAAGTCAAAAAAATATAATTCTTTTTTTTTAATTTTCTTTTATCATTTAGGACTTAGGAAAATTAATTTGGCATCCCTAGGGTTAATATTTCTTAGATTTCATGTTTTAGTCTCGCGTTTTCCCGGTTTTTAATTACGTTATTTGTTTTCTTTGCGTTTTGCTTATATATGCTTTGTAGATTTATATGTATAAGTTTCCCTTAGCCTATTTATGCTTCCCGTAGTTGTAGGTTATTTAAATTTCATCAAAATCCAAAAATCTCTCCATTTTCATATTTCAAACACGATTCACAAACCCGATCTCACAAATTCCATTCATCCTTCATCGGGGATAACGAACCGGGTTACACATACTTCACTTGTGTTTCCTTGGAGAAAAATATGTGTTGATTTCATCGGATCAATTTTTGGCGCCGCTGCCGGGGAAGGTTGTAGCGAATTTTAAAATCTCGTTTGTCGTTTCGTGTTTTCAAAACCTTTCTTTGTGAAAGTTTTCCATTCTTTTTGTCAATATTTTCAAAAGAAACAAAAAATCATAAAAATTAAAAAACACCACAAACACTTTTCCTAAAGTGTTTACAATACCAAAAAAGAAATATCCAACAAAACAAATCGTAAGTTAATCATTTTCGGATTATCTTGAAATTACAACCTATTGATTCACGAAAATCAACATATAAATATTTTCAAGGAAACACAAGTGAAGTATGTGTAACCCGGGTCGTTATCCCCAACGAAGGATTGAATGGAATTTTGTTAATTCGAATCGTGAAACGTGTTTGAATAGTGAAAATAAAGAGATTTTAGATTTTTAACACTAAAATAATAAAAAGATGTGCTTACTAAATAATAATTAAACTAATAACAATTAATTCTACAATAGTAAACATAATATTAAACTAAGTATTTAAGCTAAAAATGATAAAAAGGTAAGAGATTAAGAAAAATGACAATAAATAAACAATAATATATAAAGCTAAATTACTAGGACTAGTATTTAAAACTAGAATAGATCGGACTAGTATTAAAACTAGAATAATTACTAAACAAAAGAAAACTAAAAATAAACAGACAAACTAAATTTTAAGTGCTCTCAAACTTAAGAAATGTCAAGGCTTATTTGAAAAATAAGCCGAGCTTAATAAGCTCATGCATCTCTTTTTGTGTTTGAATTGAGCTAGAGGGTAAAGAAGAGAAGAGATAATAAGACATAATAAGCTAAAACTAATAAATATTAAAAAGACAAAATTTAAATGCTTAAGAAGACAGAAATTAAATGTTAAACATAAAGTTAAAACATAATATAAATTGAAAGAGATAACTGTTGCAGAAAATTAAATGTTTAAAATTGTCAACTGCTACTAATTAAAATGAACTATGTGTGCGAGAAAAAATACTTAAGCGAAAATAATGCAGAGAAAAAAAAAAACTATCTTAAAAAAAACTACAACTAAAAACTACTGCTCTCAAAAAACTAAAACTATGGATCATCTCTTCTATTTTATAGCCGATTTGAGTTGGCTAGTTTTCCTAAGCCAAGCCACGTGTCAATCTGCCATTGGTCTTCATGATTTCATATCTTTTGTTGTCGTTCTTTTTTTTTCAACTCATGTATGCCACAATTCCCACAAAGGTAGAAAGCAGCCCATGTGCTGTCTTCATATTTCTTTATCAAAATGTTGCTATTGAAATATCAATTCATTCATTTGTCTTCACGTGGGAAATCAACTTTGCAATCTTTCTCTTTTTTTTTTCTTTTCTTCCTCACAGCCAACAAAACCAAAAATATTGGGACTCTCCTAGATTTCCATGGAATTAATTTCAACTTTGATGTAAATTGACACTTGACACCCCTGGCTTCTTTTTTAGTCATTTTCTTTTAAAATTTTATATGAATTAAACACCTTTGGTCTCTCATTATACTTTGTGTTTAATTCAATGGTACTTGAAATAAATAATCTTTAAACTTCTCTTCTTTTGCCTCGATGCTCCAAATAAAATTAACGATAGACTCGCAATTCCGTTCTCTTTCCAATCTCGTGCTCGGTTTTTTGACTATTTTGTCTTTCTTTTTGTCCTTTTCTCATATCTGTACATGCACATGTACAAACACCAAAACAAACATATATATAACATTATTTATATGTTTTTGGTCTTTTTGGTCCGTTTTATCGGGTAAAAGATATGTGTAATTTAACACATATCAAAATCCCCCAGGCTAAGATATTGCAGTGTCCTCACGCAATGTTATCAACTCACGCTTTTGAAACCAAAAATTTCAAACCTCTTTTTACTGACTTTGAAAAGTAGCAAAATATTCAAAAAAGATTAAGAAATCAAAAGTTCTAAAAACGCCACATTTTTTCATTTTTTTCACACTTATTCTATTTTTGTATTTTTCTCTTTTCTTGTGACGGGATGTTGACTTTCATTATTTCACAATAACTTTTAGGATCACTGAGTAAGAAACACAACTCATAAAGAAGTGACCATACAGATAAAATTCATCGTCCCTGATTTTTCACAAGTCCCCAAACCAAGCTTAAAAACGAAATCATTGTTAAATACAAGTTAAGATGCTAATGCTACTCATGAATGTAAGTTGTAAATTTTTCACTCCCCAATTATTCTATAAGTTCGGTAAGTGTGCTCTTTTTCAAAAGTTTTATCAAAGAAATCGACATCATTATGGTTATTACTTGTTTAAGTCAAATATTAATTCACCGGGAATCTTGAAATCTAAGGATCAAAAGGGCCTTTTCCATGTAGCGGCTTTCTTCTCGGCACATCCCAAACCAGTTGGTTTTAGGTGACCAGGCTTTTGACACCCCACAGAGAATAGTACCGAAATCAGCGGGATTTCGATTTCAAAGATTTCTAAAATTCCCGCTAAGTTAATATTAAATACTTAAATAGACAATAACCAACGATCATTTGGAGATTAAAGACGCAAAGATGAGATCACTCCATGTAGCGACTTTCTTCTCAGCTTGTCCTTTTAGCAAAGCTTAGGAGGCTAGGTTTTTACACCCTCGAGAATAGTATCGGAGCTTTCGGGGTCTTTGAAATCAACAATCTACCAAATTCCCGTTAAACTTTTAACACAAAATTGACGAATACTAGTTCAACTTCCGATTTAAATTTAAGAAAAAGCAAGCTTTATACATTTATTCATAACAACATTTTTATTCACATAACACATATTTTTCATTTTTTCATTTTTTTTTTTTTTTTTTTTACATATACATACTTGCATTATACTTGTGATTTTACTCACTTTCTTTTGAAATATTATTCTGATTTTAAGAAAGTATGCTTGTTCAAAAAATTAAATAACAAGTTGAACTCGTACTCTTTATCAAAGTTGTATAAAAATTTGTAATAAAACGATTTCTAAGTTTAAAAATTTGAAAATAGCACTAATTTAGCTTATGGGAGGAAAAACTACAAGTTACACTGATGAACTTTTAAGATAACCAACTAATCCTTGCTTAACATCACAACTTATAATTAACTCTATCATTTCTCGTTCTTCGCAAATTTAAAATCCTAAATAATAAGATCCGCGAATGCTTAGTCAAAATGGTTAAGGAGACAAGCTAGGGCTCAACATGCCCGGTCAAGTCAAAATTTTATTCCTACTCTAACCAACGAAAAATCAACAATGTGTCAAAAACTTATGATATTTTTGCAAAAATTTTTAAATTTTCTTAATTTTTTTTGGATTTTTGGTGGAAAAAACAGGGTTGCGAGGGTAAACGACACAATGCAAGGTAAAATCAAATCGAAAGATCACCCCCCCCCCCCCCAGACTAAAACGAAACATTGTCCTCAATATTTTTAAAGGTAAGGGTTATCCTACGCAAATCTAAGGCCGTTTATGAATTATGCCTAATAGATAACGTTAGTCGAAAAGATTAAAGGATACCAGATTTCCTGAGACTTGAGTGGAGATAGACAAAACCATGAGCACGAGAGTCTTCCGATATCGGGCAAAACCTGGACATAAACAACAACAACCACAAAACACGAGAAATGGAAGAGGTAGACCTCCTCATGTCACACTTATTGGAAAGAAAATAGAAAGATGATAGAAAGATAAGCATGGGGTGCCTCCCACGAAGCGCTTGTTTATGATCAAGTCGTTAGCTTGACTTGCCCCGAATTCAATTGTCCTTGGGGGAGCATGTGGAAAAGATAATCTCCATCGGACTTCCGTTCAAGAGGTTTGGATAAACATTGAAGTTCTTAAAAGTTCCACTCCGATGACATACACCCGGCTCAAAAGAATGATAAATGGAAATGCTGGGGTAAAAAATTTTATCTTCACTCCCGAACGAGTGAATGAAAAGACAAGCTACCTTATAGGTGAAGAAAGGTAGAAAGATCCCGATAACAATTATGATATAATCGTCATCATTGTCAGATTTTTCATTTAAGTTTTCAAAATCATGATCTAGACGTATCTCAGGAGGGCGGTTTGGGATAGTGTCTTTAATAAGCAAATGCTCACCATAGATCACGTCTCCCTCCGAGTCCTTAGTGTAATCATACTCCGGCGGAGATATGATGTGAGAGAGTTCATCTGCTAACTCCCCCAGACTAGAGGCACAATTAGTTGACTGATCATAACTTATCAAAACTTCCAATTCTCTCAGATCTGATTCAAAATTGAAGTTTTTATCTTCATCCCCAGGTGGGATGGGATCAATGTGAGTGAGTTCATCAGTGAACTCCTCGAGAAGATAATCACTTTTATGAAGTACGTCTTCGAGCTTAGGCTCTGGAAGGATACACGGAGGTGGGACATGTGCTGCACTTTGTATGCTAAAAGTTTGCACCTCGTCCATTAATGTCTCCATATCTGACTCATCACATTCACTGTCCGATATATCCTCAGACTCACTTGGGATTGGGAAAAGGTTCTCAACACTAGACTTTATGAATTCGTCCAATTCCTTTTCAGAAATAGTGCTAAGAGGCTCATCCCCCATAATGAGAGAGTCATCGGAGTCCAAAGTCGGTAAGATGGATGTCTTTGCAATAGACTGAGGGAGTTGAGAATTGGTATTATTCATAAGAATAGCACTCTCCTCGTCGTCCTCCTCTTCGTCATCGAGCATGGCAGCCTTATTAAACAAGTAACGCTTATGTGCTGCTTGTTCTATGGCAAGTAAATCTTCCATAGATTTACCATGATGATCTTCTTGGGTATGTTTAACAGTTAAATTTTTAAGCTCATTCCTCACATCTTGAAGTTTTTGGAATACATCTTTGAAAGATTCTTGAAGAGATAGCTGAGGCTGAGTTTGAATCGTTTGATACTGTGGAGGTTGGTCATGATAAGAATAATCATAATTGTTACAAGGGCCATGCTCATAGACAAGCGTGTTCCCTGTTTGACAATCAAAACCTTGGTGTGGACCTCCACAAATTTCACAACAGTGAAACTGCTGCGACTGGCTTGGTGAATCATATGGATATGGGTCATAACCAAAATTCTGATTGTTACACGAAATTTGCTCATAGACAAGCGTGTTTCTTGTTTGACAATCAAAACCTTGGTGTGGACCTCCACAATATTCACAATAAAATGTTTCCATCTCATGGTGTGGGGGTTGGTTAAAGAAATTGGTTGTTTCATTGTAGGGATTTTGGTCATAGACAAACCAGTTTCCCGAATTTACAATACCACAACCGGGGCAATTTTCACCATTTTGAGGTCCCCCACACCATTCACAACCATAGTTGTAAGATGAAGACATAAAAAGAATTAAACGTGTAAGTGGGATGAGAAGATTATTTTTGGGTTTTTATAATTTAAAAACATTTTGAAAAACACAAAGGGAAAAAGGAAAATAAATTTTGAAAAGAAAATCTTTTTGAGTTTTTTTATAAGAAAATATTTACGGTAGAAAACGATAACTTCTTGGAAGAAGGGTCTTCAAAACACGCATCGACAAACGAGATTTAAAAATTCGCTTCAAGCCTTCCCCGGCAACGGCGCCAAAAATTGATTCGCGAAAATCAACATATAAATATTTCCAAGGAAACACAAGTGAAGTATGTGTAACCCGGGTCGTTATCCCCAACGAAGGATTGAATGGAATTTTGTTAATTCGAATCGTGAAACGTGTTTGAATAGTGAAAATAAAGAGATTTTAGATTTTTAACACTAAAATAATAAAAAGATGTGCTTACTAAATAATAATTAAACTAATAACAATTAATTCTACAATAGTAAACATAATATTAAACTAAGTATTTAAGCTAAAAATGATAAAAAAGGTAAGAGATTAAGAAAAATGACAATAAATAAACAATAATATATAAAGCTAAATTACTAGGACTAGTATTTAAAACTAGAATAGATCGGACTAGTATTAAAACTAGAATAATTACTAAATAAAAGAAAACTAACAATAAACAGACAAACTAAATTTTAAGTGCTCTCAAACTTAAGAAATGTCAAGGCTTATTTGAAAAATAAGCCGAGCTTAATAAGTTCATGCATCTCTTTTTGTGTTTGAATTGAGCTAGAGGGTAAAGAAGAGAAGACATAATAAGACATAATAAGCTAAAACTAATAAATATTAAAAAGACAGAATTTAAATGCTTAAGAAGACAGAAATTAAATGTTAAACATAAAGTTAAAACATAATATAAATTGAAAGAGATAACTGTTGCAGAAAATTAAATATTTAAAATTGTCATTAAAAAGAACTATGTGTGCGATGAAAAATACTTAAGCGAAAATAACGCAGAGAAAAAAAAAACTATCTTAAAAAAAAAAAAAAACTAGAACTAAAAACTACTACTCTCAAAAAAAAAAACTACGGATCATCTCTTCTATTTATAGCCGATTTGAGTCGGCTAGTTTTCCTAAGCCAAGCCACGTTTCAATCTGCCATTGGTCTTCATGATTTCATATCTTTTGTTGCCGTTCTTTTTTTTTCAACTCGTGTATGCCACAATTCCCACAAAGGTAGAAAGCAGCCCATGTGCTGTCTTCATATTTCTTTATCAAAATGTTGCTATTGAAATATCAATTCATTCATTTGTCTTCACGTGGGAAATCAACTTTGCAATCTTTTTTTTTTTTTTTTTTTTTTTTCTTTTTTTTTTTTTCCTCACAGCTAACAAGACCAAAAATATTGGGACTCTCCTAGATTTCAACTTTGATGTAAATTGACACTTGACACCCCTGGCTTCCTTTTTAGTCCTTTTCTTTTAAAATTTTATATGAATTAAACACCTTTGGTCCCTCATCATACTTTATGTTTAATTCAATGGTACTTGAAATAAATAATCTTTAAACTTCTCTTCTTTTGCCTCGATGCTCCAAATAAAATTAACGATAGACTCGCAATTTCGTGCTCTTTCCAATCTCGTGCTCGGTTTTTTGACTATTTTGTCTTTCTTTTTGTCCTTTTCTCATATCTGTACCTGCACATGTACAAACACCAAAACAAACATATATATGACATTTTTTATATGTTTTTGGTCTTTTTGGTCCGTTTTATCGGGTAAAAGATATGTGTAATTTAACACATATCACCTATACAAGTGGTTTAAGGATGGTTTGACATTAAATTGACAAACCGAAAGAGGCGGGTTTTTAATCAGCTTTCGAGCGGACCTTTGCTTCTCCGCCACTCTGCGAGTAGTTTTGAGAGAAACGAATTTCGATTGACGAATCGATCCCAAAAATATTGTGTAATCTTTCTTTAAAAAAAAAAAAAAAAAATCTAAAAATATTTTCATGTTCAAATTTTGTTTTCTTTTTAAAATTTTGTTTCTTTGTGGTGTATGAACACCCGTTCTTCTACACCCGATCTTATTTCACCAGTTTCCAATCCCGAAAGAATTATTCGTCGAGGTCGACGTCTTGATTTTCAAGACGACGAAGAGATGGATAACAATACAAACAATGATGAGCCAGCTCCCGATCTCCGAACGATGGAGGATTTGTGCCAACCAACAATGCAAGGACGTGGTGGCCCGATTGCCCCCGTTAATGTCCAAGCCGCGGATTTTGGACTTAAACATCACATGATCCAACAAGTCCAAACTTCTTGCCAATTTCACGGATTGCCGGGTGAAGATGCAAACAAGCATCTTGATAAATTCATTACTATCACCCAAAGCATGAAACAAAATGGGGTCACCGATGACGCCCTTCGTCTATATCTCTTCGCCTATTCTTTGACGCATCATGCCACCGCATGGTTTGATCGTCTTCCCAAGAATTCAATTCATAGTTTCGATGAAATGACTTCAAAATTCTTGGCAAAATATTTCCCACCGTCGATGGTGACGAAATTAAGAAATGATATAAGTAACTTTCGCCAGCTTCCCGATGAATCTTTATTCGAAGCATGGGAACGTTACAAGCTTTCGATTGATCGGTGTCCTAATCACAATATGTTACTTGTTACCATAATAGACACATTCTATAATGGTTTAACATTAAGACATCGCGACACGATCAATGTTGCGGCCGGTGGTACCTTTATGAAAAGGCGACCACAAGAGTGCTATGATCTAATCGAGAACATGTCCACCCACCATAATCATTGGGATTCCTCTTCCAAGAGGAATGAGTCAGCTAAATCCACCACTACTTCTTCTTCTACCTCCGAGATGGCTTCACTCACTAAAAGGATGGATGATTTGTCCACTGCTGTCTTAAGAATACATCAAACTCAGATTCAAAACAACAACAATCATCAAGTAAATGTTGTTAATCAGAGTTGTGAAACATGTGGTGGTCCTCACCCATATTCCGAGTGTCCTGCCACCGTTGGCAACACTCAAGAGAGCGTTTACGCTGCTTCGGGATCCTATAATCAAGGAGGTAATGGTTACCAACCCCAAGGAGACCTTAATCTTCTCAGCTATCGCTCCAACAATTTTCTTGGACCACCCGGTTTCAACTCTCAAAACCAAAATGGGCAAAACCGAAATGCCCAATTCAATCAAAATCGAACGAACCAAGGTTTCCAAAACCAAGGTTTTCAAAACCAAGGTAATCAAAACCGAGGTCAAGGAAATTTCAACCAAAATCTGGGGAATGTTCAAAACCGAGGACATAATTTCAACCAAAACCAAGGTTTTAACCAAAATCAAACATCCTCGGATGAATTGTTGAAGCAATTCATGAAAACCCAAGATGAAACCAATCGGTTGTTAATTAACCAAATAGCTGAGATCAAGAAGTCTTTAAATGATCGACCATCGGGCTCGGGAACTCTTCCTAGCAACACGATCGCTAACCCGAGGGGCGATGTGAAGGCGATCACAACTAGAAGTGGTAAAGCATATGATGGACCCTCGACTCCTATGCCCCTCCACCGAGGGAAGTGAATCGAGATACCGAGGTGACAACGGACAAGGTGCATTTCTCAAGCCCACGAAGTACCGCACACGTCCAACCTCCAGATGTCCAAACTCAAGTTCCGGAACCCGATGTTCCGAAGACCAATCCTAAGCCTTCGATTCCATATCCTTCGAGGCTTAACGATCAGAAGCTTCGAGACAAAACGAATCAAAAAATGGAGAAATTCTTTAAAATCTTCAATGAGTTGCACTTTGACATAAGCTTCGCGGATGCTCTCGTCCTTATGCCCAAATTTGCATCTACACTCAAAAGTTTACTAAGCAACAAGGATAAGTTGTCCGAGATGGCAAATACCCCACTTAACGAGCAGTGCTCGGCGGTTCTCCTCAAGAAGCTTCCCGAAAAGCTTGGAGACCCCGGCAAGTTTTTAATCCCATGTGATTTCTCAGGGATGGTTCAGTGCTCAGCCTTGGCCGATCTTGGCGCAAGCATTAACCTTATGCCACTCTCGGTATGGAAGAAATTATCTCTTCCGGAGCTTACATCCACTTGCATGACACTCGAGCTAGCGGACCGTACTATAACTCGTCCACTTGGAATAGCTGAGGATGTCGTTGTGAAAGTAGGAAAGTTCCACTTTCCCACTGATTTCGTTGTGGTAGACTTTGATGCCGATCCTCGAGTTCCACTCATTCTGGGGAGAGCTTTCTTAAGAACGAGTCGTGCTCTCATCAATGTATACGCCGAAGAATTAACCATACGGGTTGATAATGAAGAAGTCACGTTTAACATTAATCAGGACTCTAAATCTCTAACTACCAAATGCAACGTTGCTACGGTTGAGCAAAAATCTGATCCCGTAATTGCTTCCAAAAGAAGTGATTCGACACTTTCAAGATTCACGGTTAAGAGTACTTCAAAAAAACGTGCTAAGCTCAAAACGATGAAAATTACCCCTGGTTCAAGCAAATGGTTTGAGAGTTGTGCTGCGGAAGTTAAGAGTGTTTTTTATTATGATGAACAAGAATCGGAGATCACAACGGAAGTGGTGGAAATTGCTAGATCTAAGAGCACACCACTTGTCCCACCTCCGGAATCTGTTTATCGTATTGAGATTGTTGATTCTGTGGATGGAACTAAAAATTCCACTCCTATTTCTGCACCAATCATTTCTGACTCTTCCCATCCTTCTCCTTCGCTTGAGGGAAGTGATATCTCTATGGAAGAGCTCGAGGTTTTCTTTATTGATGCTCCAATTTCGCCGGAAATTGTTGAGCCCGATGGTGATCCGGGGGGAGATGCTCCGTTATTAGAAAAAATTATATTTTATGAACCATTATTTTCCCTCCCCCCGAAAGAAGTTATTTTTGAAGATAAGCCGTCAGATCCTCCGGAGCTCGAGCTTGAGGATTTTGTTCCCGAATATGAGAGTTTTATCTTTGATACGGCTGAAGAGAGTAGTGGCAATCCCACTTCTCATTCTGATTTTTCTCTCCCGGCTTATGAAGCTTTTTCTTTTGATATCAATCTTTTGGAAGAGACGAGTAGTGGCAGTACCACTTCTCATGCTTATATCTCTCTTCCCAAGTATGACTCATTTCTCTTTGATAAAAATGATCCGGTTATCTTTGAAGAGTTCTCCGGTGAACTCTCTCATCCAGAGTATGATCATTTTTATTTCAATATTGAGAAAGATTATAGTGTGGGGGGATGTGTTATTGATCATAAGAATTTACTTCTTGAAGATTTCATCCCGACCCTCCCTCCCGTTGATGACAACATTTCTTTTGATGATGAAGAGTTTTTCATGATAATCATAAAAATATTGCTTCTCTTCATCACATATGGTGTGATTTCTCTTTCCCTTTTCTCCTACGGGAATGAGGACACCATCTTTGACCCCGGTATCTTCCCTTATAGTTTCTATTATTAAAATACCGTGGGTATCTCATCGGTGTGGAACTTTCTTATGTTTAAATGTTTATCCAAACACATTGAATGAAAGTCCGATGGGGATTGTTTCTTCCACTTGCTTCCCCATGAACCAATGAATTCAGGGTCGAGTCAAGCTAGTGACTCGGTTAACAAAAACATTAGCATTGCATGGGTAAACGCCTATGTTTCTGTCTTCTCTCTTCTTTCTAACAACTAAGTGTGGGGGAATCCCACTGTGCTTGGCTTTTGTGTTGTTTGCTCTGATTTTCAGGTTTCCCTTGGATTGTGATGATTGACGCGCCTGTTTTCAATCCAGCCGCCTAATATCCTATCCTTTTGCTAACGATTATCTAGGGATATCTTTTTAATCCTTTTTTGTGAAAAATGGAGATTTCTGTTCCACACTTGGCTATTAGTATTACCTTTTTACGTTCTAAGTGTCGGCATAATAGCCGGTACTTTGAATATTGAGGGCAATATTCAATTCTAAGTGTGGGGGGGAATTCTCGCGAATTTTGTCACATGTGTACCTTCTAGTGCCCTAGTACCCCCGTTTTGACCAAAAATTTTAAAATTTTTTTCGTTTTTAAATAAAAAATTGTGTTATGTTTAGTCTTGATTAGGTTAGAATAAAGGGAATCCCGACTCTGCCAGAGTGTTGATCTGGCTGCTTCCTTAACGATAAGACTAAGGTTTTACGATATGTGCAAATGAAAATGCTAAACGTAGAATAGTTGGTTTTCTTTAGAGCTTATATAAGTAATCTATGGCTTTTCCTCCCAGGAGATAACTAATCTGACTTAATAAGTGCTTATTTTCAAACATTTGAACACACAAAATCATTTTTTTCATATGATTTTGAAAAATACTAGTTCAAAGATTTATTTAAACTTCGGAACAAGCATATGTCATAGTTGCAAAAGTTAAGTAATAAATGTATGTGCTAAAAAAACCTACGGTTCAAGATCGGCCCTTGGATCCTTATTTCCAGAAGGCGTTTAGGTCTTGGCTACCCTCTTACACCGGCCCTTGGACCTCTAATTCAGGAATGTGTGAGGTCTTGGTCTAACACCCTTGGATCCTCATTTCAGGAATGTTTAGAGTCTTGGAACTCTCCGTTGTAACGGCCCTTGGATCCTTTATTTCGGAAGGTGTAAGGTCTTGGTTCCCGTGAAACTCCGTTAGTTTATGTTGCACAAGTGAAAAAAAAAATGATGATGCAAAAATGAAAAGAAAAAAATAAAATAAAATGGAATGATATTGCAAAATGCAATAAGTTTTGATGTATTGAATAAAGTTTTGAAACTTGCTTGTTGTAAATTTTAAATCTATCTTTCAGCTAGTATTAGTCAAAATCTTATAAAAACGTCGATTTTTGTGATCAAAATTTTGAAAATCAAGCATAGTCACCTAACTTGAATAAATATGGGAGTGAAAAGTTAAGCCTCGGCTTACATAGATTATTAGTATAAGTAGTGTTGGCATTTTATTAAAACATTTGCACATTGAATTTAAGCTTAATTGGGAGTATAAAAAGAGGATGACGATTTCAATTCCCTGGAGACACCCATTTTGTGTGAATCCCGTTCCATGATACCATTTTTGGAAATCAAGCATTTATCTATTTTTGTTTTTAGTTTAAATTTCTCGCATTTAATAAAAAGTCGAAACGGGGTATACTTGGTATTCTTTTGATCCTTTCATTACTTCATATGATCGGATTACTAGGGACTAGCAATAGTTTAGTGTGGGGGATTGATGAGTGTGTAAATACTCATCATTTTACACCCATAAAAGACACAAAAATAACCAAAAACGCCAAATTTATACTGCAGATATCCTTGGTTTGTGTTTTTATGTATTTCAGGTACAAAAGATTGAAAACGGAGTGAAAACGGACATTTTTGGATCTTCTCGACAATATTGGTGCATTTGATCATGTGAAGACGGAGTCAAAGTCAAACCCGGGGTTTAGCATTGGATTGAGCTTGGAAAAACGAACCCGACACCAAAACCTAATTTTTTACCATTTACCTTAACCCTAATTACCCTAATTACCTAAAACTAATAAATCCCAAAAAAAACCAAATCCTAATTAAATCCTAAACCCAACCCGTAATTTTTAAGTTAATAAAAGCCAGGTCAAATGGTCAACCCTCAGTCTTCCCTTCTCTCACCTTTTGCCCGCCAAAAGCACTCCCAACACCATCATCACCTCTACCTCTGCTATTATCACTGCCATACTCTACCTTCCCCCTCCTAGACACTCCACCCCACTCCAAGCCAAAAATATTTCACGAGATACCATGCCATGTCATCAATCCGTGTGTACATTTGGGCGCCAAAACGAATGAAGGGATGAGATCATTCCAATTCAATCCAATGGGTGGGATTTAATCCCAAGAAGCACAAGAAGTATCCAAGGTTGTTTTCTCTCACAGAACTAGCACAAAAGGATGAAAACCCCTAGTTTAGTTTTTAGTATAAATAGGTCGTTTGTAGCCATTATAAGGCAGGTTTTTATTTAGCTAAAATTAAGGTACTTGTATTGTTAGCTTATTGTTATCATTTTTCCTTTTCATTTTCCAGTATTGTAATTCAGTTTTAATTAAATTTGAAGTTTTTCTTACTTGGTCAACCAAAGTCAAAGTTACTGTGCTACTGCTTATTGTGTACTTATTGGTGATTTCTATGCTTATTTACTTTACTTGAAGTTAATGAATGCTAGTTTGATAGATGGTATTAGTTAAATCTCATTTTTCTCTTAAAAACTAAAAATCCCATAAATCAGTCAAATTTAGCCCAGCTTATTTAAGTGCTTAATTTCAGTTAAAATTTGCTTTTTAGAACTTAACTCAGCTTAATGCAAGCTTGTCATCTCAAGTTTTGGATTTAAACCATCTGTTTTAGTGTGAAATCTCACCTCAGTCCCATAAGGGAGTATTTGGGATTAAGCTTATTTTTTTGGCCAAAAAGCTGACCACTGTTCACATGCCATTTTCCTAAGTTTGCTTGGGCTTTTGTGAGTCTGTATAAGCAGTTTTTAAATGCCCTTGAGATAATTTGACCCTTTTGAAGCTTTCTAGTAGGGTGAAAAAAACTTGGATTTTAACAGCTTCTTATAAGTCCTCCAATAAGCTGAGCTCATTTTGACCAACTATTAGAAATTTTGAGTCCCTTGTAGTTACTAAGGTGAGAAAACAAAGTTTGGCACATTTCCTAGTGTTGCATGATCTGAGTTTCCACAAAACTAAAACCTACACATTTTTATTTTTTTTTTGGATTTTGTCCCTTTTTCAGCCCTGGTTGTTTAATTTTCATAAGCTCACTATAAGCTCAGTAGTTCTAAAAATTGGCATACTTGAAGTTGGGTTGCTTGTCTTCCATTATCTATTTTTTTTAGATTTTTAAGAATTTTTGTTGAGTGCTTTTTGATGTCTTGAAAAAGGGCATTTTTGCCCTGCACCTTAGTGTGACAGCAGACTCATTTGCTTATTTGGTTTGAACCATAGCTTATTTGCTTGTTCTCTTGGCTTATTCTGAGAATGTTGGTACAATTAGATGATATTTAGTTCCCTCAGCTTATTTCTTAGCTCCTTTAGCTTATTAGATTAGCTTTCAGCTTTTTTATGCCTTTTGTTTGATTTTGGGCTTGTTAAGTCCACTGATCAGTTTAGTAAGGTGTTTCTCAGCTTATTTTTAGGTTTTAAAAAGTTTGTCAGTTTTCATAATAGCTTATTTTCACTTATTGAATCAGTTTCCAAAAAAAAAAAAAAAATAATAATAATAATAAATAAAGAAAAAATAAAATAAAAGGAAAAGTGGGGTGTGAGTGGAATCGAACCTGGGACCTTCAGCTCAAACACACAACACCCCAACCATATGCACCAAGTTCTGCTTGGTGTATTTTCTTACTTTTTTTGTTTTTAAACTAGTCTAAGTCCATTTAGCTTAAACTGTTTATCCGCTTATTTCGTGGCTTATTCCAGCAGCTTTTTCAGTTCCAATAATTTTCCTAGATTAGTATTAGCCTAATTTATTTTCTGGTAATTTTTTAGAAGTTTTACTGTTCAATTGCTATTTTTCCTAATGTAATTAGTTTAAAACAGTTTTTAATTCATAATAAAAAATATAAAAGTCTAAAAAATATAATTCTTTTTTTAAAATTTTCTTTTATAATTTAGGACTTAGGAAAATTAATTTGGCATCCCTAGGGTTAATATTTCTTAGATTTCATGTTTTAGTCTCGCGTTTTCCCGGTTTTTAATTACGTTATTTGTTTTCTTTGCTTTTTGTTTATATATGCTTTGTAGATTTATATGTATAAGTTTCCCTTAGCCTATTTATGCTTCCCGTAGTTGTAGGTTATTTAAATTTCATCAAAATCCAAAAATCTCTCCATTTTCATATTTCAAACACGATTCACAAACCCGATCTCACAAATTCCATTCATCCTTCATCGGGGATAACGAACCAGGTTACACATACTTCACTTGTGTTTCCTTGGAGAAAAATATGTGTTGATTTCATCGGATCAGACTCACAAAAATCCCAGATTGATAAATGCAATGAGATCAATAGAAATTTAAAAGCAAAAGTGGCATTATTAACTAAGGATCTTGAGTGCTATAAAATACAACTTACAAATTATGAAACAAAAGAAAAATGCGAACAAAGTTTTGAAGTTGCATTCCAAAAGGCTTATGTCAAAGAACAAGATTTACAACATCAAATGCGAGAATTAATTGTTTCTAACAGTAAATTGGTTTCCAAATTGGAAGAAGAAAAAAGTGAGCTCAAACAACAAGTTGAACATCTCAATTCTGAACTTTCAAAAACAAAAACAGAGCTGTCAACTTGTCAAGCTAGTTTTTCGGAACATAAACAAGTGTCTAGGAAACGAGTTGATTCTTACCTTAATGAAATTGTCGACTTGGAATGCAAATTAAAAGAGTTTCAAAACATTGTATACAAAACTGGTGAGTCTATCACAACAATACAAAAGTTTACTTTGAAACCAAGTCCCACAGGTCATGGTTTTGCTTTAGGCAATAATAAACCACGTTTTCTACACACAGCACTGAAGGAAAATCCTAAGTTGTATAGTGCAAACCAATTATTTGATGAATCTATTGTGCGTGTTATTATACATGATTGTGAGGAAGAACATGAACAGGAAGAAGAGAGTCGATCAAAAATGAGTTTTAAACCATATGGCATACCATTTGATTATTCAAAAGTACCTCATATTTCCGACACCTTCGTTCCCCAAAAGGATAAAATAGAACAACCATGGTTTGTAATGCAAATTAATGAATCTTCTTCTGAGGTTGGTCCTATTAAACCAGTGGCACAAATAAATGGTCCTTTACCAACTTCTGGTGTAATTGCACCATTACCAAAAAGATGTCTTTTACTTAGATATTTTGATACGTTTATGGAAGACATAAAACTTTTGGAACAAGCAATTGAACGTAATTCTGAGATAACAGTTTCCACTTTTCTTTCTCCTTATGAAAAAGAAAAGAGAGAAATTTTTCAAAAACAATTTTTACCATATTTTCAATATTTGCGTCTTTGTGCTACACACTGTGAACAGGAACTTCAAATAGAAGTAACATCCATGATTAACACTTTCAATGCAACAGAAAATGCGATCTCAAAACAAAAACGTCGAAACAAAGTTTTACAAACTGAAGCTGATCGACTCTTGGAAGATGTTCTAAGTTCTGATATTATCTCTATGTTTATGAATTCCATTTATGTGTCTTGCAATGCTATGCTTGTTGATGATCACTCTGCTGACACTGAAAAGTTGAGACATGAAATTGTGAATTTAAAAAGAGAAAATGAGAGAATCGTTAAACTCAATGATGATGTACAAAACAAACTTTCAAAAGAGATTTTTCAACTCAATCAAAAGTTGCAATGGTGTCAAACTCAGAGTCTAGATTTCGAATTAAAGTTGCAAAGTCAAAACGAAACAACGTCCTTTCAAAACAGTCACGCTTCCAAAGTTCAGAATCTTGAAAATGAAAATGCTGTTTTAAAACGTCAAATTTTTGAATTTGAAAAGGACATTGATGAAGTTTGTCAAAATCGGAATGACACTGTTCGCTTAAATCGAGAACTTGATTCAAAAATTCAACAAAAGAATCACATCATCATTGAACTCAAAGAGAAAATTAAGTTACTTGAAAAAGGGAAGTTTGTTCACACAAATGTGATTGCACCAGGAATGTATAAAATGGACAAAACACCCACGCAAACATCCCCTCAGACTACTAATTTGAATGCTTCCATTTCTACAGGAATAGTCACCCCTCCTAGCGTTAGCAGATCCAAGCCTAAAAGCAACAAAAAGAAGACTAGTATCTGGCAACGTAAGAGCGGAACACTAAAAGATCAAGAAGTAGAAGACCACCTTAGGAGTTTGAATAAAACGCATGTTGCGTCTGATTTAGAATCAAAATTAAAAACTTGAAATTCTAATCTTGATGTAACAAATGCTAAGACTTTGAATGTTTTGAATGTTGATGCTTCTTGTCTGTTTAGTCGTAAAAGCATGTTATCTGGTGATCTTAAAAAGTGTGTTGCAAAATCTCTTTTATCTCGTAATGAGAAATGCACATCTGGCATTTCCTCTAGGCCCACTATTGCTTCTAAGTCTATATTAGGAAAACCGCCAAGTGTAGTTTCTAATAATGTCGTAGACACACCCATAGTTGTGAATACAACTCCTAAGACAATTCCTTCACCTAGTGAATTCACTAAGAAGAAAGCAAAAATTAGTTGGACATGGCAACGTTGGTTACAAAGGAAACCTAGTTTCACTTGGTTACCTAAAGTGATTATTAATTGTGCTACTAACCCAACGGGTTCCACCGTTACCATCACTCCATCTTTGTCGTCTTCATGTGATGCAGGTGATTCAAATTATCCTATGGATTGTTGATAGCGGCTGTTCCCGACATATGACAGGCAATCTCAAACTTTTAGTAAACTTTGTTGCAAAGTTTATCGGTACTGTCATATTCGGGAATGATCATTTTGCTGCTATCATGGGCTATGGTGATTATGTCAATGGCAACATCGAAATTAGCCGTGTATATTATGTCGAAGGCCTTGGTCACAACCTTTTCTCAGTAGGTCAGTTTTGTGATGGTGATTTGGAAGTAGCTTTTCGGGAAAAAACTTGTTTCGTTCGTGATTTACAAGGAAACGATCTCATGACGGGCAAACGCGGAACTAGTCTCTACACCATTTCTATGTCTAACATGACCGCTTCTTCTCCCATATGTTTACTCTCCAAAGCACACTCAACAAAATCCTGGTTATGGCACAAACGACTGTCTCATCTGAATTTCAAAACCATGACTGAACTTGCTCGTCATAAACTAGTGGATGGTCTTCCAAGGTTTCGGTATGCAAAAGATCACCTATGTCCAGCTTGTGAACAAGGAAAAAGTACTCGTGTACATTTCCCTTCAAAAACAGAACACAGTACTGATCATGTTCTTCAACTACTTCATATGGATTTGTGTGGCCCGATGCGTGTTCAAACAATAATCGGTAAACGCTACATATTGGTAATTGTTGATGATTTTTCCAGATGGACTTGGGTCTACTTTCTACGAACCAAATATCAAGCTCCTTCTATGATCATCACCTTTCTCACTAAAATTCAAGTTCAGCTTCGCAATATGGTCAGAAAAGTCAGAACAAACAATGGAACTGAATTCAAGAATCAAACTCTTCGCGATTATTTTAAGAAAGTGGGAATTGAACACCAAACATCTATTGCAAGAAGTCCCGAACAGAATGGGGTTGTCGAAAGACGCAACAGGACGTTAGTGGAAGCTACAAGAACAATGTTGATCAATGCTCAATTACCTGATTACCTATGGGCAGAAGCTGTCTCCACTACATGTTACACTCAAAACCGTTGTATGATCACCAAACGGCATCACAAAACTCCATATGAGATTGTTCACAACCGTAAACTGAATATAAGTTACTTTCATGTATTTGGTGCCCTTTGTTACCCAAATAATGATCGTGATGATTTTGGAAAACTTAAAGCCAAAGCTAACATTGGTATCTTTATTGGATATTGTGAGAACTCTAAAGGTTTTCGAATCTGGAACCGTCGCACTAGAGAAATTCAGGAGACTATTCATGCTAATTTTGATGAGCTTACAGATATGGCTTCTGAGCAAAATAGCTTAGGACCCGCAACTAACCGTCTAAATTTTCCAGATCAATCAGCTGCACCACTCTCCCTCAACCGTAAGGAATTGGAAACTTTGTTTGCTCCACTGTTCGATGATTCTTTTGCAAGTCGTGCACCAGATGTATCACCAAGTTCCGCTGCACAACCTGATCATACTCCAGTATCTAATACACCTGCTACTACAACAACAACAGTTGCTGCAGATGCACCTCTAACTGAATTACCATCAACAGAAGAACAAACCACTTCCAATACTGAGAATGCAGCTGAAGATCTCCTACAACAAGAAGTACACGCACCTGCAAATTATGACAGAAATGCACTCTTTAATCCATTTGCTCCGGCTCCAACCGTTCCCGATATTGCTGAATCGTCAACAAGCAACTTGGATTCGTCTAATATGCACAATACTTTTCAACATTACCCTTCAACCCACAAATGGACAAAAGATCATCCCTTAGTAAATGTGATTGGTAATCCAAATAATCCAGTCATGACACGACAAAGACTTCACACAGGTGGTGAAACATGCATTTATGCACTTACCGTCTGTTAAGCAGAACCTAAGAACATTAAAGAAGCCATGACTTATGACAATTGGATTAAATCAATTGCAAGAAGAACTAGATCAATTCAAACATCTTAAAGTTTGGGAATTGGTGGAAAGACCCGATGGAGTCTATGTTGTTGGACTTAAATGGATTTGGAAAAACAAGCTTGATGCTGATGGAACAATTATTCGTAACAAATCACGTCTGGTTGCTAAAGGCTTCAGCCAAGAAGAAGGCATTGACTTTGAAGAATCCTTTGCACCAGTGGCTAGACTTGAAGCTGTCCGCATGTTTCTGGCGTATGCTGCCCATAAGAACATCACCGTTTACCAAATGGACGTGAAGACTGCATTCCTGAATGGGCAACTCCGTGAAGAAGTGTATGTCACACAACCAGAGGGCTTCATTGATCCAGATCATCCTAATCATGTGTACAGACTCAAGAAAGCCCTTTACGGCCTTAAACAAGCCCCGAGGGCATGGTACGACAAACTGTCCGCATTCTTAATTGCTAATCACTTTACCAAATGATCAGTTGATCCTACACTGTTTATTCAAAAACACGGGGAAGACATCTTAATTGTTCAAATTTATGTTGATGATATCATTTTTGGTTCAACACATAAAAAGTACTCAAATGCTTTTGCAAAACTAATGAAACAAAATTTTAAGATGTCTATGATGGGTGAACTTACGTTCTTCTTAGGACTTCAAGTTCATCAATCTCCCCGTGGTATTTTTCTAAATCAGTCCAAATATGCTCTTGAGATTTTAAAGAAACATGGCATGACAAGTTGTGACACTTATAACACACCTATGTCTGCATCATCCCCAAAGCTAGATGCTGATTTACATGATACACCAATTGACCCTACAAAATATCATAGTATGATTGGGTCCCTCATGTATCTAACAGCCAGCAGACCAGATATTGTCTTTGTTGTATATCTTTTCTCCCGTTATCAGTCTCGACCAACTGATAGACACCTCTCTGAGGTTAAAAGAATCATTCGATACATAAAGGGAACCATTCATTTGCAGATCTGGTATCCAAAGGATTCTGGTTTTGAACTAATCGCTTTTTCAGATGCTGATCATGCAGGATGTTTAGATACACGTAAAAGTACGTCTAGGGGAGTGCAGTTTCTATGACACAAACTTGTATCTTTGCAGTCAAAGAAACAGGATTGTACCTCATTGTCATCTACAGAATTCGAATATGTAGCCATGTCAACATGCTGTGCTCAAGTCATTTGGATGCGATCCCAGTTGATGGACTACGGTTACATTTTCAACAAGATTCCCATGTACTGCGACTCCAAGAGTGCCATTGCCATCTCATGCAACACAGTTCAACACTCGAAGTCAAAACACATTGCACTTCGATATCATTTCATCAAAGAGCATGTTGAAAAGGGTACTATTGAATTATATTTTGTGGGTACTGAATACCAATTAGCGAACTTATTCACCAAAGCCTTGCCCCATGCAAGATTTGTGGAATTAGTTCACCAAATTGGTATGCGGTGTTTGACTCCAGATGATTTAAACAACTTTCTTACAAACAACTAAGAAAGTCAAACACCAAAACTATCTTTGTAAATATTTTATCAAAAACACCAAAAAGATTTTCATTTTTCTTTCCTTAAAAAATAAATAAATAAATAAAAATGCAAGTACAAAATTTCCATCAACACTTTGTTCATTTAAAAACATTACCAATTCTTTCCGAACAAGTGTTGAAGGGGAGTATGAAATTCAAATTTTAAAATTTTCCTTACAATTTGTACTTGCATATTTCCTTAAAATTGTTGTTTTACAATGTGGTGGTAATATTATCTTTGTGATACCCTCCTTGATCTTAAAATGTTTTCTAATACTCATAAGTCAAGGGGGTGTATTAAATTGTTCTTGTCAAAATTATGTCAAGTCTAGTTAATACTTTGTGAGTAAGGACTTTAATTGAAAAATTATGTGGTTAAGGGACTTAATGTGACAAAGTTGTAAACTTAAAACTTTTAACAAAACAAAAGTAAAAATGCAATAACTACATCTGAATTGAAGTTATTACATTTCACGAAACCACATTTACTTCTTTACCAAACTAAGATCAACGACCACAAATCATTTTTCAAATCCGTTCAAGAATTCTCAAAACTGTGAGTGTTTCTACAATGTTTACATGATTATAAGACATGTTTTTCAAGGATTTTGTGATCCAACGGCCAAATTTTTCTAAATCGACTAAAATAGGTTTAAGGTTTATGTCGAATCGGGTTATAACAATCTTAAGTGTTTGAGACTAAATTAAATGGTGGGATATGGTCGGAATCGAGTCTTGAACATGTTCTGAGTGTTTAATTATACCCAGAAACTCGAATTGATGATTGTTCAAGATTAGGGTTTATGTGTTAAATTTGAGGAAAATCAAATGATTGTGTTTTGGCCTAATTAATTGGTTGGGATAGTGTTCTTATATGTCGTATAACATGATTTGATCATCGAATCAAACCCATAAACACTTTTGAATTAATTTAGATGTGTAGGGTTTAAGATGAACTCGACCAGGTTCAATCTTACTGATTCATGGCTAAAAAGTGTTAATATATAGATCAATGAACTCTGAAACATCATAGGAATCTATTGGAATCAAACAATCAAACATCTAACATGTATAAATGAATTCCGATGATTATGAGTATAGGGTTTGTCGGAATTGCAATCTGTTGCATTCAAATTTGATAAACAGTGTTTAGATGTGTGTAAATGAACTTAATGAGCATATTATAACTTGTCATTTGATTTAAATTGGACAGGAAAACCAAATTCGATAAAGATTCAAGAAAATGTACGTCTACAGTGTTGTCGCAATTTCTTGTATAAGAAATTGTCGAAATTGCAATATCCGTCAAAATTGGATAAGCGTCGTCGGAATTGGATAAATTTGTCGCAATTGCACAAAACTTGTCGAAATTCAAAATTTTCATCGCAATTGGGCAAACTTTATCGCAACTTAAAATTTCCATCGCAATTGGACATGGCTTATCGCAATTCATATTTTTTCATCGCAATTGATCAAATGTCATCGAAATTCAAAAGTCATCGGAATTGGATAAAAATCTGTCGGAATTCTAAAAACCATCGGAATTGGCCAAAACTGTCGCAATTAAAGAGATATGTCGCAATTCATTAAAACTGTCGAAATTCAAATGAATCACAAGTTGTCGAAATTGATTAATGTATAATTAAAGGAAATCAGTTTCTAACTAGTAATCCACACAATACTGAAACATGTAAAATCAAATTAAGCAACAAAAGGGTCAAATGAATGATAACAAGATTAACAATTTGCTAACCTTCATGTATCCTACAAATTTGTTTTGATTGATGTTTCAGATATCTCAAATAGCTGCACAACAACCACTCCCAATGCTCACCAAGGAAAACACTTTTTCACAAGACTACGATGTGGAAATTGGCAAGAACAATGCTCGCGTGGAATTTCACAAGATAAAGTGTGCGGAACCAACCTGTCAAATAGCCATAGAGATTCTCAAGTTGCATAAGTGTAGGCGCATGCTGGACAAGTCCACTTCTATTCCCGAGTTTTACATTCATCAAATGTGGCACACAATGAAGCTAGACTTGGGAGAAGAATTTTTTATTGCACATTGGACCGAAAGGAAGTGACGGTAGATGTCAATTATCTTCGCAAGGCCTTACTCTTGACAGAAGCTCCTGCACCTGCCAAGAAATTCCATCCAACACCCTCTGAAGAAGATGTTCTCAACTTTCTAATGGAGATTGGCTATGATGTACAACCAGACAAGCCGTTGAAAAGATTCTCCAAGGTTGAAGCCAAGCTAATCCCCCAACCTTGGAGAACAATATATTATATCTTGGCCCGATCAGTCTCCGGAAGGGAAAGTGGACATGAGAATCCTCGTCTGTCTCACCTACAAATATTTTGGGGCATTGTGAACCAGAAGCAAATAGACTATGCTCGACTTATCTGGGAGGACATAGTCTTTCAAATTCAAAGTCATTACCTCAAACCTCTTACCAAAATCCCGTTTATCAGATACACCAAGCTTATCATCTATCATCTACTCGAAGACAACAATGACATCCCTCAACGTCTTGAAGACCAAGAAAATCATTTATTTGCTATGGATAAAACCATCAGTCAATTCTACATCCCTAAAGGAAGCACACGCAAACAAGGGATGAGACTACCTGAAGCTCTTCTAACAGATAAGATAAAGCAAACGAAAGCATACATCAATTATGATAGAGCATTCAATGAGGGACATGTCGGTTTCATTAAGTACGATGACGAGCCTGCACCAGCTAAGACTCGATCAAAGGAAGGTAGCAAGTCAGGCAGCACATCTAGCACATCTAAGAAGATCAAACCAGGGCCTCCTAAGTACAGCAAGATGAGAGTTCCGATCAAGATAGCTAAGCCCGAGCCAGAAGAAGAAAAGATTGTTGAAGAAGAGGGATCCAGTTCTGATACGGAAACCGATGATGAACCAACAATCTACAAGGAAGAAATATCTACCAAGATTGCTCTAGATGAAAGTCGTGAGTCCTTTAAAGCTGATGAAGAAAGGCGGAGGAAGATGATGCTTGAAGAACATATGAGAATCGATGAGGAAATCGCTAAAGGCTTTGATGAAGGCCAGACCCTAGTCGATCCGGTTAATCAACCCGGTGGGTCTGGAGTTGCAGCAGAAGTTATTCCACCTCCTTCAGATCCTGTTAATCAACCCGGTAATGAAGAGGAAAAGTATGAAGATGAACAGGCTAGAGATTTTGATATGGATGAGGATAATGAGACAGAGAAGGTGCTTATTGATGAGGAAGTGATCAGAAAAGCTGTTGCAGAGCTGGAATTGGAAAAGAAAAAAGGAGGAAGAAGAAAGGTTGACAAGGATAAGGGCTGAGGAAAAGGAAGCCGACGAATATATTCAAACACCTCCAACCACTCCTCCACACTCTCCTCCAATTACCCATGAAACACCTCCAGTATCTAAGTAAGCTTCTCCACCCAAAGTACAAAAACTTCCAAAATCATCCACACACTCTTCACCACCACCAACAAAAGCAACAACAAGCAAGTCAAAGAAACCAAGAAAGAAGACCAGCTTCAAAAGGGATGAAGCAATCTCCCAAGCTTCAAAAAGGGTAAAGCAAGCCGTGAAGCTGGAAAGAGCCAAAAAAGATGACCAGCTTCATGACCAAATCGAAACTTTGACAAATATGGTCACCGGCCTTGAAGGACAAGTGAACGAGCTTCAAGACACCAAAGCTCGTGTCGATGATTTCCTTTCAGATGACGTTCAAGAAAGGATGCTCACTGCAATCAATGGCAATACTAAAGAATACTTGAAGAAGTACTTGCCTAAGATCACATCTAAGAAGGTGGAAGAATATCTTGAGCCGAACATAGAAGGTATTCTCAAGAATATTGTGGCTACAGTTCCACTTGTCCTTCAAACCCAACCGACGGAGCCTAAAGAACCAACTCTGGAAGAGCTCCAACTTAAACTATTTGAAAGCTTAACAAGTATTACCTCACCAACTCCTGAGCAAATAGCCATTTCTGAGGCTATAAAGGCTAACATTTTGAAGGAGTCGTGTAAAGCTGAGGCTGAAAAAGGTAAACGTCCAAGTGAAGAAAAAGGCCCAGATCCGAACTCACAAGCCAAGAAAAAAAAGAGTGTCGGCAGATCTGCTTCTCAATACCAAGAACCTGTCGGACCTCCAACAACCACAACAGCCACCCAACCACCTAAGGCTTCCAGCTCTAGACCTACTGCAATGGAGCATCAGTTTGAGTTCACTGCAGATGAAGAATTTCAACAACATCAAGATCAACCAGACTCTCCTCCCAAGACAAAAGCAACAACGTCTAAGCCTGGAAAGAAGACAACATCCAAAAGACCAACTGCTGTCTCATGGCTAGACGAAGACACGACAAAAGGGAATGAATGGTTCGATCAACTTGTCAGTGCTCAACCTTATGTAGACGATGACTCCATGATTGAAGGTCGCACACTTGAGTTCACGCAAAAACTCAAACGTGACCAACGCATCAAAAAGCTCACTAAAGGAGAACTCCGTCGAATCAAGAATGATGCCTTCAATCTGCTAAAAGATAGGTCTTCCAGTGCAGCTGAGCTTGAATATCACCTGGAAAACATTGCACAAGCAATGTCTAGTGAGTTCAGCTGGACAAATCCGGATATGCATGTGGTTGATAGCACTTCTCAACCCAACCAACCATACATTACGGATTGGACAAAGCCTCTGCCGGTGATTGGAGCTTCAGATCAACCTGCTGTCCCGTATAGATTCTTCTTCAACAACGATCTCGAACTTCTTGTGCACGAAATCAAGTGCCAACCCAAATATGCAACTTCCATAACCCTGATTCTCGCAACAAGTTATTTACAACCTGCCATCGAAGAAACTGCTACAAGCCTCTTCGATACAAACAGTGTGCAGTACGATCTAGATGCGCAACTAGGAATATATCACTGGTTTGAGAAGAGGAGAACATGGTGCAAAAGTAAAGTCACAAAGAATTCTCCAACTCCAGTGATGAGTGATCTCAGGATAATTGTTGTGGTTAGCCTTGAAGTGGAAAAGAGGTATGATTATACCTTTCTACAAAAATTCAAGGTTAGAAGACAAGATCAGAAGTTGTACACATTTTCAGAAGTAGATCTCCCGGACTTGAACCTCAACGATATTGAAGACATGTATCTCATCAAGGTTCAAGGGAAAATGCAACACTTCTCCATTGATCTTACTTATGCGTTCATCACTTCACTGCTATACTTTATCAGAAGGAAGATTATTCAAGAACGTGTAGAAGACTTGCAGCTTGGGGTCGAGAGCTATCAAAGGAAGATTAACTTAACCGCACCAGTTCTACATCTTCCTGAGATCAACCAAGAGCCCCAGTATACCATGAAGAAAGAACCAACCTTCGGGTTTGTCTACAAGAGTGATCTCTTAATCAACTACTTCATGGGATACAAATAGGTTCACAAGTTCTGTGACCACACACTCAAGAAAGTTTTTGATGGGTTGGTGATTCATGTTAGAGATCGGGAACTATACAAGACCAACAGGTGGACAGATTCTCAACTAAGAGAAGTTCGTCAATTTATTCTGAAGATCGAGAAAAGGCTTGTTCATAGAGACCAGATGAGGAGACTTGAAAGCTATGTTGGAGGAAGACCATCGTTCCCGATCAGAAATTTTCAAAGACCTGATCCAGTTTTCACTGTCTTCAGAAGCACGGAATGATGTAAGAGTTGGATAATTTCTTGATTTACAATACTTGCTTGTGTTATTTATTAGGGTTTGTGTATAACAGTGCACAACCCGTATTTGTAAAGAAAGGACCCTGAGGTACGCTTTAATGCCTCAATCCTAATATAAGAAGCGAAAGCTTCTTACTTTTGAGTAGAATTAATCAAAATTTTGATAAGTTTTAAAAATTCTGCTCAAAAGAACAAGTATTCCCTTGTTAAGGGGGAGTACTTGAAACTAATCTTTGTTCAACATAAAAGTTCTTGTTGAATTTCTTCGCTTAAACCTCAAAAAGCATATTTTAATCAAAAGTCTTCCAAAAATAACATGAATATGCTATTTTTGAGGGGGAGAATAAGTGTGTGATTAATAAATAGTAACTAAAAGTATGAAATCTCGCGTAAGCTCGACTCAGATTTTACCCAAGAATTGACGAAAATCAATTGTCATTAATCGAAAAGACTTGTCCTGGACGGGTAATAATTTCAAGCTGGTTTATCCAATGATGTAAACGTGTCTCGCAAAGGACTTGTCTGAGTAGAGTGTACCATTTCGAGAGATTCTCTTTGAATATGACTTGGACGGGTAATAATTTCAAGCTAGTCTAACTAGTGATGTAAACTTGTCTCGCAACAGTCATATTCACTGAAAATCAATCAATTCAAAAGTCCTAACTCCACCCAACATGTGCAAATTTATCTTAAAAACTTATGTGCACATGTGAAGGGGGAGTATTTCTGAAAAAGTAAAACTCTCGAAGTGTTAACAAAATATGTTTTAATAATCATAAACACTTTGAGAGATTTTCAAAATAATTGGTTTATGGCAACATAGGATAGTCATGAAGTTATAAGGTGACTAAGTATAAGAAATACGTCCTATGATCCGCCAGAACCGGATGGATCTACCCATTGACAATACCAATAGTTTAGAACTAGAAAGTCCTTAGGTAAGATTGAAAAAGGAGTAAAGAAATGAAAGGAGAAAGAAGGGGTTGAAGAATTAAAAAGAAAAGTAAATGAAAGGGTGAAAAGAAATAGCCCTCCATATGTTCAACCATAGGGCAGAAACCGGGTTCAATTCATATGCTACTGGATGTTACTACTGTAACACCGGTATTGAAGACTAAACCGTCATGGACCCAGGGACGCACTGCACTAAACCTTCTAGCCACTCAAGTGTCTCTCAAAAGATACTTGTTTCATTTCTCATGTTGAACCCTTCATTATCTATCGACCTCTCATTCCGAGGTGAGTTGATATTGAAAAGGAGTCAATCTGCTCCATGCCTCCTACGACTAAAACCAAAGAGCACTAAATCGAGTCTAGAGCCGCGAGATACATCAAAAGATCTCTTATGAACACTTAATATTTCTACACTGGTTGTTTAACATTATGGACACCAGTTGTAAATTACAAGAGTCCTACGCAGATCTTAGTAATCTGCCAAGAACATTCATGAGGGAATTCACAAATGTGATTCTCAGTGATTGAGTGGAAATTCTTGCCAGGGTCAACATCAAACAGCCCTGATAGCAGGTTACTTCGGTAATCCCTTGTGGATTACGCTTAGTGTTCGAGGTGGTTCCAAACGGTCTACAGTCGTGGAGTGATACTTTGGTATACTTCAGCGGCTCACCTGAATCGTTGATACACTTCGGTGTATCTGAGTTAGCTCTCTTGGGGGCATCCGATTCAGGAACAGCCTTGGCAAGGATTAGAGAAAGTTTTCACACTATGCTGTTAACGATCTCGAAGTCCGAACCTGTAAGTGCCGGATGAATTATTGCTAACTGTTTACATGCATGTATTTATGGAGACCAGGAGTTCCACCACCACCATTTTCATCATGCTCATGCTATTATCATGAAGGAAATTCTCACAAAGATCAAAGTAAAGTAAACATTCAAAAGTCAAAGATTGAAGCTAAAGAGTGAAAATTAATTGAAGTATGAAGATCAAAAGTTAAAAGAAGTATGAGCATGGTAGAAAACACGTAAAGACACCGGGATTAAAAGAACGTTGGTGGAAGGCAGATCATGACATTACCATATCACTCACAACAAGAACAAAGAACAAAGATGCAGAAGACGTCGAAGCCTAAGAAGCAAAGAAGATGTCAAGCAACCTTGATAACCAATCCTTAGGGGGAGATTATTGAAACACATTTCATATGTAATCAAGCCTTGGTCATATTATTGTACAAGGTTGCTTAGTATAAGGCCTTTATGTTTGTATTAATGTCACGGCCCTATTAGAAGGCCTATAGGCTGCGACTCAGAGCTTTGTTTCTAGAAGAATTAGGCAAGGTGTTTCCCTAATGCACGCCTATAAATAGACATGTAATATCACTCTTATGTTTGTTGGTTTTATTCACAAATGCAAAGAACCTTTTGTCATTCTATCGTGTGAGAAATTCGACCACTCTTTCTTCTATATCTATCTCTTTCTCTCATCTCTTACGTGCTTATATTACTTGTGTTATGCTTATTATAGAGACCTAACACAAAAACAAAAACTAAAACTAAAGTAACCAATGAACAAAGAAAAACAAGTACTGAACAAAATTAGCTGATGAAAAAAAAATATTGATGAACAATTTTTCTAAATTTGCTCTTTCTTTTTATATACTGATGAACATACTTAGATGAACAAAAAAATATAGTAACAATATCTGATGAATAAAACAATTACTGATGAATAAAGTAACCTAACACTCGAAAATAATTAATGAAGAAGAATACGATGATCAATAACTAACTAAATGATGAACAAAACAACCTAATACTAAATCAGTAACTGATGAACAAAACCACTATTGGGAATTAAATATTCAAGCACTTGGTTTTGTCAAAGAACAGTTGGTACTGCTGAAGAATAACACTAACAGTACAGACTGAGTTAGTACTGCCAGGTTTAAAGTTAATGTTGCTGAAGATATAACTAACAGTACTAACTAACTGACTTAGTACTGCTAGTATAAAAGTTGGTACTGCTAGTTTGCTTGAAGACTGCTCATGAAGACTTGTAAGAAGATAAGTATAGAATAGATTTTGTGTATATCTTATATAGTTAGACTTATACGAATATTCTGCATGTTTAGAATATTGTACTTATCTTGTAAAGGACTCATTGTGCTATAAAAGGAGGTCCTAGGTTAGATGTTATGTATGTATGTTTTGTTTAGTTTCAAGGTTATAAACCCTAGTGATACTCAAGATCACTCGTATTATACTTAATTATATTGAAGCGTTTGGTTACATCATTGTTCATATAAACTGTTCATTACTGTTACATTGTTAAATCTTCTAAGTATCAAGTAGTAGATTCCACATACTATTTGATATACATTCAAAGTATCCTCAACACAATACACGTGTGTCTAGATCTTCTCAAGTGGTATCAGAGACAGGTTTCTGATACTTTGATTTAGAAGATCCTTACAGAAGAACTCTTTATTCCCTATAAAGAAGATGGACATGGAGACTACTCAGACCAACACTGCTGCCAAGTTACCTATGCTCAAACAGAATGACTTTGAGATGTGGAGGCTCAGGATAGAGCAGTACTTTCAAGTACAAGATTATCCTCTATGGGAAATCATAGAGTATGGAAACTCCTTCAAACCATCAACAACTGAATCAACAGTTGATGGTCAGAAAGTTACAACAGTGAACACTTCTCCTGTTACTGCAGAAGAAAAGCTTCAGAAAAAGAATGATGTTAAAGCAAGGAGCTTGTTACTAATGACCATCCCTAATGATCAACTTCTGACCTTCAGCAAATACAAGGATGCCAAATCCTTGTTTGAAGCTATAACTACCAGGTTTGGTGGTAATGAAGCCACCAAAAAGACTCAGAAGACTTTGCTGAAGCAGAATTTTGAGAACTTCAGTGCTGCTAGCAATGAATCTCTTGATCATATGTTCAACAGGATGCAGAAGATAATCAGCCAACTGGCTGTATTGGGTGTTGAGATCCCACAAGAGGATCTTAATTCCAAATTCCTAAGAAGTTTGCCTGCTGATTGGTACAATTATGTAGTTGTCCGGAAAAACAAGCCAGAAATTGATACAATGAGTCTTAATTATATGTACAACAATTTTAAAATCGTTGAACAGGAGGTAAAGAAGTCTGGAAGCTTAAGTTCTAGTTTTGGGAACATGGCATTTGTGTCATCTCCGAGCAATATCAGTCCAGAGGAGGTTAATGTGGCTTCAGGAGTTAGTACTGCTAACCCTAATGTTTGTACTGTTAGTTCACAAACTAGTACTGCTGGCATAGGTGATGCTACATTCTATGCTTTCCTGACCAGTCAAGCCAATGGGTCTCTGCTATCCCATGAAGATCTTGCACATGTAGATAAAGATGATCTGGAAGAGATGGACTTGAAGTGGCAGGTAGCACTGCTAAGCATGAGAGCCAAGAAATTCTGGCAGAGAACAGGGAAAAAGATCACAATGAGTGGTAGTGATACAGCTGGGTTTGATAAATCAAAGGTGGAGTGTTTCAACTGTCATAAGTTGGGACACTTTGCTAGAGAATGCAGAAGACCAAGGCAGCAGGACAACAGAAGCAAAGGGTATGGGAACAAGCAGGAAAACAGGAAGGTTGTGGAAGTGGAAGAGACTTCTTCAAAGGCAATGGTTGCTATAGATGGTCTTGGATATGATTGGAGCTTCATGGCTGATGAGGAAGAAGCACCAACAAATATGACACTTATGGTATTTTCTGACTCTGAGGTACATTCAGTAAAAAGTTGTTCAAAATCTTGTTCTGCTTTAAAAGATTATGAAACACTTAAAAAGCATTATGATGAGCAAAGAGTAGAGCTAAACCAAACTAATTATAATTTAGCAAATCATAAAAGAGGTTTAGCTGTATTAGAAGAACAAATATTGTTTTATAAGAAAAACGAGTCTATCTTTTCTGAAGATATTGTTGTGCTTAAAAGAGACATTTTTCATAAAGATGCTGAGATAAGTGTGCTTAGAGATGAGTTGGAAAAGATTAAGAAAGCAAAAGATAACATACAGTTAAGTGTAGACACTCTAGAATATGCATCTAAAGGAGTTAATAAGATCATTGAGTGTCAACTTGTTAATAAAGCTAAGTCAGGCTTAGGCTACAAAACATGTCCACCTCCACATAGAGGAATACCTTCACCCCTAGGTATTGACTTGGAACACACTGGTTTAGATGAATTTCAAGAGCCTAAATTTGAATATGGATCTAAGGCTAAGGAAAGTGTTAGTATAAATAAACCAGTAGAGGATAATGAATCTTCTGAGAGTGCCAGTGACACCTCACTTGTTGAGGAAAATGTGTCAGAAGATAAGATGAATTCAGATGCACCAATTATTGAAGATTGGGAATCTGATAATGAGGATCAGGTTGAGTCTACACCTGAGATAGAAAAGCAAAAAGTAACTGTTGTTCCTAAGGTTGTTAAGGTAGAAAAGGTTGCACCTAGAAAACAAGTAAAACAAGCTAGGCCAACAGTTAAATATGCTGAGTTGTATAGGTCAACAAGTAGGTCTCAATGCCCTAGGGGAAACCAGAGAAACTGGAACAATCTTAAGTCCCAACAACTAGGCAATGAGTTTGTTATGTACAATAAGGCTTGCTATGTTTGTGGTAGCTTTGATCACTTGCAATCTTTTCGCAACAACCATCAAGGGAAAAGGATGGTTAATGGGAATACAAGGGTGAATGGGAATGCTAATGCTAGGGTGAACATAAACTGTTTTTCAAGAAATACTCACCCTAAAGTTAACAGTAATATGACTCCCAGAGCAGTTTTGATGAAGTCTGGCCTTAAATCTTTTTGTACTGCTAGACCAATTCAGACAGTTTACCCCAAATAAACAGTGTCAAGTGCTAAATCAACTTCAAGTTTTTCTAAAACAGCACATCAAACTGTTAACAGGCCCCTTTATAAGAAATCAGTGTTTTATAACAAAATTTGGAGTCAACAAGTTAAAATTGCTAGGTCAGCAGTTTGTACTGCTAGGTCAGCAGTTAGTACTGCTAGGCCAAGAAACACTGCTAGGGAAAATGGGGGAAATGTTGTTAAGGCCTCAGCATGTTGGGTATGGAGACCTATCAAACTCAATGGTGCATCAATCACAATGAAGAAATATTATTACATTGATGCACGAGGCAAATCCAAGTCAGTAATGGCTTGGGCCCCCAAAGAAAACTAATTTCCTTTATTGTATGTGCAGGAACATCCATAACAAGATGATGAAGAAGATCAAGGATATGCTGATAGTGGATACTCTAGGCACATGAAAAGGAACATGTCCTATTTTTCAAAATTTACACTTATGGATGGAGGATATGTTAACTTTGGGGAAGGAATTGGTGGCAAAATTACTTGTAAAGGTACACTTAAAACTGGTAAACTTGATTTTGAAGATGTGCATTTTGTGCAGGAACTCAAGTATAATCTCTTTAGTGTCTCACAAATGTGTGATAAAAAGAACAAAGTTCTTTTTACAGACACTGAATGTCTTGTCCTATCTCCTGACTTTAAGCTACATGATGAAAGTCAAGTACTACTTAAAGTTCCCAGAAAGGGCAATATGTACAGTGTTGACATGAAGAAAATTGTTCCTAAAGAGGCTCTAACTTGTCTTGTACCAAAAGCCACATTGGATGAGTCAATGCTTTGACATAGGAGACTTGGTCATGTTAATTTTAAAACCATAAATAAGATTGTTAAAGATGGTTCGGTAAGAGGCTTGCCTAAAAAATGTTTTGAAAATGACCAAACTTGTGTTGCCTGTCTCAAGGGAAAACAACACAAAGCTTCTTGTAAGCCCAAGACCCAAAACTCTATTACTCAACCATTATTTATGCTTCATATGAACTTGTTTGGTCCTACTTCTATGAGCAGTATTCAACATAAGAAATACTGTCTTGTGGTAACTGATGATTATAGCAGGTTCACATGGGTTTTCTTTCTAGGATCTAAGGATGAAACAAGTAGCATTCTTAAGACTTTTATAACAGAAATAGAAAACCTAGTTGATAAGAAAGTGAAAATCATCAGGTGTGACAATAGGACAGAATTTAAAAATAGAGTTATGGATGAATTTTTTAGAGAAAAAGGTATTAAGAGAGAGTTTAGTGTAGCAAGAACTCCTCAGCAGAATGGAGTTGCTGAAAGGAGGAATAGGACACTAATAGAGGCTGTTAGGACCATGTTAGCTGATTCTAAGCTACCTATTACTTTTTGGGCTGAAGCAGTTAATACTGCTTGTTATGTACAGAACAGGGTTTTAGTGGTCAAATCTCACAACAAGACACCATATGAACTCTTTAGAGGTAGAACATCTGCTTTAGGTTTTCTAAGACCATTTGGATGTCATGTCACTATCCTCAATACCTTAGATTATTTGGGAAAGTTTGATGGAAAGTCAGATGAGGGTTTCTTTGTTGGGTACTCTTTAACAGCAAAGCATTTAGGGTATACAACATAAGAACCAGGAAAGTAGAAGAAAACCTGCGTGTTGAGTTTTTAGAGAATAAGTCTAATGTTGCAGGTGAAGGTCCAAAATGGTTGTTTGATCTTGATGCTCTAACACAATCTATTAACTACGTACCAGTTGTTGCAGGAACAAATTCTAATGATTTTGCAGGTACAGAAGATAGTGTTGATACAGGTGAACCAAGCATGGAGAAAGAGACCGATCAAGATCACATTCTGATGCCAATTTGGAATAATGTTTCTTTACTTGATTCCTCTTCAAAGGATGATGAACCTTCTAATGATGCAAACAAGAAGGGCTTTGAAGATGGAAACAAAGAAAGTTGTGTTGAAGAACAAGAGAACACTGAAGACAGTACAAATGATGTTTGTACTGCTGAGCCAAAAGATAGTGCTGCTGAGCCAAATGTTGAATTTACTAGCCCACCAGTTACTACTGCTGATGATTTCTCTGAGGATGAAGTGGATCTTAACAACATGCAACCTACTTATCCAGTTTGATAACGCCTAAATCTAACATGTTTTTAGTAGCGTAATTGGTAGTTTTTATATATGTTTTGTGGTTATATTTATATGCTTTTGTTACTAAATCGTACCAAAGTGTGTTTGCAAAGCATTTGTAGCCAAAGACAGGAAAATGGATGGAAAAGATGCAAAAATGAGGAAAAAGGAAATATTTATGATTGCATGTGAGTCTTGTGTCAAGTTCTGCACCGTAAGGTATTTCAATGAGTTAAAGTCCAAGTAGTCGAGTTAATAAGCTTAAGGATGAAGGGAAAGATCAAAGAATCAAGAGCTACGACCGAGAAACAAGTCATACGGAAAAGTCCAAGAAAAAGGTCCACCAGCAGTAGCCATCCGATCGGTCGCCGCCCGCAACCGAATCGGATGGGGAGATTTGGGATTTACCGAGAAGACCAACCGATTGGTAGACCATTCTATCCGATCGGTTGGAGGTTGCTGTCGACCCAAAACTTCTTTATTAAGGATTGTGACTTTACAAATCCGGTTCTAGGTCCTTCTTTTCAGTATTCTAACCATTCAATACTACTTGGAGAGCAAGAAAAGCATTTATGCACTTAGACCCTTGGTTAGAGCAATTTATTGAACCATTTGTTGGGTATTTATATATACCAATCAATCTAAAGAAAGAGGGAGTGCTTGCTTGTTAGAGGAGAGAACCATTCATAGAAAATACTCAAGAAATTCGTCCATAGGTCCAGGAGAAGGGAGAAAGTCGATTACACCATTTCCATTGCTTGTGGAATCATTGTCTTTCACTTGTAATCTTATTTCCAATCATTGTAAGACTTTCAATCATGGTTTCTAATGTTCAAAGTATTGAGTTTGCATTTATGTTTGCTATGAGCGGCTAGTGCCTTTGTGCACTTGCTTAGATGATGTGTATTATTTATTGATTGGCATATGATTGTGATAACATGTTTTAATCCAATTTCAAGTTGATTCTAAGAACCAATTGTGATTAAGTTTCATAGTGACATTTGGGTAATCAAGTTTAACTAGTGCTAGTAATCTTAAGGGTCGAAAGAACTATTGTAATTCCACTAGTTATAATCATTTGTCTATGAATGATTGTTGTCTTCCACTATTCTTGATTAAACAAAGGAACTTAATTGTGATTGTAATGAAAATGCTTTTGTCTATCAAAACGGATTGATTGTAAACCACTTTAAAGGTAGAGAGATTAATAGTTTGCTTTCAATTGTGACTTTTTGTCTATAATCGGTTACCTTTTGTATTGACCATTTCCTAAGCTTGTTTGATTAGACAAAAGATTGTTTTTGTGTTTGAGGAACACCAACTCATGAACCTTGAATTGATCTTGAATTGATTGGTTAAACGTAATGCTTGTTTTTATAAACCAAGATCTTGACGAAGGTTTAATTTGTAGAAACAATAGATTAGTGTCAAAACTAATTATCACAACCAACATGTTATCCAAAGTTATCACAATCATATTAGTCAATTGTAGTACACTAGTCTAAGAAAGTGTAGTTTTTAATCATTTGAATTTTCATAATATCATTACTTCTTGTTTGAGAAAGTTGCTTTTAACTTACAATTCGATTCACTACACAAATCCCTGCGAACGATCCCGACTTACCATCAAAATCTTGCTACAACGGACGAGTATACTTGCTCGTATGTGTTGTCATTAGATTCGGTAATTCACCCCTTATAAATTTAAAACTTGCACCGAACCGGGCACATCAAGTTTTTGGCGCCGTTGCCGGGGATTTTGATCGTGTTTCTGTAAGTTTTAGTCCATTTCTCACATAGTTAGTTTTCGTAAAAAAAAAAAAAAAAAAAAAGTCTTACCGAGCTGCCCATCCGATCGGTTGTTCATCCATCCGATCGGTTTTCCAAAATTTTCATTTACCGAGAGAACCATCCGATCGGCGGACACTTCCATCCGACCGGATCCTTCAAACCAAATTTACCGAGAGATCTATCCGATCGGTTGGACGATTCTGATCTTTTCAAATTGTTTTCATTCTTTGTTCGTTTGTTTAGACATTGCCTCGATTCGCTGGGGAATTGTATGAACACTCGATCAACTGGAGTAGAACCAATTCCACCACTTTTCGATCCCGAAAGTTTGATTCGAACAAGATCTAGAAGAAGAAGAAGAACACCCTTTGTTCCATTAGCCAATCGTGTGCCAAGAGTACCAAACCCAACTTTTGATAACCTTTTTGAAGCCAAAGTCGTTTATAACCCATTCACTGATCAACCTTTTCCCATGGCTGACGATAGACCCATGTGGGAAGCAAACCGAGCCGTAGCACCCACTCCTGGAGCTGCTATTGTTGCTGTCAACTTAGGTGACAATTTCACCGTGAAAGGTCACCATCTTTCTATGATCAAAGACCGTCAATTCGATGGCCGTTCGAGGGCCGATCCTCACAAACACGTTGCCGAATTCATTGAAATTTGTGGCATGTTCCGATACGGTGATACAAATGTGGATGCCATTAAACTCAAACTTTTCCCGTCATCACTTGCTGGAGATGCAAAAGTGTGGTATAACGAATTAACACCAGGAATCATCACTACTTGGGAGGAGATGAGGCAAGCTTTTGTAAGCCGATTCTTTCCACCTGCAATGTTTGATCGAATCATGGGAGAAATTTGTGCTTTCACACAAAACCCTAACGAATCACTCGTCGAAGCCTGGCTTCGTATGAAGGATTTACTTCGAAGTTGTCATGGACATGGTTTAGGACGAGGAACCATTATCCAAATCTTTTACCATGGACTTGATGAAACATCTCAAGGAATTCTTGATGCTGGAGGAATATTTCTTTGTAAGACTCCTAACCAGGCATACCAATTGCTTGAAGACCGAGTTCTTCTCAAACTCGACTGGTCAAAAGATGCCAAGACAAAACCCTTAAGAAAAACCGTTGCCTTTGCCGAAAGTTCTGATTCATCTAAACTCATGGAGAAAATGGAAACCTTGGTTTCCAGAATCGATTCGCAATACAAAGATCTTAGAGGAGAGATGAAAGAAATGCGAGATGGTTGTAACAACTGTGGAGGTAACCACCCATCATCAGAATGCGATGATCAACCTATGGATCAACCAAAAGAAGGAGAAGCTAATTACATCCAAGGAGGATACCGTGGAGGCGAATATCGTGGAAATTATTACGGACGAAACTCTGCTAGTTGGCAAGATCGCCGACAAAGGGATAACAACCATGAGTCCCAACCAAAAGTAGAGAACCAAACTTCACAAAATTCCGACAAGAAACCTGAAGAAACAGATTTTGAAAAAATGATGAGAGAATTCGTCACAGCTCAAAAATCAACCAACGAGTTCGTCAAGAATCAATTCTTCAATCTCAAGACCAAAGTTGAGCAAGGTCAGAAAAATCATCAAGCGTCTATCCAAGATCTTGAAAACAAATTCGGTAGACTCTCTGATCAAATTTCTTCCCGACCATCAGGTTCGTTGCCTAGTAACACCCAAACCAACCCAAAACCATCATCATCATCGAATGATAAGACTTATCGTCCACCACCAACCAGAAATGAGCATATCAATGCTGTATTCACAAGAAGTGGCCTGTCTTATGATCCACCACCCACCACAAACAACACCACAACTATCAATTACGATAGTGAGGATGAAGATGAAGAATCCAAGAAGGAAAATACACCAAAAACACCACCCAAACCCAAACCCAAACCACCAGTTAAGGCTTACACTCCAAAAATTCCATATCCTCAGAGCCTTAAGAAAGAAAGAATGGAGGAGCGTTATAAGAAGTTTGTTGAAATAATCAAAGAAGTTAGACTCAATGTACCTCTCATTGATGTTTTAGCCGGAATGCCCAATTACGGGAAATTTTTGAAAGAACTTCTTAACAACAAGAACAAGTTGGAGCAAATATCCGCTACCTTTCTCAATGAAGAATGTTCAGCTATTGTTCAAAACAAAATTCCACAAAAACTCGGAGATCCCGGAAGTTTTCTGATTCCATGCATATTAGGAAACAACATCACATGCGATGCTTTAGCCGACTTAGGTGCGAGTATCAATTTGATGCCCTATTCGCTGTATACGAAACTTTCCATCAACACCTTGAAACCCACAAGGATGAGTATCCGACTAGCTAATCATACTTACCAATATCCTGTTGGTATTGCTGAGAATATGCTTGTCCAAGTAGGTAAATTCATTTTTCCCGTGGATTTTGTGATCCTAGAAATGGAGGAAGACAGTAGAGTACCCCTTATTTTAGGAAGACCTTTTCTAAACACCGCTGATGCGATCATCAAAGTAAAAGGAAAAGAACTCAATCTTGGAGTTGGAGAAGATAGAATCACCTTTTTAATCGATAAAGCAATGCAATATCCACATTCCAGTGATGACACTTGCTTTAATATTGATGTAATCGATGAAGTCACTAAGGAAGAATTGGATGCATTACTTGAAGATTCTGATCCATTCATGACTATTTCAGAGAAGATTAGTGAAACAACTTTTGATAAAGAATTTGCTGATTTTATGGAAGTAAAGATTGATGAAGAAGAAGAAGAAGTTGAAGAAGGAGAGATAATAGAAGAAGATTTTGAGGAAATCAGTTTTAATGATCAAATGAGGATCAAAACATCACTTCAAGAACCACCGACTGATCTTGAGTTGAAACCACTTCCCGAAAATCTTGAATATGCTTACTTGGAAGACAACTCGCTACTTCCAGTAGTCATATCTTCGTTGCTCAATGATTATGAGAAAGAATGTCTGATCTCAGTTCTTAAAAAGCATAAAGAAGCTTTTGCGTGGAAAACTTCTGACATCCCAGGAATCAGTCCTGATTTTTGCAAACACAAAATCAATTTCGAAGAAGATGCCAAACCAGTTGTAGAAAGACAACGTCGACTCAACCCCAACATGAAAGAAGTTGTTAAAAAAGAAATCATCAAACTTCTTGATGCAGGTATCATTTACCCCATCGAGGATAGTCCTTGGGTAAGTCCTGTTCACTGTGTTCCGAAAAAAGGAGGAATGACTGTTGTGACCAACGAACGAAACGAATTAGTTCCTACTAGAACTGTCACCGGATGGCGAGTATGTATTGATTACAGAAAATTAAACAAAGCCACCAGAAAAGATCATTTTCCTTTGCCTTTCATGGATCAAATGCTTGAGAGATTAGCAGGAGACAAATACTTTTGTTTTCTCGATGGCTTTTCAGGATATTTTCAAATTCCTATTGATCCGGCTGATCAAGAAAAGACTACATTCACATGTCCCTTTGGAACTTACGCTTACAGGCGTATGCCTTTTGGATTATGTAATGCTCCCGCGACTTTTCAAAGATGTATGATTGCTATATTCCAAGATATGCTTGAAACGTCTATGGAAGTTTTCATGGATGACTTTTCAGTTTTCGGAAGCTCATTCGAAGCTTGCCTTTCTAACCTCGATAAAATGCTTGAAAGATGTAAAGCTGCACATCTTGTTCTCAACCGGGAGAAATGTCATTTCATGGTAACTGAAGGAATTGTGTTAGGACACAAAATTTCCAGCGCAGGAATGGAGGTTGACAAAGCAAAGATCGATGTCATTACCAAATTACCACCCCCAACTAACTTTAAAGCCGTTAGAAGTTTCCTAGGACATGCAGGTTTTTACCGTCATTTCATTAAGGATTTTTCCAAAATATCTCGTCCAATGACGAAACTTCTTGAAAAAGATTATGTTTTCGATTTTAATGCAGACTGCATGAAAGCATTCGAAGCATTGAAAACACAACTGACTAGTGCACCCATCATGGTTTCCCCTGATTGGTCACTACCATTCGAGCTTATGTGCGATGCAAGCGATTTTGCTGTTGGAGCTGTATTAGGACAACGCGAAGAGAAACATTTTCGTCCTATATATTTTGCCAGCAAAACACTCAACAATGCTCAACAGAATTACACAGTTACAGAGAAAGAATTGTTAGCTGTTGTTTTCGCTTTCGATAAATTCAGATCATAGCTTGTACTTTCGAAAACAATCGTGTTCACCGATCATTCAGCGTTAAAATATCTGTTTGCGAAACAAGATGCCAAACCGCGTCTCATCCGATGGATTTTACTACTCCAAGAATTCGATATCGAAATCAAAGATAAGAAAGGAGCAGAAAATCTAGCCGCTGATCATCTATCTCGTTTAGAAAATCCAAATCTGGAAGAGTTAAAAGAAGATGAGATTGACGATTATTTTCTGGATGAAACACTCATGACTGTTGATACAATGGATGAGAACGAAATTCCATGGTTTGCCGATTATGCAAATTATCTCGTTGGAGGAATTCTAAAGAAAGGATTAACTCATGCCCAACGAAGTAAATTCTTTTCGGATCTTAAACATTATTATTGGGAAGAACCCTATCTTTTCAAAATGTGTCCCGATGGGATGATTAGAAGATGTGTTTATGGTTCTGAAACGAGAAGAATTCTCGATGAATGTCATCATGGCCCAACTGGGGGACATTATGGTCCTTCTACCACCGCTAAAAAAGTCTTTGATGCTGGATTCTATTGGCCGACTATTTTTAAAGAAGCCCATACTCTTGTTAAGAATTGTGATGCTTGCCAAAAATCCGGTAGTCTTTCTCGAAGAGATAAAATGCCACAAAAGAGCATTCAAGTCTGTGAATTATTCGATATTTGGGGAATTGATTTCATGGGACCGTTTCCTAAATCCCACAAATACGAATACATTCTCGTTGCTATTGATTACGTTTCCAAATGGGCTGAAGCGGAAGCTCTACCCACAAATGATGCACGAGTAGTTGTTAATTTTCTCAAAAAGCTTTTCGCTCGTTATGGAATTCCTAAAGCTTTGATAAGTGATCGTGGAACCCATTTCTGTAACAAACAAATGGAGAAAATTATGAAGCGATACGGAGTTCATCATCGTTTCGCTACAGCTTATCACCCACAGACCAGTGGTCAAGTCGAAAATACCAACAGAGCCTTAAAAAGGATCCTCAAAAAAATGGTTAAAGACAATCCCGCCGTTTGGTCGAGAAAACTAGATGATGCTCTGTGGGCATTTCGCACGGCTTACAAAACACCAATTGGTACAACACCATACAGATTGTTGTATGGAAAAACTTGTCATTTGCCGTTCGAAATCGAACATCGCACTTACTGGGCATTGAGAAACTGTAACCCAGACCTCAAAGTAGCTGGAGAAAAGAGATTTTTGCAATTGCATGAACTCGATGAGCTTAGACTACAAGCTTATGAGAACTCCAAACTTTACAAAGCAAGAACAAAAGCTTATCATGACAGAAAGCTAAGAATAAGAAAAGAATTCAAAGCTGGAGACAAAGTTCTGCTTTTTAACATGAAGTATAAGTTCAAAGCTCCCAAGCTGAAACCGAAATGGTTCGGACCGTATACAATGAAACATGGATTTCCATCGGGATATGTTGAATTGCATGACAAACATGGTGGAAGTTTCATTGTTAATGGGCACCGAATTAAGTTATACTATGACAAGGAGCAGATGAATGAAGTTTCTATTCAAGAGATTCCGCCTGAATCAGAATATGAAGCTATAACATTTATGTCACCCTTCCCGGCCGATTTCAAGAAAAACACTCCGTGGGCCGAGGATTCTTGTTATATCTATGATGTTCTTCCAAGACCGTGGGAGAAAGTTAAGTTGGAATACATAGATGAAACTGGAGAAGGAATAGTGATTGGAAATGTGCTGTACGTTCCAAAATTTCCAAAGAAGAAGTCAGAAATCGCACCAACATGAAGAGAGAGAAGTTCGAGTCCGGCTGATGACTCATTAATAAAACAAGCGCTTCTCGGGAGGCAACCCGTGTGTTTGCTATTTTTATTTTCATTTTTATTTTCTAGTGATTAAACCCCAAAGTTTTTCTAAATTGCTTAGTTGAACTTAAGTGTGGGGGTGTATCACTGTCTTTTGAATAAAGCGAAGAAATATTTCGTATTTGTGTTTCTTTTGTTTTTAGATTACTGCAGGTAATGATTTCGAAGCTTGGACGCTAGGATCAAGACTCCTCTTGAGCAGAAAATACGGTTTATTCTCTTATTTCCCTATTTCATTCTTTGTCGTTTATCACATTGAGGACAATGCTTAACTTAAGTGTGGGAGGGGGGGTGAATAGGAAAATAAGAATAGATTGTAGTTTCGAGCTGAATTTTAAATTTTGTTTGCCCTTGTAATCTAGTCTTTTGTCATTTTAAAGATCATATTCTAGAATAACTGGATTTATCCGCTGGTGAAATCTGTAATTTTGAAAATTCGAGATGTGTCCCGATTAATATTGCAATCCATTCTGGGATCGATAACATTAGCTAGCACAGATTATAGCCCTTTCCACTAAATTGTGAGGATTTGAGCCTGTTCTATATATAGCATACATCTTTTATGCTTAGATCTTTTGCTATGAGTGTGCCGGTGATTTTATTTATTCTAGAACTTGTACTTGTAAATCATTACGAGACCGTTGTGAGATCACATTTCATTTGTGATATTAGTGTATATGCGTGATAAGAGGCAACCTTAGGATTTATCCCAAATGGCCTTCCATTTTCATATAATGCTATATGAGCTAGCTACATTGGCTAGTTAACCACTCATATGGACCCATTTGTTAGCATTTGTCTTTAATGCTAGATACCCCTAGTTACACTCGCTGAGCCTATCTTTTCTTTTGATACAATCCAGAAAAATTCAAAAAGATTTTACACCTTTTTAGCCTAGCCTTATCCATAGTCAAGTCTTGGTTGGTTGCTAGCTATTTGGCAAGATGGATGTTATGTGGAAATCATGAAAGTTCAAAGAAATCGCAAGCTCCGAAAGTTGTTATCCAAGTAAGGTCATCGCAACTACAAGATGACATAAAAAAAAAAAAAAAAAAAAAAAAAAAAAAAAAAAAAAAAAAAAAAAAAAAAAAAAAAGAGTCATCGCAACTATAAGGTGATGATGCGTGGTTTTGCGACCTTACAACAGGTTTTACCTCTCAAGGGATCTTGAGAAGTTTGCAATCCCCACCAGGCAGTGTACCTGACCGTTGTAGTATAGTGAAGTGGCAAGTACCGGGGATTGATCGTTCAACTCAAAGAATAGTGTTCGTTAGGATTGAAATTAATCTAACTAGGTCTAAAGGTGAGGGATGATTCTTTTTGTATTTTTATATTTTATGGAAAGCAAGTAAAAATCTCTGGTTTTGGAAGAAGGGGCGGAATTAGTTGCTAATCAACTAACCCAAAAGCTACTAATTAAACTAATATGCAAGAAAAGTAAACTAGGGTTCTACAAGGGAAATGAAGCATGTCTACTTATGATATGTTACTCCTTGCTAGCTATCCAATTCTACCTATTGAATTGTCACACCTTGTTTTAATTGACGGGTTGTATTCCTTAATACCAATCGTGGGGTGGCGTACGTACTTCCCCAACTCTATAAGCTCCTACTTCACTCCTATGTCGAGCCGGCTAAGAAGCTCCTAACATGGGATCACTAGAATTCGCTCATGCATTAAATACAACCAAATAAACCTAGTACGCATTGGTTCATGTTTCTTAAGACGTTCAAGCAAGTTACCGTATAGGAGGTTAGCTAGTTTTCTTAAGCCTAACATCGATATCACCCAATCAAACAAGAGACAATAGGAAACAAGAATTATAAACTAAACCAACTAGATCTATTGAAGTTGTCACGCCCTAATTGATGGAGATGGACACACACATCAACAAGAAATCAATAAGATCTAATTAGTTATATACAAGTTTCACACAATCATAAGTAGACACAAGGTGATTTAGCCAAGCATAATTAATGAAGAGCAATCAACAATAATCATAATTGAAGACATAACATAGGATTGAATCGATAAACAAACCATTACAAGATGTTTATGGCATGATTAGGACCCTCTAAGTTGCTGGAAAAACACCTACCTAAACCCTAGAATCGGACTTAGGGTTTAGGGCTTACAAATAATGAAGTTGTGAAGTTATATTTATAGGCATTTTTCTGTCGGCCCTATCTGACGGCGTCAGACTTACACGTGACGCTGTCACGTCCAATTTTTCACCAAATTGTAGATCTTTTCGTCCCGATCGCGTGGCCTTTTGAATCACCTAAATCCGAGTTCGTATGAGGATTTTATGGCCAAAACAGTAACAGCTACCGCGCGCGCAAGTTGTGACTAGTTAACACGTGATGGCCTTCTTGACGCCGTCTCCCTTTAAACCTCCAAAATCTGTTCTGGCCTATCAGAAGCTGACGCCGTCAAGGTTAAGGGTGACGCCGTCATTCTTCAGCTTAAACCGTGACGACCTTGATCACTCCAAAGGGTGACGCCGTCAGAATTCCAATGCAAATCTCACTGGCTTATCATGTGTATTTTTCATATCCACCACTTTTGCCAAGACGTGACGCCGTCAAGAGCAAGTCTTGACGCCGTCACATGTACTTTCCAGCATATTTTTGAGACTTTGTCGTTTTCTTCACTTTTATGCTCCAAAAACGTCCAAAATGCTTCCTTTTCCAGATTTCTTCTCTAAAGTACCTAAAATGACAAAAGGAACGATTTAGGGCAATATTTGATCAAATAAATACGATTTAGGGCTTAAATGACCCCCTAAAAGCGGTACACTTTTCGCATCATCAAATACCCTTACACTTGAGATTTGCTTGTCCTCAAGCAAATGCGCTTTTATTCTAATCAAAATACAAGTTAGGGGTCATTTAATGCTAATATAAAAGTAATTACAACAAATAATCATTCCACTTCAATCATAATAAGCACGGAGATTACATACTAGCACCTCACAAGTAGTGTTTAGATACTCACATCTCTCAGGTGTCATCAAAATAAATCTCATAAATGAAAACGGATAATATCTCTCACTACCTGTCATAGCAAATAGATTACCATAGGCTTGGGAAAGGATCGAAAACCTCCTCCACTCGGCGTAAGCACCAAAGATAAACTATCAAAGAGGGCTTTTAAATGGGTTATAATGTTAGGTGTAGGGAAAAGGAAAACACGGTTTTGTTGGATAAAGGATATTTTACTGGTGGCGAGTTAAAGATCTTGATCAATTACATGTACTATACAATGTTGCTAAGCCAAGACTCGACTCAATCTTAAGCTAATGAAAGAAAATAACAAAAACATAAAATAAACATAAAATAAAACGGGATGGTAGTCCGTATGTTTTTTCTACTTTTCTTTTTCTCATTTTTTTTTTTTTTTTTTTTTTTTTTTTTTTTTTTTTTTTTTTTGCATACACTTTTGCCCTACCATCCAAAATAATACATCATAGGGGCATTGCATTCCCCTTACACTTGAACTTTTACATAACTTTACAAATAACTATTCTAATGACTCGAATTAAGATAATTGAAAAACTTGGAGTACTTTTAAAATATTTAGCACATATGGGGGTAATAAATGATGTTCTTCCCCATTACTCCATTACACTAGTACTTTACCCATGAGTCCCAATCGTCCCAAAACAATATGTACAAGGATATGACTCGACTTAGCAACCATGTAATCAACTAGATAATTAACTTGGGTTTAAACAAATGTTGTCACAATAATGCACTAAAAATGAGTGCATACAAGGTAGGCTAAGGCGATTTGGGTGTACATTTTAGTGGGGTGTAACAAATTCTTCCTTTAAGTAAAATGCTTAAAGGTCGAAACGAAAAGATAGGCTCTGAGGGGTGTACTAGGGGTATCGTGTACTAAAAATGAGTACAACGCAAAGGGTGTGGGAGAATTACTTGACCAATGTAGCCAATGTAATTATAACAAAAACACAGGTGTAAAACAATGGGTTAATCCTAATGCCTCTTATCATGTAGTAAATCTAACTACACGAATGTAGTCTCACTTGTGGCCTCGGAATGGTCCTAACGTAAGTTCTAGAATCTAAGTGCTACCGGTACACACATCATAGCATAAATGCTTTTCCTACCAATTCTAGGGGCGAACCTCACATATTTGGGGGTGGAAAATTTTTTAGTGGTACGGTTTTTGTGCTAGTCATATAACTCCTATCCGTGAGACGCTCATTAAGATCAAAGTTTCACTCCTATATGTTGTAAAAAATTTTAAATTTGGCACTAAAATTACCCTAACAGGTATTTATCTCAGTTTTATTACACATCTACCATCAAACAAACAAAAATCAAGCGCACTTGTATTCTCAAAAAATCGTATTTTTACCCCCCCTTACACTTAATATGAACATTGTCCCCAATGTTCAAATAACAAGATGTAAAAGCAAAAAGTAAAAGAATGAAATCAAATACTCCCCTGATTCGCTCGGTGGATAATGAAATTACACGGTTAAATCTTCTTCCAAAGTAATGTTGAAGCTCCATGACTAATGCATCGCCATAAGCTTGATTCAAAACATTTCCTTGTCCAAAATAACCTGTTAAACCTGAGAAAACAAACACGAAAACCTGCATAACATCGGCGGGATAAAATCTATATATAAGGATATAATGCTTGTGGAATGATAACTTTGCAGATTCCTGGAGATTATAAGTTGGAGATTTTAATAAAAACTTTTTAAAAACAAAACTTTCAAAAATTTCTGAAAATTAAATCTGACGCCGTCAGGTTATAACCCCTGACGCCGTCAGAAATGACCTGACAAAAATTTTCATTTTAAGTTCCCGGAAAATTTCTGGAAAAACCTTTACCTTACTTCCTGGAAATCCTGCAAAACATCATTATGACTCGATACAAGCATTTGACTCAAACAAATACGAATATATATGTTAATTTATTATTATTACGATTCATGTTCATATGTGTTCTAATAAACCGATTTAGATTTCCCTTACACTTAACTTTTGCAAAATACCTTTATATGTAGTTAAGACGAAGTTAAAAACAACATAAAGCATTTTCACAATTTACTTTTGAACATGAATCAATAAGAATAAAAATTAAACACACATACGGAAAATAAAATCAAACAAGCAAATAAATAAACACACAAAGCAAATAAAACAAATAAAGCTTGGGTTGCCTCCCAAGAAGCGCTTTTCTTTATTAACGAGTCTTGTAGCTAGACTCAAAGTCACGTACATTACGTGATTCCATCATTCATAATGACGTATCCCTGATAGATATGATCCTTGTTATCAGGGTGGTGGTGTCTCAATCGCTCAACATTCGCAGTTACTTCACCTCCTCCTTTGCTGGTCAAGCTTACTATCCCATCTTGGTGTAAACTTTTAATTGTGAATGGTCCGTACCACCAGGGACTTAGTTCATTGGTAGGTGCTTCTGTTTCTGAATGCCTTAGGAGCACTGAGTCTCCTTTTGTAAATTCAACGGGGTTATTGGGTTGCTCATCAGCCTCAATATAATCGTTATTTCCATCCTTACATTCTCTAATCTCATTTTCCATATAACTCTTAATCCTTGCTTCCCATGCAAGAATTTTCTCTCGAACATTACCACGGACTATATTAGTGTTAGCCTCCATCTTCTTCTGCAGAGCAACATCTCGTATATGTCGTGGGATCGTTGGGAAGTTTATTGTTTTCTTCCCCTTCTTCATTTGGATGGTGCTATTTTCGTAATTGATTTGTGCCCTAGTGGTAGCGAGAAAGGGTGCCCCAAGGATTATTGGCATATTCATATCATTTCTCTCAATGATCATGAAGTCGACCGGATACAGGAATCCGGCAACGTTGACCAACACATCTTCTGCAATTCCTAACGGATACTCATAAGAATGTTTCGCAAAGGAGAGTTTAGTATGGGTGATGGATGGCAACTCATCGGTTAACTGAACATAAACGGATAAAGGCATCAAATTTACGTCGGAACCTTGGTCAGCTATCGCATCCAGATACTTGTGTTTTCCAATGCTGCATGGTATTTCAAAGATCCCGTAGAATTTCTGCTTTTCCACTAACTTTTGTCCTATGAGGCATTCATACAATTGCCCACCGGGTAATGTGTCAGATTTATCATCCGGTTCCACCTTCTTGGACTCCTTGTTGGGTAGATGAGTACGTCGATAGTTTCTCACCCAATCGTTTATGGTCTCCTTGTTTATTTCGTGCTTCAAGTAATGCTTCACTTGTTGTGACACTGGCGGTTCAACCAATTGGCGCTCCTCAGAGGGCGCCTCCTCTCCCTTGTCGGAATCGCATTTGTAGGAATTGGTGTTTCCATTATTAAGTGGGATGAGGTCAATTTTGTTAACTTCCATAGTTATGGATTTCCCTCTTCCATCATTTCCGCCCTCTTGGACGACGGAGGTGGCCTTGACAAATTTAGTGTTAGGAACATCAGCGTCATTCCTCACCAACACTTTTGCAGGGGCTTTTGTATTTGTGTATTCTTTCAAAAGATTCATCATCTCCGCCATCTTCTCCTCCATTTCCTCCTTCTGCTTGTAGACGGCTTCTTCAAATTTTGCCAACCGTTCGGAGTGTTTTGACATGTACTCTCTCATTCGAGCTTCGAATGTTGGACTAAGTTCCTGAGGTGGTGAGTTGGGTTGAGCGTGCTTATGGAAGGGTTTAGCATTTTCCCGAAGGGGTGATTCGGACAATGGTGTTTGCTTAACGCTTGAGACTGAGTTAATTGTTGCTTTTTGTGGACTTAAGGGTCTCTTTTGCTTTTCCATAAGATATGCAACCCTTTTCTCAAGTTCACTAACGCTTTCCTCAGTGATTTGATTGGCTGTATCGGGCGATGAATATGTCTTTACTGCCGAGCGCACGTCGTGGGAGACTTGCCACAATTCATCATCGTCGGATGCAAGCTCATCAATGATCTCCCATGATTCCTCGGCGCTTTTGTCGCGCAATCTGCCCCTGGCGGCTCGATCGATGGCACGCTTGGTGTGGTAATCAACATGGTCATAGAAGATTTGGATTTGAAGCCATAGATTTATGCCATGATGAGGGACTTTTTGGAGTAAGTCCTTGAATCGAATCCATGCCCCGTAGAGGGTTTCGCCTCGACGTTGTTCAAACGTCAAGATATCCTTCCTTAGCTTGGTAGTTCTTCCCGGTGGGAAAAACTGAGCAAGGAAACGAGTGGTGAGATCATCCCAAGAGGTAATGGATCCTGCGGGTTGACGTTCTAGCCACTGGCTAGCTTGGTCCCGTAGAGAGAATTGAAAGAGACGCAGTCGGGTCGTCTCTCGAGTGGCAACATCAAGGTCTATAGAATCAACGATTTTAAGAAAGTCCTTGAGGTGTTGATTAGGATCTTCAGAACGAAGTCCATGGAATGCGCATCCGCTTTGCACCAACCGGATGGTGTCGGATCGCAAGGGTGTGATATTGGCTCCTTGAGTGAGCTCAATGGTGTTTCGATAGCCATGGTGGCTAGGACGGGAATACTCTCCTAAAGTACGGGCTCTAGGAGGTGGTGGTGGTTGTTGTGGTGGTGGGTTGTGGGGGTTAAGGATATTACCATCTTCCATGATGTCGGACGGTAATGGTTACGAACAAAGACACGAAGAAAATAGATAGACTAAAGAAAACCTAGAAAAATAAAATAAAAATCTCACTAGAAAGGAATCTAGTGAGTAGACCTAATAGAAATAAAAATTCAACCTAAACAATAACTATTCCCCGGCAGCGGCGCCAAAAACTTGATGCGTGGTTTTGCGACCTTACAACAGGTTTTACCTCTCAAGGGATCTTGAGAAGTTTGCAATCCCCACCAGGCAGTGTACCTGACCGTTGTAGTATAGTGAAGTGGCAAGTACCGGGGATTGATCGTTCAACTCAAAGAATAGTGTTCGTTAGGATTGAAATTAATCTAACTAGGTCTAAAGGTGAGGGATGATTCTTTTTGTATTTTTATATTTTATGGAAAGCAAGTAAAAATCTCTGGTTTTGAAAGAAGGGGCGGAATTAGTTGCTAATCAACTAACCCAAAAGCTACTAATTAAACTAATATGCAAGAAAAGTAAACTAGGGTTCTACAAGGGAAATGAAGCATGTCTACTTATGATATGTTACTCCTTGCTAGCTATCCAATTCTACCTATTAAAATGTCACACCTTGTTTTAATTGACGGGTTGTATTCCTTAATACCAATCGTGGGGTGGCGTACGTACTTCCCCAACTCTATAAGCTCCTACTTCACTCCTATGTCGAGCCGGCTAAGAAGCTCCTAACATGGGATCACTAGAATTCGCTCATGCATTAAATACAACCAAATAAACCTAGTACGCATTGGTTCATGTTTCTTAAGACGTTCAAGCAAGTTACCGTATAGGAGGTTAGCTAGTTTTCTTAAGCCTAACATCGATATCACCCAATCAAACAAGAGACAATAGGAAACAAGAATTATAAACTAAACCAACTAGATCTATTGAAGTTGTCACGCCCTAATTGATGGAGATGGACACACACATCAACAAGAAATCAATAAGATCTAATTAGTTATATACAAGTTTCACACAATCATAAGTAGACACAAGGTGATTTAGCCAAGCATAATTAATGAAGAGCAATCAACAATAATCATAATTGAAGACATAACATAGGATTGAATCGATAAACAAACCATTACAAGATGTTTATGGCATGATTAGGACCCTCTAAGTTGCTGGAAAAACACCTACCTAAACCCTAGAATCGGACTTAGGGTTTAGGGCTTACAAATAATGAAGTTGTGAAGTTATATTTATAGGCATTTTTCTGTCGGCCCTATCTGACGGCGTCAGACTTACACGTGACGCTGTCACGTCCAATTTTTCACCAAATTGTAGATCTTTTCGTCCCGATCGCGTGGCCTTTTGAATCACCTAAATCCGAGTTCGTATGAGGATTTTATGGCCAAAACAGTAACAGCTACCGCGCGCGCAAGTTGTGACTAGTTAACACGTGATGGCCTTCTTGACGCCGTCTCCCTTTAAACCTCCAAAATCCGTTCTGGCCTATCAGAAGCTGACGCCGTCAAGGTTAAGGGTGACGCCGTCATTCTTCAGCTTAAACCGTGACGACCTTGATCACTCCAAAGGGTGACGCCGTCAGAATTCCAATGCAAATCTCACTGGCTTATCATGTGTATTTTTCATATCCACCACTTTTGCCAAGACGTGACGCCGTCAAGAGCAAGTCTTGACGCCGTCACATGTACTTTCCAGCATATTTTTGAGACTTTGTCGTTTTCTTCACTTTTATGCTCCAAAAACGTCCAAAATGCTTCCTTTTCCAGATTTCTTCTCTAAAGTACCTAAAATGACAAAAGGAACGATTTAGGGCAATATTTGATCAAATAAATACGATTTAGGGCTTAAATGACCCCCTAAAAGCGGTACACTTTTCGCTTCATCAGGTGACAAGAATAAGCTTATGGGCAAAGTGAATCAAGTATGAATAAAGGAAGTATGGAGTTTTTCGCAAAATGGCATGATAGTGGTTTGAAATAGCTAGTAACATTTGGTTCGTAGACTTTGACTAATTTTATTTTTATTTTCAACCAATTTTATAAACATATCCCATGCCTTATCCTACCCTTTTTGACTTTGTGAAATTATTAAGTGTATGGACATGTAGTGACCATCCGATTTCTTGAGGAATTGACTAACGTTGTTAGCGATCTAGGGCGTATTTTGGCGACCATCCGTTATGCAAGTAACGTCGTTAGCGAACCAAGGTACAATCTAGTGACCATCCGTTATTTGGTAATGCAAGAATTCGTTGTTAGCGAGCTATTATGTTTTGCATGAGATAGTGGCGCATTAGTCTATTATTACCCTTAAGCCTTAAACCTTTATAAAAGCCCTCTTTGATATGTATACTTGGCGCTCACACCATTTCGGTGTAGTTTTGTTTCTTGTACAAGCCTATGGTAATATTTAGATCATGACTGAGCAAATGAGTGTCATTCCTCTTATATACTCCACCAATCATACAAATGAGTGTTTGAGTGAATTATATTTCATTTTCCTTTCGTGAGGTGTTTAGTAATGTGTATCAGGCAAGAAAATCATTTGGGTATTGTCAAACATCTCGATGATTCAACCATAAAAGCTTAAAATGATGAATCTAGCTTGTACTCGTGCTTGATAGATTTGCATCACATTTTCCTAATCATTTGTGTATACCATGTGGATAATTGTTTTTATTTCTAGATTTGCTTGAGGGCAAGCAAAGTTCAAGTGTGGGGGATTTGATAACGCCTAAACCTAACATGTTTTTAGTAGCGTTATTGGTAGTTTTTATATATGTTTTGTGGTTATATTTATATGCTTTTGTTACTAAATCGTACCAAAGTGTGTTTGCAAAGCATTTGTAGCCAAAGACAGGAAAATGGATCGAAAAGATGCAAAAATGAGGAAAAAGGAAATATTTATGATTGCATGTGAGTCTTGTGTCAAGTTCTGCACCGTAAGGTATTTCAATGAGTTAAAGTCCAAGTAGTCGAGTTAATAAGCTTAAGGATGAAGGGAAAGATCAAAGAATCAAGAGCTACGACCGAGAAACAAGTCATACGAAAAAGTCCAAGAAAAAGGTCCACCAGCAATAGCCATCCGATCGGTCGCCGCCCGCAACCGAATCGGATGGGGAGATTTGGGATTTACCGAGAAGACCAACCGATCGGTAGACCATTCTATCCGATCGGTTGGAGGTTGCTGTTGACCCAAAACTTCTTTATTAAGGATTGTGACTTTACAAATCCGGTTCTAGGTCCTTCTTTTCAGTATTCTAACCATTCAATACTACTTGGAGAGCAAGAGAAGCATTTATGCACTTAGACCCTTGGTTAGAGCAATTTATTGAACCATTTGTTGGGTATTTATATATACCAATCAATCTAAAGAAAGAGGGAGTGCTTGCTTGTTAGAGGAGAGAACCATTCATAGAAAATACTCAAGAAATTCGTCCATAGGTCCAGGAGAAGGGAGAAAGTCGATTACACCATTTCCATTGCTTGTGGAATCATTGTCTTTCACTTGTAATCTTATTTCCAATCATTGTAAGACTTTCAATCATGGTTTCCAATGTTCAAAGTATTGAGTTTGCATTTATGTTTGCTATGAGCGGCTAGTGCCTTTGTGCACTTGCTTAGATGATGTGTATTATTTATTGATTGGCATATGATTGTGATAACATGTTTTAATCCAATTTCAAGTTGATTCTAAGAACCAATTGTGATTAAGTTTCATAGTGACATTTGGGTAATCAAGTTTAACTAGTGCTAGTAATCTTAGGGGTCAAAAGAACTAATGTTATTCCACTAGTTATAATCATTTGTCTATGAATGATTGTTGTCTTCCACTATTCTTGATTAAACAAAGGAACTTAATTGTGATTGTAATGAAAATGCTTTTGTCTATCAAAACGGATTGATTGTAAACCACTTTAAAGGTCGAGAGATTAATAGTTTGCTTTCAATTGTGACCTTTTGTCTATAATCGGTTACCTTTTGTATTGACCATTTCCTAAGCTTGTTTGATTAGACAAAAGATTGTTTTTGTGTTTGAGGAACACCAACTCATGAACCTTGAATTGATCTTGAATTGATTGGTTAAACGTAATGCTTTTTTTTATAAACCAAGATCTTGACGAAGGTTTAATTTGTAGAAACAATAGATTAGTGTCAAAACTAATTATCACAACCAACATGTTATCCAAAGTTATCACAATCATATTAGTCAATTGTAGTACACTAGTCTAAGCAAGTGTAGTTTTTAATCATTTGAATTTTCATAATATCACTACTTCTTGTTTGAGAAAGTTACTTTTAACTTACAATTCGATTCACTACACAAATCCCTGCGAACGATCCCGACTTACCATCAAAATCTTGCTACAACGGACGAGTATACTTGCTCGTATGTGTTGTCATTAGATTCGGTAATTCACCCCTTATAAATTTAAAACTTGCACCGAACCTGGCACATCACAGTTCCTACAACTCCACAAACAAGAGTTCACAAGAATCACTCCCTTGAGAATGTGATTGGAGATGTAGAGTCTGGTGTTAAGACTAGAAGACAGACAATGAATTCAGATCAAAAAGGATTTCTCAGTGTAGTGTATGAAGAGAAAAAGCATAAATATGCAAATACATGTTTGTTTGTATGTTTTCTTTCACAAGAAGAACCCAAGAATATACTTAAGGCCCTACAGGATTCAAGCTGGGTGGAAGCTATGCAAGAAGAGCTTCTACAGTTCAAGATTCAAAAGGTTTGGGTGCTGGTAGATTTGCATAAGGGTGTGAGGATTATTGGTACAAAGTGGATTTTCAGGAATAAGAAAGATGAAAGAGGGATAGTGATCAGGAATAAAGCAAGGCTTGTAGCTCAGGGTTACACTCAAGAGGAAGGAATTGATTATGAAGAGGTTTTTGCACCTGTAGCTAGGATTGAAGCTATAAGATTGTTCTTAGCTTATGCTTCATTCATGAGCTTTATGGTATATCAGATGGATGTAAAAAGTGCCTTTCTTTATGGTACTATTGAAGAAGAGGTTTATGTTTCTCAACCTCCAGGTTTTGAAGATCCTGAACATCCAGACAAGGTATACAAGGTGGTAAAAGCTCTTTATGGCTTGCATCAAGCTCCTAGAGCCTGGTATGGAACTTTAGCTACTTATTTATTAGAAAATGGGTTTCATAGAGGCAAGATAGATCAGACCTTATTTATCAAGAAGCAAAAAGGAGATATTTTGCTTGTACAGGTCTATGTGGATGACATCATTTTTGGATCTACTAAGAAGGAGATGTGCATTGAGTTTGAGAAGCTTATGCATGATAAGTTTTAAATGAGTTCCATGGGTGAGCTTACTTTCTTTTTGGGGCTTCAAGTGAAGCAAAAAGCAGAAGGAATATTTATCAGCCAAGATAAATATGTAACTGAAATCTTGAGAAAGTTTCAGTTTACAGATGCCAAAGTAGCAAGTACTCCTGTTGATCCAGAGAAACCTTTGCTCAAAGATTCAGATGGTGAAAATGTTGATGTACACACCTACAGGTCCATGATTGGGTCATTGATGTACCTTACTTCATCAAGACCAAATATTATGTTTGCAGTATGTGCATGTGCAAGGTTTCAAGTTACACCCAAAGCCTCACATTTAGTTGCTGTGAAGAGAATCTTTAGGTACCTCAAGGGTCAACCTAAATTGGGTCTATGGTATCCTAGAGAATCTCCTTTTGACCTAGTGGCATACTCAGACAGTGACTATGCTGGTGCTAGTTTGGATAGGAAATCAACCACAGGTGGTTGTCAATTCCTAGGTTGCAGGTTGATATCATGGCAATGCAAGAAGCAGACTATTGTGGCCACTTCTACAACTGAAGCTGAATATGTGGCTGCTGCTAGTTGTTGTGGTCAAGTTCTATGGATTCAGAATCAGATGCTTGACTATGGGTACAACTTTATGAATACCATGATTTTCATTGACAATAGCAGTACAATTTGTATTATTAAAAATCCTGTTCAACACTCTAAAACAAAACACATAGAGATTAGACATCATTTTATAAGAGACTGTAATGAGAAAAAGCTAGTCCAGGTTGTTAAAATTCACACTGATAACAATTTTGCAGATTTACTTACTAAAGCTTTTAATGTTGGAAGGTTTCAATACTTGGTTGCAAGTATTGGAATGCTTAATCCCTAAAGTTTTTAATCTTGGTATTTTTGTAAATGAAAAGGATTTTTACTGCTAGTTGTGTCAATTAGTACTGCTATGTATAATTTGTACTGCTAGTACAAATTAAGTATGTTGTGATTGAACTGTTAGTCATAATTTATACTGTTATGAAGCAAATGCTTTGCATTGTGTTTTCTTGGTTTTGGAATCACATTTGCAGGTTATGAAAGCAATATGATTGGAGTTTGCAATGTGTGAGAAGCAACAGTGGTGAAATGTTTGCTGGTATGATTGATTGATGATGGACAGAATTTGGGGATCACTTGACAAAGGTTTTACACCTTAGTTGGGAGATTCTTAAAATCACTTTCTTGAAATCTAATTATGGTATTTTTGAACATGAATTGATGGCATAGTTAGTCAGATAGTAACTGATCTAACTCACTCTTTACCATTTTATACTTTTATTAGTATAATGAGTTAGTCCAAGGACATCTGGTAGAGAGAACAGCGAGCAAAAGTGAATCTAACACATTTGTGTTAGAGGCAACACCTGCCACGAGCTGGAAACCCTGTCAAGAAAGCTCTTTGAATGAGTTTATCTGATCACAGGCAGTTTTTATAACTGAAATTATTGGTTCTCACACAACCAGAGGTTAAATGCAACCGAAATATGATTGAGTGTCTTCCTTTACACTTAATCCTTTCAAAAAGTTTGAATGCAGTATTGTTTTAAATGAAAATTGAGTTTATACTGTTGAGTCAAAGTTTTTCCAAAACTTAGTACTGCTAGGCAAAGCTTTGTACTGCTGGGTAGCCGTTTGTACTGTTGAGTCATACCGCTTTTTGAATATAGCCGTTGAGAAAATTCTGGTCAATTACCTTACTTAAGGGTTTCCTAAATTGGATAATTTTTACTTTTTATCTAATTTATTCTCTTTCTTCAATCTAAAGAAACCTTTTATTGAAGTCGGTCCAATCAAAACCCTAAGTCTTCTCTATAACATCTCAATTGGCTTTACTCAACATACTTTATTACACAATCAATCATATCCCAGCAGTCAAATCAAACTTTTACTGAACATAATGGTGAATTTGGCCTTTGTCGATAAACACAACATGGTGGCTTTCTTGGAGAAAACAGAGGAAGGTAAAGACTTCCATGAGATAGTAGATTTTCTAAACTCTACCCACATCAGGTATGCTTTAACTATCAACCCTACTATCTATGTCTCTCAAATCAAACAGTTTTGGCAGACTGTTACTGTCAATACTATTGAGAATGGAGACAAAGAGTTAATTGCAACAGTTGATGGCAAGACCATCACTATTACTGAATCATCTGTTAGGAGGCATCTCCATCTAGCAGATGACAATGGTATTAGTGATTTGCCTAACACTAAAATCTTTCAAAACCTTTCCAGAATGAGGTATGACACAACTTCTCAAACACTAACTTTTCAAAAATGATGTTTTGCCCCACAATGGAGATTCTTTATCCATACTATTCTTCATTGTTTAAATCCCAAGAAAACCTCATGGGAGCAATTCAGTAATAATATTGCAACTGCTCTCATATGCTTATCAACAAACAGGACTTATAATTTTTGAAAACTGATTTTTGATGGTATGGTAAAAAATGTGGATAGCAAATCCAAGTTTTTAATATATCCACGGTTTATCCAAATGATTTTGAGTATAAGAAAAAGTTTGCTTCTATCTCATAAAACTGTTTACCCAACTCCAACCCTTACTCAAAAATTATTTAGTAACATGAGGATGGCCTCAAAGGGTTATAATGGGGTAGAAGTTCCTCTTTTTGATACTATGTTACAGGTACAGGGTGAAGGATCAACTACCCCAGTTGAATCCCAACACACACCCACAAGTTCATCTCCATCAGTCTCACAACCAATCTCATCACCATCTAGGAGTACATCCAGAGAGGAATCTAGTGTACCTCAGCACAGAGTTCCTACTTCATCCCGAGTAGCTGATAAGGCTGTCACAGATAGAATGGTGAGGGCTACCACTACTGTGTCTAGCTTAGCAGCAGCACAGGCCAGTGGCAACATCAGTAAGACCCAAACCATGGCAATACCTAATATACAAAGTTCTCATGAACCTAGTACAAGTGGTGGAATCCCAAGCCAAATGGAAACTATAGGTGGCTCAGATACTCCTCCTTTGGTTGAGCCTGAGTCTATGCCCTATGATACACCTCTCTCAGAAGGTAACACATCTGGAAGTGCTGAGGGCAGTATGAAAATTAAGGAATTGATGGAACTTTATACCAGGTTGACTGACAAGGTGACTGGCCTGGAGGATGATCTAAAGGCAACAAAGAAGCTCTTTGGAGGGGTTTATACAAAGCTTATTTTGAAGGTGAAAAAGCTGCAGACACAGGTCAAGTCTCTCAAGGGAAAGAGGAAAGCTCATATTGTGGATTCTTCAAGTTTTGAAGGTGACTCAGATGAAGATTCTTCTAAACAGGGGAGGAAAATTGCCAAGATTGATGAAGATCCTAATGTCTCCTTAGTTCAAGAGCGTGCTCAGACTCAGGGGAGGCAAGGTGAAGGTATGGGTGAGACACATGAAGGTACTGCTGCTCTTCAACAAGTTAGTACTGCTGGTGCAAGGGATAGTTGTAACACCCCCAAATTTCAAACATAGCAGCGGAAGATTTATTTGGGTGTTACGGTGAGGATCGAAAACAAAATCATAAGAAAACAGCCTAAGACGGCATTTTTAATTTACATAGGTCCATAATACAAATTCAGTTATAAAGCGTTACATCAGAGTGCTAAGGTTTCTCCAAGGAAACATCAATTTAACTGAATTACAACTTTATTTTACACCATTTATTTATGATAGGGTATGCTTGCTCCATGCCTTGCCGTGCTCCTCTAGTTCCCTGAGATACATGCTTAAAAGTCAACATAATGTTGAGTGAAATCATGGAGTTTGTAATTTAAATATCAGTTCGATTCACAAGTAAGATTGTATTTGGAGATACAATCAGTTTAGAAATTGATATCGCAGTTCATATATTGCCCTAAGTCTCATGACACGCAAACGTTAACAAAGTACCGCATAAACGGAGGTGATCATCAAATTAATGATGAAGGTTTTGCCCTCGTGTAATAGGTGATTTGCCAATTCCTATTTTTCTCAAATATAATGCATCGCGACTAATACGACTAGCAAAAAGCATTCCGTCCTAGTATTAGTGGGATAGGTTGTCAGTCCTCTAATAGATCTATTCATTATATTCGCGTTCACCGCAGTGATTAATGGCTCATGATAAAGGGTCTTATGGCAATATGGTGTACTTAGGCATATATCAAGTCAGGTAGCATACAGAAAAATACTTGTGATCAGTTTATAGCATGTATCCCCCTCACGGAGTTTAAAAAGTAATAAGAGTTTAAAAAGTGAGGCCATGACTCACCTTAAGCGTTACTGGTGATGATGAAAATAAATTCAGAGGTGATTATAACAACTTCGATATAGAACCTGGTAAATATATAAATAACTGAGAATTTGACTAATTTCTAGTGATGTGTGTGTATGAGTGGTGGATGATGATTAGCTAATGATATACAACGATCTAATCGTTAAGAGTGATGGTGTTATATGTTTATGATGCTCGTACTCTCGTAAGATCATATCTTCCCAGAGTAAATGAAATATAATCATGAAATATTTCTATCGTTAATAACTAATATGCAATTATAATGCGAATATGCATATGTAGTAAAGATATGGTGCACAAATGAAAAATAAGATAAAAATGACAAGTTATAACAGTTGGTCCTTGTTCTTTTCAGATTTTATATTTTCTACCCTAACCGTGGTTTGCGTTACGTCGTTAGTCCTTGTCCAGTCCATAGTCCAATAATAGTCCAATAATTGTCCAGATGTCCATATAAGGCTTGGAGTTCAATGGTATGTCAAATTAAGTCCTTTACAACTGTTTTCACAGCTTCAGTCCCTTAGTTTCCAGGTTTGGCAGTTTTAGTCCTTTTCGGTTAAGTCGCGTTACATTTTTAGTCCTTTTTGTATAAAAATGACGGGAAAAATATTCTGAAATTTTTTATAACTTTATTAAGTTTATTTTAACTTATTTCAATTTATTATTTCAGAAAGTAAGTTATTTTTGCATTATTGGGCCATTTAACGCTTTGGAACATGGCCCGTTAAGAGTTTTAGAGGCGAGGGCGTGCAAACTGTTTTGGGCTTAGATTTGGGCTATTTTTATGATTCTAAAAATATATTATACGGGCCTGTTGGACCTTGCTATCGAAAACTCTTGTTGGGCTTGATTTTGGCCCAACCGAAGGTTATAATAATTTTTCTGAAAATGCTATGAATTGAGAACTATGTTGCTGCTATGATTCTAGTAGAATTTAACTGCCTAAATGAGCTTATGAAGATAACATTAAAACACGAGATTTGTAGTTTGTTAGGTGGTCATTCGATTTATGTGAAAACATATGAATGTTATGTACAAAAGTTCGAAAATCCAATTACCTTTTGTAGCTGGGTCACATAGTTTAGATTTGAAAATGTTAGTCTATTTTTCTAAGTCTTTTTGCTTGGTCGATTAGCATTCCAAAAGAGTTTATTTTAAGTGTCGAGATAAGGTTATGAGGGGGATCTTAGAAAATGAAAAAGGTTGTTTCTCATGTGTATTGTCGAGTTGGGTAAAAATATATAAGATGTTATGTTTGTGGATTCGAAGTAAACAGGTCACTATTTGAGTATGCCGAAGGGTTCATTTTGGTGGAAATACTTACTTAGATTTTTATTTATGTCTACATGGTCCGATCTAATTTAAGATGGTTCATATTTAAAGTCGATACTTGAGTGTGTTTAAAAGTTTTCTAAATGAAAAGTGTCGGTAGTTACATGGTATATTAAGTCGTGTAACGAAAGGATATGGTCATTAAATTATTTAGCGAGATATGGAGTCGTCCTTGAAGACATTCTTGGGACTGTTCGCTTATGTATGAATACTTAGCATGTTTTAGCTTTCCCATTTTATTTATAGTGTGACGTACGAGAGTTGCATGGAATGCATGTGTACATGTTCGAGTAAAAGGATGCGTGTAAATGCATGTCGTGCTCATATGATAATTGTGAGACAAGTTTATAATGGTATCGTATGTATGAAATAAAATAAATACGTTCGAATGTACATGAGGTATGCATGCGTGAGTACGTGAGGTATATCTTTAAGAGGGAATGAGGAGACTTACTACACCTTTTGGAAAGGTGGTAGAGGCTTAGCAGTAATCGGTTGGAACACGAAAAAGAGACAACCCACTTGCTTCAAACTCCTTTACTCGAAACTAGTTGAGTACTCTGTCGTGAAAGGGAAGATTTGGGTGATAGTGAAATGGGTGTGAAGGAGGTTGTGGGGTTCGAATGAAACACAAGAAGGGACAGTGAGTTCGAATGGTTCTTATATGACTTGACTTTATTGGGTTTGCTTCCAAAATACTCGACAGAAAGGGTTCTTTGGGAATGTGTTGATGTTGAAAGATAGTGATAGAAGTATAAGGAAGAGTTTGGATCGAATAGAAAGCTTTTATAAGCAAAATATCTTCAATTTGCCTTGACTTCTTGACCAAATGATTGGAAGCACTGTGTATAGGGGACACTTGTATGTCTTTGTTGTGCAAATGTGTGTGGGTAGTTGTGGTTTTGTATGCTAGTTCTTGTAGGTTTCTTGTTTCATTCGGTTCCTATACGTGTTTGAGTTACTTGGCCACAAGTTGTGTTTCAAATTTATTTTTGCATTTGGAATGTCAACTTTTAATTAGTAATATAGCTAGTAGTTTGTGGGAATTATTGTAGTACGATAACATTTTGGGTCGATGTCCTTAGTAATATGTTTGTGTCGAATTTTATAAGTAGATGCATGGGTCGACAATGGGGTAATGAAATGGATTCTGTATCGGGTTACTACTTGCTATTCTTGGATGGATTTTTGTATCATAGTAACTAGTTGAGTGGTGTAGTTGAATGTGTAACAATAAACGAAAGTCATGTTCTTTATTGATAATAAGGTCGGGTTTTTTTGGAAGTGAGATAGCGATCGGTGTTAGAAGCAAAGGAAGGAAAATGTAATGAGATAAGTATTGTGGTGATTGAGCTGTGAGATTTGATGGTTTTACTGGCTAAAATATATAACGGCCATATTCGATCTTTAAGATTTGCATGGGGTTCTTGAAGAGGTGTTGTATCGATCGGGTGAAAAGAAAACAAGGTAATACAACAATTCAAATAGGTGGGTTAAGTGGGCTGTGATGTTCGCTTGGGTTGGGCTAGCTCGATGGACTAGTGATAATGGGGTTTAGTGGTTGTTGTTGGGCCGAGCAGTTAGGGGTCCGGTTGGTCTTAGTTTAGGATAGAATTAGAATAAGTGTTGTACTTAGATTTTGGTTAAATATTGTTGGTGAGAAATGGTTTTGTATTGAATGTGTTATAGACATGTTAATTCTTGTTGTGATTATTGTCTCGTGATATTGATCGTAAAAATGTGTTGTTGCGTCGGAGAGATTATCTCTAGTGTCGGTGTGTTTAATATATATATATATATATATATATATATATATATATATATATATATATATATATATATATATATATATATATATATATATATATATATATATATAATGCATTGCTATTAATAATAATAACGAAAAGTTTAAATTTCTAGCAAAAATGGGCGTTAGGAAACAGTAATACGAGATTATCATTAATCGTTAAGATTGATTACAAGGGTTTTTCGTAGGTTCTTACAATAGTACTGCTAGGGCAGTTTATGTTAGAAGAAGAAGAGTTGACAAGAGGAAGGCAATTATGACAGAGTCTGAGCCATCTAAGAAGGTTAGCAAGAGGATTCAAGCTCAGATTGATTATGATCATGAAGTTGCACAAAGGGTACAAGCCAAAGAGCAAGCCAGAATAGCAGAAGAAGAAAGAATTGCAAAGTTCTTGGTTAAACAGAAGCTCAAAAGTGAAGTAGAAGAGAGGACAACTCAAGAACAAGCAGACAAAGAACTGGCATTAAAGTTACAAGAGGAAGAAAGATCAACTTTTACAACTGAAGAGCAAGAAGGTGCTATTAATGATCTACTTGAAGAGATTAGGAAAAGTCATAGAAGAAAGACAGCTGCTAAGAAGAAACCTCCAACAAAAGCACAACTCATAAATTACATGAAGGAGTATTTAAAACATCATGACAGCTGGACTGCTAGTCAACTGAAAGGAAGATCAAATGAAGAGATTGAGGCATTGTACTTTACTGCTTACAAAAAGGTACAAAATTTCATTCCAATGGAAACAGAAGAGGCTAGCAGAGTTACTAAGAGATCAGGTATACATTTAGAGTCTGAATCTTCCAAGAAGCAAAAGATTGCACAAGGTTCTTCTACAGCTGAACAAGAAAAAGAAGAACAAGCAACTGAAGAGGAAGAAGAAAAAGCAGAGGAGTTAACTGATGAGAGACTTCAACAAATGATGGTTATCATTCCAGAAGCTTTGAATGTTGATCCAATACAGGCTAAACATCTAATTATTGATTGGGAGATACACACAAATAAATTTGGGAAAGCTTGGAAGATAATAAGAGTTGGTGGACAGTCTGAAGTTCACAAGTATTTTGAAGACATGCTTAAGGCATTTGATAGAGAATATTTGGATAAGCTATGGAGTTTGGTTCAAGAGAAGTTCAGGTCAACAGATCCTTCAAAGACAAAGAATTATGGGTGGAATTGAAAAGGATATATGAACCTGATCTAGAAGATAAGCTATGGAAGTTTCAAGCTCATGATCTTGGTACAACATGGAGATTGTATGATACATGTGGTGTTCACCATGTATCTACAAAAGATGGAGTTGATGTCTACATGTTGATTGAAAAGAATTACCCTTTGAGAGCTGGTATTCTATTTGTGATGTTGGCTGCAAAACTTAGAGTTGATAAAGAATAAGACATGGCAAGGGAATTACTGAGAAAGATTCATCAGCAGGCAAAAGAGATGAAGGCTGCAAGACCAAGAAGATAAAGTGTTTGAAAGAATCCTTACAAGACAAAGATTTAATTCAGAAACTTGATGATTTAGGGTAAATCACAAGATTAGGGGAGGATTGTTGGGAATTAAATATTCAAGCACTTGGTTTTGTCAAAGAACAGTTTGTACTGCTGAAGAATAACACTAACAGTACTAACTGAGTTAGTACTGCTAGTGTAAATATTAGTACTGCCAGGTTTAAAGTTAATGCTGCTGAAGATATAACTAACAGTACTAACTAACTGAGTTAGTACTGCTAGTATAAAAGTTGGTACTGCTAGTTTGCTTGAAGACTGCTTATGAAGACGTGTAAGAAGATAAGTATAGAACAGATTTTGTGTATATCTTATATAGTTAGACTTATACGAATATTCTTCATGTTTAGAATATTATACTTATCTTGTAAATGACTCCTTGTGCTATAAAAGGAGGTCCTAGGTTAGATGTTATGTACGTATGTTTTGTTAAGCTTCAAGGTTGTAAACCCTAGTGATACTCAAGATCACTCGTATTATACTTAATAATATTGAAGCGTTTGGTTTGTTCATATAAACTGTTCATTATTGTTACATTGATAAATCTTCTAAGTATCAAGTAGTAGATTCCGCATACTATTTGATATACATTCAAAGTATCCTCAACACAATACATGTGTGTTTAGATCCTCTCAACCACCTAATACTAAATCAATAACTGATGAACAAAACCACATAATACTAAATCAACAACTGATGAACAAAATCACCTAATACTAAATCAATAACTGATGAACAAAACCACCTAATACTAAATCAATAACTGATGAACAAAACCACCTAATACTAAATCAATAACTAATAAACAAAACAACCTAATACTAAACAATAACAAATCAATAACTGATGAACATAATTCTGATGAACAAAACCACATAATACTAAATCAATAACTGATGAAAAAAATCACCTAATATTAAATCAATAAATGATGAACAAAACAACCTAATACTAATTCAAACTGATGAACAAAACCACCTAATACTAAATCAATAACTGATGAACAAAACCACCTAATACTAAATCAATAACTGATGAACAAAATCACCTAATACTAAATCAATAACTGATGAACAAAACCACCTAATACTAAATCAATAACTGATGAAGAAAACAACCTGATACTAAATCAATAACTGATGAAAAAAATCACCTAATACTAAATCAATAACTGATGAAAAAAACAACCTAATACTAAATCAATAACTGATGAACAAAACCACCTAATACTAAATCAATAACTGATGAACAAAATAACCTAATACTAAACAATAACAAATCAATTTGACAAAAACGAATAAAAATATAAACTTTTTATCAATTTGACCAAAAAAAATTAATAAAATTCAAAACTTTTTATCAATTTGACAAAAAACAAATGAAAATAAAAACGTTTTAATAAAAAACAAAAATTTTATCAATTTGACAAAAAACAAATAAAAATCAAAACTTTTTTAATCAATTTGACAAAAACAAATAAAAATAAAAACTTTTTAATAAAAATCAAAACATTTAACAATTTGAAAGAAAACAAATAAAAATAAAACTTTTTTATGAATTTGACAAAAAAAAAAGAAATAAAAAAAAAAGTTGGGGAAGTGAATCTAAGAAAGATCCCAATTTAATGATCATCAGTGGATGATCTAAGAAAGATTCTATTCACCTAGCTACTTACCTCATTGACATTAAAATCCTCACCCTTTTCTCCTTTTCGGCTTTCGACACTTTTTGTTTTAATCGCTAAGATCCTCAAATTTTGATCGGAATGAAACCCTAGATTGATCCTCAAATTTTGATCGGAATGAAACCCTAGATTGATTCCCAAATTTTGATTGGTTTTAGAGAGAGAGAAAAGATTACGAGATTTTTGCTAAGTGAAATGATGGAGTTAGATTGTGGAGGGAAGAGAGATAAGATAGTTTTTGTTTTATTTATTTATTTATTTATTTATTTATTATTTTTATTTTTTTAGAACGGCAAGTGGTGCAGTCGATGGAGCTCCGACTAACACCCTGGGCCAGCCTGTACCGATTACCCATCCCACCTGGAATGGGGATCTCCCCAAGTGGAACCCCCACATGTGGTAAATATGGCTCCGACGGGAATCGAACCCTCAACCTCCACATGATCTCCGCACTAGCTCCCCCCTATTTCACCAACTGAGCTAGACATCATTGGTAGTTTTTGTTAATTAAATTACTTTTGTACCCCTATTATACATTTGACGCCAGTTTGATATTACCCTTTTAAATACGGACCGTAAGATGAGTTGGTTTGATGATCTGACGGCTTTAAATACTTTTTAGACTTTTTAAAATCTACCCCCTTTGGAAGGGATCGCAACTCCATGGGCTACACACCAACTTATGTGTACATACATGAGAAAAATAAATTGTTTTTTTTTCTTCCAAAAACATCTACTAAATTGTAAATATACGGTAATTAGGTTGTCGCACGTTGCGGGGGAGCCAATATATGTCTGATATTTTAAAAATAAACTTAAGAATATATTTATGATATTTTTAAAATAAAATAAACGGATGAAGTCATAATGCTACAAGTTATGAAAAATTTAACTACAAAATAGCTTAAATTTTGTACTACATTCAAATTTTCACGGTACATTCAAAATTTATAATTTAAATTACATTGAAATATTTTTAGAGGGTAAAAGATAAATTACTAAATATATATTTATGATAAATCGATCACGCATATTAGTATGCATATTTGTGTATCTCATTTCACAATAATATTTTTAGTTTAGTGTGTTTTTAAAATGATATTTATTTTGCTTTTATATTTTGATATTGTATCTACTTTTCGTACTTTGATCGTAAATAAATTTAGTTACTGAGTAACAAATATCGCAACGCAATAATACGCCTCTTGTTTGTATACGGGTTGGCCATTTCGGTCACTATTTTTGGCCCACGAAGTGGTCTATTCCATCCACTATTCCCGTACGGGGCAGTTTATAAGGACTCCCTCATAGGGGGTTTCCAATGATTGCAAGCTCCGGGCGGTTATATCATGTGCTTCGCGGTTTGTACAAATAGCCCATAGAAACATACCCCATCCCGTACACATGTCACATTCAGTGAACAAGTTAAAACTTGCACCATCAACAAACTTTTATTTTGCACCCTTTTCATAAAACAAACCTCAAATGATACCGAAAACCCGAATGTATTATATGAATAACCAAGGCCCCTCATATTTACGGGTATGAAAATCCAAGAACTTTTACATGCCACGTGATGTAATTATGTTCATCTTTGGTAAAATTATCTCTAGCAGGAAGCACTAACAAGAATAAGCAGTTGGAAGCAATCTTCCCCGTCTCAAAATAATAGTCCATATTTTTTTTTCGTGATGTTTCAAAATAATTAGCTTTCTTTTTTAAGTAAAAACTAGATAATTTAGTGGAGGATATTATATTTGAGTGGTGGAAAATTTAAATGGTCCAATTTTTATTAAACTATGTGTGTAACTCAGATCGGTGTACGCTAGTTGTTTATACCAAAAGTAACATTTCATTTACAACGTTTAAAAAATTGCAAACGTTAGTCGCTTGTTTCAAATCAATGCATGCAAAACACTGGACGTTAATTACTACAAAACCTCCCAAAAACTCGTTGCAAAACATACACCAACATAAAAATGTTCCTGTGTTATAATTGTTTATTTTTTTTCTACTTTTATATACGACTACTTTGTAAACATGCAAAGTAAAAGATGATAATAAAGACAACTGATAAGCTCACGATACCTATCCAAACAAAGATAGAATGTATTATTATGCACGAAAACTCACACAATGCCAAGACTTATTTTAGTATATAATAACAAAAGTATTTAAACGAATAAATATAAAGTAATATATAAAAACTGAAAAGAATAAAAAGTGCACAGTTCTTATGTAAGAAAGTAAGAATCGTGAGTCGTAGTGGCATTACTAGGCGCAGAAATCAATCATATTTTTCGAGGCAAAACAAAAGTGGATTTATCGAAATCAGTAACTTTGGGATTTTCAATGTTTATCGAAATTTGTGTTTGAATAGTGTTAGAATAAATTTCATGGGGTTTTTATTTTGATTCAAGTGTTTTTTTTACTTGAAGTACAGTTTTGGAGTAATGAGGAAAAATTATAAGGATTCACTTAAAGCTCTTGAAGCTGATATTCAACATGCTAATACTTTGTAAGTACCTTTTTTTTTTAATGTTTTCATATAGGGCTTATCAAAGTTTGTCATGAGTTTATGTCTTTGTGTCTGCTTTGTAATGGTGAATTTAGTTTTCTTATTGGTAGATTGTGGGATTTCCACAGTTTGGGCTTGATGTTTAGCTATTTAGTGTTTACCATGATTTAGAGAGTGCTTATTTAGAGGGCGATTGAGATTGTGTTTTTGAAGAGATTATTTACTAATCAGAAAATAATGTTTGGGAAACCTTTTTTTTTCGAAAAAAGTGATTATCTGCATTTTCTTAGAGATGCATAGCAGTTTTTGCAAAAGCATAATCTGTTTTGAAAACCCAATGTCAGACGCGCCATTGAAAAGCAGACAAACAATTATATGTAAACACTTTAAAGTGGTGATTTGCTTTGACAATAAACAAATGAGCACTCAAATAAGCAAAATCTTAATCAACCTCTTATATAAGGTCATGTTGATTTTATTCTAGATTGCCGATTGGCATCAGGAATTGTGAATTTATGATGATTTTGTGATGTTATTCAGGGCATTAAATACAATTAAGGATGATAATGGAGGATGTATTCAAATGAGACTGTATTTTAGTCCAGCTGCAGACTTTTTCCCCTGTCTTTTTCCATGGGCAAATTGTAAAATTGCAGGAGCTTTTGGTTTAATCCGTGTTTTTATTTATATGGTACATGTTATTGCATTTGTTTCAGAATTTAGTTTACGTTGAGGTCATGCTGATAGTCTATACCCAATCAGTTATGTAACTTGTCCACTTACTTCAGTGAATGTTTAATACAGGTGTTAGAAAATGGTTTTTGAAAAGTTATGAAATTCGGATTTTCAAAATTTTGCTCTATCTCTAAGAAGAATGCGGATTATCACTTTTTTCAAATGTTTTCTCATGACTATCGTTTCTGATTATTTGAATTTTGCAAACTCAACAATGAGATAATCTCCCCCAAATACCTCTAGTTCCATACATTCATGTTGGCATAACGCAGATGACATGATTGGTTGCGATTGAGTGAGGCGGCACATCACACGAGCTAATTGGGATCCAACCCACGTTGTTAAGCACTTTGTGGACAAATACAGTAAATGACTGACTATTTGTTAACTTGAGTTGCGAAATGCTTAATGATACAGATATATGCTGATGGAAAAACAACCATGCATGTTCATGAAAAAAGGGCAAGTCTCAGGCAATTTTATGGTGAGAAACTGGAAATGTGTAAATTCGTGTTGGAACTTGGTGTTAGGAATTCATGAAGTGTATGAGTTTATGTGAATAGGTGTTGTATTTCCTTCGATTATGCAACTCCAAAGTGGGATCACGGATTTGGAGGAGAGGAAACAGAAGGAGATTTTGTTGAAGAGATACTCACGAATGGACGAGTTGGGCAATGGAAAGCTCTCGGATGCAGATTTAGAAAGAGAAGCCGAATGCGGGATTTGCATGGAAACAAATGACAAAGTAGTGTTGCCCAACTGTACTCACTCACTATGCTTGAAGTGCTATCGTGATTGGTAAGATTTATTCTTCTTTTTTCATAGCTTACACTTTGACTGGATCATTTTCGTAGCTTTGTCGCAGCTAGCATGAAACTCAATATTTGACGCTAAGGCTAGTGGTAATAACAACCAACTTCAACACCACCACCTCAGCGTCACGTCATTTTCTTTCTCCACAACCAGCTTCACCACAACAGTGTAATAACACAACCACCACCACCAAATACCCCACTTAAACACAAATATACCCTCACAAAAACCATTTAATAAACACACACACACACACACACACACACGACAACAATTTTAAACAACTCAGTCGTCTGAACGACTGAGTACTCCCATAGTCATAGCATAGCACGCGTCTTCGGGGTGAGGTTAATAAGGGAAGACGCGTCTTTGGGGTGCCACATAGGGATAGAAAACGTCGTCATTTTCTTATTGCTACTAGTCTAACGATGGCCTACATGTTACACAAATTAGATAATGCACATATTGTCCATTTTGATGAAACCTGTAACAACGCTCAACCTATGATTGGTTGAAGTAGTTCAGGATAATATTGGTCAACTGTTGACCATTTCAGCAATTTAGGATTATGGGTTTATGTTTTAAGATCAACTGTTTATTTTACATCTGAATCCTTTTCTCTAATTTTTCACTATTTCAAGCTAAAACTTCTAGGTTTTCAGCTTGACATAAGTTTCTGTAAAAGGTATCCTATAGAAACTTCTGGCAAATTATAAAGCTAATAGTTTGACCTTTGTTTTTTGTTTTCTAGGCATGGGCGATCACGATCATGCCCGTTCTGCAGGAAAAGTCTGAAAGGAGTGAACTTAACTGATCTCTGGACCTGTGTTGAAAGCAGTGACATAATTGAACAAGCCATAATCTCGACTGAGAACTCAAAGAGGTTGTTTATGTACATAGACAAATTACCTCTCATTGAGGCCTAAAGTTTAGTCTAATAATAGGTACATAATTTTGAGTTTGCAAATTAAGAGCTGTAAATCCTACGGTTTAAATCTCTAGATGTTATGAAGCTTTCTGGGATTCTGATTATCATTCTTTTTGGTTTCTATTATCTCGTAATACGTACCAAACTACCAGTATAGTGATATTCTCGTCACACATGAGTTAACTGAATCCTAAATTAGTAGTGTAGAGCATCAAGTACTGCAGTTTTAGGGCCAAGACATTTACTCAAATGAGAACTTGAACCTATGACTGTGTGGAAGTTGGTGAGCATAATGGAAATGGTGTTCTGCATTCTGCAGTTTAATCTCCAGTTTTAGGTTTGTGGTTGCTATAAATTTGTTGCTAAATGTGACTCTTCAGCCAGTCTCAGATCAGAGCAAAATGAAAGAAGGGTTAGGTGGGATAACAGATGAAATGAGTTTCACTTGAGAGTTAAGTTGACATGTAAACATACTTTGACCATTATTAATTATAAGTAACTAATATGGATATTAACAACTAAAAAATGGAAATTAACAATTTGACACATTTGGTGTTTAGCTAAACAAAAGTATTATTATCATATTAATACAGATATTTCACAATTCTATATCATATAGAATCATCTTATATAATGGACCAGGTTCTATAATCTATCAAACTCCTTGTACAAATTCTTAAATCGAAAATTCACCAGTTACCAATAGTCATTACATGAGCAGTCCCCTGCTTTGAAATGATGAAATCTGTAACGGTCTCTCAGCAAAATCTCTTCGTCATAAACCTTTGAAATCAACTTAGCAACAGTATGACAGTCCCCACAAACACGAAGATTCTTCATAACCCGAATTGGTTGACCTTTTTTCAAACTAATGAGTCCAAAGGCAATAGCTAACTTTTCGCTATGAAGATGTAACGCTTGTTCTTGCATATCTTCTTCTTCAACACATTGAAGCACTTGAGACCTATTTGGCTCATACCCAATTAACTTTATCTTCTCAAAAACCTCATTTAACTTGGAATATATTCTTTTGGATTGTGGGTGTGTGTTATCTCCAACAATAAACTCATGAAAATTACCATCTACCTCAATCGAGCTACACCCTGGTTCTTTCTTTAATCCAACATCTTTCATACGCTTTCGTAACTTAGCAACTTTATCCCATTTTTCCAATTTTGCATATATATTAGACAAAAGTACGTATGCCCCATGGTTCCATGGTTCCAATTCAAGCAAACGAGCACTAGCTTTTTCAGCAACCTCTTCATTTAGATGGAGTTTGCATGCACCTAACAGAGCGCCCCAAACAGAAGCCAAAGGAGCCATTGGCATTGTCTTTATTAACTCTATAGCTTCTTCTAAATGACCCGCACGTCCCAACATATCCACCATACAAGCATAGTGTTTGATGCCAGGGATAATTCCATAAATGGGCTCCATTCTCTTGAAGAATTTCTGACCCTCTTTCACTAATCCCGTGTGGCTACAGGCGGAAAGTAAATTCGTGAAAGTGACACCATTCGGCCTGATGTTGGATTCTTGCATTTTGCTGAACAAATCTATTGCATCTCTTCCATGACCATGCATTGCAAGACCAGCAATCATCGCACTCCAAACAAACACGTCTTTGTTATCAACAGAACTGAACACCTCTAAAGCCTTGTTTAGATCACCACACTTTGAATACATATCAATCAGTGAGGTTGCAAGATGACAACTGAGCTTAAGGTTATGTTTCTTGATAAACAAATGGATCCACCCAGCGACATCCATAGCACCCACTTGAGCACACGCTGATAGAGTACTAACTAAAGTAACTTCATCAGGTACCGCTTTGTTGCTCACTTTTAGTTCATTGAAAATAGCCAATGCTTCTTTTGGGTTACCACTTTGTTCACAAGCCGAGATCAATGCATTCCACGCAGCTATATCTTGACTAGGCATCATATCAAAATGCTTCCTAGCTGTAACATAATCCCCCGATTTCGCATACCCAACTAACATAGTTGTCCACGACACAATATCCTTCTCACGCATCTTTTCAAATAATGTCTTAGCATCCTCCAAGCTTCCACACTTTGTATACATATCAAGCAACGCGTTATTCAACTTCAAGCTCCCTCCAAGCCCATTCCTCTCGATATTAGAATGCACCCATCTCCCATTCTCCAAATCCAACTTTTTCGTACAAGCAGTCAACACACTCATCATCGTCACTTTATCCGGCTTCAAACTCCCACCTTGCATTTCACGAAACAACTCCAACGCTTCATTAGGACAATCACCCTGTGCAAAACCCGTTATCATAGAATTCCAAGAAACAACATCCCTTACACGCATATTACAAAAAACCCTATACGCCAAATCCAAACACCCACACGACGCGTAAAAATGTATTAGAGAATTAAGCACATAAACATCTGAACCAAGTGACATCTTAACAACCATCCCATGAAACACCTCCCCTAACCTAACATCCAACATCTCAGCACACGCTTTAATCACAAACGGATAAGTAAACTTATTAGGCAACACTTCACCTCCACAAATCATTCTTTTAAACATCAAAACACTTTCAATCGCCTCTTCACTCGACGAATAAGCCCTAATAAGCACATTCCAACTATACACATTCGGTTTAGCAATTTCATCAAACACCTTATGTGCATAACCAATTTCTCTAAAATCAGAAAGGGCAAAAGCCGAGACTAGCGTACTAGCTGAAAAGGGGTCGGAGAACAGCCCGTTACGGAGCATTTGGGCATGTATTTGTTTGAGTTGTTTTGGACTTGAGCATTGGTCGATTAGTAAAACTGTGGGGTGGGTCGAAAAGTATCGGTCGTTATTGGCCATTATGGAAGTGGGTGGAGGTGGGGGAGATACGCGGTGGTGCGGCGATAATGAGGTGATAGGAATTATGGGTGTTGTCATGGTGGTTGGTTTTGGCGGTTATTGTTGGTTGTGTTTTTGAAATATGGTTGAGGTTGTTAATGGCGGCAAAGTTAGTTTTGTGTTGACGTGTTTTGGTGGTTATCATATTATATATCTCTATTAATACCCGCATACTATTCTATCATAACTTGCGTTTAGGTCCTTTATGGGACCAATAGGCCCAACTGGGTAAAAATACCCCGAACTTCATTCGGATCTAAAGTGGTCTCTCTCACATCTCTCTCTAACCTATTCTTTAGCTCCAGGGTCCGGCACCGAAAAAAAAACGGAACGACCAAAGCCGTCCGAAAAATCTACAATGCTTTATGTGTGTTAGGCTACAGTTCTATGAACAAAAAACTAATTTTAAAATGGGGGAACAGTGCGTTAGTGGGAGGATCCGGATTTTCTTTGTTGATGTGTGGTTGTGTTTTGCCCAATTTTTTTCAGGTACACTTGTTAATACAAATATCGTCCTAAAAAAGTTATTTATATTTTACGATCTTTGCTTTATCTTGTTAATGAAAATTATAAGGTTTATCTTTAGCAAAGCATAAATATAAGTTAAAGTCTTTTACATTTATAGTAACAAGTCTTTTAAAACACATTTACACATTACATGATCACTAGAATTCACATTGCATATATACATTTTACAATTGCATGTTTTACTTTTATTTCTTAAATTAGAAATATTAAACATGACATCATGGCATACCTCATTTTGATATCTTTAGGATATCTTGAGGATTTAGGTGATATCTTGTATAGATCTTCAAGCTAAAAAGTTGACTTTGCAAGATCTTGAAATGACTTGTCAAGATATAGAATGATATGGAAAGATTTGTAAGAATCTTAGCTGTCTGGTCCCCGCGAAACCAAACCAGTACAAAGGCGGATCCAATTTTTGGGATCCGCCAAGTTCGTGCCCTGTTGATTAGCTTTGCCTATAAATAGCAAGCTGATCATTTAGGCACATTCATCACTCATATAGCCTAAATTGCATATTCATTCATTTGTATATTACTAACCCATATCTTTCATTCATTTCATAGATCTCACTTTTGTAGCAAAGAGGATCAAGCATACAAGCTTCAACATACTTACTGTTGCAAGTCTTATTAGTTAGATACTGTGTGATTTGTTGGTGTTCACACATCATTGTTATACCTTTCATTCAGTAGAGTTTGGTTAGTATTTTAGTCCTTAAAACACAAAGAGTGTCGGGAGTGGTTGTACCCTTGTGAAAGAACCAACGGGAGTGGTTGTACCCTTGTAAAGAACCCGGTGTTTAGCTTAGTACCGGATAAAGTGTAAGCGACGTGTATAAAGGTTTTCTCCGCCGAGAAGGGAGTTTGTTTCTTAGTGAAGAAAAACTCTCAAGTTAGAGGCTCGAGGAGTGGAGTAGGGTAAGGAAGAGAGTCCTTGTAGCCGAACCACTATAAATCTCCGTGTTGTGGTTTGATTATTCCTATCCTTACTTACTTTACTTATATTGTTTGTTTGTGTGTATTTACTTTGATATCACGTTAAGTCACAAAGCGAATCAATTTTAAAACGGGAAAAACTATTCAACCCCCCTTCTAGTTTTCCACAATTGGCATCAGAGCTACGTTACTCAAGATTTTCAAATATATTGTATTTTAAAACTTGAAACGATCAATGGATTTTGAAAACTTTAAAGAAGGGCAATCTATGCAAAGACCACCACTATTCGAACCAAATTATTTCATATACAGGAAAAACCGATTTGAGACATATGTGAAGTCAAAGGACATAGATCTATGGTATATAATTGTAGAGGGTGATTACAAGTCCATAAGTAATAATATTTCAGGTGGTCGGGATGAAGGTGCTTCTCTTACTCGTCACAGTGATGAGCAAAAGAAGTTGATTGCCAAAAATATCGAAGCCAAAATGATGCTTTATAATGCTTTACCTAAGAAAGAATATGAAAGAGTTTTTATGTGTAAAACGGCTAAGGATATTTGGCAATCATTGATTATCACTTATCAAGGGAACTCACAAGTCAAAGATAACAAAATTGATCTTCTTGTTCAACAATATGAACAATTTGTTATCTCTGAAGATGAGACCATTGATAGTGTGTTTGCTAGGTTTAATACTATTATTACATCTCTTAAAGCACTTGATGAATCTTTTTCTAGTAAGAATTTTGTCAGGAAATTTCTAAGAGCACTCCATCCAAAGTGGAGAGCAAAGGTGACGGCTATTGAAGAATCTAAGGATCTTTCAAGCATGACACTGGAAGAGCTCATTGGAAATCTCAAAGTTCACGAGATAGTGATGGAAAAAGACTCATAAATAGTTAAAAGCAAAAAGTAGAAGATGAAGTCCATTGCCTTAAAATTTAGGGTAGAATCAAGTGATGATGAAGAATCTTGTTCTAGTAGCAAAGACGAAGAATATGCCATGGCCGTAAGAGATTTCAAGAAATTCTTTAGGAGACGAGGAAAGTTCGTAAGACCACCTCGTGAAGAAAAGAAATCCTTCCGGAAAGACCGTGATGATAGGAAAGGTAAGGTAGATAGGAAATGTTATAGGTGCGGGGATTCTAGTCACCTAATAGGAGAATGTCCAAAGCCTCCAAAGAACAAGTCTCAAAAAACATTTGTTAGTGGAGCTTGGAGTGATAGTGAAGGTGATGACGACGAGCCTAAGAACGACGAAGTTGCTCTCATGGCTCATGACACAGAAGAGGTGTGCTTAAAAGTTGAGTTAGAACCAGATGAGTGGATTAAAGATAGTGGGTGTTCAAGACACATGACGAGAAACAAAAGCCTTTTCTCATCCTACCAAGTGTACAACGTAGGTAATGTCACATTCGGTAGCAAGCTTAAAAGTAAAATCATCGGAAAAAGGTACAATCTCTCATGACTCTCTCACTATTGATGATGTTGCTCATGTAGATAATTTAGGATTTAACTTGCTTAGTATTAGTCAATTATGCCGTAAAAAGTATAACGCCCTTTTCAGTGAAAATGGAAGTAAAATACTAAAAGAAGGCATAACCGTAAGAAAAGGCGTTTTGAAGAATAACATTTATGTTATGAAATTAGACAAAACACCTAAAGACAAACTTTGTCTCACCTCTCTGGACGAAAACTCAACTTTATGGCATAGACGCTTAGGTCACGCTAATATGAGGTTAATCCAATCCTTATTATCTAAGAAACTCGTTAGGAACCTGCCCAAGTTGAAATACGACCAACACTTTTATGATGCTTGCAAAATTGGGAAACAAGTTCATAATAGCCATAAGGCTAAAAACATGGTGTTTACATCTAGGTGTCTAGAATTGTTACATATGGATTTGTTTGGTCCATCTGCTATACAAAGTTACGGGGGAAACTTCTATACTTTGGTAATAGTAGATGATTACTCTAGGTATACTTGGACTAAGTTCTCGAAAACTAAAAACGAGGCATTTGATAAATTAGAAATTCTAAGTAAGAAAATTCAAAATCAAATAGGAAATAACATTGTGTCTATTAGAACCGACCACGGTCGTGAATTTGATAACGAAATCCAATTCGGAGCTTTTTCTGATGCTAATGGCATAACACATAATTTCTCGGCTCCTCGAACTCCTCAATCTAACGGTGTAGTTGAATGCAAAAATAGGACAATTCAAGAAATGAGTAGAACTATGTTAAATGAACAAAACATACCTCAAAATTTTTGGTGTCACGTCGTAGATACATCCAAATATATCCTAAATAGAGTCCTAATTAGACCATTCTTGAATAAAACACCATATGAGCTTTATAGAGGCAAAAAGCCTACGTTAGGATATTTTAAATTTTTTGGAAGCAAGTGCTTCATATTAAACACTAAGGATTACCTCTCCATGTTCGACCCAAAGTCGTATGAAGGTGTATTTCTAGGATATTCACAAAATAGTAAAGCATATATTGTCTTGAATAAAGAAACATCAAGAGTCGAGGAATCGTTGAACGTAACATTCGTCGAAAGTCCGCCTCCCTCTAAGACATCACCTTTGGTAGATGATGACTTAGTTGAAAGTCAAATGGTTGAAAACCAAGAAAACATAGAGAATGACAAAGAAGACGAACTGGTAAAAAGAGAAATTGTCAACATCAAAGAATCCAAAAGTAATCCATTAGACAACGTCATAGGAAAAATTAACGAAAGAACCTTAAGGTAAAAAGCCCAAAACGAAAGTAATTTCTTTTGCTTTGTTTCAACCATTGAACCTAAAAATGTTAATGAAGCCATAAAAGATGAATCTTGGGTCATAGCGATGAAAGAAGAATTAAATCAGTTTGTTAGGAATGACGTTTGGACATTAGTACCTCAACCTCAAAATCAAACCATAATTGGAACTAAATGGGTTTTTAGGAACAAAATGGATGAAAATGGAGTAGTGTCTAAAAATAAAGCTAGGCTAGTAGCTCAAGGCTACAATCAACAAGAAGGTATAGATTACGACGAGACATTTGCACCCGTCGCTAGGCTTGAGTCAATTAGAATATTACTTGCATATGCATGTGCACACGACTTTAAACTATTCCAAATGGATGTTAAAAGTGTTTTTCTAAATAGTTTTATTAATGAGAAAGTGTACGTTGCACAACCTCCCGGCTTTGCCGCTTTTGAAAAACCAAATCTTGTCTACAAACTTAAGAAAGCATTATACGGACTTAAGCAAGCACCAAAAGCTTGGTATGATCGACTTAAAACCTTCCTAGTTGACCTTAAGTATACTATGGACCTAGTAGACAACACTCTTTTCACCAAGAAAAAGGGATCACATATTATCATAGTCCAGATATATGTGGATGACAATATATTCGGTTCAACTTGTCAAGAGTTATGCGACGATTTCTCAAAAATCATGCATGATGAGTTTGAAATGAGTATGATGGGGGAACTAAACTTTTTCTTAGGTCTCCAAATTAAACAATTAGAAGATGGGATATTCTTCAACCAATCTAAGTATATCAAGGATAGGCTTAAGAAGTTTGGTCTTGAAGACTCAAAACCTATGAAAACACCCATGTCTTCCGAAACCAAACTCACAAAGGATGAAGAAAGTGAATCCGTAGATAGCACTAAATATAGAGGAATGATTGGTAGTTTACTCTATCTCACGGCTAGTAGACCGGATATTATGTTGAGTGTTTGTCTATGTGCACGCTTTCAAGAAGATCCCAAAATATCTCATCTTGAAGCCGTTAAACGGATCTTTAGTTACATTAAAGGCACTACACATTTAGGATTATGGTATCCCAAAGGAACGGGTGTAGAAACCATAGTGTATGCCGACTCAGATCATGCCGGTGATTACGTTGATAGGAAAAGTACAAGTGGTATTTGTACTTTTGTAGGACATTGTCTCACCTCGTGGTTTGCTAAGAAACAAATAGCCCTTGCAATATCAACAACTGAAGCCGAGTACGTGTCAGCAGGAAAAGCTTGCCAACAAGCACTGTGGATGAAACAAGCTCTCGTCGACTATGGAATTGAACTCAACGACATTCCCATTCTTTGCGACAACAAAGGAGCTATCGACCTCAGCAAAAATCCAGTCCAATATGCTAGAACCAAACACATAGAAATACGACACCACTTCCTACGCGACAATGTTCAGAAGGGAAACATCTCAATTGAGAAAGTTTCCTCGGAGGACAACATTGCCGATATCCTCACAAAACCTCTCAAGAGAGAACCTTTCAACTATCTTAGGCGTGGTTTAGGATTAATGGAACCTAGTAAGTAGATAAAACATTAGCTCAAATCTTAGATTAACCAAACACGGCAATAACCAAATGTGGTGTTCTGATCCTGCGGATCCAACCAACAACAACGACGGATCCCTTGTTTTGGATCCGCCGGATCCGTGGCCTGCTGAGCCTATTTTTAGTATATTAAACAAACACCCTGTACTATTCATCACACTTCCCAAAAACATACAAGCTACTGCCAAGGTTGCAAAAATCACGAATCAGTAGTCGGGCGGTCGACCACCTTGTACCTTGTAATCGGTCTAGGCGGGATTTATCGGTGATTAATCGGATTGGCATTACTGACAAATTTTAGTTATTTCTGGCAAGTTTTGTGTATTTCCGGTGAGTTTTAGGTATTTACGGCAAGGTATTTTCTAAAAAACAACTTGTAATAGAATTAAACAGTTACTATAAGTGATCAAAATAAGTTTACAGTGAGTTTTGGGTACTTCCGGCAAGATTTATAGGTTTTCGGCAAGTTTGACCACCATTGACCGCCGTTGACTACAGTTGACCTATTTGTTTGACCCAGTTACATAAATCGGCAAGGTCGGTGGCCTTGTAGCACCTAATCGGCGATTAATCGGCCTTGTAGACCTTTGTTTGCAACACTGGCTACTGGTATTCAACTCAATATCAACCAAATTTATAATTTAGGTCATCTCCTTCCATCAATTTGTGCTCTAATAATCACTGTAAGTATCCTAATCGCGTCTACATTCCTGATCTGCGTCTAGGATTTCTTTTTCATGCACAAAATCAAAACTTGGGGTTTATGCATATTTTTAGTAAAATCATGAAACATATCTACTGAATTGCATAACAAAACATGTTTTCCATAGTTAGGAATTACATCTTGTAGTACATTGTCATAATTCATCAAAAACCCCATGAGAAATTTTTGCTAAAATCTTATCACGACTAGGAAAAACGGTTTTTGGACATTGTTCATACAAATACAAAAACGTTATGTTTTAAACATCACTTGCATAATGTCTCTTGAATGCTAAAGGAAATACATAACTAATATGTATTTTCGGGTACATTCAATCGAAGCTACATTGAAGTAGGAGCGTTTAGGTTATCTCTCATTTTATCATAAAACTTGCATAAACAAAATTTTCATGCATCAAAAGGAGTCGAGATAACCGTACCTCCACATTGTCCCCATATAGGCACACACTAGAAATATGTATACGTATTTTCGATAATTTCAACTAAACTATATATTTTTCGTGTCTAGGATAATCATGCCTCCCGCAAATTTTTATGATCACAAAAACCGTTAAATACCTACCCAAACACCACAAAACCAAAGGTCTCTCCGAAGCTCAAGTCAAAATATTCAAAGCGTTAGAAAAACGCTATGTCCACGAGGGTAGAACCGTAGACCCCTCATTCTATGAAGGTACCGTGAACAACTAGCCGCGATTCACTTCGATAGCCTTCTAGACATCAATGAGCCCATCATCCCTAGGTTCATACTAGAGTTCTATGCTAGTGTAGGACTTAGTTCAAATGACTATGGATACATGAATGTCCACTTCAAAATCAACGAAACCCAATTCAATATTCCTTTAAATCAATTTGGAGATGTCTTAGGAGTTCCAAATCAAGGAACATGTTTCTATTCGGACAAGTGGTCGTTGACCATTCTAGAATCCAACCTTGATCGTTCAGCACCATATGCCACACCATTAACCGCGAAAGAAATCATTCGTGAGCATCTCTTTGTGCCTAGGAACAACCAAACTAGGTTAAGTCGAAGCGTCAAGTGGATAGGGATCCATTTGCCATGGAGCTAAATGAACTTATGCCCCAATTTATGAAACTAGAAGAGCTTCTAAGGGCTAATGTCATAAGCACCATAGGGAATAGGGACCATGTTAACGCAAGCCTTTGTTACATGATGTATTGCGTGTCAAACCATCAACCCTTCAACCTCGCTTATTATATTGCCAAAAGAATGGCCGATATTCCAGTTCAAGGTACCACCGCAATGCCTTACGGGATGCTTTTGACCCGTCTCTATAGAGCCTTTGCACCCATTCCTCGAAATGCTTTAGGATTCGTTCCCGACTACCTCGAGATTCCACACACCTTTGTTCCTCTAAGTGATCATAGGGTAGCAGTGGCAAAAGGAAACCGTTCATATCCTCCTACATCATCATCATCATCATCCATGAGTGAAGAGGATGGTTTGCCAAACTCGAGGATCTCACCACCCGAGTACTTAAGTCAACTTCCTCCAATCCCGAACGAATCAGCGGAGTTTCGACAAACTAAAGGAATGGTGAAGAATTTGGGCCGTTGGATCATGAAGCTTCACAAGAAAATGAGCAAAAAGTGAAGTGTTGGGAGTGTTTGGCATTAGACTTATTCAAACAATGATATGTTGAACCTGTGTGTTTCTTAGGATATTATGCTTGTACTTAACTTGTATGTGAACTAACTCAACATTGCAGGATGATAACATTTATTGTTATCGATTTTCGGAAATTAAGCCACCGTTTGGCTTAACCACTCTTATGGTAAGTCATTATCATCGGATTAATCTATGTATAAACGTGTGTTAGAACCCGTGTTTTTAGTTTTATTCTATCATATTGTGGAAAACTAGAAGGGAGGGTTGAATAGTTTTTACCGTTTCTTTGTTTAATTTGTTAGTTCTAGGGAAACAATCACAAATTAAGTTATCACACAATATAAACTAGAGATAAAGAGATGAAAGATCAAACCACATAACACAAGTGTTTATAGTGGTTCGGTTTGCAAGAGATCCTTATCCTTGCCCTACTCCACTTCCTCGAGTTGCTTACTCGAGAGATATCTTTCACTAAGAAACAAACTCCCTTCAAGGTGGAGAAAACCTTTACACGTCGCTTACTTCCTTTTCCGGTACTAAGCTAAACACCGGGTTCTTTCACAAGGTAGAACCAACCTGACGTCGCCTACTTACTTTACCGACACTAAGCTAGATGTCGAGTTCTTTACACGGGTACAACCACTCCCTACTCTCTTTGTGCTTTGAGGACTAAAGCACTAACCACACTTACTGATCTAACTGATACAAATGATAAGAGACACTCAAAGTGTTTACACAGAACCTATACTACAACTTCACAACAGTCTGCTTGTTTGAAGCTTGTTAACTTGATCTTCTTTTGCTACAAAAGAAACATCAATGATATATATAACTACTGTGGTTAGTAACTAAAGTGAATGTATGTGTTTTTCTTTTCTAAGTGGATGATTAGATCAAATGCCAAGCCTGCTATTTATAGGCAAACAAAGAAAGGCTCCTACGGATCCGGCGGATCCCTCAGAAGGGATCCGTCTTTGTATAGACTTGGATCCGTGGGATGACAGCTAATGTTGCATAAGAAATCTTTCCATATCCTTGTGTTGTCAAATCAATATCTTCCAAAGTCAACTAATTAACTTGAGTATCTAATCAAGATATCACACAATCTTACCAAGATTGTATTTGTGATGTATACCATGATGTCACTTTGTAACTTTTAAATTAAAGTTTTCATTAAAGGAAATACACATGTATATGTAATATAATGTTAGTGATCATGTTATATAAAAGATGTGTTTTGAAAAAGTCTTTAACTAGTATTTATAATTTGCTTAAGGAATATACTTTGTGTTTGTCATGAACAAAACATTAAGCAAAGATCGTAAAATATAAATAACGTTTTTAGTACGATATTTGTATTAACAATCTCCCCCTTTTTGTTGATGACAAAACATAAATTATATTTTTAAGCAAACAAGTAAATATAGTTTAAGTCCTTTTAAAAATATAGATTAAGTTTTTAGTTATTCAAATTTTGATTACTATTATGAAATAACTTAGTATGAACTAATTATGCAAACTTAATCCTTTTTCCTTTCTCCCCTTTTTGTCGAAACAAAAAGAAGAAGTGCGTAGCGGAATGCGATTTTGAGAACTTTAATAGCTCCCCCTTGTTTTGTACTCCCCCTAAATGGAGTAACAAGTAAATGATGCATAAACCTACAAGACAAATGGTTAGAATATGAAAAATTAATGAAATGCTCCCCCTCGATGTATACTCCTCATTTCTTGAGTACCAATGTATACTTTGAAGGGTATGATATGCTGCAAATGAAGTGTTAGTAATGAATGAGAATGCTTGTGAATTATTCTCCTAAACAAGCCTTTCAATATGTTTTGACTTTTAAAAGTCAAAGTAAGTGTCTGATCATAATTTGTACCTAAGGCAATCATAATCAAGGTATAATATATGCTATATAAGAATGTTAGTTCACACTGAGAATGATAATATGCAATATGTTGATCACTCATAAGCGTAAATCATCACATTATAGATATTAAAAATTTTGTGACAAAAGTCACAATTATGAAATGATGTTACAAGTAATAATAAAAAGGCATCCTAGAAAGAAATAAAAAGTCCTAAAACAAATGCCTTTGATGAGAATATGAAGTGAAGTTAAGTTAGTGATGCTAGTGGTGGTGTTAGTTTACTAGTGATAATTTAATTGATAACTAAAGGTTGATGCAAGTAGGTTTTTCGCTAATCCATGAGGTTGATGATTAGTGAAAAAGATGATGGAAGGTGGTGGTTTTAAAGAATACAATGAATTCATAAATACCAATGTATAGCAAATGCTATAAAGGTATTGAGGATGGTTAAGGTTGTGATATTATCATCTACCAAAGATGATGAATCGTGCCATAATAAGTGTTCGAATGGAAATAAGAGAAAGTGAAGACAATGATCACTTAGGAATAGAAATTTCATATGCAACAATTAGAAATACTAGATACCTATATGCGAATGAAAATGACATCATATGATGAGAGTGTTGGTTGGAATAACGTGTTGAGAATGATGGTTCTGTTTGCATTGACAATGTCGTGCTTGATATGTATCAAGAATGAAGAGGATGAGATCCTATGATGGTGTTCTAGACACTGAAGATGTTCTAGACAATTAAGTTGTGAGATTAAGATGAAAATTCTAGATTCGTTGGTTACAAGAAGGTTGTTTGGTTTCTGAATGGTTAAAAGCTGATCAGGTACCCGCGGATTGGGCGAAACCAAAATTTTGGTTCCGTCCTTCTTATCGAAGGGTTCCGTGGGACCAAAATCTATTTGGTCATGTTTTGTCGTTTTTGATCAAACGAAGGTTCATGCTAAGGTCTATTCACTTATAACTACTCATTTGGTTTCACTAATCCTAGTCAAATTCTAAGGAGACTTAATGTATCTCATTTAAGAGGTTTGTTAAACACATGATCGTGTTTTCATGAGGTTTTGGTGCAGAACTATAATGTTGAGCTAATAAGGTGTTATGATGATAGTATTGACTAATCTTAAAGGGTGTTCATCTTGTATGCCTAAATCACTTTATGTGTCATAACAAGATATCATATTTTAGAGCACAATTATACATTGATAATTTGTTTGTGACGAATAGTCTCAAACATACAATTATGAAGGTTCCTAGAGATGATAAAATCTCAAAAATAATTATTGCGATGATACTGCAAACTTCTATTTTTCTTGTTTTGATGATGACATGATAGAGGCAAGCCATTTGGTTTATAAATTACTAGTGTCATAGAGGTTTGAGACAATATTGTTGTCATCTTGAGTGTTTGTTTTATTGATCCACATTGATTCATCCAAGTGTTGAAGAGTGGTAATTATGTCATGTGATGGGTCTATTATTAAGCTTGAAGATGGTGATGAGATTTTATCTTTGGATGGTGATGATTGTGGTGATGAGTCAATTGTTGTGGAAACACTTGGTGAAGTGACAATTGGTGTGGCAATTGTTGTGTTGATAATTGATGTGATATGGTATTGAGGTTCATGAATCTTCAGATGAAGAGAATGGACTATCATGGGTTCTAAGTTTTCAAGACTTATTTGTGGAGAAGTGGTTGATGTAAGTTGAAGATCTTCTAATTCTTCAAGATGTGGTTGTGGAGATGTTGGTGGTGTCCTAAAGAGTTCCATAGGTTTGAGTTTTGGTGAGGATAGTGATAATGCAGACTTCTTAGGTTGTGGTGGAGCGGGAGCGAGTGGTGGTGTAATTTCTACAGGAGTAATGGTAGGAGGTGATGTTGTGGTATTGGATGAGTTTGTAGCGGGTGAATTTGAAGAAGAGTATATGTTGATTATGGGAGTTGTAATAGGAGTTGTTGTGGTGTTTGTGGATCTAACAGGAAAGGTTACATTACGAAGTGGGTTTGCATACCAATAAGGTCTGACACTAATTCTAGCTGTTCGTCTGTATGGTCTAGACATGGAAGAGTTGTTTGACTTGGTCATGGTGAAGTATGATAGCTAAGATGTACAGGAGAGGAAATGGTTGTTGTGTGAAGTGATGATCCTAAAGTGCTAATTTATATACAGAAGTTGTGTGAGTCTGTGTGTTTGGATTTGATGTGAATCCAATAGAGAATGTTGGTTTCTAATGATTTGGAACAAAAATTTGTGCAGGTCATATCAAGGAAGTCAACCCATTGAGCTTTGGTTGAGTAATATGTTGTGGATTTGCAGTTAATACAAGAAGATAGTGGAAAGTCTGATGATTTGATATTTCCACGGATTTGACAGATCCCTAAAAAGGGTTCCTTATTTGTATTGGTTTGGTAACTCATATCTAAATTTCAAAAATTTCAATTATGGTGGGAAATTTTGTTCCTAAGTTTTTCAAGAATTCCTAAATGATTCTAAGATGAATTATGATCAGAGAATGAATCCTAAATGATACTAAACACTAAGATTTAAGAATTGAGATGAGTCGAAAAAGTTTTAGACTTACTGAGAAAGCTGCGGATCCAAGTAGTATCAAGTGCGGAACCAAAGTTAGGGGTCCGCCAAATCCGCAGGTTAGAGGATGGCGGAACCAACGATAAGCCTTGGCGGATCCAATTTTAAGGATCCGTCGGATCCGTACCTTAATTTTCTAAAACTAAACAGAAGACTTGTTATATTATGCGTTATTCGATAAAAACCTGAAAATTCATCTAGACCTTACGTAACATCTAATATGTATAGCAAAATAACTAAGTGTGATAATATAAACGCACGATTGATCCTAGGTTAATTCGTTCTTAGAAACTTACTGTTGTAGCAGTTAAGCCAAACATAGGGTTAGATATGGTAAATTGATAACCCTGAGTGTTATCAATCTGCAATGATCAGTTAGTTCTCATATAAGAAATAAAACACAATCAAGTATAAAAATAGACCTTATCATTTAAACTTCATCATGAACGATGTTTTAACCCAAACAGTGACATAAGTTTGGAAAATTGATAACCATGAGCATTATCATCAGTTAAAGTTGAGCAAGAACACATAAGCATAAAGTACTAAAGACATGTCTAAACAAACATAGAAATATGATCATATAGGATCTAAAGAACAACTGTTCCAAACGTTCATTTATTCTCGCTTTTCTTTTAATATTTTGAGTATTTTCTTTTGATCCTTTTGGAGTTTCATCATCCATCGTCCAGCACACTTTAGAACTCCCTTTGTTTGTCGGCTTTCCGCAGATTCATTATTGAGAGATGGAAGTTGACTTAAGTAATCTAATAGTGGAAGTTTTGAGTTGGGTAATCCATCTTCGTCACTAGCTGATGAAGATGAAGATGAGAGACAAGCTCGTTTCCCTTATCCTACTTTCACTCTATGGTCACTAAGAGGGACAAAGGTGTGTTTGATTTCGGGGTAATCTGGGACAAAACCAACAGAATTTGGAAGAATAGGAATGGAAGCTTTGAACAAACGAGTGAGTAGCATTCCATATGGTAATGTGGTTTTCCCTAGGACACGTATATCAACCATTCTTTTGGCGATATAGTAAGCAAGATTGAATTTTTGATGAGTTGAAATACAATAGAGCATATAGCATAGTCCAGCATTCACGTGATCTTTGTTACCAATAGTACTAATGACATTTGATCTTAGAATTTCTTCGAGTCTTTTGAACTCAGGTTTGAGTTCATTGAGTTCCATGGCAAATGGATCTCGATTGACATCTTTCCCCAGAAGTTTCTTAATTGGATTGGTTCTAGTGTTAAAAAGATGATCTCGGATAATTTCTTTAGGAGTTAGGGGAGTGTCGTAAGGATGTTCCCTTCCTAGATGTGAATTTAGAATGGTTAAGGACCATTTGTCAGAATAGAAGCATGTTCCTTCACTTGGGATGTGTAACACTTCCCCAAAATGGTCTAAAGGAAAATTGTAGGAATTTTGGTTTACATTGAAGTTGATGCTAAATGATCCATTGTCATCAGAAATAAGTTTTACTGAGGCATAAAATTCGAGAATGAATCGAGGAATGATAGGTTCATCTATGTCGAGAAGTGAATCAAATTGAATGGTGGACATTTGTTCACGAATGTTTGTTTCTTCTAAAAATGAAGAGTCTATGGTTCTACCCTCATGAACATACCGACTTTCTAAAGATTTGAAAAGTTGGACTTGCGCTTCTGTGAGTCCTTTTGTTTGATGATGTTTGGGTAGGTACTTCTTTGTTTTCTTGTGATCGTAGTTAGTGGCAGGAGGCATGATTTTCCTAGTCATAAAAAATTTAATAGTTTTAGTTACACTAATCTAAAATACTTGAACTGTGGACAAATATGGAAGTGTGGTTAGTTTTGATCTATGATGTTTGAAAAATATGTTTTGTGACAAAACACTTTATACCCCAAACATTTCTGTTTGACGTTTTCTTTGATTTTGTATTAGCAATGTTTCATTTTATCTAATTATGAAAAGACTTCTTATGGGGTTTTTGAAAGAAAATTTATTCTAATTGTTTAGAGAAGGTTTCTTTGGTTTTGTTTTGTTAAAGAGTTTAAACAAAATGGAATTCCTATTAATTTTTGACAAAAGACTTATCTGTAGTGTCTAATTAAGAATAGTAATCTAAAATGAATTATTGAAATAGCATGAACCCTAATTTTGAATTTGAGATGAATTAGTGAACTTACAGTGAGTGATCAAGCACGAATTGATATGAGATGAAAGATCTAATTTTTGAGTTAGGAATGATGAGAGTCGATTATGAGTTGATTTTGAGAGTTTAATTAAGTGTGTAGTGCAGTAAGGAGTGTTTGGTAATTCATAGTTGAATTTGACAACTCACGGATTCGGCGGATCCTTAAAAAGGGTTCCGCCTTTGTTGTCAATTGGATCCGCAGGATCAGAACAAGGTTGTGGTATTTTTGTTTTGGTTAAATTAAGATTTGGATGAATGTTTTAATTACTTCTAAATGTTAGTATGTTTAGTAAGGAACGAAGATTTCTTTCTTGAGATGTTTGTAAGAGGATTTACCACTGTAGTCTTTTTGAGAAACCAGTTCGAGCTAAGTAATGAATGATTTCAAGGTTGACGAAACAGGAGAAGATTGGTAATAGAGACTAAAGACACAAACTACGGGTTTTTTCTCCACACTTCTCCTTAACTACTTAAGTATCAAGGAACGTTAGTTTCTTAGTGACTTGTTGTACAATGTCTCACATTGGTACACAATATGTTTAGAGATCTACCTAATTTATTTATGATCTAAGAATGATAGTTATACATAAGGTTTGGTGTTCTACTTAATGTATTACTATTTTTTAAGGTTATCCAATGAATTTACTATTATGATCCTTAACGCGAATGATAATTTTCATGATTGAGATGAGTTAAAACATTCCTAGTTGTTTGGCACTTGAAGTTTTACTTATCATACATGATTTATGGTCATAGCACATCTTGATAAGGAGATGAGATTCTACTAAGTTCGTTTGTGTTTCCATAATTAAAGCTAGTGTGTACGAAAATAGGAGAGTATGTTTTTCCTATATGTTCTTTGATTAATGCTCTTATTTCTATAGTTATCAATCTCACTTAGATTCTAGAGAAAAACTAAATTATTTAAATCTCAATGTTTTCTAATCAGACCAATGTATTATCATTATGAGTTATGGAGAGATAAGCTTTTATAATATGGTGAGATTATCCTAAAATTAATTTTCTTCCAAGTACTTTTTAAGGTTATGAATAATTAAGTTAGAACTTACTTAGGAACATTTATGGATGTGATGATCACAAATGTGTTGGTTAAATCTTATCTTGGTTAGAGTTCTTACAAGTTCTAAGAGCTTATCCATGTATGGGTATTTCCTAAGTGTTTTGAGATATAACATAAGAATATGAGACGACATTTGTCTTGAGGTGTTATATCCGGTTTTAGCAAAAGTTTTAAAAAACTTTTCCTATTAATTATCCTATCTTATACACATAGAATTTCTATTATTACATATGTAGTAATAATTTATCATACCACAAATAGTTATGAAATCATGAATTATCTATGAGAATAATCATTATGAGTAGAGTTATGAGAGTTCATACCTTTTTGATGATTAATACCAAAATTGCTATTGATCAGGATGAGCACTTTAGTGATTAGAGAAGATACCTTTGTATCAATGTATCTTGGGATTAAGTAAGATCATAAAGACCAAATCCTTTTAAGCATACCTAAAGAAAACTTGAGTGTTTGGTCCCCAATATCTCATGGGTCCTTTTTGGTTTAAACAACATATTACCATGGTTCACTAATATCTCCGAGATAGTTAAATGGTAGTTGTCTACTAAGCTCATTTCCTATGTATGAACATGATTTTACTGTTGTTTTAACTATATCTCTGTCTTTGATCGTTTTTGAATCTTGATTTTTCAATGTTTTTACTGTACTCACGGATCCTTTGTTTATACTACGCGGATCCAAAGTTTTGGATCCGTGGGATCCGCGGTTTACCAACTCAGTTGGTGTGATTTGATTTTCATTTATCGTTTGACTTTCAAAATCACTTAAATGACCATTTTCCATAAAATCAGGCTTGAAGTTACCATGAGATGTTTTAAGAATTCTCATAGTGTCATCTACACAGTTTATGTGTCTATTGAATCTTTGAAACTTGAGATTTTGTTTTATGTATTTGTTTAGTGTGAGTTTATGTGACTCTAATTCAAGTTTTATTTCTTAACATGATGAACAACATTCAGTTATCATATTTTCTTCCAAGCTTTTAACTTTTTCTTTCAACTTATGTATTTTATTCATCAAGTATTCTTCTTTGATTTTCAAGATCTTATTTTTACTTATGACGTTTATAATGAGCTTACTTAATCTATTGTGTTCTATATCTAATGTGTCGTATTCATTAAATATATATGAAGAGTCAGAGGATACCTTTCTTGTTATGTTAGCCGTACTATCCACCTTGTTGTCTTTTAGCACAACTTCACTGTTGAAACTGGATCTGGCTATAGTGCTAGAAGCTATCCACTCCTTTATGCCTATAGGTATCTCCGAATCTTTATCAATTATTGCTAGATGAGCTTTGAGGTATCCTATGAGCTCGTCCAATGTCATCCTTGAATGATCCCTAGAATCTTCAATATTTGTTGTTTTAACTTTCCATTTTGGGTCAAGATCTTTCCTGTCAAAATACTTACTAGAAATGGATTCATCAGGAGCTTTAGGTGAAATATTGTGTCTAGCTAGATCTTAGTCTTTTGACATTTTAAAAATGGTTTTTCCGAACTATAAAAACAGTTTTTGAGGTCTGGTGATCTTTGCAAGGATTTCCCTTCTTTAAAGTTTTCAAAATCGATTTGATCGTTTCAAGTTTTAAAATACAGTTTATTTTAAAAATCTTGTGTAACGTAGCTCTGATGCCAATTGTGGAAAACTAGAAGGGGGGGTTGAATAGTTTTTACTGTTTCTTTGTTTAATTTGTTAGTTCTAGGGAAACAATCACAAATTAAGTTATCACACAATATAAACTAGAGATAAAGAGATGAAAGATCAAACCACATAACACAAGTGTTTATAGTGGTTCGGTTTGCAAGAGATCCTTATCCTTGCCCTACTCCACTTCCTCGAGTTGCTTACTCGAGAGATATCTTTCACTAAGAAACAAACTCCCTTCAAGGTGGAGAAAACCTTTACACGTCGCTTACTTCCTTTTCCGGTACTAAGCTAAACACCGGGTTCTTTCACAAGGTAGAACCAACCTGACATCGCCTACTTACTTTACCGACACTAAGCTAGATGTCGAGTTCTTTACACGGGTACAACCACTCCCTACTCTCTTTGTGCTTTGAGGACTAAAGCACTAACCACACTTACTGATCTAACTGATACAAATGATAAGAGACACTCAAAGTGTTTACACAGAACCTATACTACAACTTCACAACAGTCTGCTTGTTTGAAGCTTGTTAACTTGATCTTCTTTTGCTACAAAAGAAACATCAATGATATATATAACTACTGTGGTTAGTAACTAAAGTGAATGTATGTGTTTTTCTTTTCTAAGTGGATGATTAGATCAAATGCCAAGCCTGCTATTTATAGGCAAACAAAGAAAGGCTCCTACGGATCCGGCGGATCCCTCAGAAGGGATCCGTCTTTGTATAGACTTGGATCCGTGGGATGACAGCTAATGTTGCATAAGAAATCTTTCCATATCCTTGTGTTGTCAAATCAATATCTTCCAAAGTCAACTAATTAACTTGAGTATCTAATCAAGATATCACACAATCTTACCAAGATTGTATTTGTGATGTATACCATGATGTCACTTTGTAACTTTTAAATTAAAGTTTCCATTAAAGGAAATACACATGTATATGTAATATAATGTTAGTGATCATGTTATATAAAAGATGTGTTTTGAAAAAGTCTTTAACTAGTATTTATAATTTGCTTAAGGAATATACTTTGTGTTTGTCATGAACAAAACATTAAGCAAAGATCGTAAAATATAAATAACGTTTTTAGTACGATATTTGTATTAACACATATATTAGTAGTTACATATGTTTTAAGAGAATTTTCGGGTTTTGAACGGATAACGACAAATATGCATATCTCTCTGTTAGAATTAGCACTTCTGCACGGCGGATTTGGCAGAACCCAAATTTTGTTTCCGCCTGTTGTGCACTTTGGCTCCGCCATCTCTCACCCGACGGATTCTGCGGAACCCAAATAAGGGATCCGCATTTGTTATCGATTGGTTCCGCCGTATCCAACAGTAACTTTTTCTAAATTCCGGACAAATCCCGATCCTTAGATTATTGATTCTAGTTCTTAGGTTTATTCTACTGATCATTAGGAACATTAGGATGTTTTAGGAATACTTAGAATCATAAGAAATCAATTTCCCACCAAAATTTGAAAATTCAAATTTTCCATGTGAGTTGCCTTTCTGTAACAAGCAAGGAACCCTCAAATTGGTTCCTTGAAATCCGTGGGAACATCACATCAACAAAATTTCCACTCACTCCTTGCATTTACTGCAAATCTTCTAAAATTCACTCAACTTAAGCTCTATGGTTTGACTTAAATGATGTGACTAGCACAAATTTTTGTTCCAAATCATTAGGAACCAACATTCCTCATTGGATCAACATCAAATCCAAACACAAAGTTCAATATTCTTACTATCTATAAATTAGGAAGATCAGGATCATCACAACTCACTTACTCACCATCATCTCCAACCATCAATCCTGTACCCTACAACAAATCTTCTCACTTCTCAAATGACAAAATCAAGTAACTTATCCACAAGCAGACCCGCAAGAAGGACAGCTTGTATGAGTGTCCGTCCTTGTTGCTTCGTGAACTTAGCTAATTCATCATCAGAGGAGTCATCTCCACTCAACATATCCTCATCAATAGCCAATGAGAATTTTCTCAACCTTGCTACTCCAACACCACCTAACACCATCATCAACACACCACCTCCAACAATCACTCCTGTAGCAACCACACCACCACCTGCTCCATCACAGCCTACTAGATCACCTTCACCACCACATTCACTACAACTTTAGCCCCTAGAATTGTTTAGAACACCACCTTCATCACCTCATCCATACTTGGATGATTTGGAAGACCTTCCACCAAGGTCAACCAATCCTCCTCCCATGACCTTTGCAGGTCAAACACTAATGCTCTTCCATCCCATTTATTGGGATATCCATGGTCCTCTCTACCATGATTCACCACCACCTCAACCACAAACACAACCCCTCTCACCAACATCCACACTCATTGTCATTGATGAGGCAATGTAGATCAATGCACCACAAACCAATGAAGAGATCAATGAGGAGCTCACCCGCCTCTATGCTCTCTCCAATATGTTGGATTCCCACCTTGGAGAAGCCATGGATCTTCAATTCATCTTACTCAACTCCATCACTCCTCCAACATCAAACAACCAAACACCACCATCAAACAACCAACCACCACCACCACCAAACAACCAACCACTACCACCACCACAAGCCATTGAGCCTACTCTTCCTCCCAACTTTCCAAGGCATGACTGCTCACAATGCGAGAGGACCGCTCACTTGGCCCAAAGGACCAACATCTTGGTCCATGAGCTTCAAAATGATATGAGGTTCATTTTGAACCATATTCTCGAACGCCTAAATGCAATCTCTCATCCTCCGCAATAGGCAAATTTTAGTTTCTTCCTAGTTTCCTTTTATAGGATTTGATAGGATTGTTTTAGGAATTCCTTTTTTTAGGAACTTTTTCTTTTTATGTAACATCACGGTTTGTGACGTGTGTCACAAACAATTTTCAAGTAATAAATGTTATATTTATGCTTATGGGTGATCACTATTTGGCATAATATCTTGGTTTGTTTGATTTACTAACATTATTGTATGATTGGTTTGAATTCTCATAATAATATGACCACTTCTACTTAGGTGCATTTTTTATCAGACAAGTATTTTTGACTTTTTTTTAAAGTCAAATGGGTTGAACTATCATGTTTGGTTGACCTATACATAAGCATTATGCTACTTGGTTAGCTTGATTCACAACTAACTTTTGTTTTGTAGCTTTTCTCAACCTTGTATCATATACGTTGGTACCCTAGTAACGGGGAGTATTGATCGAGAGGGAGTATATCATATACTAACTTATTAATTTATAGCATTTCTCATCCTTGAAACGTATACGTTGGTACCTTAGCAATGGAGAGTATACATCGAGGGGGAGCATATCATATTCTAACCATTTGTTTTGTAGGATCATGTATCATAACCTTGGCACTCCAATTAGGGGGAGTATTATCCAAGGGGGAGCTTTACAAGTTCTCAAAATCATTGACACAATCTTGGTACTCCAATTTAGAGGGAGTAATAACCAAGAATTGTTCACCACATTCCGCTACGCATATCTTCTTTTTGTTTCGACAAAAAGAGGGAGATAGGATTAAGTTTATACATCACTGTGATCATCACAGTACATATTTTTTTACATCACAGTACATATTTTTATGCCTAAAATAGTTTTCAAAACTTGCATAAATCTAACTTAATCTATATTTTTAAAAGACTTTCACTTTACTTATTACATTGCTTAAAAATAAACATTATATTTTATCAACAAAAAGGGGGGGATTGTTAATACAAATATCGTCCTAAAACGTTATTTATATTTTACGATCTTTTCTTTATTTTGTTAATGAAAATTATAAGGTTTATCTTTGGCAAAACATAAATATAAGTTAAAGCCTTTTACATTTATAGTAACAAGTCTTTTAAAACATATTTACACATTACATGATCACTAGAATTCACATTGCATATATACATTTTACATTTACATATTTTACTTTTATTTCTTAAATTAGAAATATTAAACATGACATCATGGCATACCTCATTTTGATATCTTTAGGATATCTTGAGGATTTAGGTGATATCTTTTATAGATCTTCAAGCTAAAAAGTTGACTTTGCAAGATCTTGAAATGACTTGTCAAGATATAGAATGATATGGAAAGATTTGTAAGAATCTTAGCTGTCTGGTCCCCGCAGAACCAAACCAGTACAAAGGCGGATCCAATTTTTGGGATCCGCCAAATTCGTGCCCTGTTTATCAGTTTTGCCTATAAATAGCAAGCTGATCATTCAGGTACAATCATCACTCATATAGCCTAAATTGCATATTCATTCATTTGTATATTACTAACCCATATCTTTCATTCATTTCATAGATCTCACTTTCGTAGCAAAGAGGATCAAGCATACAAGCTTCAACATACTTACTGTTGCAAGTCTTATTAGTTAGATACTGTGTGATTTGTTAGTGTTCACACATCATTGTTATACCTTTCATTTAGTAGAGTTTGGTTAGTGTTTTAGTCCTTAATACACAAAGAGTGTCGGGAGTGGTTGTACCCTTGTGAAAGAACCAACGGGAGTGGTTGTACCCTTGTGAAAGAACCAACGGGAGTGGTTGTACCCTTGTAAAGAACCCGGTGTTTAGCTTAGTACCGGACAAAGTGTAAGCGACGTGTATAAAGGTTTTCTCCGCCGAGAAGGGAGTTTGTTTCTTAGTGAAGAAAAACTCTCAAGTTAGAGGCTCGAGGAGTAGAGTAGGGCAAGGAAGAGAGTCCTTGTAGCCGAAACACTATAAATCTCCGTGTTTTGGTTTGATTGTTCCTATCCTTACTTACTTTACTTATATTGTTTGTTTGTGTGTATTTACTTTGATATCACGTTAAGTCACAAAGCGAATTAATTTTAAAACGGGAAAAACTATTCAACCCCCCTTCTAGTTTTCCACAATTGGCATCAGAGCTACGTTACTCAAGATTTTCAAATATATTGTATTTTAAAACTTGAAACGATCAATGGATTTTGAAAACTTTAAAGTAGGGCAATCTATGCAAAGACCACCACTATTCGAACCAAATTGTTTCATATACTGGAAAAACCGCTTTGAGACATATGTGAAGTCAAAGGGCATAGATCTATGGTATATAATTGTAGAGGGTGATTACAAGTCCATAAGGAAAATATTTCAGGTAGTCGGGATGAAGGTGCTTCTCTTACTCGTCACAGTGATGAGCAAAAGAAGTTGATTGCCAAAAATATCAAAGCCAAAATGATACTTTATAATGCTTTACCTAAGAAAGAATATGAAAGAGTTTTTATGTGCAAAACGGCTAAGGATATTTGGCAATCATTGATTATCACTCATCTAGGGAACTCACAAGTCAAAGATAACAAAATTGATCTTCTTGTTCAGCAATTTGAACAATTTATTATCTCTGAAGATGAGACCATTGATAGTGCGTTTGCTAGGTTTAATACTATTATTACATCTCTTAAAGCACTTGATGAATCTTTTTCTAGTAGGAATTTTGTCAGGAAATTTCTAAGAGCACTCCATCCAAAGTGGAGAGCAAATGTGACGGCTATTGAAGAATCTAAGGATCTTTCAAGCATGACACTGGACGAGCTCATTGGAAATCTCAAAGTTCACGAGATGGTGATGGAAAAAGACTCAGAAATAGTTAAAGGCAAAAAGGAGAAGATGAAGTCCATTGCCTTAAAAGCTAGGGTAGAATCAAGTGATGATGAAGAATCTTGTTCTAGTAGCGAAGACGAAGAATATGCCATGGCCGTAAGAGATTTCAAGAAATTCTTTAGGAGACGAGGAAAGTTCGTAAGACCACCTCGTGAAGAAAAGAAATCCTTCTGGAAAGACCGTGATGATAGGAAAGGTAAGGTAGATAGGAAATGTTATAGGTGCGGGGATTCTAGTCACCTAATAGGAGAATGTCCAAAGCCTCCAAAGAACAATTCTCAACAAACATTTGTTAGTGGAGCTTGGAGTGATAGTGAAGGTGATGACGACGAGCCTAAGAACGACGAAGTTGCTCTCATGGCTCATGACACAGAAGAGGTGTGCTTAAAAGTTGAGTTAGAACCAGATGAGTGGATTAAAGATAGTGGGTGTTCAAGACACATGACGAGAAACAAAAGCCTTTTCTCATCCTACCAAGTGTACAACGGAGGTAATGTCACATTCGGTAGCAAGTTTAAAAGTAAAATCATCAGAAAAAGGTACAATCTCTCATGTCTCTCTCACTATTGATGATGTTGCTCATGTAGATAATTTAGGATTTAACTTGCTTAGTATTAGTCAATTATGCCGCAAAAAGTATAACGTCCTTTTTAGTGAAAATGGAAGTAAAATAATAAAACATGGCATAACCGTAAGAAAAGGTGTTTTGAAGAATAACGTTTATGTTATGAAATTAGACAAAACACCTAATGACAAACTTTGTCTCACCTCTCTGGACGAAAACTCAACTCTATGGCATAGACACTTAGGTCACGCTAATATGAGGTTAATCCAATCTTTATCATCTAAGGAACTCGTTAGGAACCTGCCCAAGTTGAAATACGACCAACACTTTTGTGATGCTTGCAAAATTGGGAAACAAGTTCATAATAGCCATAAGGCTAAAAACATGGTGTCTACATCTAGGTGTCTAGAATTGTTACATATGGATTTGTTTGGTCCATCCGCTATACAAAGTTACGGGAGAAACTTCTATACTTTGGTAATAGTAGATGATTACTCTAGGTATACTTGGACTAAGTTCTTGAAAACTAAAAACGAGGCATTTGATAAATTAGAAATTCTAAGTAAGAAAATTCAAAATCAAATTGGAAATAACATTGTGTCTATTAGAACCGACTACGGTTGTGAATTTGATAACGAAATCCAATTCGGAGCCTTTTGTGATGCTAATGGCATAACACATAATTTCTCGGCTCCTCGAACTCCTCAATCTAACGGTGTAGTTGAACGCAAAATTAGGACAATTCAAGAAATGAGTAGAACTATGTTAAATGAACAAAACATACCTCAAAAGTTTTGGTGTCACGCCGTAGATACATCCACATATATCCTAAATAGATTCCTAATTAGACCATTCTTCAATAAAACACCATATGAGCTTTATAGAGGCAAAAAGCCTACGTTAGGATATTTTAAAGTTTTTGGAAGCAAGTGCTTCATATTAAACACTAAGGATTACCACACCAAGTTCGACCCAAAGTCGTATGAAGGTGTATTTCTTGGATATTCACAAAATAGTAAAGCGTATATTGTCTTGAATAAAGAAACATCAAGAGTCGAGGAATCGTTGAATGTAACATTCGACGAAAGTCCGCCTCCCTCTAAGACATCACCTTTGGTAGATGATGACTTAGTTGAAAGTCAAATGGTTGAAAACCAAGAAAACATAGAGAATGACAAAGAAGACAAATTGGTAAAAAGAGAAATTGTCAACATCAAAGAATCCGAAAGTCATCCATTAGACAACGTCATAGGAAAAATTAACGAAAGAACCTTAAGGTCAAAAGCCCAAAACAAAAGTAATTTCTTTTGCTTTGTTTCAACCATTGAACCTAAAAATGTTAATGAAGCCATAAAAGATGAATCTTGGGTCATAGCGATGAAAGAAGAATTAAATCAGTTTGTTAGGAATGACGTTTGAACATTAGTACCTCAACCTCAAAATCAAACCATAATTGGAACTAAATGGGTTATTAGGAACAAAATGGATGAAAATGGAGAAGTGTCTAGAAACAAAGCTAGGATAGTAGCTCAAGGCTACAATCAACAAGAAGGTATAGATTACGACGAGACATTTGCACCCGTCGCTAGGCTTGAGTCAATTAGAATATTACTTGCATATGCATGCGCACACGACTTTAAACTATTCCAAATGGATGTTAAAAGTGCTTTTCTAAATAGTTTTATTAATGAGGAAGTGTACGTTGCACAACCTCCGACTTTGTTGATTTTGAAAAACCAAATCATGTCTACAAACTTAATAAAGCATTATACGGACTTAAGCAAGCACCAAAAGCTTGGTATGATCGACTTAAAACATTCCTAGTTGACCATAAGTATACCATGGGCCTAGTAGACAACACTCTTTTGACCAAGAAAAAGGGATCACAATATATCATAGTCCAGATATATGTGGATGACATTATATTCGGTTCAACTTGTCAAGAGTTATGCGGCGATTTCTTAAAAATCATGCATGAGGAGTTTGAAATGAGTATGATGGGGGAACTAAACTTTTTCTTAGGTCTGTAAATTAAACAATTAGAAGATGAGATATTCTTCAACCAATCTAAGTATATCAAGGATATGCTTAAGAAGTTTGGTCTTGAAGACTCAAAACCTATGAAAACACCCATGTCCTCCGAAACCAAACTCACAAAGGATGAAGAAAGTGAATCAGTAGATAGCACTAAATATAGAGGAATGATTGGTAGTTTACTCTATCTCACGGCTAGTAGACCGGATATTATGTTTAGTGTTTGTCTATATGCACGCTTTCAAGAAGATCCCAAAATATCTCATCTTGAAGCCGTTAAACGGATCTTTAGGTACATTAAAGGCACTACACATTTAGGATTATGGTATCCCAAAGGAACGGGTGTAGAAACCATAGTGTATGCCGACTCAGATTATGCCGGTGATTATGTTGATAGGAAAAGTACAAGTGGTATTTGTACTTTTGTAGGACATTGTCTCACCTCGTGGTTTGCTAAGAAACAAACGGCCCTTGCAATATCAACAACTGAAGCCGAGTACGTGTCAGCAGGAAAAGCTTGCCAACAAGCACTGTGGATGAAACAAGCTCTCGTCGACTATGGAATTGAACTCAACGACATTCCCATTCTTTGCGACAACAAAGGAGCTATCGACCTCAGCAAAAATCCAGTCCAATATGCTAGAACCAAACACATAGAAATACGACACCACTTCCTACGCGACAATGTTCAGAAGGGAAACATCTCAATTGAGAAAGTTTCCTCAGAGGACAACATTGCCAATATCCTCACAAAACCTCTCAAGAGAGAACCTTTCAACTATCTTAGACGTGGTTTAGGATTAATGGAACCTAGTAAGTAGATAAAACATTAGCTCAAATCTTAGATTAACCAAACACGGCAATAACCAAATGTTGTGTTCTGATCCTGCGGATCCAACCGACAACAAGGGCGGATCCCTTGTTTTGGATCCACCTTATCCGTGGCCTGCTGAGCCTATTTTTAGTATATTAAACAAACACCCTGTACTATTCATCACACTTCCCAAAAACATACTAGCTACTGGCAAGTTTGCAAAAATCACGAATCGGTAGTCGGGCGATCGACCACCTTGTACCTTGTAATCGGTCTAGGCAGGATTAATCGGTGATTAATCGGATTGGCATTACTGACAAATTTTAGTTATTTCTGGCAAGTTTTGTGTATTTCCGGTCAGTTTTAGGTTGTTGATGCAAATAATGTTTTAAAAAGTTATTTCTATCTTTCGATTACTTCACGTTTTGAGGATGACAAAATGTGAAATCACGTTACGTTAAAATTAATGTAAACAAGTTTTTAATCGGAAGATCCCGTTTCTACGCAAAACACTCTAGAACAAATTTACAACTTGACAAATGATCAAAGAAGTGAATTTGTGTTTTATGACTTCACTTTTTAATGTGACAAAACATTTTTTCAAAAATACACATGACAAATTATTTTTGAATAATTAAGTTATGTTTTAATGGAAAAATATGTTTAAAAATCATAACAGCTATTTCCCCCCCCCCCCCAAAATCAGCTCCAAACTTCCCCAAATAAGTTTTCACCAGAAAAGACAAAAAAATTGAGCGTCTTCGTCTGGGACGGCTCCACGGTTCCACTAAATTTAGTGGAGCCGTGGGTCATTTAGTGGAGCTGTCCCACTGTAACGTTCAAATTTTTTCTGCCTATAAATACCAACCCACTTCACAGTTTTTAGGCATCCTTTTTCACACAGAACTTTCTGAGTTCAAAACCCTCTTCACACTTTCTTTCTTTGATCATTTAGATTAGTTTTTCTTTTGTTCAAGAGTGATCATATCATCCCATCAAGTGATCCTCTTCATTCCTCTTCAATAGCAAGAGAAGAATACATAGTATCCAAGAAGATACAAAGTGTTATCATTCCTCTTCAAGTGCAAGAGAAGAGCTCAAAGTATCCAAGAAGATACAAGAGTTATAGTTGTTAGGTTTATTGTAACATTTGTTACATCCTTGTTGTATCATAGCATACATCAAGTTTATTTTCTTTTTGTGAGAGTGTGAGTGAAGATCATTGTGATCTTAAGAGATAGTGAAGATCTCTTGAAGCCATTGGGCTTGTGTGATTGATCAAAGGATCTAGAGTAGATAGAATAGGTTGAGTGAAGTGAGAGTTGATCATTGTGATCGTGTTGAGATCTTGGTGATCTCTTGAAGCCATTGGGCTAGTGTGTGTGATCAAGTGGATCGTAGTAGATTGGTGCTAGCTAAGATTAGCACTCGACATCTAGCTTAGTGTCGAAAATAGGATAAGCTACGTGTACGGTTCACTGGTACAGATTCTGCCTATCGTCACACTGGAAATGCGTGACTATATGCATATAGTCACACACGTTTTTTTGGGTGTGTGTGACAAAAAGTCGCGCCACCGTAGGTATCATATGGTCACATTGTTTAGTTTGTGGCCGTTTTCATCGAAAAAGAGTGACCAAAACCCGAATATGTGTGACTAATTAGGCACAAGTTTTGTTGGATTCATCAGTATGTGTGACTATTTCCCATCCTATGGCCACACGAAAATATAATAAATGTGACGTTTGTGATGATTTAGTCACACATCGTGTGTTGTTTTTTTCGAGTTAGTCACATACAATTTAAAAAACAGTGGCCAAAAGTGTTAATAAGTGTGACCATATGCTGTTTAAAGTGAAGAAATGTGTACTATTGATCATCTAATGGTCACATGAATTCTTAGTTTGTGTGGCCTTTTGTAATATTTAGTCACACAAAGCATGTTTGCTTTGGGTATTTAGTCACATACAATTAAGCATAAAGTGGCCAAAAGTGTTAATAAGTGTGACCATATGTTGTTTTAAGTGAAGAAATGTGTATTTTGTGTGACTATTGATCATCCAATGGTCACATGAATTCTTAGTTTGTGTGGCCTTTTGTAATATTTAGTCACACAAAGCATGTTTGTTTTGGGTATTTAGTCACATACAATTAAGCATAAAGTGGCCAAAAGTGTTAATAAGTGTGACCATATGCTGTTTTAAGTGAAGAAATGTGTATTTTGTGTGACTATTGATCATCCAATGGTCACATGAATTCTTAGTTTGTGTGGCCTTTTGTAATATTTAGTCACACAAAGCATGTTTGTTTTGGGTATTTAGTCACATACAATTAAGCATAAAGTGGCCAAAAGTGTTAATAAGTGTGACCATATGTTGTTTTAAGTGAAGAAATGTGTATTTTGTGTGACTATTGATCATCCAATGGCCACATGAATTTTATGTTTGTGTGGCCTTTTGTAATTTTTAGTCACACAAAGCATGTTTGTTTTGGTTATTTAGTCACATACAATTAAGCATTAAGTGGCCAAAAGTGTTGATAAGTGTGACCATATGCTGTTTAAAGTGAAGAAATTTGTATTTTGTGTGACTATTGATCATCCAATGGCCACTTGAATTTTATGTTTGTGTGGCCTTTTATAATATTTAGTCACACAAAGCATGCTTGTTTTGGGTATTTAGTCACATACAATTAAGCATAAAGTGGCCAAAGTTGTTAATAAGTGTGACCATATGCTGTTTAAAGTGAAGAAATGTGTATTTTGCGTGACCATTGTTCTTCCAATGGTCACATGAATTTTTATTTTGTGTGGCCTTTGGTACTATTTAGTCACACATCGAATTAAACAAAGAGTGACCAATAATGTTGGAGCAGAGTTGCTACTGCTAGCAGTACTAAGGTAGTCCAAGGTAGTCCTGCTGAAGCAGAGTTACTGCTGCTAGTACTATGCTAGTGCTGCTGGAATGTGTATATATATTATATATAAAACAATATTAAAAAACACAAGAAATTTCAAATTGAATTAAACTCGAATGTATATAACTGGACAGAATATACAATTGTAATGTCGTACTTAATTAATCAAATATCTAAAGACTTTTGAACCTTCACCCCCTTAGCAGTTTGCCTTAAGTCGTTAGCAGATATATATTGTTTCTTCGTTGGTGCCTGTGGTACACATTTAGTCACATGGTTTGTTGGTGTAACCTGTAGTAAACAAAAGACGCTTCTATCAAACATTGAATTACATATGAATAATTATATATGTAGGTTGAAAAAACACATGTACGTACCACCTCTTCAAAAATAACTTGATCCTTTGGCCATGCAACGAAACTACCTTCGACTTTCTTAACTTTTTGAACCCATTATTTGCTACGTCCGGTATGCATGCTGCATCAACTAACGATGAATCAATTGACACTCTGTAGCAATCATTTGGGAGTGGTAGGTTATGCAGCATTTGCTTTCCATGAGACTGGTATACGGTACCAAAAGCAACGATATTTGATTTCTTTGTGTGCCAGAGTTTGCACTTAAGTGTCTACAAAAAAAAAAATTTGCATGTATATATCAGAAATTATTTAAACAAAAGAATAACAAGAAACATGTTGAAATACATACTGTTGGCAGTGCTTGTGTTAGAGACACATCTTGTTGTGATTGGGAATCTGGAGACCCGTTTCGTCGCTTCTTTTGCTTTGGCTTATTGGGTCCGACAGTTTTAGCAAGTTCCTATATGTATATATAAAACACGTTACATTATTTAAACAAAAGAGTAACAAGAAACATGTTGAAATACATACTGTTGGCAGTGGTTGTGTTGGAGACGACACATTTTGTAGCGATTGGGAATCTGGAGACCCGTTTCGTCGTGACTTAAGGTTATGCTTAGGCCTGACAGTTTTAGCAGCAGGTTCCTATACGTATATATAAAACACGGTACATTAGTCGATCATGTATGTAAAATTCAAAAATCAAAGGGCGATCTTTTATTACTATACTTACCATTGTTTCCGTTACCTTTTTAGAAGTTTCAAGGCCATTGGATTTCTCCTCAATTCCCGCATCTTTAGGACTTATAACACCACTTGTCTGAGTGCCATTGGAGTCACCTGCAATATTGTCAATGGCCATTGGAGTCACCTGCAATATAAATTAAGAAATACAGTCACTCATCAGTTTATGTTCAATGCCTAGTATCATTAGCATCAGTGGTGTTAGCATTAGAAAATGAAATTGTTAACAACATAAAAAATGGCTTACAACTGAGGCTATTGGCGATGGTTCAGTTGGCAGAGTTATATTCATCCCTTTATCATTCAACTGTTGCAGAATTTGAGAAAGCATTATATTTGTGTTTTCCACCTCACCGGATAATTTATTGACCTGCACATCTTTTTCGGTCATCTCGGCGGACAATTTCTTAATCAATTTATCTTTTTCTTCACGCTCGCGTCTCTCATTATCCAGTTGAGTTTGAAGTAAGGCAATTTTTTCATTGGCTTCTTGTTTTCTTCGAGGAAGGCCAAAATACTCTTTGTATGTTACTGCACCTCCCACTCCTCTGGCATAACCGCCCTTTTCCTTACCAAATACAAATGTCATGGCATCAGTGCCATCATCAAAACCCGATGTTCCTTCCTTGATCTTGTCATCAGCTTCTTTCTGCACAAAAAATATAGGAAATGTTGGGATTAAAAGTCTTCTTGATGCTGTTAGAGTAACTGCTGGTATACAAGCTAGTACTGCTAGTACACAGTTAAATGTTGCTGCTATATAAGCATAATAATAGAATTAGCAGTCAAACTTACAAGTTCATCTCCCTTTGATTTAATATCATCATTTGGGTATTCGCCGTCTTTGTTTACCCTTCCTTTCACCCACATTACATCACGGGGGGGTTCTTCATCCGCTTCAATCTCTTTATTTTCGATCTAATAAACATCAAATGCATACCCATGTAAAGTTAAACCAAGATAAACGAAAATATGAGGATGCTTACACATGTACAGTTAAACCAAGATAATCGAAAATATGAGGGTATTAATGCAAATGTGCAAATTGGGCAATGTAAACAGATTCATTTCTCATACTGATCGTCTCTTAATTGGTAAAACAAACATTGTGTAATCTTACCATTTTCTCTTTGACATAAGCATATCCACCTCGTCCCATTTTATGCTGATAAATATTTTGGGAACGCGCCATTTTACCTTTCTTCAGATTTCTCCTAAAAACACAAAATCATAAGGCGTTTAGATGCGGTAATGCTGCAAACTGAAAATAATAAAATGACATATACACTTAATTAAAGATGACTAATTAAAACCTTGTATGCTTCGGTGGTCGTGTATTTAACATACTCGACCCAGTCTTCTGATTTCATTATTGTATTATACAAGTCCGGGACTTCATTCAGTTTGGAAGGTGTATTTAGGTTGGGCAAAATGTAGTTGAATTTGAGCTTCCTTCTGTAATTCCTTAGCATTTTACCAAGACGAATCATTATCAATTTTCTGTATTGGACGTCAGCAACAAAAAATTTCTGAAAAGATTAACACAATGTTGTTAATTAGTTGCACATAATGTAACTGCATACATAAACTTATGTAGTACTGGGTTACAAAATAGTATATATGTACCAAGATTTCATCCCATAGTTTATCTCTTGCTTCTTTATTCACCTTCTTCCAGTGTAGAATCTTCACACCTATCTGCTCACGAGCCACATCTCCTAAAAAACTCACAAACACTACTCTGTTTTCCCTGTTACCCTACCTAATGCATCGATGGTTACCTTGAGCTTTGTTGCACCAGGTTTGTCATGCTTCGCGCGAAACTTTACTAGCCTGGTTGAGCCCCTCTTAGCTACTATCTCAGGTGTTTGGTTGGTTACAGGCTCATCTATATCTTCTTCATCAGAAGACTTTTCGGATTCATATTCTAAGGCGTTATCATCATGTACAATATGATCAAGAGGAAGCAAAGTATGGTTATCAACAATGGGTTCAGTTTCCATGACTCTTGAGCAACAAAGGGTAAAAGAAAATGATTATGGCTTAGCTTGGAGAGTAATGGTGAGAGAAGATTTGATTTTTGTTTTTTATTTGCAGTCTTTTTTTTAAGGAGAGAAAAGAGGCTATACACCAAGAATATGAATCGTTTGTGATTCAAAAAATTTCGATCAAAAATTTGCCTCCAAGTTGTAATTTGAAATTAACAATTGAATTATTTGAAAATTTTCCCTTTGAACCTGTTAATTAAAGCATAAACTTGAAAAAATAAAATTTTTGGCTCCAAATTTTATAGGGTACTATCTTAATAATCGCAAATAATGTATCATACTGTGCAACCATCACATCAACAGTACAAACGTAATTACTAGTTATTGTACCCTTACCAATTACATTTACAAAACACAAATTACTAATTACCTTTTTGTTATTTGGTTTCATTGTTTGCGTGCTTGTGTTTGCCATAAGAATGTGTGTGTTGATTAGGGTTTATTGATTTTTGTGTGTGTTTACAAATGACCGGGTAAAGGGATTAATTGCTGGTTGAATATTGAATTTGTGGTTTGGTTTAACTATAGCTGACGTGGCAAGATTTGTTTAAAAAAAAAAAAAAAAAAAAAAAAAAAAAAAAAAAAAAAACTAATGGTGATGAGGTGGCGGTGAAATCCGGCTATAGCCGGTAAATAGGGATGGCAACGGTTCGGGTTCGGGGCGGGTTTTAGTATACCCATAACCGAACCCGTTTATAATATACCCGTACCCGCCCCATATCCCACCGGATACCCGATTAATATTATCCATCGGTTTTTCGGGTTTCCCCGCGGGTATTAGTTATCCGTACGTAGTTGAATATTATATGGACAAAATTGGCGGTATTAAGATTAAGTCACGCTAAAATCCACCGAAAAAACAAAAGAAAATACTCTAACCACTCCCAACAATAACTCAGCTTTAAACTTTAACACAATGCCACGTCAGCTTTAACACACTCACCCTTAATTAACTGAGCTTTAGTTATACACAAGATGTTTAACGAATGAGCCGAGATGATATGGTTGTATACGAGATGTTTAACGAATGAGCCGAGATGATATGGTTGTATATATACGAGATGTTTAACGAATGAGCCAAGATAATATGGTTGTATACGAGATGTTTAACGAATGAGCCGAGATGATATGATTATACACGAGATGTTTAACGAATGAGCCGAGATGATATGGTTGTACACGAGATGTTTAACGAATGAGCCGAGATGATATGGTTGTATACGAGATGTTTAACGAATGAGCCGAGATGATATGGTTATACACGAGATGTTTAACGAATTGAATGAGCCGAGATGATATGGTTGTATACGAGATGTTTAACGAATGAGCCGAGATTATATGTTTGTACATGAGCAACACACCCAACAATAACTCACGCAACCTTTCGACCCTGTTTCATCATTTCTTAAAAGAGTTTAATTTCTAGACCAACCCTGATAGCTGGATGGTCTTGAGGCAACTCACGCAACCTTTCGACCTCTGGATCAGCACGATTATGCATCTGTAGCATAATACGAGTTATCTCACCTAGCAAATTGTTAATCAATTTGAGTTCTTTTTCTTGTTCATTGTGTAATCGGGTGAGGATAGCCTTTTGCACCTCTGCTAGTTAATTTGTTAGCCACAGTGTTTGTGTTAAAATTAGTGATACTTGCGAGAGAGTTTTATAAGAAGTTGTGTGAGAAAACGAAGTGTTGTGAAAGTGGCTTTGATAGTGGAAAGCCGTTAAACTAGCCGTTGGAGGCTATTTTAAAAATCAGATTGAAAGTAAAAGTAACCGTACGAGTATTATTCAAATTCAAACGTAAAGTAACAGTACAACATATTAATAACGAGCGGGATATTTAAAATTTAAAATTTCAAATTCAAATTAAACAAAAAGGCGGGATATATTTAAAATTTATCAATTCAATTCAAATTCAATTCAATTTATAAATTGAAAATAAAGTATCAAATACAAATACATTAAACATGAAATAGAAATACATTAAACATGAAATAGAAATACATTAAATGTCAAATAAAAACTACGTTAACATAAACAATGATTGATTAACATAAACAACATACGATTAACATAAACAACGGACGATTAATAAAAACTATCATCTGAATCTGGGTAACCATCTTCAGAGGATTCGGAAGGTGTGAAAAAACCAGACTCCCACCTTTGCCTACGTTCTTCATCCTCCCTGGCTTGCCGCTCCAAACGATCAGCTTCCTCTTCTCTTTCAAGTGCTTCCATTTCCAGGAGGACTTGCATATCTGCTTCCTCTTGCCTAAGTTGTTCCTCAGTTAACCCAAACGGATTTGGGTCTTGGTTGGGAACTGGTTCATTTTAGGTTGATTATTCACCGGAAAATTTTCCGATTGGAAAACCGGAAAGATATGCTCGGGTGGAGTATGGAATTTTTCATTTTCGCTAGGTGGGCTTGGAAACTGTTGGCCAAAATCCTTTTGGCGAGGTGGGCTTGGAAATTGTTGGCCAAAATCCTTTTGGCGAGGTGGGCTTGGAAATTGTTGCCCGAAATCTTTTCTGGAAGACATCTTGAATTTGAGATGCTTGGATCTTGAGTATTTGAGAAGTTTGGAATGTGTTTCTGTGTGACTTGTGCTTCAGAAGCATTGGTATTTATAGGGTACAAATGCACACGTTTTATTAACGTGACTTTGAATTTTAATTGTTGGGGCTAACCTGCGTTAACGCAGCGTTAATATGTTGTACTTTATCTTACGTTTGAATTTGAATTTGAATTTGAATTTGTTAAGGCTGAGTTATTGTTGGAAGTGGCCTAAATATACCCATACTTCTCAAACACATTCAGACTGCGATAGATATTAAAGCATGTATTTACATTAAACATGTACTAGAAAATATCAATTACCCTAATGAAAAAGTCAATTAGTCATTAAAGTTAGCACACAAATTACATTAAACATCATTAATATAGAAAATATCAATTACCCTAATTAAAAAGTCAATTAGTCAATCCAACACCAAACACACTTCTAGATCAACTACACTAGTCAAATCCAAACCAAACACAAACCAAATCCGATCAATATTATCCATCTGTTTACTTTTGGCGCCTCTCGATGGTCCCTCTTCCCGCCTAAAGTATTGGGAACCGTTCGTATACCTCTCTAGCCTATTTGTACAACTCGACATGGAAAACCGTTCATAATTAATCAACCGTACCATATACAACTCCTTTGATATTTTCATTAGAAAATAAATTTCAAATTTCAATGGCTGACTCCTCTTCAACTCCTTCTTCCAACAAAAACAAACGCCCAAGGGATGATTCTCCTCCACCAATGCCTGAAAAATATAAAAAAATTGGCATATCCCAAAATATTTGGGAGAAATGTAGTAAAGGCCAGTATGGTGTTGAAAACGCATTGTTAGAAATTCACAACAAGCGTATAAAGATGTATGAAGAAAGGAACAAGAAAGATTTAGAGGTCATTGAGGAGCATCAGAAGCAAATTGAGGAGAGGAACAAAAAAATAGAAGAAGAAAGAGAGAAAATAGTTGATGTTTACAGAAGTATTGAAGCTAGTAAATATGTGTCTTAATGTATCTTTTCTTTATATATTTTGCCTATGTATATTTTGCCTATGTAAATGTAAACTTATTTTGACTTGGTTTAATATATGAATGCAGTTATTATGTACAAGTTTATGATATTTGAATACAGTTATTATTATTGTACTGCTAGGTAAACAATTGTACTGCTAGCGAAACGTTGTACTGCTGGGTATCCTTTTAGCAGTGGTTGGGAGTGCAGGGTAGTTTGTATCACTTTTTACTTAAAGTGTATAAACCCCCAATTGCTGCACACAATCACATTCACGCACACATTACTCTCTCTCTTCCACTCTCTAATCGAATTTTAATTGTCAAATTGCAAAAACCCCCAAATCAAATCATAATGTCGAACCTAACTTTTACCGAACCTCATAATAATGTTGCCTTTTTAGAAAAATCCAATAAGTTTGTAGATTTTACTGAGATCATTGATTTCCTTAATGCAAGCTATATTAAGTTTGCATTAACAGTAAAACCTACTATATATACTTCCAACATTATCCAGTTTTGGTCGTTTGCTAAGGTCCAAACTATTAATGGGGAAGCACAAATCCATGCCCTTGTAGATGGGCAGATGATTATCATTACAGAGGTGTCTATTCGAAGAGATCTTCTCCTAGATGATGCTAACGGAGTTGAGAATCTTCCAAATACTACAATCTTTGAAAAACTTGCACTGATGGGCTATGAGAGATATACAGATGCTTTAAAGTTCCAAAAAGGTAATTTTTCTCCTCAGTGGAAATTCTTAATTCATACTGTCTTAGTGTGTCTAAGTCCAAAGACCACTGCATGGAATGAATTTAGCAGTAATTTAGCTTCTGCTATAATTTGTTTGGCTGAAAATACTCAAAGATTTAATTTCTCAAAATTAATTTTTGATAATATGGTTAAGAACTTGGATGGTTCTTTGGCTAAATATTTTCTATATCCAAGGTTTTTGCAACTCTTTTTGGACAACCAATTTAAAAAAAAGAAAAGTCACAAAAATGTTTATCCCACTCCCTGCCTTACCAAAAAGGTTTTTGCTAATATGAGTAGGGTTGGAAAAGATTTTTCAGGGAGAGTGACACCTTTGTTTCCAACAATGTTGGCACTAGCCCAAACCCAAATGGGTGAAGGTTCAGCAATCCCAGCTGGTACCCATCACACACCCACAGAACAACAACAAAAGACCTATAAACGTAGGACTAACACCAAGAACACTGAGCTACCTCAGGCTAGTGGTTCTATACCAACTGTTGCAGATGAGGATGTCACTGGGGGGGGGGGAGAGTGACATGTTGGCAAGGGCTGCCACTACTGTGTCTAGCTTAGAAGCAGCACAGGACAGTGGTAACATCATTAAGACCCGAACCAAGACAACTTCTAATGAAGAAAGTTCCTCTGGAACTGATTCAGGTGAAGGTCCCAGTCACATGGAAACAATGGGGGGTTCGGATGTTCATCCTAGGGATGAGACTGAACTTAACTTTTCCAGTGATCCACCTCTCGGGCTAGGTAACACAAGCCGAAGTGGTGAGTATAGTATGCAACTTTTGAATGAATTGAAGGATACCTGTGCCAAGCTGTCTGCACAAATTAGTGATCTGCGAGCAATAGCTTCTTCCCAAGATGGAGTCATCAAAGCTCAAGGTGGGGAGATAAAGGCTTTGAAGAGAAGGGTTAGGTATTTAGAAGGAGTCAAAGGATCAAGAATTCCCAAACAAAAGGTTAAATCTTCTGAAGCTTCTAAGGATGCTCCCAAACAGGGAGGGAATGAAGGCAAAGTTTCAGGGGAGGATAACCAAGGGAATCAAGTGGTGATTGATCATCATCTGGGCAAGGTTACAAATGCTGATAGTGCTACTGAGCCAATTACAGTTGGTACTACAAAAGCTAGTACTGCTACACCAGAGGTTTTTGCAAATGCTGTTAGTGTACTTGCTGAGCTGAAGACAGCAAAACCAGTAACCAAAGGTGTTGTGATACAAGAGCCATCATCCTCTCCAAAAGCTAAACAATCAAATCCACAGGTACAAGGCAAAGGTAAAGGGATTCTTACTGAAGAGCCTGTGGAGAAACCATTATCAAAAGAAGAGCAATTAAAAGTTGATGCTGAAATTGCTATGAAATTCTCACAAAAGTATGATGCAGAACATCAGACAATTTTGGAACAAAGGAGAATACAAGAAGAAAAAGATGCAGAGTTAATAGCTTCATGGGATGAGCAAAGGGCTCAGGTTGCAGCTGATTCTGAGCTTGCTAAGAAACTACATAAACAAGAGCAAGATAAGTACTCAGTAGATGAAAAAGCCAGGATGCTGAAAGAATTTTTTGATGCAAAAAAGAAGTTGTATGCAGAACAAAGATATGCAGCTAAGAAGAACAAGCCACCCACTCAAAAACAAAGAAGAGATCTCATGTGCAGGTAGTTTTTTTTTTTTTTTTTTTTTTTTTTTTTTGCAAAGGTATTTATATTAATATCAACAATACCCAATATGTACATCATATCATAAACATCTACTCATGTGCAGGTATTTGAAGAATGTGGACAGATGGAAACTAAAGGATTTGAAATTCTTGGATGATAAAAGAATTGAAGAATTATATGCAATTGCCAAGAGAAACAATGATCTCTTCTTGAATGACAGTTCAAAGAGAGCAGGTGAACAGTTGGAAATAGAAAGCAGTAAAAAGAGAAAACAAGAACAAACTGAGCAAGCTGTTGCTGAAGAACAAATGCAAGCTCACACTGAACTTGCAGTTGACTCTGTAGGAGAAGCCATGGATGCACAACCTTTAACTGTCAAACATCCCATTGTTGATTATAAGTCTGGATCTTTTGGGGAAACAGTTTATTACGATATTAAGAGGCATGATGGTTCTTCTAGAAGGTATGTAAGCTTTCTTCACATGGTTCATGATTTTGATAGACAAGATATGATAGCTCTATGGAGATTACTCAAACAAAGATTTGGTAGTAAGACACCAGAACAAGCTAATTATGATAGAGAAGTCTGGAATTATTTAAAGGTAATGTTTGAACCAAATCATGAAGATGAATGTTGGAGAAGACTAACGCACAATACTGTTAAAGAATGGAAAAATTTTCAACGATGTGGAGTACATGCTTTAACTGTGAATGAGTTGGTGATCTACATGCTTGTAGAAAAGGATTACCCTTTAAAGTTTCACAAAGACATTCTACATCAGATGTTGCGTGGGAAGAAAATACTCAAGCTTCAGCTTAATTATGATGACATGGCATATGAACTGCTCAGGAAGATGGAAGAGTATATCTAGGACCCAAGGACAAGAAATAGAATGTATAGTTATTACTGCTACAATGTATAGTTTGACTTAAACATGTATAGTTATTACTGCTAGTATGTATAGTTATTACTGCTAGAATGTATAGTTATTACTGCTAGAATGTATAGTCTGACATTTATCATGTATATGTCCACTTGCAGTCAAGCTTTATTGTATTTGCAGTTTCCATTTATCATGTATATGCACTTGCAGGCACTTTAGTAACATGTTACTTCATTATAAAGTTGAAAATTGACTTTAGAAAGTCAAGTAATCTGGTTCCAGCTAGGGGCAAGTAACATACTTACATACTACTGCATTAAACTAGATAGACTATAAAATCCCAGCATTGTAATGGGGCAAATTAAATGAAGAGTCATGACTAACAGTCTGAACTCAAAATATGACTCTATGATTTAGACACCTAAATAAATACTTCATGTGACCATATGTAACATCTTGAATTTAGTCACACAAACACTCAATGTGACTAATATCAAGGTTAATGATAACTGAGTTCACATTTTGCTATACATATTAGTCACATGAATATTTCAGTGTGACTATTTTCAATGTATTGGTCACATATAATACCCTTATAATGTGGCCATAAACATAATTTAGATGCACATTTGTGGTATGGTGTTACTATTGTATAGCCTATAGTCACATGATTGTGCTACAATTAAATGTGACCATACACATTAGGAATTGGCAGGCAAACACACACTTAACTTTAGACACACATATTAACTTACGTGACTATTTGTATCGAATTTTGGTCACACTTAATCATGTATGCCTATGGTTTAGTGTGACCATATATGACATTTGGTCACACATCTCAAGTGTGTGACATATATTTGTCACTTTTAAATGCATATCGTGACTATGCTTCAAACTTACTTTTCAGTTGTCACACATTTCAAATTCATATGTGGCTAAATTTTCAACAAAAACTAGCAGTCACGCTTAAATAATGTGTGACAAACTTGAGCATATGATTTAGCCACATACACAATTACTTCGTGTGACCATATATGGATTTTGGTCACACTTTTCAATTGCGTGACATATATTTGTCACATATGTATATATATAGTGTGACTAATGTTTCAACCTTATTTGTATCCGTCACACGTCCCAAATTATAAGTGACTAAAAAATCAAAAAAAATTTTACTAGATACGTATAGTCACAAAAATATTCAAATGTGTGGCTATAGCCTCGGATGTAATTCCGAAATGGTAACACAAGTCGGATCAAGTGTGGCTGTTTATTTTATTCTGGTACATTTAGTCACATAAAAAGGCGACTGTGTGGCTGTTTGAAAAACAGCATGTGTGACTAAATCTCATTTTTGTACTAGTGGTTTTCTCCGCCTTAAGGGAGGTTGTTGACATAGTGCTTGAAACTCTCGAGTGTGGTACTCGGGGAGTGGAGTAGGGCGAAGAGGTTCTTCGTAGCCGAACCACTATAAATCCTTTATCCCGGTTTGATCTTTCCAACTTTTCTCTTTACTTACTTTTCTTATTATTAGTTAGTTTAGTGTGTAGTTCATATTGGTGTTGATTGATTACACATAAGTTTCGAATCAAGGTTTTCAATAAGTAGACTTTTAAGAAGTTTTCAAAAGAGCTTAAAAACCGGTAAAACTATTCAACCCCCTTCTAGTTTTCCACAATTGGTATCAGAAGCCACGTCAGACAAGATTTTAAAGTATATTGTATTTTAAAACTTGAATCGATCAATGGATTCTGACAAATATCTAGAAGGGCAATCTATGCAAAGACCACCACTTTTCGAAACCGATTGTTTTATTTATTGGAAAACAAGATTCGAAACGTATGTCAAATCAAAAGACATTGATCTTTGGCATGTTATTACCGAGGGTGACTTTAAACCAATTCAAATAAATCCGAAAACTAAAAAGGATGAAATAGTTTCTTATGATAAACAAAGCGATGAACTTAAAAGAAAACTAGCCAAAAATAATGAGGCTAAAATGATGATTTACAATGCTTTGCCTAAAAAGGAATTTGAAAGAATTTTCATGTGTAATACGGCAAAAGATATTTGGAAAACTTTGTTAGTCACTTACCAAGGTAATAATCAAGTCAAAGAGAACAAGATTGATCTTCTTGTTCAACAATATGAACAATTTTCCATTTCGGAAGATGAGTTAATAGATAATGGTTTTGCTAGATTTAATACTATTATCACTAGTTTTAAAGCTTTTGATGAAGGTTACTCTAGCAAGAATTATGTTAGGAAGTTTCTTAGGGCTCTACATCCTAAATGGAGAGCAAAGGTCAACGCCATTGAAGAGTTAAAGGACTTGACAACATTGTCACTCGATGAACTAATAGGAAACTTGAAAGTTCACGAGATGATAATCAAGAAAGACTCCGATATAGTTAGAGGCAAAAGTGAAAGAGTTAGATCTCTAGCATTAAAGGCCAAGAAGGAGTCTAGTGATGAGGAATGTTCGAGTTCCGATAGTGAAGATGAAGAATATGCATTAGCGGTTAGGGACTTTAAGAAGTTCTTTAGGAGAAGAGGTAGGTTCGTTAGGCAACCTCGTGATGAAAAGAAGACATCACAAAAGAACCGAGTTGAAAAGAATGGGACAAGTGATAGGAGATGCTTTAGATGCGGAGATCCTAATCATCTCATAGGAGAATGTCCCAAATTACCGAAATCCAACAACCAACGAGCTTTCATAGGAGGCTCTTGGAGTGATAGCGGTGAAGAAGAAGAGAAGAAGCCCAAGGACGAAACATGCCTAATGGCTCAAGCTTCTCATGAGGTACGTTACGACTATCTTGATTATCTTGATGATAATTCATCAATAAATGAGAACACACTAAATGACGAAGATAATAAACTACGCAAAGTTAGTTCTAAAATTTTAGGTAGAAACATATCACTAAAATTGAAATTACATGAACTTGAAATGCAAGTGTTAGAACTAAAGAATCAAGTCAAAAGACTTGAGAAAAATAAAGAAGTAGATGTAGAATGCAAGTCATGCATAAGCCTTCGAGTAGAAAATGAAAAACTCAAAGAAAATGCATTTAGGATCAGTAGGTTTGAAAAAGAAACAGATAATGCTTCAACAAGTAAAACAGAAAAGGTAGAATCTGTCAAACCCACAAATTCTGTAAAAACATCAGACGGCACCACTAAATGTACACACGACACCATTAAAGTTAATGGTACCGTGGTACCGTGTGCTGCTGGAGACAGAACTGAGTCTGATTTGAAAAATAAGTCAAGTTCTAAACCAAGTCACATAGTTGTAAATGGTACCAAGGTATCTGTTGCTAGTATAAAGGAAGCCAAAAGATTTTACAAGTCGTTATCAACCCCCAGACATAGCTTTGTAAAACCCGATGCTAGGTCTAAGACACCTCCACCTAGAAAAACAAATTCCCCTAAACCTCGGTCAAGAACTCCTCTACCGAGACGTAACTCTAGAAGAAAAAGTTATCCAAGTAACCATCCCGTAACTTGGAATGACCGTCATCTACAAAGTTACTTACCATTTGAAATTTTTCCTCCGTTCCAACATTCCAACCAAATGCAACTAATGCATCGGATGTTTAATGCTAACAAATTTGGACCCATGAGATATTGGGGACCAAATCTTTGAATGTTTGTCTTATTCAATAGATATGCTTGGGAATCGACTTGGAGCCTGACGAATGGGTCAAGGATAGTGGATGCACTAATCATATGACGGGTAATCGAAGTCTTTTCTCATCATACAATGCATACAACGGAGGTAATGTCACTTTCGGTAACAAACTTAAGGGCAACATTATTGCCAAAGGTACGATAACTCAAAACTCCCTCACTATTAAAAATGTAGAGCATGTAGACAACCTAGGATTTAACTTACTTAGCATTAGTCAAATGGTAGATAATAAATGTAGAGTTATATTCTCCTAAGAGGGTAGTGAGATCATTAAGGATGGTAAAACCATAGGCAAGGGAGTTAGGAGAAATGGATTATTTGTAATGAAAATAGGAAATAAGCCTCAGGATAGGATATGCTTAACAACCATAGATGATAATTCCACTCTATGGCATAGGTGGTTAGGTTACGCCAATATGCGATTGATACAATCATTGGCGTCTAAGGAACTAGTTAGAAACCTACCTAAGATTAAGTTTGATAAACATTTTTGTGACGCTTGTAAAGTTAGGAAACAAGCTCATTCTAGTCACAAAGCTAAGAATATGGTCTCGACCTCTAGATGCCTAGAACTACTTCACATGGACTTATTTGATCCATCTGCCGTACGGAGCTACGGAGGATACTACTATACCTTAGTGATAGTTGATGACTACTCTAGGTATACTTGGATTATATTTCTTAATAATAAAACACAAGCCTTTGAAAAATTTGAGGTCTTTGATGTGTGCGTGTATTGCTCTAATTTTTATATCCACGATTTGTCGTTGTGGTTTTAGCAGTATTCAAGTTTTAAATTTATATTTAGCCGACTTATCAATAACACACACTTTAACGAGCTGTGTACCCGGTCAGTATGAATATAATGGTAAGTAGAGTGTCGATCACTAAGAGTGGAACGTATTATCTAGTTATTCTAATCAGTATTTTAATATCTTAAGTTAGCTGTACAACCTAATCTAGCGCAAGGGGGTTCAGCCTGAGAGACTGACACGGTTTGATTATGATTAAATATAAACTAAACTAATGAGCACGAATCAGCGATTAGCACACACGTACACAGATAAATACTCGAGACAATAAGAAGACCTGTCCTGATAATTAAGTAGCTTGTCACTTGTTTTATTGCTAGTTTTATATGAAGTGTATAGTTCGATGCGACGCATCGAGAGTTAAACCTTTCTCGTTGGCTCTAATCTTATCGGCGAGTAAACCCTTAATGATCACTTATGTCTATCCCACTATCCTAGAATATTGAGCATTTGTGATGCCCACGTTTCGTATACGCTAGAACAGATAGGCGAGGAAGGGGCATGTCGACCCAAGCAATGCTCAGCTAGACACAGAGGTTATCAATGCACTAATAAAAGTCACCAAAGACATCAACATATAAACTTTAATTAATGGGAAAGCAATTTTAAGGGGTGCCCATGGTTTTCCGTAGTCACATGGAATCGGCCCATCAACCCTGATGAATTAAAGTGTACTAATACAATAAAACAAAACTACTTAATGAATTAAATACATGTAGGACCTTCTTACAGCTCTTGTATCTTCGTTCAAGGTGTGTCTTGTGCTGCTAATGCGTCTGAATTCGTCTCCAAGGGTTTCTGTCTTCGAAAGCTTAGTGTGTAGAATCGAACCCCGAAATTCGTCTGACTTTGGGGTATTTATAGTTTCTGTCTGAGGGTTAGATGCGGCGCATAGGATAAGTAGATGCGGCGCATTGACTTAACTTCGCGTGGGGTCCAAGATTAATATATTCAGGAATATTCGTACACCGCCAGAAGATGCGGCGTAACTCCATTTCTCTATGCGGCGCATGTCCTTTGCCGTCTTGGATTATATCTTGTGAAATCTTGATAGTGATGCGCCGTATGTAAGAAGTAAGTTGCGGCGTATCTGGAGCAGAATGATCTTGATCTTGTACATTTCAGTAGACTCTTAATATCTTGCTTGTTTTGCTCCATAATTAGTCCAAAATCGCCAAGTTTCACATAATACTTGTTTTTACCTGAGAATTAGAAAAGTAAACATTAACGTATCAATTCTCACAGATAATATAATAAAACAAGTCAAATAAATAGGATAAATGATAATAATAAAATGTACTTATTTGAGTTCATCAAATATCCCCCCACTTAAACTTTACTTGTCCCCAAGTAAACCTTAGAATTAATCTTATGAAAATGTATCCTAAAATATATTAGGATTTATTTTTATATTTAAGCATGTATTCGTTTTTGTCATAATTGCACAACCAAACACTTAACGAATTAGAAATAAAATAAAATATTTTGATAAAAGCAAATCTAATCGTTTAACTGTCCAGTCGTGACGAATATTCTATCATAAGCTTGGCAAGTATACGCATCTCCCCCACTAAAGCCAAGGAATAACAAGTCTAAAGCGGTAAAAAGGGTTTGTTGGTTAAGGGTTATTCATTCTTCTTAATCTCTATCGATCTCAAATTCCAGAAAAGGCGACAAAATCACAAATACATGATCGAATCCACGAACACGATACTTGCAATTGCTCAAATCCTTAACTCGAATAGGCTAAAGATAGGACCAAGTATTCTTCACCAATAATATTATATCAAAAAGGGCTACAAAATCATAAATACATAGCCGAATCCACGACTACGATACTTAAGATTGCTCAAATCCCTAATCTCAATAAATCAAAGGTTTTGATAAGGAATTATATAGGGTATGAATAATATTTGGGATACAAATTGGTGTAAAATGAAAAATAAACAAAGCAGATAAATTAAAATCCTAAGTGTGGTAAATTGCTTTCCCAACCATCCCATGAATAAGACTCATATCATTGAATAACTCACGCTTTAACACTTGAAACACACGCTTTAGGTAGACACGAATTATACTCAACAAGATCTCAATCAAAGAATAACCTTAGTTGGCGTTCCCATAACGGCCAACTCCCATTCAATCCATAAATATAATATATAACAAATAGTGGTGATATCGACCACTTAATACAAAACTTTACATAAGTTGGTTAAAACAAACTTCCAACTTTTCTTTTTCTTTTTCTTTTCTATTTTTTTTTCGATTTTTTTTTATCATCATATATGTGTAAAATTTCACAACTTTTCTATCACCATTTTTTCTGGATAATTTTTTTCATACTCTTCATACTTTCAGAAATAACTGTAATAGCGAAAGTAGTAAACACACGAAAAGTAAACTCAAAGATATACAATATTTACTTTCATACCAATTGCATTGTGCAATTTCCTGACTCAACCAAAGATAATGAATTACGCACGCGAACACAGGTAATGTAAGGAAACACACTTTGCCTAAAGTAATTAACCAACCACGGATTTTAATCTACAGGGTAGGCTAAGGTGTAAGGGTGTTAACGAAACATTATAACAAATGTGTAAGAAACGAAAGGAATGGCTCTGAGTGTTTTTCTGGGGGTATCTTACTCTAAAAGTGAGAGTAACAAAGGGTTTATACGGGGGTTAACTAACCAGTGTAGTTAGTTAATATCACATAACATATAAAGGCTATTTGGGTGTAATCCTAGTAATTTACCAATTTAGACAAATCATTCCAATTATATAAATAATACTTATTATGGTGGTCTCGAATAGTATACAAGCCAAGTTCTAAAGTTTACAAGTCACCGGCACACTCATAGATTTGTGAATTTTGAAAAGTTTACAATTTTTGAAATAATGTTATGTGTGCAGCTATGTAATTTAGACTTTAAACAAAAACATGCTAAAAAATTTAAATTTTGATATATTAAGCGCATTTTAAGCATATTTTGAAAAAGTTTAGGACAAGTAAGTGTTCTAATTCTCCAATCCCCCCACTTAAGTTAAACAACGTTCTCGTTGTTTGTATCAAAGATTAAAAAAACTGGAAAATAAAAGAATTAGAACAGAAAAACTCCCCTGAGATTTGCTCGGTATGATCCTCCATTATTCGTATAAGAGCAAAAATCAACTTTCTTGTGGATGATAACGTTTAAGCTTCATAGATGATGTATCCACAAGAAATGCAGGAATCTATAATACCATTCAGACTTTAACACACCTGAGTTAAGAAGGTTCAAACTTGCATAATACATTAGTAGTTAGTAAAATAAAACATAAAAAATTAAAATGAAAATCATCAGGTCAGTCGATACGCCGCATCTTATGGAAGAAGATACGCCGTATCGAGCCTGGAATAAATGCGAATCAGAATAAAAGATGTGTCGCATCCTTAACCAGGGATACGCCTCATTAAAATAAACTGACAGAAAGTTTTAAAGTCAAAAATAAAAGTGCAGAAAATTAAATAAGATATGACCAGTGCAGGAGATGCGTCGCATCTTAGGATTGAGATGCGCCATATCTTCTGCGGGCCTGACAGACTCGACACAGAACAGAATGTAAAAATTTTCTCCGGGTTGTCTCCCGGTCAGCACTTGTCTTTATTCCAGAGTCTTCAAGTTAGACTCACGTTCAGCTCCTTAATACCGATCACTGAAAGAGTCGGAAGCATCGCGCTCCCTCATCGCCAGTTCAGTAATATTGAACACTCCTTGCTCGTCCTTAATTTCCACGCCATTCTTCTTTAATATCTGTATAAACAAAGTTCTGTCCCTTTCGGGTAGAGATGACAAAATGATAGACGGGAAATTCTTATTGTTATATAGGCATAAATATGCAAGGTGAGGTGGTAGTTCAATAAACACATCATTATTCAAATTTGTATTCTCAACTATTCTCCTATGTTTGTTAATTACTTCGCAATCATACCACTCATCATCAGAATCATTAATAATATTGCGCCTAAGTTCGGTAGGTACATTAAGGTCAATAAATTCCTCGAAGTTCTCATGATTAGGATTAGTTGAGTTGTTTTGATTCAATGTTTCTCCCATAAGCCTAGCTTCTAGATCGAGTTCCATACGTTCTCTTAATCCTAGCACATAGACGCCTCTAATTATGCTTTTAACAGGTTTTGGCACTTATAGACTAGTTTATTATTCCCTACCCTTAATGAGATTTTTCTTTTAAACGCATCAATCTTAGCATGGGCGGTAGACAAGAAAGGTCTTCCAAGGATTAAAGGAATCTTAACATCCTCGGGCATATCTAATATAACAAAGTCTACGGGGAAAACAAACTTCTCAATCTTAACTAGCACATTGTTAGCAATCCCTTCAGGTCGTTTTACCGTTTTATCAGCCAATTCAATAAGCAACTTAGTTGGTGCTAATTTTCCTAGTCCTAGGGTAGTGAATGTCTTAAGAGGCATAACACTAACGCTAGCTCCTAAGTCAGCTAACACATTATTGAAAGATATATCATTAATTGAACAAGGTAAAGTAAAACTTCCTGGGTCCTTTTCTTTATGAGGCAAGGCATGTAAGTCAGTTGCAGAGCTCTCTTCTTTCATTGTAGCCTTGATCTCCTCTTCATTCTTTGTCTTCTCTTTGAGTAGTCTCCTTAAACTGATTGAAGAATTAAAGAAAAATTCGGGCTTTGCAGCATCATTACCATTCATCAATCTTCCAGGAAAGGGTATGTTAGGCGTGACTTCTTCAGTGGTGCTTATGGCCTTGACATGATCTCTTGGGTTGGTTTCAGTTGAGCTAGGTAAACTTCCGTATCCCCTTTCTTGAAGAACTTTGCTCATTTGTCCAATTTGTTGTTCCAATGCTTTGATCGAAGCTCCTTGATTTCCTGTAATAGTATCTGTTGAGGCTCGGATTTCTTTGATCATAACAGTGTTCTCTTCATGTCTTTTAGCAGCATCGGCCATAATTTGCTTTAGAGTGTCATCTAAAGTCTGCCTCCTTTCTTGATAATTGGGATTAAAGTTGTTCTTTTGATAGTATCCTGTAGTCGCTTCCCTAAATCTTCCTGAAGGTCGGAATGGTTGTCCAAATTCTGTGTAGTATGCTTCTTCAAAAGTCTCACTTTCATTCTTATTAGGGCAATCTTTAGTGTAGTGAGGTCCTTCGCATTTTTCACATCCAACTTGGGCAGCATACACTTTCTCATCACGCTTCTTCATCTCTCTACTAATTTTATCCAATTGAGCTTGAATAGCAGCAAACCCGTCAAAATTAGTGCTGCTCTTAGATCTAGTAGAGGTCCCGTCGTGCCATTTTTGAGAATGATCAGCAGCTTCTTGGATAGCTTTTCTAGCATTGGCTGCACTCATTTGATGCACAACTCCCTTAGCATCCAAGATTTATCTAGTAGGCACGTCCAATCCTTGATAGAACAATATTATCTCCTGCATTGGACTTAGATAATGTTGAGGGCATTTCATCAATAGGTCTTTAAATCGTTCCCAAGCTTGATAAAGAGTTTCATCAGGCTCTTGCTTGAAACTGTTGATAGCCTCCATCTTTTTAGCAGTTTTAGCAGGTGGACAATATCTTTTCAGGAATTTGCTCTTCAAATCTTCCCATATTGTGATTGAACTAGCAGGTTCATTCCTTAGCCACTTATTAGCAGCTCCTTTAAGCGAAATTGGAAAGATTCTCAGCATAAGTTGATCGTCAGTGACTCCTTCTGTAGTAAACAAATCTGCAATCTCGAGGACTTTTTCAACATGTTCATTAGCATCTTCATGTTCTGTCCCACTGAAAGCATTTTCTCTTAGCTCCTTGAGAAACTGACCCTTTAACTCAAACTTTGACTTTTCATCAAACTTTGGTCTAGCAACTCCTGAACTGTAATCAGCACGGGTATTGTTCATGTATTCCTCCATAGTGGTGTTTTCCGCCATTGTTTCTGTTTCTTCTTCCTCTTTCTCTTCAGAAAAATAATCAAGCTCGAATGAACTTGAAATATCAAAGCTTTTTGTATTGAAAAGCCTTTTAAGCGAATGTAGGGCTCGTTCAAGATCTTCGAAAGGTTTAATCAAGTTCTTAGTTGAACTCCTGGTCATGCACTTCCTGAAACTATCACAAAAGCATCAGTAGGGTATGTTCAAGAAAGTAATATATCAGAAAATTAACAACGAAAACGGAATACGAAAAATAAAAGTTACTGATATCTGCAGACGATGCGCCGTATCCAAAAAGTTGGATACGCCGTATCTTATAATCGTTAAAATTCAATCAGACTTTTATTCAGAAAATAGATACGCCGCTTATAATTTTAGAATGCGCCGTATCAGTTTAAATTATCAAAAATCGATTATATTTATTAAAATTAAATGCGTCGTATTAACAAAAGCTAATGCGCCGTATTTTCGTTACGTTTCAAAATACAAGATTTTTGATTCAGAAGATGCGCCGTATCGATTGAAATCGATGCGTCGTATCTGTTTAATAATTCGAAAAACTGTTTTTAATTTAAATAGACAATACGCCGTATCTGTTAAAACAGATGCGTCGTATGGCGTTATCGTTTAGAAAAATTTCTTATTAAAGACAGAATACGCCGTATCTTGGGGAAAGATGCGTCGTATCGAATTTATTAAACGCGTTGTATTTTATAAAAATTAAACGCAATACGCCGTATCTATGAAAATAGATGCGCCGTATCGTTTGTATTAGCTCAGTACAACGATAGCAGTATGCAGAAAATAGAAAAATAAAAACAAAAAATAAAAACAAACAAAAAAAAAACAAAAATTTAAAGAAAATAAACTCACACAAAAACAGAAAATATGCAAAATAATACAATGAATGCAATTTATCTAATAAACAACGGGGTTAGCGGTTAGAATCTAAAAATTAAAAAGAAAAACCTAATTAAAATACTAATCAAATTAACAGATAATAACAATTCATTCCGCGGCAACGGCGCCAAAAACTTGATGTGTGCGTGTATTGCTCTAATTTTTATATCCACGGTTTGTCGTTGTGGTTTTAGCAGTATTCAAGTTTTAAATTTATATTTAGCCGACTTATCAATAACACACACTTTAACGAGCTTTGTACCCGGTCAGTATGAATATAATGGTAAGTAGAGTGTCGATCACTAAGAGTGGAACGTATTATCTAGTTATTCTAAACAGTATTTTAATATCTTAAGTTAGCTGTACAACCTAATCTAGCGCAAGGGGGTTCAGCCTGAGAGACTGGCACGGTTTGGTTATGATTAAATATAAACTAAACTAATGAGCACGAATCAGCGATTAGCACACACGTACACAGATAAATACTCGAGACAATAAGAAGACCTGTCCTGATAATTAAGTAGCTTGTCACTTGTTTTATTGCTAGTTTTATATGAAGTGTATAGTTCGATGCGACGCATCGAGAGTTAAACCTTTCTCGTTGGCTCTAATCTTATCGGCGAGTAAACCCTTAATGATCACTTATGTCTATCCCACTATCCTAGAATATTGAGCATTTGTGATGCCCACGTTTCGTATACACTAGAACAGATAGGCGAGGAAGGGGCATGTCGACCCAAGCAATGCTCAGCTAGACACAGAGGTTGTCAATGCACTAATAAAAGTCACCAAAGACATCAACATATAAACTTTAATTAATGGGAAAGCAATTTTAAGGGGTGCCCATGGTTTTCCGTAGTCACATGGAATCGGCCCATCAATCCTGATGAATTAAAGTGTACTAATACAATAAAACAAAACTACTTAATGAATTAAATACATGCAGGACCATCTTACAACTCTTGTATCTTCGTTCAAGGTGTGTCTTGTGCTACTAATGCGTCTAAATTCGTCTCCTAGGGTTTCTGTCTTCGAAAGCTTAGTGTGTAGAATCGAACCCCGAAATTCGTCTGACATTGGGGTATTTATAGTTTCTGTCAGAGGGTTAGATGCGGCGCATAGGATAAGTAGATGCGGCGCATTGACTTAACTTCGCGTGGGGTCCAAGATTAATATATTCAGGAATATTCGTACACCGCCAGAAGATGCGGCGTAACTCCATTTCTCTATGCGGCGCATGTCCTTTGCCGTCTTGGATTATATCTTGTGAAATCTTGATAGTGATGCGCCGTATGTAAGAAGTAAGTTGCGGCGTATCTGGAGCAGAATGATCTTGATCTTGTACATTTCAGTATACTCTTAATATCTTGCTTGTTTTGCTCCATAATTAGTCCAAAATCGCCAAGTTTCACATAATACTTGTTTTTACCTGAGAATTACAAAAGTAAACATTAACGTATCAATTCTCACAGATAATATAATAAAACAAGTCAAATAAATAGGATAAATGATAATAATAAAATGTACTTATTTGAGTTCATCAGTCTTTAGTAAGAAAGTTCAAAATCAACTAGGATGTACAATAGTTTCCATTAGGATGGATCATGGCCGGGAATTTGATAATGAAGTGCAATTTGGAGCATATTGTGATGCTAATGGTATTACACACAATTTCTCAGCTCCACGCACTCCACAATCAAATGGGGTAGTTGAGTGGAAAAATCGTACTCTACAAGAAATGAGTAGAACGATATTAAATGAACAATCAATTCCGCAAAAGTTTTGGTGTAATGCGGTGGACACCTCAACTTATATTCTTAATAGGATTCTAATTAGACCTATCTTAGGAAAAACCACATATGAAATCATGAAAGGTAGAAAACCTACTCTTGATTACTTTAGAGTGTTTGGAAGCAAGTGCTTCATACTTAACACTAAAGACTACCTCACCAAGTTTGACCCAAATTCTTACGAAGGTGTTTTACTAGGTTACTCCCAAAGTAATAAAGCCTATGTAGTCCTAAACAAAGAAACCATGAAAGTCGAAGAATCACTCAACGTGACATTCGATGAAAGTCCTCCACCAACTAAGACATCACCCTTGGTGGATGATGACTTAGATGAGGATGAAGTCATTAAGGTCAATGGCAAGAAACCTTTAGAAGATGACATTGAGGATGAAATAGTTGAAGTTGACGAAGTTGTCAACATTAAGGAATCCAAGAATCATCCTATTGAAAATGTCATAGGAAACCTAAACCAAAGAACCCTTAGGTCATAAGCCCAAAACAAAAGTAATTTCTTTTGTTTTATATCAACCGTAGAACCTAAGAATGTAAGTGAAGTGATTAAGGATGAAAGTTGGGTGGTTGCCATGCAAGAAGAACTTAACCAATTCACTACAAACCAAGTTTGGGATTTAGTACCTACACCTAAGAATCAAACAATCATAGGAACTAAGTGGGTGTTTAGGAATAAGCTCGACGAAAATGGCGTCGTAACTAGGAATAAGGCAAGGTTGGTAGCACAAGGCTATAACCAACAAGAGGGAATAGACTATGATGAGACTTATGCACCCGTAGCTAGATTAGAGTCCGTTAGGATACTCCTTGCCTATGCATGTGCCTTTGACTTTAAATTGTACCAAATGGATGTGAAAAGTGCATTCCTAAATGGTTATATCAATGAGGAGGTATACGTTGCACAACCTCCGGGATTCGTTGATTTCGAGAAACTGAATCATGTTTATAAACTCAAGAAAGCTCTATATGGTCTCAAATAAGCTCCAAAAGCTTGGTACGACAGACTAAAAGCATTCTTGATAGAACATGAATATACCATGGGAGTGGTAGATAACACGCTTTTCACAAAAAAACGTAATTCACATCTCATCATTGTTCAAATATATGTTGACGACATCATATTTGGCTCAACTTGTCCAGAATTGTGCGATGATTTCTCTAAAATCATGCGCGACGAGTTTGAGATGAGCATGATGGGCGAATTAAATTTCTTCCTTGGTTTACAAATTAAACAAATGGAAGATGGTATCTTCTTTAACCAATCTAAGTATAGTAAGGAAATGCTTAAGAAGTTTAGTTTAGAAGAGTCTAAGCCCATGAAAACTCCCATGTCCACGGAAATAAAACTCATGAAAGATGAAGAATGTGAGTCCGTGGATAGTACTAAGTATAGAGGTATGATAGGAAGTTTACTATACCTCACGGCAAGTAGGCCCGATATCATGTTTAGTGTCTGCCTTTGTGCTCGCTTCCAAGAGGATCCCAAAACCTCTCACCTTGAAGCGGTTAAGCGTATCTTCCGATACATTAAAGGCACTATACACTTGGGATTATTTTAACCCAAGGGGACCGGTGTAGAAACTGTTGTCTATGCCGACTCTGATCATGCGGGAGATTATGTGGATCGAAAGAGTACGAGTGGCGTTTGTACCTTCATGGGTTGTTGTCAAACTTCTTGGTTCTCCAAGAAACAAATGGCTCTTGCTATCTCCACGACCGAAGCCGAGTACGTAAGCGCCGGAAAGGCATGTCAACAAGCACTATGGATGAAACAAGCCCTTATAGATTATGACATCCATCTAGATGATGTCCCAATTATGTGTGATAATAAAGGTGCTATTGACTTGAGCAAAAACCCCGTTCAACACTCCCATACTAAACACATCGAAATTCGCCACCACTTCCTTCGTCAAAAGAATTTATTAGGTATAAATTATTTCCTCGTGTCAAAAAAATCTCACTAAAACAACGAGACTCATTCGTCAAAAATCAAAATGGGACAGAAAACCATCCCAGCAGATCACGGCTCCACTAAATGTGGCACGGTACTGTGGAACCGTGTATCTGGCACATTTCGTATTTCAATTCCCTTTTTCCCACACTACTCATTTCAAAACCTATCTACTTCTGCAACTGCTATCATAACCTTACCTCATGTAATACCCGAAATTTCAAACATGCAAAATGACCAAAATACCCCTGTAACTTTAAAATTTAATTAAAGAGTACATAAAGCATCAAATAAATTCCAAACTCTGTGTAATGAGCAACATATGAAGTAAGAATATTTTTATTACAACATTTTAAGATTTTGCAATGTGCAAAAATTACTTGTCACACATGAAAATATTATATGGACCGAAAGTTTTATATATACACATTTAATTGTTTGTTAAACTTTGAAATTCAATTAAAAATCAAGATAAACATTGAGATAAATAAGGAAACAAGGAAAATTAGTAAATTGATTCTATCAATCAATCTTGGGCCGAGATTTATGCCATCCCTCCCCCATTTTCACAGTTTCTCAATTGTTCCATTTTATTCCTCACGCTAAAACCCTAAAACACATACAAAAATTCTCTCTTCATCCCACGATTTTTCTAGAGGCTGTGGTTATTTTTCCTGTGTTTATACACGTCCAAGGAAGGTGGGAAAAATAGTGCTAAGGTGCTGGGTCGCTAGTTGTGATCGTAGGAGTTTTGGTGTTGTCTAATTTTCTAGCCGAGAGAACCAAAACTCTCACGCCTTGTTCACTCGTTCTAAAGTCCATCTGGTATTTTTCTGGTACTCTTTACATCACATATGATTCATATAAAATAGTTAGATCGATCCATGCACGTTAAAATAAGTCGTGTTAATTATGAATAGCAAAAACACAAATAAAACCTAAAGTAACGTATACGATTTTTCTGGGTTGAATACATATTTTATTTGAGTTCTATAGGCATCATATAACTCTAGAAAAATGGTTATTTGAATTGTTAAAGCCTAAATCATCTTTTTTGGGTTTTTGTGTTAAACGGATTCTAAAGAAAAAGAAGAAATAAATGAAAACCCAATCGAATGAGATTAGGGTTAGGGTTTTATGATTGGATCTGAGTAATTAATGAGTTTTTAAGGTTTTATAAATGATTTGGTAATGATTGGAAAAGTAGGGTTAGGGTTTGTTAAATAAAAGTGTTTACCGATTATAATCTAAAAGTAAAAGGGTGTGTTTTGTAATTATTTAAACATGAGGGTTATTTTTATAAGATTATTTGGACCAGGGGCAATTCGTGAATATTATAATATGGGGGTATCTTGTGTAAAATTGGTAAGTAAAAGGTTTATTTGGTAAATTAGTTAATTATTTTAATTCGGTGTAGAAATAATTAAAATTGAGGGACCTATTTTGTAAATTCTGGAAATCGAAGGTGGTTTCGTATAATAATGATATAAAGGGTGTAATGTGTAATTTTGGATACCTAAAGGTTTAATGTGTAATTATTAATAATTTGGGATCGAATTGTAGTTTTGGAAATTAAAAGGACTTGTTTTGTAATTATGTAAAATTGAAGGGTAATTCTGTAACAAATGACAATTTTCCATTTGTTAAAACAATAACTAACGATCGGAATATACGCGTTTATTTATTTTCCGACTTGTGAAAACGAGAGGTTATCTCGTAACGAATAGTTATTATTCAATAATAACTCAAAAACAAATACGTGACAAAAACACGGAACGGAATTACACACGAATCGTGAATTATCAGAACTTAAAACTAACAAATAACACAAAACTTAAAAACCGGATACTGTTCTTTTGGCCCAACACCTGAGCCCACCAACGAGCCCAACTGCCAAAACAAGTTTCTTTCCTTCTTGGGGCAAAACCCGATCCTAACTGTCCCAAGGATCGCCTAGATATCTTTCAAATCGTGAATGCAACCTACTTGATTCTTATCACCTCTCGTTTTACCACCTGGCCAAGTATTGGGGTGCCAATTTCCACCACACAAAACAAATATTTAATACACGAAAACTAGCCAAAGTGATTGGCTATCACACACTTTATACAATTTGACAATTTTTGTCAAAACTTTCGAATTCGACCCATAACCTATTCTGGCCATTCCCAACGATCAGTACACCCGTCTAATGAGTTAACAACCACATTTCAATCTACTACAATCAATATTACACGCTAGAAAAGTCGTGTGCCATTTTTTTTAACCATAATAACTTATGTATAGTATACATGTCGACACTCTCATTTAATACTATTATCTCAGCCCTTACCCCAATCAAACTTGCCAGAATTGAAACATGAGGCATCCAGAAAACAAGGCTTTAACAGCAACGCAAATTATTGCACCTCTAGGCAATGTCAAAATCAAACATAGGCCTTGTCCTTTCTTTCCTATTCCCTGCTTGACTTGTCTACATCTTTCCCTTACCATATCATTTATTTAACGTCACCAACTCCAGAAAAGACATCACAGAAAGCTAATTCGATTTTATTGTACACTTATAAATTATTTTGAAACCGGGTTGCGTTTCAACAAGACCTCGAATCTCTTGCTCAACTCCATCGTACCACAAACCTTACATTGAAGTCTCTTAAAGCTCAGTTGCTGAGTACTCAAGTCCAGAAGTAGTCAAGAGTGATCGGGTGGGAGAATCTTGTGTCGAACACGAAACTATAGTTTCATACGAATAGAGTTTTGAGCGAGTATGATGTTTCTGTTTTGTTCCAACGAACCATACTCTCGAACCATCACCCATGTAAGTTTTATGAACTATAAAAACATCTTATGTTCACGATAAAAATCATAGCATGCATACTTATTTTCTTTATTTTAGATCGAACGTGGTATTATAGTTTCTATACGAGTGGGATTTGGAGCGAACCCTTGCGTTTCTACTTACATTCCAACGTACGACATTCATCCTTCCACTCTTTGTAAGTATTTTAAACTCATTGCAACTCCATTCCAACGTTCCTATATTAAGCATGCATGAGTCCTTAATTGTAAACTCGATCGTATCATTTTTTTTTACGTATACGTATTAATTCAGTTCTATACGTACCTATAGTTGTCTCACACCATAACATACTAAGAATCATCAATACATGATTAACATAACGAGTACAAATTCATTTCGAAACATATATATATCACTATAGTCAAACCGGGTAAAAATAAAACCAAGTATTTAATACATGTTGAAACTGTTTCAAATAGCTCTATTCATGCCCCGTTAACTCGTAAATTTCACATGTAACGTGTATATATTTTTACACATCTCGAATGGCAACCCAGCTAGCTTGAACTTTTGTCTTTTGAGACTTTATTCATGAGCTCTCATAAGCTCGCAAAAAGCCTTGAATTATAAGCCGATCGGATTAATTCTCAACACTTGGAAAAATTTTAAATATTTTCTTTGATAATTCATGCGACTAGGCCACAACACAAGATCGTATCTTGGAAATTTTGTACATAACATCTCGATATTTCTACACCTGTTAATAGATGAGCTAGTAAACTACACTTTTCGCGTTTTAACTTCGACCTTATAAGTTCTCTAACACATTCAAATTTAATCCTTTTGTATCGCCAGTCGCTAGTAGCTATTACAAATTCAGAAAAATAAGATTTAACTATTTCCGATATTGGGCTTATTTACAGCCCATTAAACTCTTGCGTTAGACCAGCCCACTGGACCCATATGAAACATTTTTATAATCACAAAAATATCCCGAATCCAGGCCCAAAACAATTTTCATGCCCTCGCCTCCAAATTCCTTAACGGGCCTTGTGTTAACTCGTTAAAGGCCCAATAACTCAAAAATAAACATTCTGGTCAAACAAGCAGTTGACTTAAGCTTGAATAAGCTAAAATAAGCTTCTGAAATTTTTGTAGAATTTTTCCACAAGATTTTATGCAAAAAGGACTAAATTTGCAAACTAGTTTCACTTTGAGGGGCCAAAACTGCCAACTTTGTAAAAACAGGGTCTGGAACAGTAAAAACAGTATCTTTGGGATAGAAAATGACTTTATAATAAAGTATAAGCTCAGATTGTCAATTGGGTTAATTTTGGGTTAAAAATGTAACTTTTACATAACCGAGGACTAACGGTGTAACGCAAACACCATTGGAGTATAAAGTGCTTAAACAGCGAAAGTTCAAGGGTAAACGGAAGCATTATTACTTTTCATTCCCAATTCTCAAATTACACAATACACCCTCACAATTGTGTATTATTTCAATCCGAACACAAATACTTAACAATACGTTATATTAAACAACGCAACTCAACGTTTCGTTTCACCCATTTCGAGACGAAGACTATTATGATTTCTGAATCATAACAACAAGATAATATTATTAATAATATTATTTTTGAACTTTAAACATCTTAAGCATATCACACTCACATCATCAAACGTCATACGATTCCTCATATCGCATTCATTGTTCGAATACTCAAACGTTATTGTTATTCAGGTCGTGTGAAAAGCTACTTCCGAAATCTCAATTGAGTTTACATTTCAGTAAATCCACTTTTGTCAGTATTGCTATCGCATCAGGTGAGTTCATGACCCCTACTTTTACTGGTTTTCTAACTGTTTTGGGGGAGAATACATGCTCGTTTTCTTTTTTTTTAAACATACTCAATGACTGTTTATTTGAAATCTGTGAACTGTTTACTCAATATCTGACTATTGAGCTATTATTTGAATTAATTATTTGAAGACATTATGTGATTGATTGATATATAACCCCACTCTATTTGAACTTGTTTTACAACTGGGGTGAGAAACTTGCAAAGCTTTTATGGACCAATACTATTGTTTTATCAAAACTATTACGTGGATTAGCCTAAGCCCTAATATGTCCCCTATGCCCAATTCATGAACCGTTAATTCCTGCTGGGAAGCGCGAATGTTATAAATAGATCTATTGGGAGTAACGTCCCCGTTCGGGTTGACCGGATAGGCAAACGAACGTATACCATGTCAAAACTACAAGTGTCTGGGATAAACACTTGTCGGGCCTTAATATATAACATGCTTCTAGATGCATGCACACTGTTACAGCTTCGGTTGCATGACTTAGCGCTTACGTAATAGACTATATTTCTTATATGACTCGCATGGGTTGCGATGCTCATATACCAAACTCATGGTCCAACTACTAGCGTAACAAACTATTTTATTTGGGTTGCATACCCTACTTTTGTTCCACAACTATAATCTTGCTATGAGGTAAACTATATTTTTATGACATAGTGAGCGACACAATGGTCACAAAACTCTTATTGAACTCACAGTATTTTTACTGCTTTTTCATAAACCCATGAACTCAGCAACCTCGTGTTGACACTTTTTAGCATGTATTTTCAGGTTTTAGCAATAACACACTACTGGAGGCTCTTGGCACGGCATGGCATGGTCATAGAAGACTCTGATATACTTGGGGACCACTTGAAATCTTTTATGGGCTTATATTTCCACATGGTTTTGGAAATGTTGTAAACAAATCTCTTTTGAATATGAAATCTATTTTTAAAATGGTTAAGATAAGACCATTCTTTATACTTTGTGTTGTGATATCAATTTAGTAGCACCCAAACATGTATGCTTCCGCTAAACCAGATTTTGGGGGTGTTACAGATTGGTATCAGAGCTTAAGGTTATAGAGAACTAGGCAAACTTAAAAACCTAGACTATAACCACTTTTTACAAAAACTTACCCTATGACCGCCAGTGCCAGCCTGCCTTGCCTACCATCTACTTGCTACTCTACAACAAGCTTAGCTTATGCCTTACGTGTTACTCTTATAATATATATTACATATTTCTTGTATACATGTACACACTTACCGATGTCTTGACTAAAACTTCCTAGCTGTACACCAAAAATTTTAAGTAAATACTACATACTTACCCATGGATAATGCTTTTCATCCATCAAACAACTATGTGATATCTAAATATTTTATACTACTCATCGATATAAGTATACACTCAATGTACTTTCAATCCTACTAGAACTAAGTACATCCGCGAATGCCTATCATAGGGCATTACGAGCACAAACACATTGCAACAATCATATGTTGGCAATAAACACACCTGTTGCAAGTCTTGCATGGGCGGATTTACAATACATTTACCGTGGAAACTTGAATCATCATCTGCAAAAGCTGAAGTTCAGCAACTTTCTCTACATTCATCGAGTTCTTTTCTGAGACTCCCACTGTGAAGGATCTGCGATTCAAACCCCGTGTGAGCTATTCTTCCTTTTCCACACATACGAATGTTTTGTCAGAAATTCTTAAGTAGGATGATTGACAACGTCTTTATTTAAATGAATTTGAACGCCTGCTTATTTAAATAAAGAAATTGTGAATCACCGAACCATAAGTTTATACTTCCTTATTTACATCGTTTGGGACGCCTCTCCATGTAAATAACGAATTATAAATAAGTGGGCTTATTTGTATCTGTAATGACACGAGTATGAAACCGATGATCACGAAAATTCATTAAACACACAACATAACTCTCATTTGAAACCATAAATGTTGATACATAATGATATGATTAGCAATGGTAATGCTAATAATACGAATATCACTAAGAAAGGCATGACACCACCGAACAGTTGACCCGATATGCCAATGAAAAACATCACTACACCAACAAAAGCAAGAACCACGACTGAGTGCAACACCTCGAATATCTTGTACGACAAGAATACACAAGTTATTAACGCAATAAACCATTAATACATGGTGTTATTATACGGGTTCAAAACAACGCTCTTATCGTAATACTATCTCCTACCCCATATTTCATCCGCGCTAACGGCCAAGAACCACGAGTGCTATGAGAAGCACTATGACCTCGGCCAGGGACTCCAGATCTTCGTCTGGGACGTAGGCCGAGAAGATGGCTGCAGCAGCGTGCAAAATGACGAGAACAGTGTAAGTGTAGTACATTTTAAAACCCCTTGATGGAAAAAGTATGAGTGGTGAAGAGAGAAATCAGGACATACAGAGTGGTAGCTGTAGACTACTATTCTAGCCGTTTACTAATCACCGCACAAAGACAAACCGACTTTCATCATTCCCAAGAATGCTGATAATTCAACAATTTTCTCCACATCCTTGTCCAAGATTCTTTTTACATCTGTATCAACAAAACTCTTTTGTGTAACGGGTAGGTTACCCGCACAGATTTTTGGTAATTATAATATCTAAACATGACAGAATAATAAGTTCTCTTCCAAAGTTGTGTTCACGACGTAAACATTCAAACACCATATTATTCGAATGAACTTGACAGAAATACTTAAATATTACAAACGATACTGAATTAAAACATCACATAAACATAAACCTAGACTTCAAAGGTAGTCCGGGTGATCCCAGGTTTGAGAATTGTGAGAGTCATAACCATCATCATAAGGATCAAAACTCGCCAATTTCTCTTCTTCCCATTGAGCTTCCAACCTGCTCAGCTCCCGCTCCATGTCAGAAGTCCAACTATCATCATCATCTGCCACATTTTCCTCAAAACTTGGCTGGAAGGAATCCAGATGAGGCAACTGTTGTTGTTGTACATCAACTATTGGTGTAGATGAACTTGATGCACCTTGTTGTAGTTGTTGCTGTGGTGGTGGTGATGGATTTGGTTGTGGTTGTTGTTCAACCCTAGCAGCTTCAACATTCTCTTCAAAACTCCAACGGACCTTGTTGGAAATCTTGCTATCTATTTGATGAACACATGCCCACAGCGATTCGATGACAGCAGCGTCCTTACGATATTCATCATGCAAAAACGTGTCGATCACATATTTCCTATCATCTGAAATGTCTTTGCACATGGCGTAGCGTTCTTTAAGTCGTTGTTTCAGTTGTTTCACAGTCTCAAACTACAGGATGACCTTCACAATAGCATTTTGACGATCCACGTCACTACCCTCAGCTTCTGCCTTGATAAACAATTGAAATTGTTCAGCGGTATGTGGCAGCTTACAAGCCATTGAATGTGTGTGTAAGTATGGATAACACAAGCATGCCAATGGTATTTATAAAGGTTTGAAAATATTTTTTTTTTAAATTATTTTATTCTGAGAAATATAACCGTTGGTATTCAAACGGTAAAACTTATTGTCTATTAAAACTAGCAACTAGTTCTAGGATACGTGGTAAAAATTCTACTTTGGCTTTCACATTTCAACACAAGTGGCAGGAACAGATCGCGTTAAACACGCCACACCATGACTTAAAAATCATGAACGCGCCATGTATGAAAAGCACCCCTCGTGTGATTTGGCTCCTCAATCTCTAGGAGATTGTGAACCTCCTAACGTCCTCTCAAAACTCTCAGGCATTATACGAAATTTTGATGATCTCGAAACTACCTCGTAACCATATTTGTCATGGAACGTGTATTCAACATTTCATATTCACCAAACCAAACTTACCCTTGAAACGTTTGGGCCTCAGTCCATGGCTACAGTAACCTAACGCACCATTGTTTTGACATTGGGTCTTAATCACAAACTTGAGCCCAACAATATTCGGGCCCAGAACTTAAACTATAATTCGAATTCAACTAACTCGTGCTGAATTACTTTCGATCGTTTTCCGTATTATTTTCTTAACAACCTATCAATATTTTCACACATCTCGATTAAGCCTTACCAAAGAATCATGTGTGACAAGTCTTTCCCAATTACCCGATCATATGATAGTCAAGTTATCAACCGAAACCCTCATTATTAAAAATCTATTACTTACAAACTCTTTGTTTGACGGGTAGATTACCCCCATTGATTTTTGATTTTCAAAAAGTTATGAACCACTTTATTTTCAAAACGCGATAGAATAACAATCTTCATACGAAAATGAGATTTTCTCAAGCCATGTTGACTATGGGAATAGTAATTTTCACATAAACCACAATAAGTTCATCTCTTTCAAAATTTATATGACCCTAATGCTTGAAATCCTTTGTTTATGCGTATCACGAAATTGGGGATACCACATATTGGTATCAATAGTATTCTACTCATTTTCAATAGTATTCTCCTCATTCTCATGAGGTTTTCTATGCAAACGCATACTATAGAAAATGTATAGACAAACCTTCAGTCAAAGTCCTTGAGTACAATCTTCCTTTCTCCAAAACTTACAATCCCAAAAGTTCGGGACACTTTTGACATCAATAAGATTTTCCCATGCTGGAATACCTCAAGAAGAAATTCGAAATTGGATATATTTTTTTTTTCACAAGCCGGAGACGTTTATCGACTTGTAACGCTCTTCCTTAAATAACGCAACAAGGATGACAAACCTTCTAGTTCAAGGTCAACATTATTCAATACATACTTAGGGACGATAAAATCTTCCATACATATATTTTGGGGAAACATTGCACTCATTTTCTCAAAGACTTTAAACATTAGTTTGCGTGCTCTCTAAATCCGTGACGCTAATGTGTAAGGAATTGAATCTCTACTCTTAAGATTTTACTATCACGTATCACAAATTTGTCTCCATTACAACCAAACCCGTGTACGAATCCGAGAATCACAAACACATATGGAAAACGGAAATTTTTATTGAGACCAACCAAAATTCATACATAACGATATAATCAGCATCGGTAATACTACTATTACAAAAATCACTAGATAAGGTACAGAATCACCGATTGGCTGACTCGCCAAGTCAACAAAAATCCCCGCTAAAATCACGAGAGCAAGAGCCAATGCGGGATCTAACCTCTTGAGCACACTGTAAGATAAAAACAAACAAATCTTATTACACGATCATTAGCAAAATAACGAACACTTAGCCTAACACAATACTATTACCCCCAAAATCTTGTCCACCCAAAGGGCGAGAACCACCAATGGGACGACAAACATTAAAATCCCAAACAAGAGTGCGAACTCTTCTTCCGGGGCGTAAGCTAAATAAATAGCCACCACCACAACATAAACAATCGCAATAGTGGTAATGAAATACGGCATTTTAAGGGTGGCAACTCGCGGTGGCGATAGCAATAAGGGGTGGAGCTACAATAATAGTTGTAGCTAGCAAATGGTAAGGTCGAAGACGGGGTGACTCGATGTAACCTTTGGAATAATAACAGGTTCGCCGGGGAAGGGGGGGTGGCCGGAAAATTTTCTCAGTGACCGGATTTAATTGGGGAAGAAAAGGCGGAGAGAGAAAGAGAGAGAAATAATGGAGGAGGTGTGTATGTTTTTAAGGATAAAAATAAAAATTTTCACCCTTTTATAGCAAGCGAGGGACTGAACATGGGCTTAATCTAAAATTGAAGGGTCGTGAATAAATATTGAGCGAAGAGACTAAACTTGCCAAATTGGCTGAACTTTTCAGAAAAACACTCCCAACTGATAACCTGAGCTGAATGTCGGGACGACATTCAAATAAGGTTGGGAGACTGTAACAAATGGCAATTTTCCATTTGTTAAAACAATAATTAACGATCGGAATATACGCGTTTATTTATTTTCCGACTTGTGAAAACGAGAGGTTATCTCGTAACGAATAGTTATTATTCAATAATAACTCAAAAACCAATACGTGACAAAAACACGGAACGGAATTACACACGAATCGCGAATTATCAGAACTTAAAACTAACAAATAACACAAAACTTAAAAACCGGATACTGTTCTTTTGGCCCAACACCTGAGCCCACCAACGAGCCCAACTGCCAAAACAAGTTTCTTTCCTTCTTGGTGCAAAACCCGATCCCAACTGTCCCAAGGATCGCCTAGATATCTTTCAAATCGTGAATGCAACCTACTTGATTCTTTTCACCTCTCGTTTTACCACCTGGCCAAGTATTGGGGTGCCAATTTCCACCACACAAAACAAATATTTAATACACGAAAACTAGCCAAAGTGATTGGCTATCACACACTTTATACAATTTGACAATTTTTGTCAAAACTTTCGAATTCGACCCATAACCTATTTTGGCCATTCCCAACGATCAGTACACCCGTCTAATGAGTTAACAACCACATTTCAATCTACTACAATCAATATTACACGCTAGAAAAGTCGTGTGCCATTTTTTTTAACCATAATAACTTATGTATAGTATACATGTCGACACTCTCATTTAATACTATTATCTCAGCCCTTACCCCAGTCAAACTTGCCAGAATTGAAACATGAGGCATCCAGAAAACAAGGCTTTAACAGCAACGCAAATTATTGCACCTCTAGGCAATGTCAAAATCAAACATAGGCCTTGTCCTTTCTTTCCTATTCCCTGCTTGACTTGTCTACATCTTTCCCTTACCATATCATTTATTTAACGTCACCAACTCCAGAAAAGACATCACAGAAAGCTAATTCGATTTTATTGTACACTTATAAATTATTTTGAAACCGGGTTGCGTTTCAACAAGACCTCGAATCTCTTGCTCAACTCCATCGTACCACAAACCTTACATTGAAGTCTCTTAAAGCTCAGTTGCTGAGTACTCAAGTCCAGAAGTAGTCAAGAGTGATCGGGTGGGAGAATCTTGTGTCGAACACGAAACTATAGTTTCATACGAATAGAGTTTTGAGCGAGTATGATGTTTCTGTTTTGTTCCAACGAACCATACTCTCGAACCATCACCCATGTAAGTTTTATGAACTATAAAAACATCTTATGTTCACGATAAAAATCATAGCATGCATACTTATTTTCTTTATTTTAGATCGAACGTGGTATTATAGTTTCTATACGAGTGGGATTTGGAGCGAACCCTTGCGTTTCTACTTACATTCCAACGTACGACATTCATCCTTCCACTCTTTGTAAGTATTTTAAACTCATTGCAACTCCATTCCAACGTTCCTATATTAAGCATGCATGAGTCCTTAATTGTAAACTCGATCGTATCATTTTTTTTTACGTATACGTATTAATTCAGTTCTATACGTACCTATAGTTGTCTCACACCATAACATACTAAGAATCATCAATACATGATTAACATAACGAGTACAAATTCATTTCGAAACATATATATATCACTATAGTCAAACCGGGTAAAAATAAAACCAAGTATTTAATACATGTTGAAACTGTTTCAAATAGCTCTATTCATGCCCCGTTAACTCGTAAATTTCACATGTAACGTGTATATATTTTTACACATCTCGAATGGCAACCCAGCTAGCTTGAACTTTTGTCTTTTGAGACTTTATTCATGAGCTCTCATAAGCTCGCAAAAAGCCTTGAATTATAAGCTGATCGGATTAATTCTCAACACTTGGAAAAATTTTAAATATTTTCTTTGATAATTCATGCGACTAGGCCACAACACAAGATCGTATCTTGGAAATTTTGTACATAACATCTCGATATTTCTACACCTGTTAATAGATGAGCTAGTAAACTACACTTTTCGCGTTTTAACTTCGACCTTATAAGTTCTCTAACACATTCAAATTTAATCCTTTTGTATCGCCAGTCGCTAGTAGCTATTACAAATTCAGAAAAATAAGATTTAACTATTTCCGATATTGGGCTTATTTACAGCCCATTAAACTCTTGCGTTAGACCAGCCCACTGGACCCATATGAAACATTTTTATAATCACAAAAATATCCCGAATCCAGGCCCAAAACAATTTTCATGCCCTCGCCTCCAAATTCCTTAACGGGCCTTGTGTTAACTCGTTAAAGGCCCAATAACTCAAAAATAAACATTCTGGTCAAACAAGCAGTTGACTTAAGCTTGAATAAGCTAAAATAAGCTTCTGAAATTTTTGTAGAATTTTTCCACAAGATTTTATGCAAAAAGGACTAAATTTGCAAACTAGTTTCACTTTGAGGGGCCAAAACTGCCAACTTTGTAAAAACAGGGTCTGGAACAGTAAAAACAGTATCTTTGGGATAGAAAATGACTTTATAATAAAGTATAAGCTCAGATTGTCAATTGGGTTAATTTTGGGTTAAAAATGTAACTTTTACATAACCGAGGACTAACGGTGTAACGCAAACACCATTGGAGTATAAAGTGCTTAAACAGCGAAAGTTCAAGGGTAAACGGAAGCATTATTACTTTTCATTCCCAATTCTCAAATTACACAATACACCCTCACAATTGTGTATTATTTCAATCCGAACACAAATACTTAACAATACGTTATATTAAACAACGCAACTCAACGTTTCGTTTCACCCATTTCGAGACGAAGACTATTATGATTTCTGAATCATAACAACAAGATAATATTATTAATAATATTATTTTTGAACTTTAAACATCTTAAGCATATCACACTCACATCATCAAACGTCATACGATTCCTCATATCGCATTCATTGTTCGAATACTCAAACGTTATTGTTATTCAGGTCGTGTGAAAAGCTACTTCCGAAATCTCAATTGAGTTTACATTTCAGTAAATCCACTTTTTTCAGTATTGCTATCGCATCAGGTGAGTTCATGACCCCTACTTTTACTGGTTTTCTAACTGTTTTGGGGGAGAATACATGCTCGTTTTCTTTTTTTTTAAACATACTCAATGACTGTTTATTTGAAATCGGTGAACTGTTTACTCAATATCTGACTATTGAGCTATTATTTGAATTAATTATTTGAAGACATTATGTGATTGATTGATATATAACCCCACTCTATTTGAACTTGTTTTACAACTGGGGTGAGAAACTTGCAAAGCTTTTATGGACCAATACTATTGTTTTATCAAAACTATTACGTGGATTAGCCTAAGCCCTAATATGTCCCCTATGCCCAATTCATGAACCGTTAATTCCTGCTGGGAAGCGCGAATGTTATAAATAGATCTATTGGGAGTAACGTCCCCGTTCGGGTTGACCGGATAGGCAAACGAACGTATACCATGTCAAAACTACAAGTGTCTGGGATAAACACTTGTCGGGCCTTAATATATAACATGCTTCTAGATGCATGCACACTGTTACAGCTTCGGTTGCATGACTTAGCGCTTACGTAATAGACTATATTTCTTATATGACTCGCATGGGTTGCGATGCTCATATACCAAACTCATGGTCCAACTACTAGCGTAACAAACTATTTTATTTGGGTTGCATACCCTACTTTTGTTCCACAACTATAATCTTGCTATGAGGTAAACTATATTTTTATGACATAGTGAGCGACACAATGGTCACAAAACTCTTATTGAACTCACAGTATTTTTACTGCTTTTTCATAAACCCATGAACTCAGCAACCTCGTGTTGACACTTTTTAGCATGTATTTTCAGGTTTTAGCAATAACACACTACTGGAGGCTCTTGGCACGGCATGGCATGGTCATAGAAGACTCTGATATACTTGGGGACCACTTGAAATCTTTTATGGGCTTATATTTCCACATGGTTTTGGAAATGTTGTAAACAAATCTCTTTTGAATATGAAATCTATTTTTAAAATGGTTAAGATAAGACCATTCTTTATACTTTGTGTTGTGATATCAATTTAGTAGCACCCAAACATGTATGCTTCCGCTAAACCAGATTTTGGGGGTGTTACAAATTCGTACCACATATTAAATTGATGGGCAATTGTGTAACTTGGTAAAACTAAGGGCTTGATGAGTAAATATAAATATGGTAAGGGTTAAATTGTGATTTAATTAATTATAGGGTTTAATTTGTAATTTAATTAACTAAAGGGGTATAAATTGTAAATTGTTAAACCTAAAGGGTTAAAAGTGTAATTCTGGATAACTTATGATTTAAAATGAGTAACTTGTGATATTTTCATTCTAAACCTTTAACCTTGGTATATTTATATTTAAAACCCTAAGATATGGAAATCTGCTAAATATGGAAATCTGCTAAAAATAGAAAGTTACTAAATATGGAAAATTGCTATTTTTGGAAACTTGTTAAATAAGGAAACTTTCTAAAATAGAAACTTGCTAATCTTGGAAACCTGCTAAAAATAGAAAGCCGACTAAAACGAGAAATCTGATTTAAATAAGATATTAATAATAAGACGACCATGTATTCGTGTAGATTCGCTGAAGATGGAGTTTGTTTCTGACCTTTATATTTCTTGATGTGTTATCATTTGCGGTATAAGGTACAGATATTTTGACCTTCTCACAGGTTTCTCATGAACTCTTTCTCTTGTCTTTCTTACTTGCTTGAACCTTGCTATGCTCCCCTTGATTTGTGAACATTACTATGTTTCCCCTTGTATTGTGAACCTTTGATATGATCCACTTGATTTGAACCTTGCTTTGAACCATTGCCTTGATTTCTTGTTTTGAACCTTGCCATGTTCCCTTGATACTTGACATACTTCGTTCATCACCTTTGACCTGAATATTCAAATCCTTGGACACCTAGAAGATTTACTTGATATTAAAACTGGATGTGGAAACTTTCTTAATTATATATGAAAATGTTTTGAGAAAAGCTATTTTAAAACGATGCGATACCACTTTTAAATGTAATTCTACTAAAGTTTTATGAAAATAACTTTTAAGAACTATCTTTATGAAAAACTGTTTTGAAAGACCATTGTTGTGAAAATTATTTTGAAAGATCATTTTTACTAAAACCATTATTAAAGGATTTCTTTTAAATGAACTTTTAAATTGAACCTTTGCTATGATCTCTTGTCTTGAACCTTGACTTGAACCTTGATATACTTGAATTGGAAACTTGACTTGAACCTTGATACACTTGAATTGGAAACTTGACTTGAACCACTTAAAATGGGAAATTTGACTTGAACAACTTGATATGGAACTTGAACTTGAACTTGGAACTTGAACTTGATACTTGATACTTGACCCTCGACCCACAGTTTGAGATTACAAGCCATAACTAGGCATGAGGGTTTCATGTCCATGCCATTGACGCACCGATGGCATGACTCTAGGGCAGGAGAGTGATGACCTGTCCCGTCCCTGACTTGATTTGATTTGTTACGTAGAGGCAGACTTTGGCCACCTGGGGCGTATGGATGCATCCTAGATTTGATTTGACTTGACTTGACTTGTTTATATTACTTGTTATACTTGGTGACTGATGGTATGTGCGATACATGTCTTTCACATCTTGGGAGCTCATGACTCCACCCCTTGGAGGTATCCCCTCATATTGTACTTGGTACCGAGGTCTCCCCTCCGTACACCTTGCTACCTGATTTCTTGACTTGACTTGGGCTCGTAGTGGATTACTGTTTCCTTTACCTTATAACCTTGTACTTAGTATCCCGAGGTCACCCCTCCGGATACATACTTGACCTTGTACTTAGTATCCCGAGGTCACCCCTCCGGATACATACTTGACCTGACACATGACTTAATACTTGACTTGACTTGATTTGACTTGGGCTCGGGTTGGGATTATTGTTCCCTTTTCTCTTATTTATTGTAACTATTTCTTAACTCTTGATATATCTGCATAACCTTTTATTTTTCTTTCTTTCCTAACTCTTGTTATACCTTGCATTGTTTCACTTACTCCACCATTCCATTATTACTGCTTGCTACCTTTATATCTGTTCACTGGGCTTTTTAAGCTCAGCCGCATTTCTTTTCCTGCGGCAGGTTTTAGTTGGAAGCTGGGTATGAGTGGAGAGTACCTTGGACTTAGAAGACCTTGATAGCTATTTATAAATAGAGATGACTAGAAGAGCTTATATTCAGACTTAGTAATTATTGTATATCTCATTTGTAACCTTGTAGTTTCAGACTTTTCATTGTAACCATTGAAATTCAATTGTATTATTTATGTCATATGCTTGTGTTTGTTCTGATATGAAACCATTATTGTGACATCTTTACCCTTGTCGGGTTGGGGTGTTACACCTCACAACCCAAAACTCAATCACACCCCTTCAAGATCATATTCAAGACATTGTCTTTCAAGATTCTCAATCATTTCTACTTTTTCAACACTAATTGTAAGTTTTCTTACTCTAATTTTCTCTAATTTTGAGTCTAGGGTTTGTTCATTAATGAAAATTGAATTGGGGTCTTTCAATTTTTACTATGAAACTTTCAAATAGAAGTCATCAACACTAAAATATTTCAAAATCTTTGGTGCTAAAACATTGAAGTCACCAAACACCCCAATTCCATGGTTTTCAAGAATCTCACGAAACTAGGATCATGAAACATTTTTCATGCATTGTTGATGCAAACTAAAAACGTTTTCTCATGCATACATGATCTCACGAATATTGATCGAATTACATAATCAATATGTATTTTTCGATATATTTGTTTGAGCAAAAGTAAAATTAGGAGTGTTTGGGTAATCTCATTATTTTCTTTTGAGTCGAGATTACCGCACCTCCACATAGTTTGCATATAGGCACACTGTAATACCTGAAATTCTATAACATGTAAAATGACCAAATTGCCCCTGGGAATTTAAAACTTAAATAAAACATACGTAAAGCACCAAATAATTTCCAAACTTCTGGCAATGCATAAGTTATGATCCCAAATAAGTTTAACAACTTTATTTAACTTTTATTCAAGCCATGAAAATTACCAAAATACCCTTGGGCGCCTAATATAATTTAAATTCAAAAGTTATGAATTTATATTAGGAAATTAAGAGAAATTTAAGGGAATTAAAATTGTTAATGAATGCTATTAATTCTCCTTGACTCAATCCCGAAATTTTGGTGAGTTTCCCCCTCCTCTCACACGTTTTTCCTTTAATTAAAATCAATCTCATCATTTTCTTCTTCTCAAAGCAATTATACGACCCATATCAAAACCCTAGCACCAAAATTAATTCGTCCATAGCCATACGAATTTTTCCAGCACCCCTACCCATTTTTCTCATGTTCCTAGACATCTAAAGAGTGCAAGAAAAATCAGTTTGGTGGTGTTCTTGGCCTGTGTCGATCGTGCTCAATTATTCATTGTCGAACCCTATTTTGAGGTAATAAATTCCAAATCATGGCTACGATTTTTGTACACTTGTTTTATCATTTTTATCATGTTCTTCTACTCACATATGATCCACGAAAATTATCTCAGAGGTTGTGTGTGGCTGAATTGGTCGTTGTGGATTTAATTCCAAAACCGTGTTCTTATTAAGGTATTTCTCAAAATAATTCATACACCTCCAAATAAATTCGTTCATTATTTTTTTGATGATCCTCATGTCAAATAGGACCTGTGAAAATTGTTTTCAAGGTTGTGAAGTCGATCGTGAAGGCTTGAGGAATTATTGTTCGATTTTGTTACACCGAGTGCATTATTTTTGGCTTGATCGATTCACACGTCCAAATATTAGGTTTGAAATTTTCCTGACCTTTCTATGTCGTATATAATCTGAGAAAAACACTAGAATCGACTCATGCAAGCTTTAACTAATTAATCCAAATTAAACCTTAAAATACATGTATAATCGATAAATAAATCCATGCGTGTGTATAATAATTGGTTCTTATTTTATTTAGACCTTGTTCGACCCTTTAGACCTGGGAAAAATATGTTTTTTGAATTTTCATGGCCCCGAGATAATTATTTCGAATTATGTGCTAAATCGGGTTTTAAGAATGTTTTGGGAAAAATAGGTCCGATTGGATTTTAGGGTTGCTAAGGCATGGGTTAGGGTTATTATGATGAAATTAATGGGGGGTAATCATGACTTGAATGATTGGATGGTTTAGGGTTTGTTTTGAATAAAAAAAATATTACACCGATTTGTTTTAATTAAGTTTATGGGTCGAATTGTAAATTTTAAAACATGGGGACTACTTTTGGAACTTTCTAAAACCTGTGGGAGTCATATGAAAAATTATGGGAAGGACCTTGTATGCCAAATAATTGTTTAAATATTCATTTTGGAATTATATGTTAATATATATATTGATTTTGGAATAAAATAACTAGAGGGACTAAACATGTAAAATCATGAAACCTTAAGGGCGTAAAGTGTAATTTTAGATATGTAAATATTATCATGACCTAATGGGTGAATCATGGAAACCTTTCTAAATATGGTAACTTACTAAGTATGGAAACTTTCTAAAAATGGAAACCTGCTAAAAATAAAAAGTACTTGATATGAACATGGGATCCTTAGTAATTCTGTCTCTACTCCTTTAGGTGTCAAGGAGGAGAAGTTTTGGTTCTTTTCTGTGTCCGCCATTCTTGCTTGATCACTAAGGTACAGATATTCTGCCCTTCTTTAGTAAGGTGCCTTCGTCTCATTTTGATTTCTGATTCACTGTCATGTTCTTTGATTCTGTGAACTTTTCTTGTTTCTTTCATGATATTATGAACCTTTGACATGACCTTTATAGTACTGAATCTTTTGATACTGAACCTTTCTGATACATGACCTTTCTGTTATGAACCTTTCTGTTTATGAACCTTTCTGATATTGAACCTTTCTGATATTGACCTTTTGATATTGAACCTGATATTGAAACCTCTGATTATGAACTCTGATATTCTGAAATGGAAATTGACTTATGAAACTAATTAAATACTGGATACATGATACTTGACCTTGACCCACAGTTTGATACTACGAGCCATAACTAGGCATGAGGGTTTCATGTCCATGTCAGTCGATGCACCGATGGCATGACTCTAGGGCAGGAGAGTGATGACCTGTTCCGTCCCTTCTCTGTATTTTATTTGGTGTGTTGGGAGTTTATGGCCACCAGGGGCGTATGGATGCATCCTAGAACTGTTCTGATTTCTGATTACTGATTACTGATTACTGATTTCTGGTGACTGATGGTGTGTGCGATACACGTCTTTCACACTCTGGGAGCTAGCTACTCCATATTTCTGATTTCTGGGATTAGTGAGAGGAACATCTCTCTGCATGGCGGTATGATTATGATTTCATGTTCATGTTTCTGGGCTCGTAGAGGATTACTGTTTTCCATGCACTTTATAGACTTATGACCTTTACCTCCCATTGCTGACACCCTAGGACATGATTCTGGACTTATCTCTGTACTGGGCTTGGTATGTTTGGGCTTGATGGGATCTTTGATTACTTCACCATTACTTATGATACTATCCATACTTTCTGATATCTCTGTTTAACCTTCATATTTCTTCTCATCTATTATCACATCATGTATGATTCCTTTCATTTTCCCTATATCATTATTATTGTTGTTACCGTTATATCTGTTCACTGAGCTCGTGTAGCTCAGCCGCGTTTCTTTTCCCGCGGCAGGTAATAAGCTAGGAGCTGGGTTATGGATTTTGGGAAGAGTGTTCTCGAGTGAAGCCTTGTTTTTGTTGGATTATTCTTCATTTGTATTATGTTTGGTATTTCATGTATTTTCTGTCTCATGTTACATTGTATTTCCGCTGTTTATTTATGGATGTTATGTATGATCTGATGTGAAACCATGTACTTGTGACATCTTTACCCTTGTCGGGTCGGGGTGTTACACACATACTAGACATGTATATGTAATGCAACTGTTCTTAGCTCTAATTTTTCCTAAAAATTTTCTTATAGGAAACAAAAATGTCTCATGAATATGATTTTGATCATCTTCTAACTGATACCTACACACCCGAAATTTCTCGTGAACCCACAACACCTGGTAACCATATTCGTGCCTATGTCAATCTTGAAACCCGTCGGTTTCATGAAGGTTGTGTCGTTGATCCATCCCTAATCTATCATCGGGACATCAACACTTCATTTAGAGCTATAGGATTTGATTGTTTACTCCACATCAACGAGCACATTTGTCCTCGTTTTGTGTTGGAGTTCTTTCGAAAAGTCGAACTCGTACGTAACGAGGATCAATCTTTGTCACTTTGGTTTTGGATCCAAAGTTTCAAATTAGTCTTAACCCTTGAGCAATTCGCTCAAATCCTACGTATTCCCAATCATGGGCAATGTGCCTATACTGAAGATTGGTGTCTTGAGTCCCTCTTCAACTATCGTGAAGAGGATAGTCCATATTGCTCCTACATACCCTCTCCAACCGAACTTACAAACTCATTCGTAATCACAAGTACTCCCCCTCTTACCCAAATCAAACAAAAACCCGTCTGGATGAGGAACGTCATGAACTACTTTCTTGGGGAGTCATCCCGCGAGAAAATGTTCTAAGTCTAACAGACAATCGTGAGCAACTTCCGACGTGTTGTGCTCATATGATTTACTGTCTCCTAACTCAACAACCATACAATCTCGCCTACTTCTTTGCTAAGCGAATCGTACATCTCAAGGGAAACAAAAATAAATTGATACCCTATGGGATGTTCCTAACCCGTCTCTATCACCACTTCATAACCTTTCACCCTCACCTTCATGGTCCTCAATACTAACTTTTCACACCCGTCATGAAACCCATAACTAAGTCATGTGTCTCATCCATTCTCATTTCCGAATCCTCCACCCACTATGCACCCTTTGATGATCCTAATCATGAGAATGAGATGCTTGTTCAAGACGAGAATGTGACAAGAACGGGAGAATGCTCAAGCCATAAGTAGTTATGCAAGAATTTATATCTTTTATTAGGGTTTATTCTTAATAGATCATATTAGGAATTAATACTCTTAATTATCTTGCATGCTTAACATTAAATCGTTCACCTTGCATGAATATTCTATTTGGATGATAGTTTATCTTGTCCTTTATGCTTGCATGCTTATGCTTATCTTGGAAATTTACATGATAACCTTTATGTGCTAGATATAGCTTAATATGGGACATATTAGGCAAATAAGTCTTTAGTGACTTTAGGCACTATCATTTCCAGGAACTAGTTCCCCTAGAAAACATTCCACTAGCTGCCCAGAACTTGCCTGAATTGGAAAATTCGTGACTACAGTGTCACGGTACCGTTAATAGTCCACGGTACCGTTAAATTTAACAGTATCGTGTGATATTTAGTGGTACCGTGAACCTATTTCACGAATTTTCATTTGTTCCTCCTACAATTCCTGCAACCCTAACCTCAAACCTGCAAATCTTACAACATCACACACACCCTAAGATTCCCTTGCTACACCATAGGACACTCCCGTCCACTTTAATTCAAATTTCATCCATCTTGCCTATATAAGGCTTCACCCTTGCAAGTTTATCTTGCACTTCATCTTCAACCTCTCATCACACACACACCATGTCCTCCACACAAGGATCCACCACTCACATCTCAAAGAAACCTAGAATAACCATAAAACCACCAACAAGACCACTCTTTGTGGATCTTACAAAAGATGATGAAGCAATGACATCACCTTCCCAAGCCACTCCCAAATCACCATCACCACCTAATGCACCCTCCAAAACATCATCTTCCTACACAACATCTTCATCATCCTTCAACACCACATCATCAATGGAGTACACACTATCCCCCATAACTCAATTGGACTATAACATGCCAACTCCATCACAAACAAACTCACCACCACCTCCTTCCCCTATCATGGCACAACCCATCCAACCCCATCCCTTTGATCTACATAGTGCCAATTGCCTATGTTGCCTCCACAACCGTAACCTCATCTTTTCCTTGAGAGATGAAATTCATTTCATGTTCTCCTATGTGGAACACCTCTTAACACCACCACCACCCCAAATGATGACACCATCTCCACCACCTCCTACCCAACAAAACTAGACATGTTCATGTTTAGTTTTTCACTAATAAATCATTAGGAACCCTCTTGGAAATGAAGCTTGCCTCTAGTCATTAGGGATTTATGCTTCTAATTGTCTCTTGCTATCTTCATCATGTAGTCATACCAATGTATGACACTTGTTTTATGAATGAATGTTCTCTTTTCTATGGTTATCTTATCATTTTGTGAGGCTTGGCTACTTGGTTATTTTCTTTAATGCTTAGATATTTGTCTTAAGTGCTACTTGTTAGATATTGTACATATGTCTTCTAACTTTGTTTTGTAGCACGAATCATTGCTCGATTCTTGGGTGTTCTCCAAATGAGGGGGAGTATACATCAAGGGGGAGCCTTACAACCTTTTTGCTTCGACAAAAAAGGGGAGAAATGGGAGTAAACTCATTAAAAATTGTTAAAACTAATTTTAACTTAAAATGAGTTTATGTTTTGTCATCATCAAAAAAGGGGAGATTGTTGATGCAAATAATGTTCTAAAAACGTTATTTCTATCTTTCGATTACTTCACGTTTTGAGGATGACAAAATGTGAAATCACGTTACGTTAAAATTAATGTAAACAAGTTTTAAATCGTAAGATCTCGTTTCTACGCAAAACACTCTAGAACAAATTTACAACTTGACAAATGATCAAAGAAGTGAATTTGTGTTTTATGACTTCACATTTTAATGTGACAACACATTTTTTCAAAAATACACATGACAAATTATTTTTGAATAATTAAGAAATGTTTTAATGGAAAAATATGTTTAAAAATCATAACAGCTATTTTCCCCCCCAAAATCAGCTCCAAACTTCCCCAAATAAGTTTTCACCAGAAAAGACAAAAAAATGGAGCGTCTTTGTCTGGGACGGCTCCACGGTTCCACTAAATTTAGTGGAGCCGTGGGTCATTTAGTGGAGCCGTCCCACTGTAACGTTCAAATTTTTTCTGCCTATAAATATCAACCCACTTCACAGTTTTTAGGCATCCTTTTTCACACAGAACTTTCTGAGTTCAAAACCCTCTTCACACTTTCTTTCTTTGATCATTTAGATTAGTTTTTCTTTTGTTCAAGAGTGATCCTATCATCCCATCAAGTGATCCTCTTCATTCCTCTTCAATAGCAAGAGAAGAACACAAAGTATCCAAGAAGATACAAAGTGTTATCATTCCTCTTCAAGTGCAAGAGAGGAGCTAAAAGTATCCAAGAAGATACAAGAGTTATAGTTGTTAGGTTTATTGTAACATTTGTTACATCCTTGTTGTATCATAGCATACATCAAGTTTATTTTCTTTTTGTGAGAGTGTGAGTGAAGATCATTGTGATCTTAAGAGATAGTGAAGATCTCTTGAGGCCATTGGGCTTGTGTGATTAATCAAAGGATCTAGAGTAGATAGAATAGGTTGAGTGAAGTGAGAGTTGATCATTGTGATCGTGTTGAGATCTTTGTGATCTCTTGAAGCCATTGGGCTAGTGTATGTGATCAAGTGGATCGTGGTAGATTGGTGCTAGCTAAGATTAGCACTCGACATCTAGCTTAGTGTCGAAAATAGGATAAGCTACGTGTACAGTTTTCTCCGCCTTAAGGGAGGTTGTTGACATAGTGCTTGAAACTCTCGAGTGTGGTACTCGGGGAGTGGTGTTGGGCGAAGAGGTGATTCGTAGCCGGACCACAATAAATCCTTTGTCCCGGTTTGATCTTTCCAACTTTTCTCTTTACTTACTTGACTTATTATTAGTTAGTTTAGTGTGTAGTTCATATTGGTGTTGATTGATTACACATAAGTTTCGAATCAAGGTTTTCAATAAGTAGACTTTTAAGAAGTTTTCAAAAGAGCTTAAAAACCGGTAAAACTATTCAACCCCCCCTTCTAGTTTTCCACATAGGTATTTACGGCAAGGTATTTTCTAAAAAACAACTTGTAATAGAATTAAACAGTTACTATAAGTGATCAAAATAAGTTTACAGTGAGTTTTGGGTACTTCCGGCAAGATTTATAGGTTTCCGGCAAGTTTGACCACCATTGACCGCCGTTGACCACAGTTGACCTATTTGTTTGACCCAGTTACATAAATCGGCAAGGTCGGTGGCCTTGTAGCACCTAATCGGCGATTAATCGGCCTTGTAGACCTTTTTTTGCAACACTGCCTACTAGTATTCAACTCAATTTCAACCAAATTCATAATTTAGGTCATCTTCTTCCATCAATTTGTGCTCTAATAATCACTGTAAGTATCCTAATTGCGTCTACATTCCTGATCTGCGTCTAGGATTTCTTTTTCATGCACAAAATCAAAACTTGGGGTTTATGCATATTTTTAGTAAAATCATGAAACATATCTACTGAATTGCATAACAAAACATGTTTTCCATAATTAGGAATTGCATCTTGTAGTACATTGTCATAATTCATCAAAAACCCCATGAGAAATTTTTGCTAAAATCTTCTCACGACTAGGAAAAACGGTTTTTGGACATTGTTCATACAAATACAAAAACGTTATGTTTTAAACATCACTTGCATAATGTCTCTTGAATGCTAAAGGAAATACATAACTAATATTTATTTTCGGGTACATTCAATCGAAGCTACATTGAAGTAGGAGCGTTTAGGTTATCTCTCATTTTATCATAAAACTTGCATAAACAAAATTTTCATGCATCAAAAGGAGTCGAGATAACCGTACCTCCACATTGTCCCCATATAGGCACACACTAGAAATATGTATACGTATTTTCGATAATTTCAACTAAACTATATATTTTTCGTGTCTAGGATAATCATGCCTCCCGCAAATTTTTATGATCACAAAGAAACCGTTAAATACCTACCCAAACACCACAAAACCAAAGGTCTCTCCGAAGCTCAAGTCAAAATCTACAAAGCGTTAGAAAAACGCTATGTCCACGAGGGTAGAACCGTAGACCCCTCATTCTATGAAGGTACCGTGAACAACTAGCCGCGATTCACTTCGATAGCCTTCTAGACATCGATGAGCCCATCATCCCTAGGTTCATACTTGAGTTCTATGCTAGTGTAGGACTTATTTCAAATGACTATAGATACATGAATGTCCACTTCAAAATCAACGAAACCCAATTCAATATTCCTTTAGATCAATTTGGAGATGTCTTAGGAGTTCCAAATCAAGGAACATGTTTCTATTCGGACAAGTGGTCGTTGACCATTCTAGAATCCAACCTTGATCGTTCGGAACCATATGCCACACCATTAACCGCGAAAGAAATCATTCGTGAGCGTCTCTTTGTGCCTAGGAACAACCAAACTAGGTTAAGTCGAGTTCGTCAAGTGGATAGGGATCCATTTGCCATGGAGCTAAATGAACTTATGCCCCAATTTAAGAAACTAGAAGAGCTTCTAAGGGCTAATGTCATAAGAACCATAGGGAATAGGGATCATGTTAACGCAAGCCTTTGTTACATGATGTATTGCGTGTCAAACCATCAACCCTTCAACCTTGCTTATTATATCGCCAAAAGAATGGCCGATATTCCAGTTCAAGGTACCACCACAATGCCTTACGGGATGCTTTTGACCCGTCTCTATAGAGCCTTTGCACCCATTCCTCGAAATGATTTAGGATTCGTTCCCGACTACCTCGAGATTCCACATACCTTTGTTCCTCTAAGTGATCATAGGGTAGCAGTGGCAAAAGGAAAACGTCCACATCCTCCTACATCATCATCATCATCATCCATGAGTGAAGAGGATGGTTTGCCAAACTCGAGGATCTCACCACCCGAGTACTTAAGTTAACTTCCTCCAATCCCGAACGAATCAGCGGAGTTTCGACAAACTAAAGGAATGGTAAAGAATTTGGTCCGTTGGATCATGAAGCTTCACAAGAAAATGAGCAAAAAGTGAAGTGTTGGGAGTGTTTGGAATTAGACTTATTTAAACAATGATATGTTGAACCTTTGTGTTTCTTAGGATATTATGCTTGTACTTAACTTGTATGTGAACTAACTCAACATTGCAGGATGATAACATTTATTGTTATCGATTTTCGGAAATTAAGCCACCGTTTGGCTTAACCACTCTTATGGTAAGTCATTATCATCGGATTAATCTATGTATAAACGTGTGTTAGAACCCGTGTTTTTAGTTTTATTCTATCATATATTAGTAGTTACATATGTTATAGGAGAATTTTTGGGTTTTGAACGGATAACGAAAAATATGCATATCTCTCAGTTAGAATTAGCACTTCTGCACGGTGGATTTGGCAGAACCCAAATTTTGGTTTCTCCTGTTGTGAACTTTGGCTCTGCCATCTCTCACCCAGCGGATTCTGCGGAACCCAAATAAGGGATCCACATTTGTTATCGATTGGTTCTGCCGTATCCAACAATAACTTTTTCTAAATTCCCGACTAATCCCGATCCTTAGATTATTGATTCTAGTTCTTAGGTTTATTCTACTGATCATTAGGAACATTAGGATGTTTTAGGAATACTTAGAATCATAAGAAATCAATTTCCCACCAAAATTTGAAAATTCAAATTTTCCATGTGAGTTGCCTTTCTGTAACAAGCAAGGAACCCTTAAATTGGTTCCTTGAAATCCGTGGGAACATCACATCAACAAAATTTCCACTCACTCCTTGCATTTACTGCAAATCTTCTAAAATTCACTCAACTTAAGCTCTATGGTTTGACTTAAATGATGTGACTAGCACAAATTTTTGTTCCAAATCATTAGGAACCAACATTCCTCATTGGATCAACATCAAATCCAAACACAAAGTTCAATATTCTTACTATCTATAAATTAGGAAGATCAGGATCATCACAACTCACTTACTCGCCATCATCTCCAACCATCAATCCTGTACCCTAGAACAAATCTTCTCACTTCTCAAATGACAAAATCAAGTAACTCATCCACAAGCAGACCCGCAAGAAGGACAGCTCGTATGAGTGTCCGTCCATGTTGCTTCATGAACTTAGCTAATTCATCATCAGAGGAGTCATCTCCACTCAACATATCCTCACCAATAGCCAATGAGAATTTTCTCAACCTTGCTACTCCAACACCACCTAACACCATCATCAACACACCACCTCCAACAATCACTCCTGTAGCAACCACACCACCACCTGCTCTATCACAGCCTACTAGATCACCTTCATCACCACATTCACCACAACTTTATCCCCTAGAATTGTTTAGAACACCACCTTCATCACCTCATCCATACTTGGATGATTTGGAAGACCTTCCACCAAGGTCAACCAATCCTCCTCCCATGAACTTTGTAGGTCAAACACCAATGCTCTTCCATCCCATTTATCGGGATATCCATGGTCCTCTCTACCATGATTCACCACCACCTCAACCACAAACACAACCCCTCTCACCAACATCCACACTCATTGCCATTGATGAGGCAATGTAGATCAATGCACCACAAACCAATGAAGAGATCAATGAGGAGCTCACCCGCCTCTATGCTCTCTCCAATATGGTAGATTCCCGCCTTGGAGAAGCCATGGATCTTCAATACATCTTACTCAACTCCATCACTCCTCCAACATAACACAACCAAACACCACCATCAAACAACCAACCACCACCACCACCAAACAACCAACCACTACCACCACCACAAGCCATTGAGCCCACTCTTCCCCCCAACTTTCCAAGGCATGACTGCTCACAATGCGAGAGGACCGCTCACTTGGCCCAAAGGACCAACATCTTGGTCCATGAGCTTCAAAATGATATGAGGTTCATTTTGAACCATATTCTCGAACGCCTAAATGCAATCTCTCATCCTCCGCAATAGGCAAATTTTAGTTTCTTCCTAGTTTCCTTTTATAGGATTTGATAGGATTGTTTTAGGAATTCCTTTTTTTTAGGAACTTTTTCTTTTTATGTAACATCACGGTTTGTGACGTATGTCACAAACAATTTTCAAGTAATGAATGTTATATTTATGCTTATGGGTGATCACTATTTGGCATAATATCTTGGTTTGTTTGATTTACTAACATTATTGTATGATTGGTTTGAATTCTCATAATAATTTGACCACTTCTACTTAGGTGCATTTTTTATCAGACAAGTATTTTTGACTTTTTTTTAATGTCAAATGGGTTGAACTATCATGTTTGGTTGACCTATACATAAGCATTATGCTACTTGGTTAGCTTGATTCACAACTAACTTTTGTTTTGTAGATTTTCTCAACCTTGTATCGTATACGTTGGTACCCTAGCAACGGGGAGTATTGATCGAGGGGGAGTATATCATATACTAACTTATTAATTTATAGCATTTCTCATCCTTGAAACGTATACGTTGGTACCCTAGCAATGGGGAGCATACATCGAGGGGGAGCATATCATATTCTAACCATTTGTTTTGTAGGATCATGCATCATAATCTTGGCACTCCAATTAGGGGGAGTATTATCCAAGGGGGAGCTTTACAAGTTCTCAAAATCATTGACACAATCTTGGTACTCCAATTTAGAGGGAGTAACAACCAAGAATTGTTCACCACATTCCGCTACGCATATCTTCTTTTTGTTTCGACAAAAAGGGGGAGATAGGATTAAGTTTATACATCACTGTGATCATCACAGTACATATTTTTTTACATCACAGTACATATTTTTATGCCTAAAATAGTTTTCAAAACTTGCATAAAACTAACTTAATCTATATTTTTAAAAGACTTTCACTTTACTTATTACATTGCTTAAAAATAAACTTTATGTTTTATCAACAAAAAGGGGGGGGGGGATTGTTAATACAAATATCGTCCTAAAAACGTTATTTATATTTTACGATCTTTGCTTTATTTTGTTAATGAAAATTATAAGGTTTATCTTTAGCAAAGCATAAATATAAGTTAAAGTCTTTTACATTTATAGTAACAAGTATTTTAAAACACATTTACACATTACATGATCACTAGAATTCACATTGCATATATACATTTTACATTTACATGTTTTACTTTTATTTCTTAAATTAGAAATATTAAACATGACATCATGGCATACCTCACTTTGATATCTTTAGGATATCTTGAGGATTTAGGTGATATCTTGTATAGATCGTCAAGCTAAAAAGTTGACTTTGCAAGATCTTGAAATGACTTGTCAAGATATAGAATGATATGGAAAGATTTATAAGAATCTTAGCTGTCTTGTCCCCGCGGAACCAAACCAGTACAAAGGCGGATCCAATTTTTGGGATCCGCCAAATTCGTGCCCTGTTGATCAGCTTTGCCTATAAATAGCAAGCTGATCATTCAAGAACATTCATCACTCATATAGCCTAAATTGCATATTCATTCATTTGTATATTACTAACCCATATCTTTCATTCATTTCATAGATCTCACTTTTGTAGCAAAGAGGATCAAGCATACAAGCTTCAACATACTTACTGTTGCAAGTCTTATTAGTTAGATACTGTGTGATTTGTTAGTGTTCACACATCATTGTTATACCTTTCATTCAGTAGAGTTTGGTTAGTGTTTTAGTCCTTAAAACACAAAGAGTGTCGGGAGTGGTTGTACCATTGTGAAAGAACCAACGGGAGTGGTTGTACCCTTGTTAAAGAACCAACGGGAGTGGTTGTACCCTTGTAAAGAACCCAGTGTTTAGCTTAGTACCGGATAAAGTGTAAGCGACGTGTATAAAGGTTTTCTCCGCCGAGAAGGGAGTTTGTTTCTTAGTGAAGAAAAACTCTCCAGTTAGAGGCTCGAGGAGTGGAGTAGGGTAAGGAAGAGAGTCCTTGTAGCCGAACCACTATAAATTTCCGTGTTGTGGTTTGATTGTTCCTATCCTTACTTACTTTACTTATATTGTTTGGTTGTGTGTATTTACTTTGATATCACATTAAGTCACAAAGCGAATTAATTTTTAAACGGGAAAAACTATTCAACCCCCCTTCTAGTTTTCCACAATTGGCATCAGAGCTACGTTACTTAAGATTTTCAAATATATTGTATTTTAAAACTTGAAACGATCAATGGATTTTGAAAATTTTAAAGAAGGGTAATCTATGCAAAGACCACCACTATTCGAACCAAATTGTTTCATATACTGAAAAAACCGCTTTGAGACATATGTGAAGTAAAAGGACATAGATCTATGGTATATAATTGTAGAGGGTGATTACAAGCCAACAAGTAATAATATTTCAGGTGGTCGGGATGAAGGTGCTTCTCTTACTCATCACAGTGATGAGCAAAAGAAGTTGATTGCCAAAAATATCGAAGCCAAAATGATGCTTTATAATGCTTTACCTAAGAAAGAATATGAAAGAGTTTTTATGTGTAAAACGGCTAAGGATATTTGGCAATCGTTGATTATCACTCATCAAGGGAACTCACAAGTCAAAGATAACAAAATTGATCTTCTTGTTCAACAATATGAACAATTTGTTATCTCTGAAGATGAGACCATTGATAGTGCGTTTGCTAGGTTTAATACTATTATTACATCTCTTAAAGCACTTGATGAATCTTTTTCTAGTAAGAATTTTGTCAGGAAATTTCTAAGAGCACTTTATCCAAAGTGGAGAGCAAAGGTGACGGCTATTGAAGAATCTAAGGATCTTTCAAGCATGACACTGGACGAGCTCATTGGAAATCTCAAAGTTCACGAGATGGTTATGGAAAAAGACTCAGAAATAGTTAAAGGCAAAAAGGAGAAGATGAAGTCCATTACCTTAAAAGCTAGGGTAGAATCAAGTGATGATGAAGAATCTTATTCTAGTAGCGAAGACGAAGAATATGCCATGGCCGTAAGAGATTTCAAGAAATTCTTTAGGAGATGAGGAAAGTTCGTAAGACCACCTCGTGAAGAAAAGAAATCCTTCCGAAAAGACCGTGATGATAGGAAAGGTAAGGTAGATAGGAAATGTTATAGGTGCGGGGATTCTAGTCACCTAATAGGAGAATGTCCAAAGCCTCCAAAGAACAAGTCTCAAAAAACATTTGTTAGTGGAGCTTGGAGTGATAGTGAAGGTGATGACGACGAGCCTAAGAACGACGAAGTTGCTCTCATGGCTCATGACACAGAAGAGGTGTGCTTAAAAGTTGAGTTAGAACCAGATGAGTGGATTAAAGATAGTGGGTGTTCAAGACACATGACGAGAAACAAAAGCCTTTTCTCATCCTACCAAGTGTACGACGGAGGTAATGTCACATTCGGTAGCAAGATTAAAAGTAAAATCATCGGAAAAAGGTACAATCTCTCATGACTCTCTCACTATTGATGATGTTGCTCATGTAGATAATTTAGGATTTAACTTGCTTAGTGTTAGTCAATTATGCCGCAATAAGTATAACGTCCTTTTTCAGTGAAAATGGAAGTAAAATACTAAAAGATGGCATAACCGTAAGAAAAGGTGTTTTGAAGAATAACGTTTATGTTCTGAAATTAGACAAAACACCTAAAGACAAACTTTGTCTCACCTCTCTGGACGAAAACTCAACTCTATGGCATAGACGCTTAGGTCACGCTAATATGAGGTTAATCCAATCCTTATCATCTAAGAAACTCGTTAGGAACCTGCCCAAGTTGAAATACGACCAACACTTTTGTGATGCTTGCAAAATTGGGAAACAAGTTCATAATAGCCATAAGGCTAAAAACATGGTGTTTACATCTAGTGATTCCTCCCAAACTAGTCGTCTTTTATTTCTCTATCACACGAGCCAACCACTTGTGAATGGTCAACCGTAATAAATGATAAAAGGCAAACAGCCTGGGAGAGAATGCAAGTTTACCAAGGAGTATAGAATTATATCCTCGGGTCATTATGTCCTGATGAGGTGTGACGTTCTGAATACAACGACTGTGTGCGATGTTGAAATTTATTGAATATATAAAAACATGGGAATCTGACTGACTAACACTGGAATGTGAATAATCATAGCTCTGTCACAGCTGTATCATTAAAAACGTACAATCAGAAACCTAAAAAACGCGAAAGATTTACAAACGTACGTTTAAATTAAACGTAAACGTACAAAACGAATAAAAACAAACATTCCCAAAGAGGGAATTTGCATGCCTTAACGGCTTAAATGCAAATTAAAAGAAAATAAAATAAATAACTATATTTACAAAGTTATTATAAAAGTTTAAGAAAATCTAAAAACCTCGCGCGGAAAGGTGAAAATAAAAGAGTTTTGGGATTCTAAGCTAAAATATGTGAAAGATAATTAAAAACGATTAAAAATGTAAGAAAAATGGTTATCTAAAACTTACGTATACAAAAACTATAAAGAAAACTGAAAACGAGCGTTATTAATAAAAATTATGTATGTGCGCGAGTAAAAACGTAAAATTTATGAAATATAAACATTACGGGTCCAAATATATTTTTTACAGGTTCTATATGACAAAAGAAAATTTTAGAAAAAAGAATTATATTTTTTTGACTTTTATATTTTTTATTATGATTTAATTACTATTATACAAATTAAAATACGAAATAAATACTAAAACTAATCTAAAAAATCTGAACTTTTTTATATAAATACTTTACATTGTTACAGATTTATTAAAAATAAAAATGACAAAATAGCTTATTCGGATAAGCTGATAATAAGCTAAAAAGAAAATAAGCTAGAAACGGTAAAGAAGGGTTAAATAGAATTAAAGTGCAAACCATAACAGAACTGGTGCTCCAGAGCTAATGGAAGGGGGTGTGGTGTGTGTGCGCATGTTATACTAGCGAGAGGTCTTGAGTTCGAATCCCACACCCCACTTTTTGCGTTTTTATTTTTTTTTTTCGATTTTTATTTTACACATTAACTTTTTAACTAATTATAAGTACTTTTTACAAAGGAAGTAATTTTAGTTCAAGCTAAATAAACTAGAAATGATGAGCTTGATTACACAGTAGGCTATTTAAGTTATTAAAAAAAAAACTAAGATTTATCAATTAAGCTATAGGTTTTAAAATAAGCTAAACTTTTATTTTTTTGATTTTTCTTTTACAAACTAACTTTTTAACTAAATATAACAAACTTTTAAAAAGACAACTTAATTGACTTAAGCTAAATAAGCTAGTTCAAAATGCTATTTCACAACAGAAGGCTTTATAAAGGATTTTTTTTAAACTTAAGTTTTTCTAATTAAGCTATTAACTTTAAAATAAGCTATAAGTTAAAAGTAAAAGGTAAAATGGACTGAGGTACAAGTAAATAAGCATAAGGAATCAAGAGAAGCTAAAGGAAAAAGCTCAAAAGCCCAAAATAAGCAAAAGCTTATGAAGGACTGCTGATGTACTTTGTGAGCAGGGCAAAAATGCCCAGTTTGCAGCCCTTGTTTGGTGGCTTAAAAGAGTTCTAAAAATCAAGCAAAAAATTCCTAAGGTAGATGAGCAAGGGGACTTGTATAATCCAGAAAATCAGCTTATGAAAACTAATATTGAGAGCTATAGAAAATCTCAAAAAACTACAAAAACCATAAAATCTAAAAATGTGGCCTGATGTGGTTTTGTGTTATGCATATGTTTGTGCAGTCCAAGTGAGACCAAACCAACTACTAGGATTACTCTATTTGAGCTATAAGGACTAGAAAGAAACCAATTGTGAGGACCAAAACAGCCTGTTGCTTAAAAATGGCTAATTCAGTGAGCTTTTGGCTCACAGTCAACTCACAAGTCCAAAATAAGCTTGAAAAAGCTATAAACAGGAAACAAAAGAAAAGAAACATGCAAACATGCCCAAAGGACAAGTATAAACATGAATGATGCATTGTATTGACCAAATACACCATATGCAAGCCTAAGGTTTAGACAGTCAAGCTTTTGGCTTGACTTGGATTGAGTGAAAGCTCAAACGAGCTTGATATAGGCTAACACAAGAAATGAAAATGAAAAATATATGTGTACAAGGTTTATAAACATAAATACATACGCATGTTCACTGGGACCAACCCATAAGCTCAAATAAGCTCATAAGCTTTTCTCAGTTATATGCAATCCCAAACAGCCCTGCAACCTTTTAGCTTGGCAATTTAAGCTCACAAAATGAGCTTCAAAGGCCATATGGTGAGTGGAGGCAGCAAGCTGGGGTGGTAAGCTTTTCAAAAAGCCCAAGCTCACTCTGTGGGGCCCACTGGATAACTTATTGTAAGCTTATGAAGTAAGGGTGAGTGTGCTGTTTGACTAGCATACTCAGGAAAGTGATAAGTTACAAGCTACTTGCAGCCTAGGTGAATAAGCTACAAGCTTGAATTTAAGTGCAGGATTACAAACTTGGGTTGCTAAGCTTTATAAAAAACCAAACCACACAAGATTATGATCACTAATGAGCTTGTAAGGAGCTTGAGGAAATGGTGCAAGTCCACAAGTGGACTGTTGTGAGTGGGCAAACAAAAGCTCCTTTTAACTTATCTAATAAGATATAAATGCTCAACAAGCACATGAACATTGAATTGGGTAGCTTGGCTTTGTGAAAAGCCAAAGCTAACACCAACAAGCTCAGTGAGGAGGCTTTTCATGAGCTTTTGAAAATCAACTCACCTCACTGTTTGCTTCAGTGAATGAGTAAGATGGGACAAAAAAGTGAAGGTGATTAAGCTATTTATACAAGCTACTAACTGAAAAATAATTATGCACATAAGCTAATGGCCAGGGTGGCTACACAAAACAACAATTTACATAAGCTAAATCTAAAAAATCAAGAATGTGCAGGCACATAAAAAAATGGGGTTAACTAACTGCTCAAAGCATATTTGCAGAAAAATAAATGTGACTTTTTAACAAAAACACTAAAAGCTTGACTAATCTGAATTTAAAACTTACTCTACTGATTAAATATGTTATAATAAGCAATATTAACATAAAATAAACAAAGATAAACAAGATTTGAACAAGTATGCAAGGATTTGGGATCAAATGACTTCACAGTTAACAGATAATATAAAATCAAATGTCATTTTGACTATCTACCATGTTGACTGTTTTATCAAAGCTCAAATGAGTTACTTAGGACTTATGAATGATACATCAAACAAGAACAACCATAAACAAAGCCCATAACACAGATTAACAATCTAATCCAAACATCCCTTTAATAGAATCAAATTGAGCTTTTCATAACATATCACTGTATAAGCTGATCATTTCCAATCCAGAGGATCTAATTAGTCAGATTAGACCTTTTTAAACTTAAACATGGTGTCAAACAGCCTAAGCCTAGGATTTTCAAGGATTGCACCTATTGACAGTTAAATGAGAATTCAAAGCAAAATTAAAATCCAAAACATACAACACTAAGATTACACTAGATAATCATTAACAAACAACATAGGAACAGTAAAACATGAAAATCAAAGCATATATAAAAGACTGAAACAGTAAATTGCAAAAACTAAGAAAATGGCTTACAAGTGATCAAGCTGAGAAACCAAGGTACCAAGGACCATAGAACACATCCTTCAGCTTTCCAATGAGCTATTAAACCAAAGGCCATCAACAATCAACCTTGCTCCATGTAGTTTCTTCAAGATCACTTCATTATTTTTGTTTTTTCATTGTTTTCTTAATTTTATATCTACTTATGAATTTTAAAAGATCATAGCTGTTTTGATATATCTAAAAGCTTGAAAGCTTTTGTCAGGAGCCTACATGAGCTTAAAGAGTCCATTTAACAATTATCATCAACAAGAATTTAAATTACATGATAACTAATGTGGGACGAATTTAACATAACATGAAATTTTATAAACTTGGAATTATCATTAACTTGGAACTGAAATAAACATTAGACTACTTTTCTACATTATTGATGGTCTTAAACTACTGACCATAGCTAATCTAATGGTTTACACTACTGAGGCAACAATTTTCTAAATACAGGAAAACTGGGCAACCTTCTCACTTTGCTCCATCTTGTTATTTATACATCCAAAAAGCTTCCCACTTGATTCTGAGCAAATCCCACCTAATCTTGACCATTGATTCTCTGTAAATCATCCTAGCCGTCTAAATTCACTTTTGGCGCCAAAAGTACAAATTGAGGCTAGAGTCGGTTTGAGGCCAATTAATGCTTCTTGGTTACTTGTGGAGGTGGAGGGGTAGTTTTGGTTTTGGCGGGGATGTGAGGAAGAAGGGGATAAGGGTGGGTTTGACCGGGTCAAACCTGGTATTTTATTATAAGGGTTGGTTTTGGTCAGGGGGTTCAAATGGGGTATCAGGGGGTTCATTTTGGTTTCAGGGGGTTCATAAGGTTTGGCTGGGTTTAGTTTATGGATTTATTAATAAAAAGGGTATGGTTCGGTTTTTATTGTACAAGGACCCTTTTTGTAATTTCTGAATTGTTGAAGGGTGTGAGTTGTCACTTTCCAAACTTCCTTCAAAGTACCAAACCTGCCAATAAACAATATTACAAGGACCAAGGTTGATAATTTCACATTTTTAAACACCAAGGACCATTTTTGTAATTTTTGGATTCTTAGGGGTAAAAGTTGCCAAGTTTTAGAAAACTTTCATCCAGGGACTATTTGTAAATAAGTTTGACTTCCCAAGGACTTAAGTTGACTTTTTCTTCCTTTTTAAACTTTCAGGGACTAGTTTTGACAATTTGTGAAACTTCAGGGACTGAAAATGACAATTGTGTGAACTTGATCATTTTTCACTTGTTTTTCAATCTTTTGTACCTGAATCACATAAAAACACATTTCAATGATATTTGTAACATTTTGTGAGTCATTTGTGTGTTTTTGGTCGTTTTTGTGGGGTTAAATAATACAAAATATATGTGTATTTAGACACATATCATCTAGGTGTCTAGAATTGTTACATATGGATTTGTTTGGTCCATCCGCTATACAAAGTTACGGGGGAAACTTCTATACTTTGGTAATAGTAGATGATTACTCTAGGTATACTTGGACTAAGTTATTGAAAACTAAAAACGAGGCATTTGATAAATTAGAAATTCTAAGTAAGAAAATTTAAAATCAAATAGGAAATAACATTGTGTCTATTAGAACCGACCAAGGTTCATGAATTTGATTACGAAATCCAATTCAGAGCTTTTTGTGATGCTAATGGCATAACACATAATTTCTCGGCTCCTCGAACTCCTCAATCTAACGGTGTAGTTGAACGCAAAAATAGGACAATTCAAGAAATGAGTAGAACTATGTTAAATGAACAAAACATACCTCAAAAGTTTTGGTGTCACGCTGTAGATACATCCACATATATCCTAAATAGAGTCCTAATTAGACCATTCTTGAATAAAACACCATATGAGCTTTATAAAGTCAAAAAGCCTACGTTAGGATATTTTAAAGTTTTTGGAAGCAAGTGCTTCATATTAAACACTAAGGATTACCTCACCAAGTTCGACCCAAATTCGTATGAAGGTGTATTTCTAGGATATTCACAAAATAGTAAAGCATATATTGTCTTGAATAAAGAAACATCAAGAGTCGAGGAATCGTTGAACATAACATTCGACAAAAGTCCACCTCCCTCTAAGACATCTCCTTTGGTAGATGATGACTTAGTTGAAGGTTAAATAGTTGAAAACCAAGAAAACATAGAGAATGACAAAGAAGATGAACTGGTAAAAAGAGAAATTGTCAACATCAAAGAATCCAAAAGTCATCCATTAGACAACGTCATAGGAAAAATTAACGAAAGAACCTTAAGGTCAAAAGCCCTAAAAGAAAGTAATTTTTTTTGCTTTGTTTCAACCATTGAACTTAAAAATGTTAATGAAGTCATAAAAGATGAATCTTGGGTCATAGCGATGAAAGAAGAATTAAATCAGTTTGTTAGGAATGACGTTTGGACATTAGTACCTCAACCTCAAAATCCAACCATAATTGGAACTAAATGGGTTTTTAGGAACAAAATGGATGAAAATGGAGTAGTGTCTAGAAACAAAGCTGGGCTAGTAGGGTGCCCATTTATATTTACTTGAAATTATGAGTATTGTTTACGGTTACATATTTAGACATTCTTTATACTTGGGTGTTTAAGAATAGTATCAAATGCATCTATATAAAATGATATGGAAAGTTGGTACGGTGGCCATTTATATTTACTTCAAATTGTGAGTATTGCTTACAGTTACATATTTAACCATTTGATCTAAAAGTTTCGGATTATTTTATACGAGGTCCTAACATTCTTTTGGTTGTCAACTGTTGCAAATTATTATTTGACAATATCGATGTTCTTCGTAATGCTTATGCCTGAAATAGTATTGTTTGCCACATTTTCTGTTTATGTTTTTTGTGACAAACGCCTTTATCTTGCTGTTTTTAACTATGCCGCCCAAATCAAACAATGGTTCTCACAATATTAATACTGAGTCTGCTGATAAACAACCATTAAACAATCTTCAAAGTCCATGCTTCCCTTTTATCTATGATTCCCAAAATGCTGGGATTCAGACTTCATGCACTAACACCGAAACTGCGCGGTCTCTTTACAATGTTCCTCATCTAAATGTTTCTAGAGGAATTGCTCTTCCTACTGAAGGTTACTTCTAACTAAATTCATTCTACAATTATTAGTAACGTATATGCCTTAACAATCTCATGTTTCATACTTATTTTATGTAGGTCAATCTTCTTAGCCAACTTTCAGTCATGAGAATTCTTTTTTACAATCAACAATTGCCTGGCGTAAAAGAAATTCAGCTGGTGTTGGAGGAAATCATGGACAAAAGCGTCAACGTGTTACCCGGAACGTCAGCCACTTTGTTGGAAGACGCTGTTTGCAACCCACTTTACCAAACGATACTTGCAAAGCTGTAGAAGCTACTCAATCTTTTCAGCCAACGTTGCCTCCTGAGATTCCTTCTTTGCGATCAAGAATTGCCTGCCATAAGAGAAAGCCAACTGGTGTTGGAGGAAATTATGAACACACGTGTGAAGATGTTACACGGAATGTCAGACAATTTGTTGCAGCACAGAGTTTGCAGCCCGATTTAGAAAAAGATAAGTGCACATCAGTGGAATCACTTACTCATTGCCTGGATGAAGGTAAATATACAAACTTTCTGCTAATAATTTTTAAAATTTTTAATAAACAAGAGTAACAAACACTAACGCTTAACGTATGTTCATGCAGGTAGTGCAGGGCCTAGCTTACCCATAAACAATACAATTTCTAATCAAGCTTCTGGCCCTACAAGGCTACCTGCATCAGGACAACACACTAGCCGACCATGCCAGAGAAACACTCGAGGTCGTGCCCATAATGTACCCCACTGTCTTGGGTCACATAATTCGCAGCCCAGCTTAAACTGCAGTGGAGCCCTGTCTGGTGAAGGCCTGCCTCTCCTGCCAAATCAAGGTCGCCATTTAATTGTTTTTCTTATCATTTATTATTATGAAACAACCTCTTTTTTCTTAAACATTTTTACACAAATTTTTATAATTATTAACTTTATATATTGGGTTTTATATAAAAACGGATAACTACTTTAACAAGGTACAAATTTGCTAAAATCTTTATAACTGTTTTTTATGCAGAAATTATAGAAGGCAATTCAGCAATTGCTGTTGGAACTTCTAATAAACCTTTTGGCCATACAAGGCCAGCAGCATCACCGCAAAAGGCCAGCAGACGAGGGCTGCGGAAAGTTCAAGGTCGTGCAGATAATGTAGCCCACCGTGTTGGGTCGCACGATTGCCAAACCAGTTTAGACGAAAGTCGAAGCCTCTCTAGTAAAGGCCAGACTGTCTTGCCAAATGAAGGTGACCATTTACTTTTGTGTCTTATAGTTTATGATTACGAATCCCAATCTTTTTTTTTAACAGGCTTTATATATATATATATATATATATATTATATATATATATATATATATATATATATATATATATATATATATTAACTATGTTTATGCAGAAAATCAATGTCCAACTTCAATATTCACCATTCCACATTCTGTCGGACCTTCTCGACATAGAACCCGGAGAACTTCAACCCAGCAAAACACCGAAAGAAGTCGGGGAAAACTTGAGGTAACACCCATAATGTACGCCAGCGTCTTGAGTCACACACTTCGCTAAACACTTCAACCCATGGTCCATGACTTACTGATGAAGGGCCCAGTGTTCCAGCAAATGAAGGTAAACATTTAACTTCCTTTGTGAAGATTCTTCGTTCTGAATAGTCAAACTTTTTACATAACAACAATTTTTTTCAAGCACCGTTATTCATATGCAAAAATAACTTTATGCAGGGGAAACTCCTTCATATGAGGATTTAGGATATTGTGATCAACGATGTCGTCACTGTCACGCAGCTTTTTGGTACGACGAACGTATTCTACATGGTTATGCCAGTAACAGAACTGAATACCATTTGTGTTGTGGAGATGGAAGAATCATCATGGACCCTAAACAAGATCCACCTCAGTACATCAAAGATCTTCTTTCAGACAGCACTTTCATGGAAAATATCCGAGCTTTTAATCAAATGTTTGCAATGACTTCATTCGGTGCAAACATTGACAAGTCAGTCAACACTGGACGAGGCCCATACGTGTTCAAAGTGTCAGGTCAAATCTATCATTGGATTGGATCGCTCTGTCCTCTTGGTGATGATGCGCCTAGATTCTTGCAGCTGTATATTTATGACACACAAAATGAAGTACAGAATAGACTGAGTCATTTCTCAACTTCTGAACGGGCTACCTTAGATCCAGAAATTGTTGAAGGTCTGATTCACTTCTTGGATACTCACAATGAACTGGTCCATGTATTAAGAACGGCAAGATATTTATGCAGTCAAGCAGACATACCAGACTTCAAAATAAGGCTTTACAATGCTGAAGGGGCACGTAGTTATGAATTGCCAATGTCTAACACTCTTGGAGCCATAGTGTTTGACAACGGTCCTACAAGTGAAGCAGATTACGACGTCATTATTCAATACAAGGGTGGTCAACCAAAAAGAATCAACAAGCTCCATAAATCTTATATGTCATTGCAGTTTCCACTGATCTTCATCTATGGCGAACCTGGGTTTCATACACAATTAAAATTGAGATTTGCAAACCCAGGTGAAAGAGCAAGACGTGTGTCCTTGAACGCATTTTACACATATCAGTTACATCCAAGACCTGATTCATATGATCTTCTTTTATGGACAGGCCGCCTTTTTCAGCAGTACGTTGTCGGCGTGTACTGTTTCATAGAGCAGAATATGATGGATTTTTATAGACAGCATCAGCGTGATATTCGAGGTGAGTATCTATCAGGCCTATATGACGTTGTTGCAAGAGGAGATCGTCATGGTTCTGAAGCTGGGTCGAGAATCATTCTTCCTTCATCTTTCACAGGTGGTCCACGGTATATGTATAGCCATTACTTGGATGCATTGGCACTTTGCTGAAAACTTGGCAACCCGCAATTCTTCATAACATTCACGTGCAACGTAAATTGGCCTGAAATTCAAAGATATATGGCAGAATATCCGCAGTTGAATGCTTCAGATAGAGCAAATGCAGTTTGGTGAGTTTTTCAGCAAATGATTAAAGCATTTATCAGATTTTTAAAAAATAAACGCCCATTTGGATTTGTGACAGGAGGTATGAAACATGTTTTTTTATAATTGAATTTTATGTTTACTATATTAAATAATTTTATGTGACACAACCTTACATGAAGAATAATGTGATCGTTAGTTACAATTTAAGAAAGCTTCATCGCACCAATAATGACTGCTTTTATTGTTCTAACTGTCCTACCTATGTTTTTGTTGAAACAGTTTTGTATACGGTGGAATTTCAAAAGCGTGGCTTACCACATTGTCATACACTACTGTGGATTAGTTCAGCCGACAAAATACATAATGCCCAAGATGTTGATCAATATATCTCTGCAGAACTACCAGACCTAGTGGTTGATCCCCACGGATATAAAATAGTCTCAGATATGATGGTTCATGGACCCTGTGGGTTAGCTAATTTGAATGCACCCTGTATGGAAGGCACAACCTGCACCAAAAAATTCCCAAAAAAATACAATCCTCAAACCTTTTTTGACACCAATGGTCATGTGCACTATCGAAGAAGGCAAACAAAAGTATACACAACTAAACGCCAGATGAAATTAGACAACACCTACGTCTTCCCATATAATCGGAGTCTTTGCCTAGCATTCCAAGCTCACATAAATGTTGAATACTGTGGTTGGAGCATGCTCATAAAGTATCTGTTTAAGTATATTTCAAAAGGAACAGACCGGGTATTTGCAAGAGTTACTAGATCTATTGGTGAGGCATCTACTTCGTCAGCTGATCAAGAGCCACAGGTAGATGAAATACAGAATTTCCTTGATGGTCGGTTTATATGTCCTCATGAAGCATGCTGGAGGATTCTGAAATTTAGCATACACAGTCGAGAACCTGCAGTTCAAATTCTTTTTGTGCATCTAGAAAACATGCAACATGTCACCTTTTGGGACAATGATGACTTAGAATCAGTTGTTAATCGTCGTGACCGTAAAGTGACAACATTGACAGAATGGTTTGCTTACAACGCTAGCAATGAAGATGGCCGCCATTTAACCTATTTAGAGTTTCCTTCAGAGTTTGTTTGGTATCGAGACGAGAAAGTTTGGAAGCCTAGAAGAACCACGCAGTCATCTCTTGGCCGATTAGCATACATACATCCAAGTTTGGGTGAACTCTTCTATTTTAGAATGCTACTTCGCCATCAAAAAGGATGTAGAGGGTTTATAGAAGTGCGAAAAGTTAACCAAATGTTGTATCCTACATACCGAGCCGCGTGTGAAGCATTAGGCCTTCTTGGTGATGATAAAGAATGGGACAAAGCACTTGATGAGGCATGCTTTTCAGCATCATCATCAGAACTACGGTCTGTGTTCGCCCATATTCTAACTTACTGTGAGGTGGTCAGCCCTGTCCAACTATGGGAGAAATACTGGAAAAAGATGGGCCATGACATACCAGGAATTGTCTCGTAGAGTGTTGGAATTCAGAATTATCATATCAACGATCCTGAGTTAAAAGGTTAGATACTATTTGAGCTCGAAGTAATATTAAACGGTTTAGGCAAATCATTACAAGGGTTTGGTCTCCCACCACCTCCAAGACAATTGCTTGATGAGTTGGAAAACAGCCTTCTAATGGAAGAAAAGAATTACAATCGTGAAGTGTTAAAATAGGAAAGGGATGAGAATGTACCAAAGTTAAATAGTGACCAGCAACAAATATATGATCGTATTATGGATGCTTCTGCAGCAAATAAGCAAGAACTAATATTTGTCTATGGTCATGGCGGAACGGGTAAGACTTTTCTTTTGAAAACAATCATTAGCAGTCTACGTTCTGAAGGCAAGATAGTGCTAGCAGTAGTTTCTTCAGGAATTGCTTCTTTACTTCTTCCAGAAGGACGAACAGCCCACTCTAGATTCAAATTGCCACTTGAATTGACGGAAGAGACATTGTGTAAAGTAAAAAAAAAAACACTCACTTGGGAAGATTGTTGGTGGACACAGATCTTATTATTTGGGATGAAGCGCCTATGAATGATCGAAAGTGTTTTGAAGCATTAGACAGAACTTTGAAAGATCTGCTTGACGCACCAGACGTCTTATTTGGGGGTAAATTAGTTATTTTAGGAGGGAATTTCAGGCAGACACTTCCTGTAAAGAAGGGGGAACCAAAAATGGAACTGATAGCATCATCTATCGCGAATTCATACCTTAGGCCACGTTTTCATCTTCTGACACTTAAGCAAAATATGAGGCTATTAAGGCCAGATTTAACTGAATAAGAAAAGAACCTAGCTAATTCCTTTGCATCATGGCTTCTTGATGTTGGCGATGGTAAAATTGGGAATGCTGCTGCAGAAGGTGAAGAAGATACATCATGGATTGATATTCCAACAAGGTATTGCATTCAAGATGATGACGAAGGTTTGTTGAAGAGATGAAGCGAAAAGTGTACCGCTTTTAAGGGGTCATTTAAGCCCTAAATCGTATTTATTTGATCAAATATCGCCCTAAATCGTTCCTTTTGTCATTTTAGGTACTTTTGAGGAGAAATCTGGAAAAGGAGGCATTTTGGACGTTTTTGGAGCATAAAAGTGAAGAAAACGGCAAAGTCTCAAAAATCGGCTGAAAGTTACCTTTGACGGCGTCACATTTAACCCCAGACGGCGTCATGCCTTGGCAAGAAAAAGTGGACGTGAAATTTACTCATGATAAGCCAGTGAAAATAGCATGTGAATTCTGATGGCGTCACGTTTTAACCTGATCAAGGGCGTCACGGCTTAAATCAAAAGGGGACGGCGTCACGTTTAAGGTTCGACGGCGTCAAGCCTTGATAAGCCAGAATGGATTTTGAAGAGCTAAAGAGGGACGGCGTCAAGAAGGTCATCCGGGAACCCTAGAAGCGGCGAGGTGACGGCGTCACACTCCATAAGGTGACGCCGTCAGATCCAAAAATCTATATATAGTTTTCTAATTTTTTGTCATTAAGAGAGAGCTTAGTGTGTGGAATTTTGGGAGAAAACCCTAAGACGAATTTAGCTCCTTTTTCAAGGCTTTTTGCCTTGAGATTTTCCATGTTACATTGAAGATAAGTTATCAATTAATCATTCAATATGTCTATGTGTTGTTTGATTTTATCTTATTCTTGTCTTTTGATTAACATGTTAGGCTAAATTTATCTTGTGTTTGCTTAGATCTAATGAAACCTAGCTATTGATTATTGGTTATTAGTGTGTTATTAGTTGTATTGAATGATTGTTTATCTATGTTAGGCTTAAGAAAACTGGCTAACTTCCTATTCGGTAACTTGCTTGAACGTCTTAAGAAACATGAACCAAATGCGTACTAAAGGTTTTTATGGTTGTATTTAATGCACAAGCGAATTCTAGTGATCCCATGTTAGGAGCTTCCTAGCCGGCTCGACATAGGAGTGAAGTAGGAGCTTGTAGAGTTGGGGAAGTAAGTACGCCACCCCACGAATGGTATTAAGGAATACACCCGTCATCCACGCGACTAATACACACTAATTAACCGGTAAAAGATAGTTAGGGAGTAAGGAAATCTAAGTAAACACATTTCTCTACACATAAGTTTCTCACCACATTTTATTTTCAGTTATTTATTTTATTTGCATTTGTAGTTATTTGGGTTAGTTGATTAGCAACTAATTCCGCCCACTCTTTCAAACCCGAGATTTTACTTGCTTTCATAAAAATATAAAAACATAAAAAAGGAATCTTCCTCAACCCTTAGACCTATTAGAGTAGTTTTTCATACCTAACGAACACTATTCCCTGTGGAGAACGATCAATCCCCCGTACTTACCACTACACTATACTACATCGGTCAGGTACACTGCCTGGTGGGGTTGTAAGCCTCTTGAGATCCCTCGAGAGGTAAAACCTGTTGTAAGGTTGCAAAACCCACGCATCATGAAGCTTATAGAATTCTTTTATGACTAACCCACACTACACACACCTTCAGCAGTAACTCTTCAACAAAAAGCCATTGTATGTCCAAAAAACGAAACCGCAGATATTATCAACTCAAAAGTTCTCTCAATGGTTGAAGGTCAGACAACAACTTATGCAAGTTATGATGTCACAATACCATCTGGGAACCCTGGGGCCGAAACAGAAATGTTATACCCACCTGAATATCTAAATACTTTTAAACTCTCTGGCTTTCCTCCACATCAGCTTGAACTAAAAGCCGGAGCACCAATTATGCTCTTAAGAAACGTCAATGTAGCAGGCGGTTTATGCAATGGTACATGGATGATAGTCACACATCTGATGTCAAAGCTTATTGAAGCGCAGATTATTACTGGTACAAGAGTTGGCGAGAAGGTTTTTATACACAGAATCACTTTAGTACATAAAGATCCCAACCTTCCTTTCATATTCAAAAGAACCCAGTTCCCAATAAAACTTTGCTACGCCATGACAATCAACAAAAGCCAAGGACAATCCCTAAACAAGATTGATGTATATCTACCGGAACCAATCTTTAGCCACGGTCAACTGTATGTCGCTCTGTCTAGAGCAACTTCTCCATACGGTCTCAAAATTCTTATGAAACAACAAGAAAATGAGGCACCAAATGTCACAAAAAAACATAGTTTACAAAGACTTTCTCAAAAGAATACAGCCCAACCAACTTTAAATATAACTTTTTGCTCTATATGTATATACTTTATGTGTTTATAATTTTTGCTTTTACTCTCTTTTTCTTACATAAAAATATGATAACGATGATTAGATACATGTAAATTTACTATAGAAGATTACTATTTAAGTTCTCTTATCATGTTATTGTTTGAATGTTGTATGTTTGCATCGTTGTTACTCTTCAGTTTTCCTTTATAACTGAGTTGATTTCTTTATCTGTTAGTAGTTAAATGGAGGACACTGCAGCTGGTCAGCTACAAGTCACACCTCATGACAAAACACTTGTAGGTACAAGTACAATGCAAGAGACAACAAGTGCTACAATTAGTGAGCTACAATCTACACCTGCTGACAAAACACTCGCAACTACAAGTGCAATGCAAGAGGCAACAATTGCTGACCTGCGACCCACATCTTATGAAAAAATACTTGAAGCTAGGGTTTACAGAAAATGGGTTGCAGTAAGTTACCCAAAAAAATGGGAAAAAAACTGAAACTGGATTCTGCTGCATCTTGATAGATCGAGAGGTATGTAACAACTCATGTACTATAAAGAAAACATACTAAATATTGAATTTCGTATAACATCATATGAATATGAACAGGGAAATGCAATACAAGCCAATATGAATGTGAGAGATATTGACTACTTCAACCCAAGAATCAATGTAGGGTCAGTATACAGGATCTCTGAATTCATGTGTGAACCTACCGAGACTTACCAACAGACCATTGATAACAAAACAAGCATAAGATTTGGAAAAATCACAAAGTTTGAACCTATAACAGCAACAAACATTCCACACCACTACTTTAGCTTTGTTTCATACAACCAGCTTCAATCCAGGGTCCCTAGAGAAGATGGAACAGGCAAAATACAGTACTTGATACTCACATGTCATGTTTTAGTTGTTAACTTTTGTAAATATAACAAAATTTTAAAATTCTAATACTTATTTACTTACAGATTACATAGGATGTCTAGGTTCAGTTGGCGAGCTAAAAAGAAAAGGAGGTGCCAACCAAGATGAAACTATCTACAGGAAAGTTGATATAGAAAATTTAAAGTGCGTACGCTTATAACAAAGACTTCTATTACAATAAAATTGTTTCCACCCCTTCTTATCTCTCTAATGACTTACTTATGTTGGCAGTGGTAATGTTGTGGATTTTACAATGTGGGATGAGATGGACAAAAACTTCGGACAGGCGAGGCTTGACACAATGGAGCAGCCAGTTATAATTGCAGTCAGCTCTTGTCGTGTATCAAAGTACAGAGGTATTACATTCATACTTTAAACTAACTTCATATACAAATAGAAAATTGTTATGACATTGTGAAACACTGTTTTGCCATATTACCAGTTAACAGCTACATCTGCAACATATTATTACTTAAATCCGCAAATACCAGAAGCTGATGAATCAAGAGCACAGTAAGAACCTTAAAACCTAAAAATCAGAATCACGCCATATCTACATCAAAATTTATAAAAACAAATTAACTCTAACTTTTGTATATGAAACAGGTATAGAGCAAGGCACGCTGTTACTCCACCGTTACGGATTTGCAAGACCCCATACAAAGAAGTTGAAAAAGAAAAATTCCACAACAGATTTCCATTAAAGACACTTTTAAAATAAAGTCCACAGACCTACACGGTAAATTTTTTATAACTCATAACCAAATAAATTAACAGCACGGCCAAAAGTTAACAACAAACTGTCGTACAAAGTTTTATGCAGAACTAATTATTTGCACAACCATTTCCAGGGAGTAAAATTCACCACTGAAGCAACAATAACCAGCATCAACATAAAAAGAGATTGGTATTACATGTCTTGCAATGAATGTGCCTCAAAAGTAAAAGAAGATAATGGAATCTACTGTTGTCTCAATCATGGAAGACAGCCACAACCATGCTACACGTATGCCATATTGTAACCCAGGTTTATATCAACTTAGGAAACCAAAAACAACAAAATTAAAAATAATAATCCTTTTAATTCCTGAATAATACACAGGTATAATTTCAAAGGGTTCATCACAGATCCATCTGCAACAGCTGCAATTACTTTGTCACAGGATATTCATGTTCAAAATTAATTGCAAAGCACAAAGCAGCAGACCCACAAGAAATACCACCTGAGATATTTGCAATCGAAGGCCAAAAAAATGTTTTCCAAATCTATTTCAACCCAACAAGCAAAACAACAGATTTCATCCTAGATCAGGTTTTCAACAAGAAAATACGAGATGAAGGAACAAATGCGGCAATAGAAACAAACTCAGGTAACACTATTTAACTTAAAAGTTTATCTTATTTAAAGATAAGATCTATATATGCAACTATTAACTATTGTTTATAAAAACTAGGAACACCACCAGCAACTCTCGCAATAACAAACCAAGAGGATCCCCAAGAAAAGACAGATAAAGAGAGTAGGACCAAAACAGTGAAAAGGGCATTGTTTCAAGATGAACCAGCAGATCCAAAGAAGCAAAAAAGTAAGTGGCACAACTTTACTTAACATAAACGATCAGTTTTATTGAATAAAATATGTTACAATCAACTGACATAGGCTTACCACAAACATTATAGCAATATTCATAATAAAATTAAACACACATACATAACTGCAAATGCAAACACCAACATAAATCACACATCATAACCAACAACAGTTTTCTCCGACTGTAGGCGCACACTTAGAAACCCACCACGCCCTTAAGCTTCTAAATAAACAGATCCTTATCACGAGCATTTAGCTCCAAATCAGCTGTCATTATGCGTATCTGCATAACCTTTTGGTCATCTTTTCGTTGGACCTCTCTTAGATACTCTGCCATTTTTTGGGCGTAGGTGTTCCCAACAGTCTCTAGCTCTTCAATAAAACTAACCCTTTCACGCATGACACCAACAAGTCTTCCACAAAGCGAATTCATCTATTGTGCCATTTGAATGTCTTCACCTACAGATTGACGGCAATAGAGAACTAACATCTCAGACCAATTGTTAGAATTTGCCTCGACTCTAAGCTGATCACACTTAGGACGCCCTGACATTGTGTTTTCTTCCTTCTTTATCACAAGTTATAAATTGAATTGTGAAACTAAATGTAGACCACAACTGTCTTAAATAGGGAAACCAAACCCAAAAAAGGGATTCACATAGTTATCTTTTGCACACATAAAAACAAACTGCCCACATGTATAAGGCATAATTTAATATTGAATAAACCATTGCCTGATTTGCATGAAAACAAAATGCACATATGCACTACTATTTTGTATATTTCTTTTGGATTCATTTTCAACGTACCTAAATTTTTTACACAAGCCATAATTGGATATTACTGTTTCACAGATTCAGTTTGGTTTCGCTTTCAAACTACCTAGGTTTTCCTTACATTAATTGCCACTTAATTAGTTTAAAAAGAAACCACAAATAATCCAATCACAGAACATTATTACATATTGAATAAAACCCTTGGTACACCATCTCTGGCCAAGATACACCAAATCTTATGTATGCATAAAGATGCACTGTTCTTGCATTATCTCTTTTGACTTATTAGCATCATGCATCAAAACAATACAACCATGTACAATACTTTTTTTTTTGGCACCTGCCATTCATCCTCACCACAAATGTTACAATTATATACACAAAGTCCCACAACAAAAAAGAACCTTTTAGTACAAAATCTTTGTATCTATGCACATAGGTGCTCTGTTATTGCCTTATCTCCTTTGGCTTATTAACATCATACAACCATTGAAAAAAAATTTGGGATACACCATATCTGCCAAAGATGCAGAAGAACCTTATTTACACCCATTATAGCCATTCAAAGTGGTGACAACTATTATACTGTTACTTATTTCTATTCAAGCATACTAGCATCCAAAAAAACAAAAAAAAATTAGGTTGCAGCCTTTAAAAGTTGCCAGAAATAATGGACTGTTAGCACTTTGTTTTAAATCATAGAAACACTAAAAAAAAGGAAAAAAAAAAAGGAAAAAAAAAGGTAAGTGTTATCTACAACCTTTGTATCTTTTGCTTATTAAAATAATTGATTGTTAATTTTAGTATGCCTAAATAACATCTTATTAGTCACTGATAACCTACTTATATTGACTTATGCAGCAACAGCAGAAACCTCAACAGAGGAGCACTCAAAACTCAGAAATGTTCAAAGGAAGAATTCGAAGTTAACTTAAAGCAGTCATGGCAACCATATGCACCGATCTTTTGTAAATATTTAAACGGTTTACTACTATCGTTGTTAACCAGCAGCATGTTTTGTAACATATTTGTGCTTCAGCTGCACAAATACGTCTCAAAATATCTATATACAGCAACATACTAATCTTTTGTATGACATTTACACTATAGCTGCACACACAGCTTAACTGTGCACACATGCTTTCTATAGCAGGTGCACATTTGACTGTGAGGCTCATTTTTTGTATAACATTTATGCAGCAGATGCATGTAAACCTTATGTCAGGTTGCAAAGGTGCATGTTTTGTAACATATTTGTGCTCCATGTCTATAGCTGCACAAATATGTGTGAAAACATACATACTTTTTTGTAAAACATTTGTGCCGCCCCTGCACAAACAACTTATGTGTGTAAAAATATCTTATATTATGTAATATAATCCAAACTTCTTCTACGACTACTGTTTCGTTCCCATGTTCTAAAATTCTGCATATAATAAGTTGTTAATATAATCTTTCATAAGCCTTTGTTTATATCTAAAGTTACAATAGTGGCCTAATGGATGTTTTAAGATTTATAAATGTAACTGATGGATAATTATAGTTCAAAGAAATGCCAAAAGTGTTGCTTACACAATTTTAGAAATTTACTATGTTACAATAGCAGCTACAGCACCAAACAACCACACCCGCTAAAAATAATAATTTGTTCCTTTGCACACACATCCTGCTACCTTTTCTTACCAACTAGATCCAATGTAAATATTCAAATAGTTTACTACCGTTCTTGAGCAACAAGAACTACTTTAACAATGTACGCATGTAAACAATGGTCAGTCAATGTTTTGTAAGATATCTGTGCTCCAGATCTCCAACTACACAAATATGTGTCAAAACATATGTACCTTCTTTGTAAACCATTTGTGACACACCTGCTGAAACTGATGCATAGTTAATATTCAAAGGAATGACAGAAGACTAACTTATAAAATTTTATAAAATTAGTATCTTAATATCAGCCACAAATAACCATAAACATACCAAAAACAAATTCACTAACAATCATCAAAAAACCAATAACAGTAACTACACCAACCTTTTATTCATAATAATCATTGGTTTACAAAGACCACATCAAGATCAACACCATCATCATCAATAACTAAAAAAAACATAACAATACAACAAACATGAAATTTAAAAAACCTTCCTACCAACACACTTAGCACCATCAACAACGAAACCAAAATAGCCTAATCCTTCAAGTCCATCAAACCAACATGACGATGCTTTTCCAGCCTGCCTTCACGAGCTAAATCCAAAACAGTACTCAGCCCAGCTAAAATATGTTGCTCTCTCTGCTGCGTCTCAACCATGCATTCTAACCCATCAGTAGCCACATCATGAAAAAGACCAAAAGATTGCACCTCTTGAATCAACTGATCTCTCCTCTCGATATTTGCTTGGTGATCAGCACATTTCTGTCCAAGATACATAATAAGACCCTCATTTTCTGTCCATTCTTGCACAAACAAAAATTTGAAACAATGATGAAGCCGATTAGAACCACAGGCCTGTTTTAGTTCATCAAGCTTTCGTGTTGCAGCCATTCACCTTAAATGTATCCTAACAAAAAAACCAAACAACATGGAACCAAACCTTTGTTCCACCCATTCTTTTATAGCCACAGGAAAATAGGAAACAAACAAAATGTAATAGTACCATTGCATAAAAAAAAGAAAAAAAAAAGAAGAAGAGAGATCAGCACATTTCTGTCCAAGATACATAATAAGACCCTCATTTTCTGTCCATTCTTGCACAAACAGGAATTTGAAACAATGATGAAGCCGATTAGAACCATACGCCTGTTTTAGTTCATCAAGATTTGGTGTTGCAGCCATTGACCTTGAATATATCCTAACAATCTAATTATCAGGTACATTCAGACATGTTAACCATGATGACTACTATATATACCTAACATTTTAACCCTTCAAAATGTACAGACAAGCCTCAGTCTACCTATGTGTTCTGCTATTTCAAATCCAGATATGTCCACTATTTTAAACAGCCATAAAGCCTGCATATTTGCAGCAGACAGGAATGACACATAAAACAATGAAAAAAAAACACATGCTACAAAAGGAATTACTAACTTCACTTACCCTGGGTTCGCAAACACATAACATGAACACTCATCGGCATAACGGTCTAAACTTTTTTATTACTTTGAGCTTCCTTTCAAATTTTGATACACCCTTGGTATGTGGATACCATTGTAATAAACACATTCAATCATGCTAGGCTATTAAACAAAACAACTTAACATACATAATAATAGTTATTTTTATTCATAAAACCATAAGTAGTTGATTGATACATAAACCTGAGACATATAGATTGCCGACACAAAATTTGTCCACACGCTTGGACCATAAAAGAAAATACATAGACCTAAACAACAGACATGACAACATACTACCAAACGCTTTGATCCCTTCACTAGAGTCTACGAGTTTAACACAAACCAAACATACACAAACACTATTCACAAAAGGTAATACAACAATGTACTAACACAAAGTTCACCTGACCATTGCAAACATATTGATCCACAAATTGCTACAGCATTACATCTTAACTTAAATCCTACATGCCTAACTACAAACTGTTTACTTAAGAAGTGACATCATAACCTTGGTCTGTGCAGCCCGGCACCGCTCACAAGCCCTTACCAGCAGGTTCAAATACCCAATCTCCTCAATGTCTTCTTTCTCTACGACCCTTAATCCTTCAATAGTACGAACAAACACAGCCCTTTCCCCAAAACACTTAAACTCATTCATAATCCTTCGCCTAAAAGCCATACGCTTTTTAATCATTGAAATCATGTCTTTGTAATACCTCGCTGCATGAGTATTACCTTCCCACTCTTGCTTAAGAAGCTCCCCCAAGATATCATGCAAGCACTTGGAACCTCCAACCTTCTTAGAAAGTAGAGTGCACATAGGAAATCGAGAGGGCATGATTGAAAGATCAGACAATGTAACCTCCAATACAAATACGTCTTAACCAATAACAAAATCAAAAAAACGATTTGCCCCCAATTTTAAGCACAAGCTTTTTGTGCGAAACCCTAATGTATAACTACCTGTTACCAATATCAGAGGAAAAAAAATCCTGCATACCCACCAAAGTTATATATTCTCTTTTTTCACCAAACTTTTTTTTTCCACCCAAGTTATAATTTTCAATTTGTAATACAAAGGGTATCTTACTTTTTACATTTATTGCATAAAAAACAACGACACTATGCAAACTGCTATATGGTGTACGACACTTTCTGTTGGTATCATGTTATCTTACTATCATGTCGGATTTATGTTACTTATTAATCGTTACACATGGATACATTTCCCAACACATCGTAACACAGTAACCCAACATGGTAACTTTTGACCTCATTTTTTTGACGATATTACGTATACAAACACCCCGCGGCAACGCACGGGTTTACAACCTAGTTGACAACTTCTACGGTTTTTATGGATTAAAACTAAAAAGTTGTTAGAGCAAAAGGTATTATAAAGAGGTATAGTTTTCCATTTGGGTTTTAGTGGTGTCAGCTCACTTTAATACTATCATTTTAAAATACTCTTATATCATAACATAAAACAAAATTTTCATTTAGGTGTCATTCATCCCTAATTTTATTTTCGTATTCATTTAAAAAATAAATAAATAAATAAAATACAAATTATATAAACTAAAAAATAAACTTTTTAAATATTTAAAAGTATAATTTAAAACTTTTTAATGTTTAAAAGTATAAACTAATTTTTGTTTAAATGTCTAAGGGTATCAACTAAAACATTTTAATGTCTAACGGTATGAATTGAACTTGTGTATATTTAAAAGGTTAAAAAAAAAAAAAAAAAAAAAAAAAAAAAAAAAAAAAAGACCTCAAACACAAACCTGGTTCATTTTCTTTCTCTTAAAAGCACACACTCAATTAAACATAAAACACAATTTAAAAACCCAAAAAAGGAAAGAAACTCAAAATCAAATGTTTATAAACAACAACCTGCAAAAAGTATTTTCTCTTGTTCCACTTCGTTTCTTCAGCGAGTTGCTAAACGGCGAAAAGTGATGAGGGGTGGGGTATGGCGGCGAGACGTGACGAGCTGTCACATCTGAACAACGAGGAGGTAAAATTCATGATACCGTTTGCTTTTAAAAAGAAAAATAAGGTTAAAGCCATATAATAGTGTTTCACTTTAACATGTGTTTGTAATTGTACAATTTAAAATAAAATTACCGGATATGTTATTAAGATCTCTTATAATGTGACAATAGAGAGTTTTGGTCAAAATGTACAAACCGCGATGCACACCATACAAACTTGCAATGCACATAGCCCCACGAAACCTCTTATGAGAGGGTCCGTATAAACTCCCCCTAAAATTACTAGAGTTGTTATAATGGTCCCCTCCTACCCCACGTTGAGTTATATGTTTTACTAGAGTCATACTAACCGGACCCTCCCTACCCTAGGGAGGTGTCCTTTTTGTCATTTTTCTGCCCCTTTTTCTGCCAAAGAAGTAGTAGGACCACATGGCCTTTTGTCCTTTGGTCTCTTTGATACCTGCCTTCACAAGCCCCTTTTTTTTTTCTTTTTCTTTTTTTTTTTCTTGTTTTTGTCCCCTTTGTTACAAATCGTTTTTGACCCCCTTTTTTTTTTGTTACAAATCGATTTTGTCCCCCTTTTTTTTTGTGTGTGTGATATATATAATAAATATTTACTTTTGCATTTAATTTTTGTCGTGTACCTCTTTTTTTACGGGACGTTAAAAAAAAGTTGTAAAAATATAAAAAATAAAAAAAATGGGTTGTAAAAGTTATAAAAAATAAAAAAAATTGTAAAAGTTATAAAAAAATAAAAAAAATTGTAAAAGTTATAAAAAAATAAAAAATAAAAAAATACATTGTCATAACAAAGTTGTAAAAATATATTAACAATAATGGAAAAAAAATTAATTTCGAAATAAAAAAGAATTATTTTTCTAAAAAAAAAATTTCCGAAAAAAATTTGTAAAAAAAGTTATAAAAACATTGTAGTTGTTTAATGCGTTAACGTTAACGTGTAAAAAAAATAAACATTACACTAAAAAATAACACATAAGAAAAAACATTACAAAAAAAAAAAAAAAAAAAAAAAAAAAAAAAAAAAGTATTACAAATCGACAAAAGAAGGAAAAAAAAAAGGTACTTTGATTGTCAAAACAACACATAAAAAAAAAAAAAAAAAAAAAAAAAAAAAAAAAAAAAAAAAAAGTAAAAAAAAGTACAAATGTACCACAAATGTACAAATGTACTTTGTACTTGCTTATAGGGAGGGTCAGTATATCACATGCCGTTTTACTATTGTTTTTGCACATGTTTACAAAAATAATTGGACATCAAGTACTGTATCATACACAAGTGCAACCGATGCCTTAATTAATATGCATCACGAAAGTGTATTTTTCTGTTATATTATTGATACTAGCCTTAGGCCCGCCCGATGGGCGGCTAGCCTTAAGTCATATTATTAAATATAAAAATGTATTACATGAATTCTGTAAAAAAATCTAAAATCCGTAAAATGCATAATGTTGACAGAAAAAAAGTTAACATAAAATGATATTTTGTAAAAAATATCCTGAATGAAGGTAAATAATATTGAGTGTATTGTTTACAAAAATAAAAAACATAATTAAATAAGAGAAAAAATTATAGTCTATGAAGGACTTCTTTATACACAACGTTTGTTGTGTAATTGCAATAGTTGTCGTCTTTATCACAACATAACACTAATTACTTGATTGTTGTAGAAAAAACACTCAACTCGATTTATTCCACCTATGTTGTTAATTACACCTGCAATAAAACAATAATCATCAAAATGAAAGGTCTTCCCATGAAGCCTCACATCACATTGTTTAGTGCAACTAAACATACCTTTTGAAGAAGTAAAGTCACTCTTTAAATTGCAACTTCGAAGCAATGTCAACAACACATAATATGAATTGCCTACATTTAAAAATAACCTATGAAGTAACCTGAACTAAAATCAAGATTAAAAATAAAACTTAAAAGTAAAATAAGAGAAATCTGTAAGTTTTTCATTGTTGTTGGATTACAAATTGCAATATTAAGAGCATATGAGTCTACAAATAAGTGCAAATGCTTCAACAAAAAAATTAATTTCTTTTCCATTTGATCATAGAAAAGAGTGAAGTATTATGTAAGACTTAGTGAGGATTTGGCTAGACAAATGAATCTAAGTGGAGACGTTCTCCTGTTACCCAAAAAAGGTGGAGCCATTCTATTGACAGTTTATTATTGTGAACCTTAAGATTTGAAACCAAAATGACCAATCCATTGACAGTTAGAAAAGTGGAATCTATATATACAGCCATATGGCATATGGGTCCAATCCATTGACAGTTAGAAAAGTGGAATCTATATAAAACATTCAGAGTTTACAAAAGCTAGGTCCCAAAAGGTGATTCATGTTTGCGGAAATAAGTTTGTTACAAATCAAACGATAATTAAGTGCATAAAATATAAGTGAGACGCGTCGTCACCGCGACTCCAAAATATCCACATGCATGTCATGATGTGAGTACCTTAATTACCTGAAAATACATTGCTAAAAATGGTCAACAATAATGTTGGTGAGAATCATAGGTTTATGTAAATGAATGGATTTTACGGTAACCACAAGTATAAAGTGAAATGACAAGAATGCCACATAAAAATAATACATTAGCTCTTAAGCTCATGACCCCGAAGCTAGACTGAAATAAATGCCCCAAACTGAGTGCTTTGTCAAACACTCTGATATGATTCAAATGAAATGCGTTCGTATGACTAGTTTGCGCTACCAACCCGAATGGAGGCGTCACCCTCAATAGATCTATTCACTCACTCTCGCTTACTCCGTAATTAACGGTTCATGATAATAAAAGGGGACTTTAATCTGGGCAATGATGTAACTTAAGCAATGTAAATGAATTTGATATTTTGGTCCGTATGAAAAATGGTGCAATGTATTCTCCCCCGCAAGTTTAGAAATGAAAATATAAATTGAAAACGGGGCTATGAAAACTCACCTGATGCAACAGAAATGATGACAAAAGTGGGTACACTGAAATGAGGTACGATCTTTAACCGCAACCTAATATGAATGATATGATCTAATGTAAGTCATGAAATGATGCTACACATGCAAATACGTATGTTATCGATACCACTCGGGAATTTTGGAATTAACGTTTATCGTCGAAAAATATATTTTTGACGTCTTGTTAAGTTGTAAAATATTTTACGTGTAAATATGTTGCAACGATATCCTACGATAGTCGTTTGGTGAATTATAGCAAAATAATAGAGTTTTACGTCGTAAATTCTCACTTTTCACAACTTATGAAAATGACTAAATGGCCTCGCAAAACTAGCCACAAAATGGTGTCCATTGGTTGTTAGGAAATAAGCTCGGCATTTTTAGAAACCTTGTAGCAATATCTTGAATTCATATCTTCGAACTTTTGTCCATACGAGTCCCGATCAATAAGAAAAACGGCTCTCAACATGGTGTCTCGCAAAAACAGTTTTAGACTTAGAAATATTTTAAATGAAAAGCTGATAAAAATGTGTTGTAAACGTCGGTTTTCAAACGCTTGTATCTTGGTCGTTATAAGCTCGTTTTCCACATTCTTTATATCTTCGGCTTCGTATTACAGTGAACTAATATATTTTTGATATGTCGGCTTGTCTAGATCGCGTTCAACGCCTCGTTTTACCCTTGAAAAATCGTGCAACAGCACACTTATTTTCAGAAAATAGTTTTCGTCGTCAAACTTAAAATTAACGTATCTTTCTCATCATAAGCTCGTTTTTACTCATTCCGGCGGCCACGGTTTCGTTTTTGAGATTATTTTCTAAATATTTAAGCCAAAATAGTCCATGGTCTACTGATTTTTCCAGAATTCACAAAAATGGACTGAACCTTCATTATAACTTGTAAAAATCAATTTTTCTAGTTCAAGGCTTGTATATATTCCTTCCAATCAACACCAAAACTATTCTTAGCCTACCATACACCTTCTTAGGGTGTCATGGGTTCCTAATCGTCACCAAAAATGGTGGATTTCATAAGATTACTCATAAAATTCATTAAACTCATTTTAGTGACAAAAATTAGTGTTAAGTGGTATATAACATATGTACATTTGCATGATTTGCTACTAGAACATCAAAATAGATTAAATGAAAGTATAAAAGAGTAGAAAATTTATTTAGAAACTTACTTGAAGTTTTGATGAGTTTTGGAGCAAAACACTTAATTATCTTTGAGGTTTTTATTTCAAAAAACCTTAACTAGGATACTAATTGGACTTGAAATACTAAATCTTGAAAATTTTGGTGAACTTCTTCTTGTTCTTTGTTTTTGGCCGAACCACCAAAGGGAGAGGATGAGATGAGAGAATTCTTGATATGTTATTTAGTTACTTGTATGTATAAATGAGATATTGTAAGTATAATTTCTATTAGTAGGATTTGTAGTCAAAGTACTCAAGTAATTTTGGACCTAAGGGGGGGGGGGGGGGGCAAGGGGCGGCAAACATGGGAAAGTTGGGAAGAGTTGGGGCTAATTAATGTTATTGTCTCCAAAGTGTATGATTTAGTTAGTTATAGATGTGTATTAGGTGTTACCGGGTACCAAGTTAGCTAGAAATAAATTTTTGACGGAACAAAATAAAGTATGACGAAGTTGTAAAAATTATAAAATCACATTCCTTGCAAGAATCGGGTGTTCAAATAGTTGTCGTGTTTAAATTTCGCAAACCGTCGTTGTTATAAGCTTTTAACGGAAAATATAGTAAATGATTTCAGAACACCGGATAAATTAATAATATAATTTTATATCATTATAGTGAATGTGAAAATATATTAGGATCATAGCCGGGAGTGTCGGGTATATTATTCGTAGTAATGACTGAGTGGTAACGTTTATTAAATAAATAAACATACGTTAATTAAAATTATGCAAACCCATGAATGTCCTCACATGCAAATGATGTTACTGATGATATGTAGAATACTCTAGTGTATATGATGTATCGATCCTAGTGATGATTCATGAATACGCAACTAAACCATAATGGTTACGCGAATTTTGAATACCCGTAAACCTAGTTTACGAATTGATGAATGATGACCATGAATAGTGATCTCCCTACGGGGATGAATAGTGTTTTGTGAATAGTAAAATTTTTGAAAACATCTCACAATCGCAAACTGACTTAAAAACGATGAATAGTGAAATGATGAAAAGTGATTGATGAATAGTAAAATTGTCGAGGTTTGGAAAATGACCTGAAATTACGATTTGTCACAATCGTCTACCCTAAAAGGAATTCAGTCCCTGAATTCAGTTAGTGTTGGTCTCTGGAGTGGATTCGGTGAAAAGATGTGGATATTTGTGTCGCATCTGGTGCTCCCGCTCCCAAGTAAACTCGGGACCTCTTCGAGAATTCCAGCGAACTTTCACGATAAGAATTCGACTCTGCTTCAACTGTTTGACCTCCCGGTCCATGATTTCTATTGGTTCCTCCACGAAATTGAGCTTATTTTTCGAGTTGAATTTCGTCTAATGGAATTACGAGGGATTCATCTGAAAGACACTTTTTGGGGTTCGAAACATAAAATGTGCTATGCACGCTGCTGAGCTCTGATGGAAGCTCAAGTCTGTATGCCACGGGACCAATTCTTTCCAGAATCTTAATGGTCCAATGTACCTCGGGTTCAATTTCCCGCGCTTTCTGAATCGTATCACGCCCTTCCAAGGCGAGACCTTCAACATGACTCTGTCGCCAACTTGGAATTCTAATGGTTTGCGTCTAACGTCAGCGTAACTTTTCTGTCGGCTTCTGGCTGTTCGGAGTCTTTCTCGGATCTGGATTATCTTTTCTGTTGTTTCGCGAACCATTTCTGGACCAGTGAGTTGTGCATCACCAACTTCGGCCCAACAAACAGGGGACCGGCACTTTCGACCATAGAGTGCCTCGAATGGTGCTGCTTTTATGCTGGTATGATAACTATTGTTGTAAGAGAACTCGATCAAGGGCAAATGGTTAGCCCAACCATTTCCGAAGTCAATCACACACGCCCTGAGCATATCTTCCAATGTTTGAATCGTCCTCTCGCTCTGACCATCGGTCTGAGGATGATAGGCAGTGCTCATGTCTAATTTGGTTCCAAATGAATCTTGTAATGACTGCCAAAAGTTTGAAGTAAATCGACTATCCCTGTCGGAAATGATGGAGATTGGTGCACCGTACTTTGAGACTATTTCCTTGACGTAAAGTCTGGTAAGCTGATCCATAGAATAAGTCTCTCTGATTGGAATGAAATGGGTTGATTTAGTGAGACGATCAACGATTACCCAAATAGCATCGTAACCGCATGCTGTCTTGGGAAGTTTAGTGACGAAGTCCATTGTAACGCGTTCCCATTTCCACTGGGGAATTTCTGGTTGCTGAAGTAATCCTGATGGTTTCTGGTATTCGGCTTTTACCTTAGCGCAAGTAATGCATTTGCTAACATACGTAGCTATCTCTGCTTTCATATTCGGCCACCAATAAAGTCTCTTGAGATCCTGATACATCTTATCAGAACCTTGGTGAATGGAATACTTCGACTTGTGTGACTCATGCATAATCAACTCTCGTATCCCGCCATAGAGAGGTATCCAGCTTCTATCCTTGAAGCATAATACTCCGTCTGCTCTCTTTACAAAGCCATTTGCATTCTCTGGCATTCCATAGAGTTTCTCATTTGGTCGATTTTCTTCCTTGAGTGCCTCCCTTTGAGCCTCGAGGATTCTTGATGGTAAAGGTGAATTGATCGTCATTCCCAATGATCTGACTCTCAAAGGCTTGAGTCGTTCTTTCCGGCTAAGGGCATCTGCCACAACATTAGCCTTTCCTGGGTGATATCGAATCTCACAATCGTAATCACTAAGCAATTCCAACCAACGACGCTGTCTCATGTTAAGTTCCTTCTGATCAAGTATATACTGTAAGCTTTTGTGGTCGGTAAACACTACACACTTAGTACCGTAGAGGTAGTGCCTCCAAATCTTGAGTGCAAAAACCACGGCACCCAACTCTAAGTCATGAGTGGTGTAATTCTTCTCATGAGTCTTAAGTTGTCGAGATGCATAAGCTATCACCTTCTCGTTCTGCATTAGCACTGCTCCAAGTCCTTTGTGTGAAGCATCACAATATACCACGAAGTTCTCAATCCCCTCGGGTAGTGCCAAAATTGGCGCACTGCAAAGCTTTTGCTTCAATAACTGAAAAGCGGACTCTTGTTTCTTTCCCCACTCGTACTTCTGGTTCTTCTGTGTCAACTTGGTCAAAGGTTTAGCTATCTTAGAAAACCCTTCAATGAACCTTCTATAATATCCGGCAAGTCCTAAGAATTGACGAATCTCTGTTGGAGTCTTGGGCGTCGCCCAATCTTTAACAGCCTCGATCTTTGTAGGGTCAACCTGTAATCCTTGACCATCAATAACATGACCAAGAAATTGTACTCTCCGGATCCAAAAATCACACTTCGAAAATTTAGCATACAATTTCTCTTTCTTGAGTAGCCCTAAGATCGATTTGAGGTGTTCTCTGTGCTCTTCGAGTAAATCAAAATGTCATCGATGAATACAGTCACAAACTTATCCAGATACGGCTTGCATACTATATTCATGAGATCCATGAATACCGCAGGTGCATTGGTTAATCCGAACGGCATTACTTGAAACTCATAATGACCATAACGAGTTCTAAATGCTGTCTTCAGGATATCTCCCTCTCGAACTCTAAGCTGATGGTAACCTGATCTCAAGTCGATCTTTGAGTAAAAACTAGAGCCTTGCAATTGGTCGAACAAATCATCTATTCTAGGAAGTGGGTAACGATTCTTCACCGTTAACTTGTTTAGCTCCCGATAGTCTATACACATCCTGAAAGATCCATCATTCTTTTTCACAAACAAGACCGGTGCTCCCCAAGGAGAGGAACTTGGCCTAATGAATCTTTTGTCTAAGAGCTCTTGCAACTGGTTAAACAACTCTTGCATTTCTGAGGGTATCATGGACAACCTAGTTCGCTATAACCTTAGCTCTGATCCCAATCTGTCACACCCCCAAATATCTGATTTGCAGCGGAATGGAACACTTGGGGGCATGGCTGTCATTGCATCACAGTTACAGTTATATTGAACGACCTAAAGTGCCGTTTTAAAAATACATCGTTTGATTATATAAAACATTCAGAGTTTACAAAAGCTAGGTCCCAAAAGGTGATTCATGTTTGCGGAAATAAGTTTGTTACAAATCAAACGATAATTAAGTGCATAAAATATAAGTAAGACGCGTCGTCACCGCGACTCCAAAATATCCACATGCATGTCATGATGCGAGTACCTTAATTACCTGAAAATACATTGCTAAAAATGGTCAACAATAATGTTGGTGAGAATCATAGGTTTATGTAAATGAATGGATTTTACGGTAACCACAACTATAAAGTGAAATGACAAGAATGCCACATAAAAATAATACATTAGCTCTTAAGCTCATGACCCCGAAGCTAGACTGAAATAAATGCCCCAAACTGAGTGCTTTGCCACGATATGATTCAAATGAAATGCGTTCGTATGACTAGTTGGCGCTACTAACCCGAACGGAGGCGTCACCCTCAATAGATCTATTCACTCACTCTCTCTTACTCCGTAATTAACGGTTCATGATAATAAAAGGGGACTTTAATCTAGGCAATGATGTAACTTAAGCAATGTAAATGAATTTGATACTTTGGTCCGTATAAAAAATGGTGCAATGTATTCTCCCCCGCAAGTTTAGAAATGAAAATATAAATTGAAAACGGGGCTATGAAAACTCACCTGATGCAACAGAAATGATGACAAAAGTAGGTACACTGAAATGAGGTACGATCTTTAACCGCAACCTAATATGAATGATATGATCTAATGTAAGTCATGAAATGATGCTACACATGCAAATACGTATGTTATCGATACCACTCAAAATTTTTGTAATTAACGTGAAAATATATTAGGATCATAGCTGGGAGTGTCGGGTATATTATTCGTAGTAATGACTGAGTGGTAACGTTTATTAAATAAATAAACATACGTTAATTAAAATTATGCAAACCCATGAATGTCCTCACATGCAGATGATGTTACTGATGATATGTAGATTACTCTAGTCTATATGATGTGTCCTAGTGATGATTCATGAATACGCAGCTAAACCATAATGGTTACGCGAATTTTGAATACCCGTAAACCTAGTTTACGAACTGATGAATGATGACCATGAATAGTGATCTCTCTACGGGGATGAATAGTGTTTCATGAATAGTAAAATTTTTGAAAGCATCTCAAAGTCGCAAACTGACTTTAAAAACGATGAATAGTGAAATGATGAATAGTAAATTGTCGAGGTTTGAAAAATGACCTGAAATTACGATTTGTCACATTTGCCGACAAAAGTGTCTGAGCAACTGGTTCGGAAGATTGACTTTCGATGTTTGAAATATATATACATTAGAGAAGGAGTAGTATTCGCACTGCACTCTTTCCCCATCAAGGTTTTTTTTATTTATTTATTTATTTTTTAATAGTTTACTGAGTTTTTCTTGATAAACGAATATTAAAAGAAAAATGTTACAAATATTTATTAATGACTTATATATATTCACTATTATATTACTCGCGCACTAGGGTTTCACAAGTACTTATTTAGCCTATAAATATTACACATTTGTAACCTTTTAGAATCACCGGTAAATAACGATAATTCTCCCATTTTCCTCAATCTCTTTAATCTTATTTTTCACATTTCACAACAATAAATATCATATTGCATACTTAAAAAATAAAAACCAAATACGGAGTATGAACAAAAGAAACGCGTACGCGTTGATTTTTTACACGTGTATCTCGTTTTTCTGAACATTACCCACGTTCCACGCCAATAATGGTGAACATTTTCTTTTTATTTCTTTCTTTTCGGAAAAGGCTAAATATAATATCAAGAGTTACATTTAACTTGTTGTGACACGTATAATGTTGTTACTTCCTCAAAAATAACCACTTATACTTTACAAATAGAAACTGATTGACACATTATTTGATTAAGACGATCAATATACAAATAATTAAAGCACTTTATATTTGCAGTACAACTGTTTAATGCATGTTTTAAATTGTCCCAATCAAATATGAAGTGTGCAAATCACCTCCTTTTACAAATAACTATTCTCAACCAGCTTAACATAAAATTTTAAAACGAGAACTAACTATCTTACATATTTATATAACAAATCTATCTCACAAATCCTAAACCATTTAATTGATAAACTTTTCACGCAACTTAAAATACCATTATATAACATGAGTCTTTTGCTCAGCTTGATATATAATTAATGATGCATGACTTTTTTCTGAACATTAGCTTTTAAAACTAATTTAGCAAATCTCTATCTTTCTTGATGGTTATAAAGTGTATAGTTGTATGGTTATTTTTAAAAGAGAGTAAATAATTAGTAAGAAATGCTATCTATTATAGAATCGCTAACTGTTGTAAGCTAACTAAGTGATTGTTGTAAGCTAGCTAAGTGATTGCGAACATTTTGAATTCATGCAAAAGTATATTTGACGAAAGTAATTGCTGCTTGAACTGGAGATATAATTGTAAATGAAGTTAAAGTCGAAAATTAAAAATGGAGATTATTTTTATAAACTACTAGTACATGAAGTACCATTTGTAGGAAAAATATACCACACCCAATAACAGAATTAGATGATAACAACACATAAATCAGTTAAAGCATAGCATATAAGCAAAGACATAATCAAAGAATGCAACGAGAAGAAAGATACACAACATGAATCATAATTACAACATATAAGAGACATAGCCGAGGCCCGTGTTTAACACGGTTCCCTTAAAACAGTTCACGTCTACCAAAAAGACGGCTGTCTCCCAGGTTACAACGGCATAAGCAGAAGTGCTGCCGGAGATAACCAACTTGCCTGAAATTACGTCGGAGTCCTTGAGTGATTAGTGAGAGAGAAGAATGAAGCTGTGATTTTTTAGTGTATCTTGGAATGGCTGAGATAGCTTGGATTTATACTACAATATGAAACAACGGATTTAATGATTCTCATTAAACGTGATCAATTTCATTCAATTAGCTGTTATCAAGTTTAAACCTAAACCGTAACAGACCCTGCATATCTGCTATTTACAATCCCAAACAATAAAAAGAAATTAAAACGGGTCAAACATTGGGTCTTTGGAGCAAAAAGAAATAAGCCCAGTTCTGCTCCATGTGGGTTCACTAGCTTGAGCCCAAGTTCAGTTTGTTCACCCACCAATGTGGGATAGACTTTGTCCCATTTTCATTCCTTAAGTTACATTCCAAATGGCATAGTTCGAGACTCGATATCTCATCCACATTAGCTTCATTTTGGACACTCATTATATTGTTACGAAGCTCTCATAAAGGAGTACGTATCCGATTAGTATGATATTCATATAGACAACTCGAGTCTATAATTATTTGTGTCCAAAGTAGGTGAAAAACACATTTTCACCTCAAATTTTCCAACAATCCCCCACATGAATGGAGATCGAGTGGAAACTCACATAATTCCGATGAAATCTCAACGGTTGAATCCTGCATAGGATAGGTAGGTGTCACCCTTTGAACCTTCCCTTATGAAATATACTTAGTCTACCAGCTGCCAGTAGAACGCAATATCTTTGAACTGATCTGCTATTTATATAGACGACAATATATGTTCACACAGGACTCTCCCTGACATGGTTAAATCCTCATAGTCGTGTTCGTTATGGTCATGAACACTAGCCTGGTTCTGCAAGAGCTTTTAGGAAATGCGCCCCCACATTTCCCTTCGAAGCGACCCCACTTCTCTCTCACATAGGTGATCTTATCAAATCATTAAAAGTGAAAAGCTTAACCTCATATTGTCACTGTTATAGGAATGGACTAGGAAGTTTACTAACTCCCTTAAATGGATGGAGAATTCATTACTCCCCCACAGTGACCTCCCTCAGTTTATACAATTAGGTTGTCCTATTGAACCCAGATCTTGGGATCTCCAGTCAGCTGGGTTAGGCTTTCTTTCATATAAACTTTTCTGGGGCTTTAGTCCCATTCCTCCACACAACTTGCTAACTCACTCTCTGTTCAGGCCTTTTATAAGCGGATCTGCATTGTTATCATTTGACTTCACATTGTCAAAAGTAATAAATCATGTTGAGAGTAGTTGTCGTATTGACATAATATGTCTATACTAATTCGAGTTTCTCACAACTCATCAAACAAGTCCAATAATTCTTGAGTATTCCAACCGGGCAACAACTTTACCTTTATTGGTGTCGTTTTTTGAACTCTAGCTAGGCCGGAATCCCCCACATGGAATTTATCTCAAGAATTTATAGGCAGTTTCTCCCTTTCGACATATCGATTACTTTATTAGACGAAATAATATGACACTATACAAGTTTCACATCTTTGGAATGTTCGACGTTAATTAATTACCTTATCATAATGATACCACGATCATCCATGATGAAAGTGAGGATGAAGCTGAAGAAGCAGAAAAGGAAAATACTCCAAATACACCCACCAAAGAAAAACCTATTTCAACAGTCAAGGTGTACACACCAAAGATTCCATATCCACAACGCCTTAAGAAATAGAAAATGGAGGAGCGTTATAAGAAGTTTGTTGAAATGATCAAAGAAGTTAGACTCAATGTACCCCTCGTTGATGTTCTAGCTGGAATGCCCAATTATGGGAATTTTTTAAAGGAACTTCTGAATAAAAAGAACAAGTTGGAACAAATATCCGCTACCTTTCTCAACGAAGAATGTTCAGCCATTGTTCAAAACAAAATTCCACCAAAACTCGGAGATCCCGAAAGTTTTCTGATTCCATGCACATTAGGAAACAACATCACATGCGATGCTTTAGCTGATCTTGGTGCAAGTATCAATTTGATGCCCTATTCGTTGTATTCTAAACTTTCCATCAATACCTTGAAACCTACAAAGATGAGTATTCGATTAGCCAACCATTCTTACCAATATCCTGTTGGGGTTGCTGAAAATATGCTTGTTCAAGTTGGTAAATTTGTTTTTCCCGTGGATTTTGTGATCTTAGAAATGGAGGAAGATAGTAGAGTCCCTCTTATTTTAGGAAGACCTTTCCTAAACACCGCTGATGCTATCATCAAAGTAAAAGGTAAAGAACTTAATCTTGGAGTTGGAGAAGATAGAATTACCTTTTTAATCGATAAAGCAATGCAATATCCATTTTCGAGTGATGACACTTGTTTTAATATTGACGTAATCAATGAAGTCACTGATGAAGAATTAGATGCATTACTTGACGATTCTGATCCATTCATGACTAATTCGGAGAAAATTAGTGAAACAGATCTTGATAAAGAATTCGGTGATTTTATGGAAGTAAAATTCGAAGAAGATATTGAAGAAGTTGAAGAAGGAGAAATAGTGGAAGAGAATTTTGAGGAAATCACCTTTAATGATCAATTGAGGATCAAAACATCTCTTCAAGAACCACCAACTGATCTTGAGCAAAAACCACTTCCCGATCATCTTGAATATGCTAACTTGGAGGATAATTCGCTTCTTCCAGTAGTCATATCTTCGTTGCTCGATGACAATGAAAATGAATGTCTCATCTCTGTTCTCAAGAGGCATAAAAGAGCTTTTGCTTGGACAACTTCTGATATTCCAGGAATTAGCCCTGATTTCTGTCAACATAAAATCAATTTCGAAGAAGGTGCTAAAACCATTGTAGAAAGACAACGTCGACTCAATCCCAACATGAAAGAAGTTGTTAAGAAAGAAATCATCAAACTTCTTGATGCCGGTATCATTTACCCCGTCGAGGATAATCCTTGGGTGAGTCCAGTTCACTGTGTTCCGAAGAAAGGAGGAATAACCGTAGTGACCAACGAACGGAATGAATTAGTTCCTACTAGAATTGTCACTGGATGGCGAGTATGTATTGATTACAGAAAATTAAACAAAGCCACCAGAAAGGATCATTTTCCTCTACCCTTCATGGATCAAATGCTTGAAAGACTAGCAGGGAACAAGTACTTTTATTTCCTTGATGGTTTTTCAGGATATTTCCAAATTCCTATCGATCCTTCTGATCAAGAAAAGACTACATTCACATGTCCTTTTGGAACTTACGCTTACCGGCGTATGCCTTTCGGTCTTTGTAATGCACCCGCGACTTTTCAAAGGTGTATGATTGCAATATTCCAAGACATGCTTGAAACATCTATGGAAGTTTTCATGGATGACTTTTCAGTTTTTGGAAACTCATTTAAAGCTTGCCTTTCTAATCTCGATAAAATGCTCGAAAGATGTGAAGCTGCACATCTTGTTCTTAACTGGGAAAAATGTCATTTCATGGTGACTGAAGGAATTGTGCTTGGACACAAAATTTCCAGTGCAGGAATGGAGGTTGACAAAGCAAAAGTCGATGTTATCACCAAATTACCATCTCCAACCAACGTTAAAGCCGTTAGAAGTTTTCTAGGATATGCCGGTTTCTACCGTCGTTTTATTAAAGATTTTTCCAAAATATCTCGTCCTATGACAAAACTTCTTGAAAAAGATTCTGTTTTTGACTTTAATGCGGATTGCATTAAGGCTTTCGAAACATTAAAAAATCAATTGACTAGTGCACCTATTATGGTTTCACCTGATTGGTCACTACCATTCGAGCTCATGTGCAATGCAAGTGATTTTGCTGTTGGAGCTGTGTTAGGACAACGTGAAGGAAAACATTTTCGTCCTATATACTTCGCTAGCAAAACACTTAACAATGCTCAACAAAATTACACGGTTACGGAGAAGGAATTGTTAGCCATTGTTTTTGCTTTCGACAAATTCAGATCTTATCTTGTGCTTTCAAAAACGATTGTGTTTACTGATCACTCAGCACTCAAATATTTGTTTACCAAACAAGATGCAAAACCGCGTCTTATCCGATGGATTTTGCTACTCCAAGAATTTGACATAGAAATCAAAGATACGAAAGGAGTATAAAATCTAGCTGCTGATCATTTGTCTCGTCTCGAGAATCCAAATTTGGAAGAGTTAAGGGAAGATGAAATCGACGATTATTTCCCTGATGAAACTCTCATGACTATTGACACAATTGATGAAAAAGAAATTCCATGGTTTGCAGACTTTGTAAATTATCACGTTGGAAAAATTCTCAGAAAAGGATTAACTCACGCCCAACGAAGTAAATTCTTCTCAGAACTAAAACACTATTATTGGGAAGAGCCCTATCTTTTCAAGATGTGTCCCGATGGGATGATCAGAAGATGTGTTTATGGTTTCGAAACAAGAAGAATTCTTGATGAATGCCATCATGGCCCGACTGGGGGACACTATGGTCCTTCCACCACAGCTAAAAACGTTTTTGATGCTGGATTCTATTGGCCGACAATTTTCAAAGAAGCTCATACTCTTGTTCAAAACTGTGATGCTTGCCAAAGATCCGGTAGTCTTTCTCGCAGAGACGAAATGCCTCAAAAAAGCATTCAAGTCTGCGAAATATTCGATATTTGGGGAATCAATTTTATGGGACCATTTTCTAAATCGCACAAATACGAATACATTCTCGTTGCTATTGATTATGTTTCCAAATGGGCAGAAGATGAGGCTCTACCCACAAATGATGCACGAGTTGTTGTTAATTTTCTCAAAAAGCTTTTCGCTCGTTATGGAATTCCTAAAGCTTTAATAAGTGATCGAGGAACCCATTTTTGTAATAGACAAATGGAGAAAATTATGAAACGATATGGAGTTCATCATCCTTTTGCTACAGCTTATCGTCCACAGACCAGTGGTCAAGTCGAAAACACCAACAGAGCCTTAAAGAGGATATTCGAAAAAACGGTCAAAGACAATCTTGCCGTTTGGTCGAGAAAACTTGATGATGCTCTGTAGGCATTTCGTACGGCTTACAAAACTCCAATTGGTACAACACCATACAGACTTTTGTATGGAAAAACCTGTCATTTGCCATTCGAAATCGAACATCGCGCCTACTGGGCACTCAATAACTGTAACCCTGATCTCAAAATAGGTGGAGAGAAGAGATTTTTGCAATTGCATGAACTCGATGAACTAAGACTCCAAGCTTATGAGAACTCCAAGCTTTACAAAGCTAGAACCAAAGCTTATCATGACAAAAAGTTAAGAATACGGAAAGAATTCAAAGCTGGAGACAAAGTTTTGCTTTTCAATATGAAATACAAGTTTAAAGCTCCTAAGCTAAAACCGAAATGGTTCGGACCATATATAGTGAAACATGGATTTCCATCTGGATATGTTGAATTATATGACAAACAGGGTGGAAGTTTCATTGTTAATGGTCACCGGATTAAATTGTACTATGATAAGGAGCAAATGAACGAGATTTCTATCGAAGAAATCCCGCCTGAATCAGAATATGAAGCTATAACATTCATGGCACCCTTTTCGGCCGATTATAAGAAAAACACTCCTTGGGCCGAAGGAACTGGTTTTATCTATGATGTTCTTCCTAGAGCTTAGGAAAGAGTGAAATTAGATGACATAGATGAAACTGGAGAAGGAATAGTGATAGGAAATGTGGTGTATGTTCCAAAATCCTCGAGGAAGAAACCAAAAATTGCACCAACGTAGACAGAAGGAAGTTTGAATCAGGCTGATGACTCGTTAATAAAACAAGCGCTTCTCAGGAGGCAACCCGTGTGTTTGCTATTTTTACTTCTTATTTTTATTTTCAAAGTGATTACACCCCAAAGTTTCTCTAATCCCTTAGTTGAACTTAAGTGTGGGGGTGTACCACTGACTTTTTAATAAAACGTAGAAATATTTTTGTGTGTTTGTTTTGTTTGTTTTAAGATTACTTCAGGTAATGATTACTAAGCTTGGACACTTGGATCAAAGAATCATATGAAGCCCGGAAAATATGGTTTATTCTCTTATTTCCCTATTTTCATACTTTGAAGTTCGTTTATCACATTGAGGATAATGCTTAACTTAAGTGTGGGGGAGGGGGGAGAATAGGAAAATAAGGATAATTTATAAATTTCGAGCTAAGTTTTTAAATTTTTGTTTGCCTTTGTGATCTAGTTATTTGTCATTTTTAGGATAATATATTAGAATAACTGGATCTATCCACTTGTGAAACCTGTAATTTTTGAAAAATTGAGATGTGTCCCGATTAATATTGCAATCCATTCTGGGATTGATAACATTAGCTAGCACATATTATAGCCTTTCCACTAAATTGTGAGGATTTAAGCCTGTTCCATATTTAGCATACATCTTTTATGCTTTGATTCTTTTGCTATGAGTGTGCCGGTGATTTTATTTATTCTAGAACTTGTGCTTGTAAATCATTACGAGACCGCTGTGAGATCATATCTCGTGTGTGATATAAGTGTATATGCGTGATAAGAGGCAACCTTAGGATTTAACCCAAATAGCCTTCCGTATTGATATTTAGCTAGTTACACTGACTAGTTAACCACCAATATAAACCCTATTGTTAGCGTTTATCTTTAACGCTAGATACCCCTAGTTACACCTTCTGAGCCTATCTTTTCTTTTGATAAAATTCAGAAAAATACAAAAAGATTTTACACTTTTTAGCCTAGCCTTACCCTTAGTCAAATCTTGGTTGGTTGCTAGCTATATGGCAAGATGAATGTTATGTGGGAAATCATGAAAGTTCGAAGAAAGTTGCAAACTCCATGAGCAGTTATCAAAGTGAAGTGAAAGACTAGTCATTGCAATTATAAGATGACAATTGAAGAGTTTATGCGTTAAAAAAAAAAAAAAAAAAAAAAAAAAATCATTGCAACTATAAGGTGACAAGAATAGCCAATGAGCTATGGAATAATGTATTGATCGATCAAGTATGGAGTTTCTCAAGATTGCATGATAATGGTTCGAAATAGCTAGCAACATTTGGTTAGTAGACTTTGACTATTTTGTATATTCTTTATCGTCAACCCTTTCTAAAACATATCACATGTCTTATCCTTACCTTTTGGCTTTGTGAAATTATCAAGTGTATTGACATATAGTGACCATCCGAGTTCTTGAGGAATTAGATAACGCGCCAGCGATCTAAGGTTATCCTTAGTGACCATCCGTTGTTTGGTAATGCAAGAATTCGCGCCAGCGATCTATTGTGTTTTACATAAGATATTTGCATGTAAGTCTGATATAACCCTTGAAGCCTTAAACCCGAATAAAAGACCTCTTTGATATGTATACTTGGTGCTCACGCCATGTCGGTGTAGTTTTGTTTCTTGTACAAGCCTATGGTAATATTTAGATCATGACTAAGCAATGAGTGTGATTTCTCTTATATACTCCACCAACCATATAAATGAGTGTTTTGAGTGAATTATATTTTATTTCTTTTTCGTGAGGTGATTAGTAATGTTCATCAAGCAAGAAAATCAATTGGGTATTGTCAAACATCTCGATGCTTCACTTAGAAAAGCTTAAAATGATGGATTTAACTTGTACTTGTACTTGATAGATTTGCATCACATTTTTCTTAAACATATTTCGTATACCATGTGGATAATTATTTTTACTTCTAGATTTGCTTGAGGGCAAGCAAAGTTTAAGTGTAAGGGAATTTGATAACGCTCAAATTGTGCATGTTTTTAGTAGCGTTATTCGTGCTTTTAGGAAATGCGCCCCCACATTTCCCTTCGAAGCGACCCCACTTCTCTCTCACATAGGTGATCTTATCAAATCATTAAAAGTGAAAAGCTTAACCTCATATTGTCACTGTTATAGGAATGGACTAGGAAGTTTACTAACTCCCTTAAATGGATGGAGAATTCATTACTCCCCCACAGTGACCTCCCTCAGTTTATACAATTAGGTTGTCCTATTGAACCCAGATCTTGGGATCTCCAGTCAGCTGGGTTAGGCTTTCTTTCATATAAACTTTTCTGGGGCTTTAGTCCCATTCCTCCACACGACTTGCTAACTCACTCTCTGTTCAGGCCTTTTATAAGCGGATCCGCATTGTTATCATTTGACTTCACATTGTCAAAAGTAATAAATCATGTTGAGAGTAGTTGTCGTATTGACATAATATGTCTATACTAATTCGAGTTTCTCACAACTCATCAAACAAGTCCAATAATTCTTGAGTATTCCAACCGGGCAACAACTTTACCTTTATTGGTGTCGTTTTTTGAACTCTAGCTAGGCCGGAATCCCCCACATGGAATTTATCTCAAGAATTTATAGGCAGTTTCTCCCTTTTGACATATCGATTACTTTATTAGATGAAATAATATGACACTATACAAGTTTCACATCTTTGGAATGTTCGACGTTAATTAATTACCTTATCATAATTAACAAACTTCCAAGTCTAGCATGCTATAGACCAAGGAATCAAGCGTATGACAGAAGATGCATCATTCTGATTATTCATAGCTTTTCTATATCCACATTCATATTACTTATATATGTGATTCACATATCATCTATAAACACATATGTTGGTGATAACGCTCAAATTGTGCATGTTTTTAGTAGCGTTATTCGTGCTTTTGTATATGTTATTTGGTTATATTTATATGCTTTTGTTACTTAATCGCACCAAAGTATGTTTGCAAAGTATATGTAGCCAAGTACAGGAAAAATGAAGAAAAAGTGAAAGATTAATGAAGAAAACAAGGATTTACGATTGTACGAAGATTCTCATGTCAAGATCCACTCCGAAAAGGCATTTCATAGAATGAAGATCCAAGTATTCATGATTCCAAGTTCCAAGACAAAGGAAAGATCAATTTTGGACAAAGAACCAAGAGCTATGAGAAAGATACAAGCCAAACATCTAAAGACCAAGTTTGTGTCTACAGGACAACTCCATCCGATTCGGATGCAACTCGCAACCAATTCGGATGGAGATGATGATCAAGACCATCCGATCGGACACAACCTGTATCCGATCGGATGGAGCCCTCGTACTTTTCTCAAATCTGCACTTTGGTTCAATTCTAGGCTCTTCTATTTGGTATTCTAGGTCCTTCTAAGCTACTTGGAGGCCAAGTTGCAGCATTTAAAGTTCCTATGGTCAAGAGTAGTATAAATATAGCCTTTGGAAATTATTTGAGAGAGACAACTAAGAAACAACTAAGACACAACTATTTCTAATCATAAACCACTCTCAAAAGCTCTCAAATTCGTCCTTAGAAGTCCAGAAAACTTTGGAAGTCCAAGAAGTCAACATTTGGAAGTCAAACCTTCAAGAAGTCAATACCAATACTTTGAGTATCATTACTTTATCATTTGTAATCTCATTCCAATCATTGTAAGACTTTTAATCATGATTTCTAATTTTCAAAATTCTGAGTTTATGTTCATGTTTGCTATGAGTGGCTAGTGCCTTTTTGCACTTGCTTAGATGATATATATATTACTTAATGGTTTGCGTATGATTGTGATAACATGTTTTAGTTCAATTTCAAGTTAATTTTAAGATCCAATTGTGCTTAAGTTTCATAGTGACATTTGTTAATCAAGTTTCACTAGTTGTTAGTAATAATAAAGGTCGAAAGGTTTATTGTTATTCAACTAGTTATAATCATTTATCTATGAATGATTGTTTTTACCCATTATTCTTGGTTAAACAAAGAAACTTAATTGTGGTTGTAATAAGAAAGGTTTTTTCTATCAAATAGGATCGATTAAAAATCGCCTAATAGGTCGAAAGATTAGTAGTTTACAATCAATTGTAACCTTTTTGTCTATGATCGGTTACCTTTTGTATTGATCATTTTCTAAGCTTATTTGATAAAACAAAAGATTATTTTTTTGTTTAAGTTTGTTAATCCAAACTTATGAAACTTGAATTGATTGGTTAAACTTAATGCTTGTTTTTATAAACTAAAATATTGACGAAGGTTTAACTTGTAAGAACAATAGATTAGTCCACCAACTAATTATCATAACCAACATGTTAACAAAAGTTATTACAATCATGCTTATCTAGAGTAGTATGCTAGTCCAAGCAAGTGCAATTTTAATCATTTGAATTATTATATTAATCATTATTGCTTATTTTTGAGATTACTTTTGGTAGCTTTTATACTTACAATTCGATTCACTCACAAATCCCTGCGAACGATCTCGACTTACCATCATAATCTTTCTATAACGGACGAGTTCACTTGCTCATATGTGTTATTTCTAGATTCGGTAATTCAACCCTTATAAATTTAAAACTTGTACTCACACGTAACACATCAGTTGGGGAGGATTCTAGGAATATACTGTTGTGTAAGTTTTACACAATCACATCATCCATATTCGTTTCATCATTTTCTAAGATGATAAAATAGTTTGATTATTTTCAGCTATTTACAATTAGTCACTTTTTCCAAAGATGACAAGACATCCAAACATCTCAATATTCGATACACAATTAAACGACTCGTGTGTTTAATCGAAAATTAAACCACCATATACATCCTTGATGCATATCATGAAGTGCTTATCTCCATTATGATTATACAATTTAAATCACACTATTGTGTTAATAAGATCATGTGGTTTCAAGAGCTGGTTGAGTAAATATTGAATATAGGTACGTAATACATTATTTTAACAACTAATAGATGAAAAAGAAAGGACATGCTAAACCGTAGGAAGATTCAAATAAATAAGCATAAATAGTAGTAGCATTCATTTCATCGTTTAGTTGTCAACATTCAGTTTAAACATACCATTGAGGGCATAACCCTTACCAACAAACATTCCACTTTTGGTTAAGACAAACTTATTCGACTTAAACACTAGTTTGAAACCAAACTTATTAAGAAGCCACCCGGACACGAGATTCTTACGAATTTCTGGGACAAACAACACATTCTTAAGTTTCAAGTCTTTTCCTGATGTCATCTTCAACACGACATCACCTTCACCCTTGATCTGGGAAGTGGCCGAGTTACCCATGAAGAGTTGCTCACCATTTGTGACCTCCTTAAACGAACTAAAGAGACTCTTGTTTGAACATACATGATGAGTAGCCCCCGTATCAAGCCAACATTCGCTTGCATTAGAGCCAACAAGGTTCACCTCTGAAATCATGGCGGTAAGATCAGAAATCATGGCCACAAGCACCACCTCATCATGCATGTTCTCAATAATGTTTGCTTGACGAGGGGTCTCACGTTTCGGCAATCTACAATCAGCAGCCTTGTGACCCGATTTATCACAATTGTAGCACTTGAACTTATTCTTGAAAGTTTTTCCTTTAGGACCAAAGTTATCCATTTTCCCTTTGCCTTTCACATGAGCTTTGCCTTTGTTTGCCTTTGACGATTGTCCAACTTCAAGTACATTTGCCTTAGCATGCTCAGGCACATAACTCTTCTTTAGAGCCAACTTGTTGTCTTCTTCAATGCGAAGATGAACAATCAGATCCTCCACCGACATTTCCTTTCGCTTATGTTTAAGGTAGTTCTTGAAGTCTACCCAACTAGGTGGTAATTTCTCAATCATCGCTGCCACCTGAAATGTCTCACTCAAATTTATTCCTTCGGCATGGATATCATGCAATACAACTTGAAGATCTTGTACTTGGCTCATCACGGTTTTTGCATCAACCATTTTGAACTCTAAGAACCTAGCCACCACATGCTTTTTAGTTCCTGCATCTTCAGTTTTGTATTTCTTCTCCAATGATTCCCATAGTTCCTTGGCCGTCTTTGTTTTTGTTGTTCCCTTAGCACACCGAATAATGACAATTAAGTTAAACTAAGTGAGCTTATGACTGAGATCAATGCAAAGAATATTTCTAACAGTTATAATACGTGAATATAAAAACACAATATTTTTCAACGTTTAAATTCTTATTAGAAATAATTCCAAGAATCTATTACCCAAGTGTTTTGCGGAATAAACACTTGGGATTGAATAGACAAGGGTTTATGGTGTCTCCTATCGAAACTCAAGTTTTGATTGAGTGGTAACAATATACCCACTGAGCTATCTCAGTGAGTTGTATACACTTTGTAGGAGAGAAGTTACTTTGTAAAAGTTCTAAGCTTTCAATATACAAAGCACACATAACTTCTCTCCATCTGATCTATTTATACACAAGTAATCTAAGTATAAGTGATTAAAATATTACAAGTTGTTGAGGTAGCGTGTCTGACAATTACAAACAGTAATTGTCATTTCCAAGAACCAATAGGAATGGGCTAATAAGACTTTGGGAGTTGTTGGCTGACACTCCATGACTTTTAGCCGCAATAGGGAAGGTTGGTATCTGACAAGATAAGAGTGTTTGGTCTGACACTCTTATCTTCTCAGATCTTTCCCTTTTGTTCCCGCCTATTCTTCAGGCATTGGTTCCTCAGTTTTCAATCACTTTAATGTTGTTGAGGAGACTAGGGTTCAGTGAGTTCTTGTCCAACACTCACTGAACCATCATCTTCTTCTTTAGCTTAAGTCCTACTCAGGGAGTACCGCCTTCCTGAGAGTGAGTCCTTTATTGAACTCGCCTTAAGCATCCTGAAGATGACTCGCTGAGAGGCTGTTCTCTCAGTGACTTGAATTGTTCTCGGTTTAGCAAACACTTGGCTTAATTTGTGTTCAAATCCTGTTTAAGATAATTGGGTGTTTTACGAACCCAACAATCTCCCCCTATTTGGATATAAATTATGCCTAAGTGTTTTGATCAGTATGAGTGAGCTAAAGTCTTCTGTGCATACTGAATGTACTAGAAAATAAATAAGGACATTGATATAACAAAACATTCATCAATTTATTCATATCATTACAAGTCCTATCATTCTAAGTACAAAATACTCAAGGTTCCTGAACGAGACCCAAGAGTTCTAGTTTAGCCCTCTTTGACACCAACACATCATTGTCAGGTCGTTCCTTCATCATTTGATCCATCAGCCTGACGAACTCCTCATTAGCAGGACTCCTGATATGAAGCGCCATCAGTTTGTAGGCTAGGAGTGTTGTCGTTTCCACTTTGTCAATGTCAGAGACTCTCTGAAAGGCTTTCTGACCAAATTCATCCACGAAGAAGATACCATACTCAGGTTCCTTGATGACCAGGTTGGGACAGAACTTTACTCCCTGAGGAGGAATCCTGTTGCAATGAAGTGCAGCTATGTATTGTTCAGGTTCTTGAGCCACAGCTTTTCTTTTCTTCACGGTCTTCTTAGTAAGTTCAGGGATAGCCAGTCCCTAAGAAGCAAGTGCCCTATCAAGGTCAATTCCGAGACTCTTGGCCACTCTTACGAGTTCCTCATACTTGGCACTCAGAGACTTGATAAGGGTTCGGACATTCTTGCTTGAGGTTTTCTTCCTTAGGATGGGCATCATCATATCCCATTCTCTTAACCCATAGTCTGAAAATTTGATTGTTGGAAGGTGTTCAGACTTTCTTGGACCTCTATGTATCGTTATTGTAAAACCCTAAATTCTGACTACCAAATTTTATGTCTAATTTGAAATTTTCCTAAGTTATGGATACGATTTGTTATAAAACCGAAAGCAACTGAACGAATTCACCGTTAATCCAAATAATTAGAACAAAACATCGTTATGAAACTTTTTAACATATTTGAAATCCAAAAATATTTCGTAAACATAAATAAATACGAGGCACCAATTTTATTACATGAATTATTGTTTCGGGCTATATATAAATTTTGTTAGGCTACAACAACCCAACCCAAGCCCATGTAACTTAAGCCCATAATCACAATTGATCTTTACCTATTATAACCCAATCAAAAATCACGATTCATTCACAAATCCACAAACCGAAAATTACAAAAACCCTAGCTCTCTCTCTCAAAAAAATTCGACACTCTCTCCTCTCCCTCTCATCTTGTCGATCCAAAGAAATTCCAAGGAAGAAGTTTTCGTGATCTTGGTATGTTCTTGTTCTAATTGTATCCAAGGTAATCTCTTTTCCTTCATGTTTGACCCATTCGAATTGTAGAGCAAAAACCCTAAAAGATTACATGAAATTATGAAACAGTTTCTGATCAGAAAGTTTAGTCCGACTTTAACCAATTGGATCTTGATGATAACGAGGGGTATTTGGGTGTTTCTTGAGTCTAAAATTAAATTCAAAGAAATACCTTTTTGTAGAAATTAACCTTGTAATTTTTAGAGGCCTGGAAGACCACTTTTTGATTTTTAGAAAATTAAGTGTCAAATCAAATTCGTATGTCTGGAAAAACAGTCCGTGTTTTTCATTTATCATTTTCAAAAAATGTCGAATTAGAAGGTTTCCTTTGAACTGGGTAATATCTAATATGTCTAGTAGTTACTGGAATTTTTGTAGATTTTTATAAATTTCCTAGCTGGGGTTGAGAATTAATTACTTTTCGGGTGTTTCATCAGATCCGATTCTGGAACATGTTAGGTAAATTGATTTTTCATTCGTACCTATACTTGTTAATAAAATCTGTAAAAAAATATGTAAAATACTAGGGACGTTGGGGTATCTCTGTGAATTTTTGGGAATTTTATTTTGGAGTTCTAATATGATTCATAAATTATTTAAAACAGGTCCGGTTTATACATAAAATCTGTTAAAGTGTAAAAGATATTAAAAAGGTGTTATTTGTTTATTTTTCCAAAACTAAAGTGTTGAAATTGTTATTTCTCTAATACTAAAGGACTTAACTTGTAAAAACCTGTAACTTTATAATAATTACACTTTATACCCTAATTTTGTGATAATTGCATAATAGTCCTTAAACTTATCATAATTACATAATAAACCCTAAAATTTGTAAACCTACCATAATAACCTTAACTTTATATAAATACTATTATGAACCCTAAGCTATTAATATTGTCACTTTAAACTTATTAAATGATAACTTTGAATGCTTCTTAAAAATGGAAACTTACTAATTGAGGAAACCTGCTATAAATGGAAAGTTACTAAAAATGGAAAGCCGACTAAAATGAGAAATCTGATTTATATTTCTAGATGTGTTTTCACTTGCGATATAAGGTACAGATATTCTACCCTTTCTCAGTAAGGGTGTCCTTCTCATGACTTTTGATCCTGATTTACTATAGGGTTCCCTAAGCCATTGCTATGTTCCCTTATACTTTGATTCGTTCTTCATGTTTCACTTACATCTGTCTATATTGGTTTGATTATGATCTGAGCCTTTTATTTGGGGCTTTCTTACTTGATCTATGCCCTTGCTATGCTTCCCTTGGTTTGTGAACCTTGATAATTGAGCCTTGCCATGTTCCTTTGATACTTGATGTGACTCGTTCGTCACCCTGTAACATGAATATTTGAACTACTTGATACTTTGAAGGATTATTTGATTTTGGTAACTAGATGTGAAAACCTTTCTAAATTATATATGAAAATGTGTGAGAAAAGCTATTTTAAAAGATGCGATACTACTTTTAAATGAAAGTTACTAAAAGTTTTTAAGAAAACTATTTTTGAGACCATCTTTATGAAAACCGTTTTGAAAGACCATTTTTATGAAAACTATTTTGTAAGATCATTTATTATGAAAACCATTTTTGAAAGATTGCTTTAAATGGACTTTTAAATAGAAACCTTTTTAAATGAACTGTTGCTATGAAACTTTGATTATGAACCTTCTGATATTGACTCTTCTGATATTGAACCTTCTGATACTGACCCATCTGATATTGACCTTTATGATATTGAACCATCTGATACTGAACTATTGATATGAACCATTTGATATGAACCTTTGATATGGACCTTCTGATATATTTGAAATGGAAATTTGACTTGAACCACTTGATATGAAATTTGAATTGGATACTTGGACATTTGATACTTGACCTTGACCCACAGTTGAGACTACGAGCCACTATCTGTTATCACTAGTCATGAGGGTTTCATGTCCATGTCATTGATGCACCGATGGCATGACTCTAGGGTAGGAGAGTGATGTCCTATCCCGTCCCTGACTTGATTTGATTTGGTGTGTTGAGGAGGTATTTGGCCACCTGGGGCGTATGGATGCATCCTAGATCTGTTATCTGTTATCTGTATTTGTATCTGTTATATCTGGTGACTGATGGTGTGTGCGATACACGTCTTTCACATATCTGGGAGCTAGCTACTCCACCCCTTGGAGGTATCCCCTCATATTACTGGTTACTGAGAGGTCTCCCCTCTACATGATTATGATATGATTCTGTTTCTGGGCTCGTAGTAGATTACTGTTTCTGTTACCTTATAACCTTGTACTTAGTATTCCGAGGTCACCCCTCCGGATACGTACTTGACTGGATACTTGACTTGATACTTGACTTGACTTGATATGACTTGGGCTCGGGTTGGGATTACTGTTCCCTTTACTATGGTAACTGTTTCTTAATTCCTGATATATCTGCATAACCTTTATTTTTCTTTTCTGACTCTTGTTATACCTTGCATTGTTTCACTTACTTCACTATCCCATCATTACTGCCTTGTTATCGTTATATCTGTTCACTGAGCTTTCGTAGCTCAGCCGCATTTCTTTTTCTGCGGCAGGTTTTAGTTTGGAAGTTGGGTATGAGTGGAGAGTACCTTGGACTTAGAAGACCTTACTAGCTATTGATGATGACTAGAAGAATTTATAGTTAGATTTGGAAATTATTGTATTATAACCTTGTAGTTTCAGATTTTCCATTGTAAACATTGAAATTCAATTGTATTATTTATGTCATATACTTGTGTTTGTTCTGTTATGAAACCATTATTGTGACATCTTTACCCTTGTCGGGTCGGGGTGTTACAGTTATGCTCAGGGGTTTGGTGTTGTGAATGGTGATGTCAGTGATAGTGCCTTCATCCTTGGTTTTGGTCATGTGCCATACATACCTCTCGTATGTTTTCTGCCTCCTTTCTTCCTTAAGTTTGGCTTGTTTGTTGTGTTCCTTAAGGAGTTCAGCCTGAAGCTTGAGAAACTCATCCCCTTTGATGTCCTTTTTCTCAGACTCCTTGATCACTTCTTTGGCAACCTTAGAAATTACAGACCTGTTGAGTTCCTGCTCTTTCTCTTGGTCCTTCCTGAGATCTTCTTGGTGTAAGATTTCAGCAAGTTCTTCATGAGTCCCATAGACCCTTCTCCCATCCTCTAAATCAACATAGAACGGTGCATCAGGATCTGCACGTCTTTCAGTTGTAGCCTTGAATAAGCGTGCTTCAGGAGGAGGGTTTGTTTCAGTCACCATGATTTTCTTCCCTTTGTCAATGGGAGGGGGTTGACTGGTAGATGTTTCAGGGACAGGCACCAAAGCGGAAGTAGGATCAGGGATTGGATCATCATTTTTCTCCCCCTCAGTAGGTGGTGGAACTTCAGTGGAGACACCTACTGACTGAGGAGGTGGAGTAACATGAGAGGCCTGAAGAATGGATAGGATGTTGGAGACCATAGACTTGGTTTCAGAAGTCTCATTCTTCAGGGCACTTAATTCAGCAGCCATTTCCTTTTGGTGTGTGTTGAGTTCATTGACATGGGTGGTATAGTGGATGACCAGCTCATTATGTGTTGTTGAGAGCTGTTCAAAGGCTGAAGAGATTTTGATCAGGTGCTCCTTGGATGCAATAACAGCCTGATGAATTGACTCCTGCTGTGTCCTTAGACCTTGAAGATCTACCCCCTGAAGGAGCTTTAGAAGCTCAGTAATGTTGGTGGATGTGGATTCCTGAGAGGTCAAGTAGGCATCCAATCTTTTGAGTAGGATGGGATCATCTGCAAGTTGTTCTTGGACTGATTCAATAGCCTTGAGGATGTTGGAGAGTTCCTGATGCTGTCCAGTGGCTATTTCATCTACAGATTTGTTCAGGTCGCCAAGTTGTTTATGTTAGGAATATAAATATTCAGATTAAGGATCGGTCACCCCGAGTATCTACTTAGCATTTATATAGCTTGTAGGCTTATTTATATTTGCTTAGTATTAGTATTATTAGTATTATTAGTTTAGTCGTATTTATATTTGTGGAGTGGGTCGGGGCTTTCCCCACTGTCAGCTCACTCCACAGCCCACTAGGGGCACAATACTAGTAACTATATAAAGCCCTTCCCACACTTGGGAAGGGTTGGAACTCTTGTATCATATTTTCACACACAAGCTAATCTTACAAGTTTTTCCCTCTCTCTACCTTCTCTCTAGTTCTTCCATCTAACACAAACATAGATCTAATCTTCCATAACCCAAGACCACCCGAATCATCCACACAATCAAGATGGTTATATCCTACAATTGGTATCAAGAGCCATGGTTAGGTTCGATTGATTGTGTATACTTGGATTCGTGGTCTCTATCCTCTTGTTTTATTTTTTGTTTTGTTCGAACAACTAAAGAAAGTTGTCTATTATTTTTGGTTCGAACAGTATATTGGATGTTGGTGGTTTACAAGCTTATGTGTGTTGGACTTTATCAGTCTTGGTGGGCTTTAACAGTCCACATGGTGATTTGCGTGTCTTGGTTCAAACAAGACTTCATTCTCTCGTTTTTTATATTTTTGTTTCGGACAAGACTTCATTTTTGTCTACTGCTTAAAGTCTATGCTAAAGTTTGAATTAATTTGCTAGTCTCATACCTTCTTGGTTTTACCAGTTCACTTAATGTCTTTGCACTTTTTTTTTCGTGGCTTATTTGAAGGTTAAAAGTGTGGTTTTTGTGGATTGTTCTTGGTTGCGGTTTGTGTCAAATGGTGGTGTTCATAGTTGCGGTTTGTGTCATGTTGGGATTGGTGTTTGGAGTGTAGCTGGAAAAGGGGTACAAGACAAAACTGGGTGAAAGTGACAGCTTTGACTGGTCAAAGTTGCGGTTTGTCTGTGCGGTTTGTGTTATGCGGTTTGTCTGTGCGGTTTGTGTTGTGCGGTTTGTCTGTGCGGTTTGTGTTGTGCGGTTTGTCTACTCAAGACCAAATTGTTAAACAATCTAAACAAATTGCTGCCAAAATTTCAAGAAAAGTTGCGATTTGTCCACAGAAGATGGAAGATAAAGAAAATGACAAGCAACCACAAACCATAACCTAAGACTAACGACCTCAAAACAATCATATACCACAGACTCGTTTACCTCAGTCTTACAAAAACATCACCAGTCCATCAACACCATAACAGACCCATCTACCATCTATTAAAAGATATACAAGATCTCAGATTTAGTCTTTCGTATTACTCAAGCATATGAGACTGTTTGAAAGTCTATCAAACGAAAAAACAACAAACCATCATCGATTCATTGAAACTCAAACTTTTCCTTATACGAAACATGAAGAAAAGAAATATAACAATCATGCTATCTTCTTTCCCTGTTTCATATGGAAAATACTACACGATCTCAGAATATCTTTCGTGGGGTACTACAAATACCCAATGTCCGCTACATGAAGAACCACACGAAGAAGTTACCATCACAGATCCAAATGGAAAAACATGTAACAAACGAAAGAAAATTGATATTGATCTCAGATTCGTACTTAGGACTTTAACCAAAGATGAAGCACGCTTTCTTCATGGATCGATTTTTTTTTAAAGCTTAGCTTCATTCAATATTCGAATCAAAAGACATAAGAATAACAATTATGTTACCCTCTTTTGTCCTCGTTCGTACAAATCAAACAACCTTAACAACAACAAAACGATAACACATATACTTACCTGTGAGAACCTTTAACGGATCTCGAAGCCTTTCAAGTGTTCTTTTTTTTATTCGTATGACGGGAAAATGAAGACAACTAATAAGGGCGAGATGGTGTTTGTGTCTAATTGGTTATTGTGGGTTCGGATATAGATTATAGAAACTGTGATGAGATGGTGACTGGATTCATAGTGAAGAGGTGATGGGGCGGATGGATTTTCCAATTGGGATAAAGGAGAGAAGTGTGGCTGCTTATTTCTTAAAGGTGGATTAGGGTTAATGTGAGTTTAGTACCTTATATAGCCACATAAATATTAGGGATTAGGGTGTTGTGTTGGATCAAGATTAGTTATTTGGGCTGGAGTGTTATTACCGAATCATCTAGGGATAAGTGAGGACTGGATCGGATTTATTGAATCTGTTGAATGGGCTGGTCATGTATCTTGGGCTTAATGGATTTAATGAAATATCAAAAGGATATTCAACGGGCTGTAGTGTTGACATTGAATATGGGTTTAATGTTGGGAAGTTTGTGATCCAAGAATTGTTTCTTCACAAGGATTGGATACAAGTTTCAAATATTTTTGATAAGAGTGGTATTTTGGTCGTATAAAATTTCAAGGGGATACATACGTCATGGCTAGTATTTGGGTTTATGAATGTCAATGTGATTACAGAGTTGTGGATTTGGCTGCATTGTCTTATTGGTGCCTACGACTAGAGTGAGCCTGCAATTTGATCTTTGCAATTTGAGTTACATTTGACTAATTGCGATTTGGTTGATTGCAATTTGACAAGTTGCTACTTGACTTGTTGCGACTTGACTGATTGCGATTTAACCAGTTGCGATTGGACGTTGCGAGTTGATTCTTGCGATTTGACTAATTGCGATTTGGTTGATTGCAATCTGACTTGCTGCAAATTGACAAACTGTGACTTGACTTGTTGCAAATTGATCAAGTTGTGAGTTGACTTCTGTGACTTGAATTTCAAAGATTATTATTGCACTTCACTCTATGCTATTCTTGTTGATTTCACGGTTTCCCTTGTAGATTTTAGAAAATCCCGTGAAAGATTCGATTTCTCGGTTTAAATCTCAAGAGCTGTAAAATCCCGTGAAATTAATTTTGGACAAGTAGGCTGGACTTGGATTTAGACATAATAAAACTTACGGGGTTTGACCAATTTTTCGGGATAAGTTTGTGCTTCGAGATCGGCAGGAATTTGGAAATTATGGTGACTTGGTTGGTTTGTTAATTCACGGGTTGGTGTACTTAGTGTCACAAACATCTCGGGGTAGATGGACGCACGATGTTTGATGACCCTTGCTAGAGCGTATTTATGGTGATTAGTCTTGGAAGTTCAAGAAGTGAATATATACAATAAATGATGGAAGGTTGGGTATATATCACTACCTATATCTAAAGGAGTTACGTTGTTGTGCTCAATATAGGTTCTAAATCACAAATTTAGTGCAAGTATCAGTCGCGAACTTGTTCTTTATCAAGCTTCATCAAGTGATTGTTGTCTCTCAAGCTTCTAATGGGATTGTAGTACAAGATCTTCTCAAGAGGTGGTCAGACTTAAAGACCGGAGGTGGTTGTTCAGAGACGTGGTTTAACCTATTACATTCTAAAGTTAAACGTATTTCATCAAGCGGTTTTGGCATATTATGAGCTTCAGGGAATTTATTAATCTGCTAAACTATTGATGAGGAGACAAGCAAGGGGTTACTTCAAGAGAGTCTTAATCACCATCTTCGTTGCTGTAGTTTTATTTGTCTCTTTCCATGTATTGTGCCTGACAAATTCACAAACATCACGGACTCTCAGCTTTGGCAAAAAGGTAATTTCATGCCCTTTTTGAGGGGGAGAATTAGGCGCGTGTTTCCTAGCGGTTCCGTCTCCAGCGATGTGAATTTTAGCAGTTCCGGTTTCAGTGGGTCAGATCGTAGCGGTTCAGTCTCCAGCGGTTTGAAACTTAGCAGTTCCGGTTTCAGCAGGTCAGATCGTAGCGATTCAGGATTCAGTGGTTCAGTCTCCAGCAGTTTGAATATTAGCGGTTCCAGTTTCAGTGGTTTAGCTTTCAGTGGTTTGGGTCTTAGCAAATTGCCTAAGATTTCAGCGGTTTGATACTTACTGTTGTGCAGTTTGTTCTTGAATTTATTTCTCGGTTAGATCTCAAGAACTGTAAAATCCTGTACACAGTACGACAACTATTCCATGCACTGCACCTGATAACTTTCAAGTAGCTGGGTCAGACAACTTTGTTTGATAGGACTGACTATGAGTCACGGGCACTGCTAAGAATAAGCGCATGTTTCTTCTCTTCTTGGCTAGTCAACAGCACAAGATGATCACGAGGTTAATTTGGTATTCTTTATTTGAGATTGAAGTTGAATTTCACGAAGGCGTCTACTTATTTTATCTTGAAATTGGGGATGGTTGGATGCATGATTTCAATGATAACTTGCTCGTGCTTAAGATGTAAGTTGAAGACTTGGGTTATCTAGTTACCAGCAGTCGGGGTAACTATCACTTAAGAGTTATTGGAGTACTCAGTGTCACACGTCAATGACGATGTCGATAATCGCGAGAGGTGTTAATGTCTCATACTTTGGTTGGGTATTGAGCACTTAGAGATTTGCTTGGAGCATTAATTCTCTACACCGTTCTTTCAACATTAGTGCAAGTTTAAGTAACAAATTTGGGGACTTCTACTTCAGTTTTCAATATTGGTATATCGGGTTGTCTTCATCATGTGGTCACTAATCTGTGTACAAGGTTGGGTAGTTGGCCAAAGGTTTTAAAAGTTGTGATGTGATCTGTAATTCTCACGAGATATTCTTAACCCAAACTGATGTTCTGATGCGTGGTTTTGCAACCTTACAAAAGGTTTTACCTCTCGAGGGATCTCAAGAGGCTTACAACCCCACCAGGCAGTGTACCTGACCGATGTAGTATAGTGTAGTGGTAAGTACGGGGGATTGATCGTTCTCCACAGGGAATAGTGTTCTTTAGGTATGAAAAATTACTCTAATAGGTCTAAGGGTGAGAGAAGATTCTTTTTATGTTTTTATATTTTTATGAAAGCAAGTAAAATCTCGGGTTTGAAAGAGTGGGCGGAATTAGTTGCTAGTCAACTAACCCAAATTACTACGAATGCAAATAAAATAAAATAACAAAAATGAAAATGTTGGTGAAAACTTATGTGGAGGGAAATGTGTTTACTTAGATTTCCTTACTCCCTAACTATCTTTTACCGGTTGATTAGTGTGTATTAGTTGCGTGGATGACGGGTGTATTCCTTAATACCATTCGTGGGGTGGCGTACGTACTTTCCCAACTCTACAAGCTCCTACTTCACTCCTATGTCGAGCCGGCTAGGAAGCTCCTAACATGGGATCACTAGAATTCGCTTGTGCATTAAATACAACCATAAAAACCTTTAGTACGCATTGGTTCATGTTTCTTAAGACGTTCAAGCAAGTTACCGATTAGGAAGTTGGCCAGTTTTCTTAAGCCTAACATAGATAAACAATCATCCAATACAACTAATAACACACTAATAACCAACAATCAATAGCTAGGTTTCATTAGATCTAAGCAAACACAAGATAAATCTAGCCTAGCATGTTAAACAAAAGACAAGAACAAGATAGAATCAAACAACACATAGACATATTGAATGATTAATTGATAACTTATCTTCAATGTAACATGGAAGATCTCAAGGCAAAAAGCCTTGAAAGAGCTGCCAAATTCGTCCTAGGGTTTTCACACACAAAGTTCCCCAATAAGTTCCACACTAATGACAAAGAATTGCAAAACTATATATAGATTTTTAGATCTGACGGCGTCACGTTATGGAGTGTGACGCCGTCACCTCGCCGCTTTTAGGGTTCCCGGATGACCTTCTTGACGCCGTCCCTCTTTCACTCTCCAAAATCCGTTCTGGCCTATCAAGGCTTGACGCCCTCAGACTATGAACGTGACGCCGTCCCTCTTTAAATTATAACGTGACGACCTTGATCAAATTAAAGGGTGACGCCGTCAGAATTCCCATGCAATTTTCACTGGCTTATCATGAGTAAATTTCACATCCACCACTTTTGCCAAGCCATGACGCCGTCCAGGCATAATCCTGACGCCGTCAAAGGTAATTTCCAGCATGATTTTGAGACTTTGTCGTTTTCTTCACTTTTATGCTCCAAAAACGTCCAAAATGCCTCATTTTCCAGATTTCTCCTCAAAAGTACCTAAATTGACAAAAGGAACGATTTAGGGCAATATTTGATCAAATAAATACGATTTAGGGCTTAAATGACCCCTTAAAAGCGGTACACTTTTCGCTTCATCAAATACCCTTACACTTGAGATTTGCTTATCCTCAAGCAAATGCGCTTTTATTCTAATCAAAATACAAGTTATGGGTCATTTAATGCTAACATAAAAGTAATTACAACAAATAATCGTTCCACTTTAATCATAATAAGCACGGAGATTACAAACTAGCACCTCACAAGTAGTGTTTAGATACTCACATCTCTCAAGTGTCATCAAAATAAATCTCATAAATGAAAACGGATAATATCTCTCACTACCTGTCATAGCAAATAGATTACCATAGGCTTGGGAAATGATCGAAAACCTCCTCCACTAGGCGTAAGCACCTAAGATAAACTATCAAAGAGGGCTTTTAAACGGGTTATAACGTTAGGTGTAGGGAAAAGGAAAACACGGTTTTGTTGGATAAGGGATATTTTACTGGTGGCGAGTTAAAGATCTTGATCAATTACATGTACTATACAATGTTGCTAAACCAAGACTCGACTCAATCTTAAGCTAAAAACAAAATAACAAAAACATAAAATAAACATAAAACGAAACGGGATGGTAGTCCGTATGTTTTTTTTTTCTACTTTTCTTTTTCTTATTTTTTTGTATTTTTCTTGATTTTTTCGATTTTTTTTTTTTTTTTTTTTTTTTTTTTTTTTTTTTTTTTTTTTTTTGCATACACTTTTGCCCTACCATCCAGAATAATACATCATAGGGGCATTGCATCCCCTTACACTTGAACTTTTACATAACTTTACAAATTACTATTCTAATGACTCGAATTAAGATAATCAAAACACTTGGAGTACTTTTAAAATATTTAGCACATATGGGGGTAATAAATGATGTTCTTCCCCATTACTTCATTACACAAGTACTTTACCCATGAGTCCCAATCGTCCCAAAACAATATGTACAAGGATATGACTCGACTTAGCAACCATGTAATCAATTAGATAATTAACTTGGGGTTTAAACAAATGTTGTCACAATAATGCACTAAAAATGAGTGCATACAAGGTAGGCTAAGGCGATTTGGGTGTACATTTAAGTGGGGTGTAAACAAATTCTTCCTTTAAGTAAAATGCTTAAAGGTCGAAACGAAAAGATAGGCTCTGAGGGGTGTACTAGGGGTATCGTGTACTAAAAATGAGTACAACGCAAAGGGTGTGGGAGAATTACTTGACCAATGTAGCCAATGTAATTATAACAAAAACACAGGTGTAAAACAATGGGTTAATCCTAATGCCTCTTATCATGTAGTAAATCTAACTACACGAATGTAGTCTCACTTGTGGCCTCGGAATGGTCCTAACGCAAGTTCTAGAATCTAAGTGCTACCGGTACACACATCATAGCATAAATGCTTTTCCTACCAATTCTAGGGGCGAACCTCACATATTTGGGGGTGGAAAATTTTTTAGTGGTACGGTTTTTGTGCTAGTTATATAACTCCTATCCGTGAGACGCTCATTAAGACCAAAGTTTCACTCCTATATGTTGTAAAAAATTTTAAATTTGGCACTAAAATTGCCCTAACAGGTATTTATCTCAGTTTTATTACACATCTACCATTAAACAAACAAAAATCAAGCGTAAGAGCATTCTCTAATCGTACTTTTACCCCCCTTACACTTAAGATGAACATTGTCCCCAATGTTCAAATAACAAATGTAAAAGCATAAAGTAAAAGAATGAAATCAAATACTCCCCTGATTCGCTCGGTGGATAATGAAGTAACACGGTTAGATCTTCTTCCAAAGAGAATGTTGAAGCTCCATGACTAATGCATCGCCATAAGCTTGATCCAAAAACATTTCCTTGTCCAAAATAACCTGTTAAACCTGAGAAAACAAACACGAAAACCTGCATAACATCGGCGGGATAAAATCTATATATAAGGATATAATGCTTGTGGAATGATAATTTTGCAGATTCCTGGAGATTATAAGTTATAGATTTAATAAAAACTTTTTAAGAAAACAAAACTTTCAAAAAATTCCAGAAAATTAAACCTGACGCCGTCAGGTTGTAAAGCCTGACGCCGTCAGAAATGATCTGACAGAATTCTCATGTTACGTTTCCGGAAAATTTTTGGAAAAACCTATACCTTACTTCCTGGAAATCCTGCAAAACATCATTATGACTCGATACAAGCATTTGACTCAAACAAATACTAATATGTATGTTCATTTATTATTATTACGATTCATGTTCATTTGTTCTAATAAACCGATTTGGATTTCCCTTACACTTAACTTTTGCAAAATACCTTTATATGTAGTTAAGACGAAGTTAAAAACAAGATAAAGCATTTTCACAAATTACTTTTGAACATGAATCAATAAGAATAAAAATTAAACATGCATACGGAAACAAATAAAATCAAAGAAACAAACAAATAAACACACAAAGTAAATAAAGCTTGGGTTGCCTCCCAAGAAGCGCTTTTCTTTATTAACGAGTCTTGTAGCTAGACTCAAAGTCACGTACATTACGTGATTCCATCATTGGTCACGGTTCCTAGGCCATTTTCATTCCCGGTTTTATATTCCGGTCCCAATTTCAAACAATCCTTGTAGAAACCGAATATCCTTTCCATAATATAGTCTACTCCTTTATTTCTATCCTCATCATTCCTATAGTAGACCGCTTGCTTAAGCTCCTTCTCAACATTTGACAAGTGTTGGAATTGTTCTATCTTATATGGCATTTGGTAGTTTACTTCATCGGTCTCATCCTTAAATCTAACTATCCCTAAGGAAGGTTCATAAGTCATTCTAGAGACCTCAACAAATGGTTTTCCAAAAACCACTTGAGTTAAGGATGCATCGACTATTGGGCGGATATCTTCAACAATTACAAAGTCGGTGACATAGGTGAAGTTTCCTACATAAACCGGTAATCCCTTAACTCTTCCCGTGAAGTTACTCATCCATCCCTTGTCAGGGAACATCCTATACCCAAGTTGATTTTTCATTATCAAGTTGTAGTGGGCTCTAGTCATGATGTTTATGGGTGATCTAAGGTCGATGTAGGCTTTCCACACATGCAAATGTCCGATGTTGCATGGTATGTTGAGATTAGAAGGGTCGCCTATTTCTATAATTGGTCTACCTAGGAAGTATGGTGTCTCGGGGTCATCGAATAAGTTTGTATGATATGCGCGCTCTTCCTTAGTGGGTAGCCTATTGAAGTAGTCCTCATCATCATCTACTTCTTCAATCTCACTTGTCCTAACTTCCTTATCAACCTCGACTTTCTTAACCTCATCCTCAGGTTCACTATTATCCTCATTCCTATCAATTGGTTTAATAGTGACAATGTTGACAAAGTGGACGTGTTTGGATGAAGAGGGGTCTTTTACTTGGGGTCCGCTATTTGTGTTCCTAGCGTCCTTATGTGGAGGTGATAACACTTGGTTATTGAGAGCTTTCAACAAGTTGTCAATTTTATTGGTCATCTCCGTTTGTTGTTGATTGAATTCGGATTCGAATCTAGCTATCCGAGCTTCTTGAGATGCCATAAATTGAGACATCAATCCTTCAAAGTTATTGGTACTACCATTGCCGGAAGGATTGTTGTTGAAAGTACGGTTCGAGTTGGAACCGCTTGATTGGAAACGACTAGGTGGGTTGGAAGAATTGGTTTGTTGTGCGTTTTGGTTTTGTTTCCACCTAAGGTTCGGGTGATTTTTCCATGAGGGGTTGTATGTATCACCATAGGGGTTTGGCTCGGGTTTGAAAGTGTACCACTTGTCTCCCGCTCCGTCGGTACGCGAGGATGCGTAGTCCACAAAAGCTTGTTCGGGGAGTTCCATGCAATCACGAGTGTCGTGGGGACCACTACATAATTCACATGAAGAAGTGATTTTGTTCACTTAGCTTGAAGGTTTAGGAGCCTCGTAGGATTTCATGAGAAACTTGACTTGGTCTTCAAGTTCTATGATCCTACGGTCGGAAGTGCTTGAATTGTTCGAAGGCAAAGATATTGCCTTGACCGTTTTATTCAAATCACGGGGATCACTCCAACTTTCGTTGTCATAAAGAGCAAGATCCTCTAGGAGAGCCCATGATTGTTCCGCACTTAGATCACGTAGCTTGCCACCGGCCGATTGGTCAATGGTTTGCCTTGTGTAGAGATTGATATGGTCATAGAAGATTTGGACTTGGAGCCAAAGTTCTATGCCATGATGAGGGACTTTTTGGAGTAAGTCCTTGAATCGAGTCCATGCCTCGTAGAGGGTTTCGCCTTGACGTTGATGGAACATCAAGATATCATTCCTTAGCTTGGTAGTTCTTCCCGGTGGGAAAAACTGAGCAAGGAAACGAGTGGTGAGATCATCCCAAGAGGTGATGGATCCTGCGGGTTGACGTTCTAGCCACTGACTAGCTTGGTCCCGCAAAGAGAATTGGAAGAGACGCAATCGGGTCGTCTCTCGAGTGGCAACATCAAGGTCTATAGAGTCAACGATTTTGAGAAAGTCCTTGAGATGTTGATTAGGATCTTCAGAACGAAGTCCATGGAATGCGCATCCGCTTTGCACCAACCGGATGGTGTCGGATCGCAAGGGTGTAACATTGGCTCCTTGAGTGAGCTCAATGGTGTTTCGATAGCCATGGTGGCTAGGACGGGAGTACTCTCCTAAAGTACGGGCTCTAGGAGGTGGTGGTGGTTGTTGTGGTGGTGGGATGTTGGGATCAAGGATGTTACCATCTTCCATGATGTCGAATGGTAATGGTTACGAACAAAGAAACGAAGAAAATAGATAGACTAAAGAAAACCTAGAAAAATAAAATAAAAATCTCACTAGAAAGGAATCTAGTGAGTAGACCTATAAAATAAAAATTCAACCTAAACAATAACTATTCCCCGGCAACGGCGCCAAAAACTTGATGCGTGGTTTTGCAACTTTACAACAGGTTTTACCTCTCGAGGGATCTCAAGAGGCTTACAACCCCACCAGGCAGTGTACCTGACCGATGTAGTATAGTGTAGTGGTAAGTACGGGGGATTGATCGTTCTCCACAGAGAATAGTGTTCGTTAGGTATGAAAAATTACTCTAATAGGTCTAAGGGTGAGAGAAGATTCTTTTTATGTTTTTATATTTTTATGAAAGCAAGTAAAATCTCGGGTTTGAAAGAGTGGGCGGAATTAGTTGCTAGTCAACTAACCCAAATTACTACGAATGCAAATAAAATAAAATAACAAAAATGAAAATGTTGGTGAAAACTTATGTGGAGGGAAATGTGTTTACTTAGATTTCCTTACTCCCTAACTATCTTTTACCGGTTGATTAGTGTGTATTAGTTGCGTGGATGACGGGTGTATTCCTTAATACCATTCGTGGGGTGGCGTACGTACTTCCCCAACTCTACAAGCTCCTACTTCACTCCTATGTCGAGCCGGCAAGGAAGTTCCTAACATGGGATCACTAGAATTCGCTTGTGCATTAAATACAACCATAAAAACCTTTAGTACGCATTGGTTCATGTTTCTTAAGACGTTCAAGCAAGTTACCGATTAGGAAGTTAGCCAGTTTTCTTAAGCCTAACATAGATAAACAATCATCCAATACAACTAATAACACACTAATAACCAACAATCAATAGCTAGGTTTCATTAGATCTAAGCAAACACAAGATAAATCTAGCCTAGCATGTTAAACAAAAGACAAGAACAAGATAGAATCAAACAACACATAGACATATTGAATGATTAATTGATAACTTATCTTCAATGTAACATGGAAGATCTCAAGGCAAAAAGCCTTGAAAGAGCTGCCAAATTCGTCCTAGGGTTTTCACACACAAAGTTCCCCAATAAGTTCCACACTAATGACAAAGAATTGCAAAACTATATATAGATTTTTAGATCTGACGGCGTCACGTTATGGAGTGTGACGCCGTTACCTCGCCGCTTTTAGGGTTCCCGGATGACCTTCTTGACGCCGTCCCTCTTTAACTCTCCAAAATCCGTTCTGGCCTATCAAGGCTTGACGCCCTCAGACTATGAACGTGACGTCGTCCCTCTTTAAATTATAACGTGACGACCTTGATCAAATTAAAGGGTGACGCCGTCAGAATTCCCATGCAATTTTCACTGGCTTATCATGAGTAAATTTCACATCCACCACTTTTGCCAAGCCATGACGCCGTCCAGGCATAATCCTGACGCCGTCAAAGGTAATTTCCAGCATGATTTTGAGACTTTGTCATTTTCTTCACTTTTATGCTCCAAAAACGTCCAAAATGCCTCCTTTTCCAGATTTCTCCTCAAAAGTACCTAAATTGACAAAAGGAACGATTTAGGGCAATATTTGATCAAATAAATACGATTTAGGGCTTAAATGACCCCTTAAAAGCGGTACACTTTTCGCTTCATCATGTTCACCAAAACCAAATCAGTCATGCCACATTCAATCTGTTACTGTCTCACGGATTCTTCTTGGTTTTGTAAAATCCCGCGAAAGAACTTATTTCTTGGTTTAAATCATAGATTTGTAAAATCCCGTGATGATGGGCTATGAGCTCTTGACCATGATCGGGTTAAAACCATTATCAAAGTTCAGCTATAACATCACAAATGGCTGGATCGAGGCATTTAATTGACAAAGATGTGACTACGGGGTTAGTTCAGTATTATTTATTTGAGGCTGAAGTGAAATTTCATGGGTGCGTGTACTTAGTATCTGAAGATATCGGGGAGGTTGGATGAAGATTCTTCGAGATCCTTGTTCGAGCTTTCAACATTTACAATGACGAGGACTTGGATATCTAGTTATTTTTTTTCTTTCTCTCTATTGCAAAATAACTATCACTTTAAGGAGTCACGTTGTAGTGCTCAGTGTCACACGAAGTTGTGGATATCCAAGAGGTGATGTACGTCTTATACTTGATGGTTGGTTGGTTGAAGAGTATAGAGTACTTAGGGATTCAATGTTGCACGAAGTCTCTACACCGCTCTTTGTCACGCATTAGTACAAGTTTAAGTCACAAGGTCGGGTTATGTTACTTCAGTCTCAAGTTCATCATATTGGGTTTTTCTCCATCAGTGGTCTCGACATCAAGACGATAAAATGATAATGGGGTTGGTAACGAGTTAGATGAGAGAAGTAGTAAAGAGAGAGTTATGACGTTTGTACACTTCAGTGCAGGCCTCGCTCTTCATTGGCAATGACGTCTGTACACATCAGTACAGGCCTCGTTCTTCAAAGAAAAGAAAAGTGTACGCTTGAGTGCACTTTATCTTCAAAAGAAGAGGAATCTTCTTATTTATGGCCATTCTCATCAACAAGATTCATGCTCTTTCCGTGCTTATTCAATCTTCAAGTGGATCGGCGCATATTGGAGTATACTTTTATTCACATATTCAACCAAAAATTGCTGTTGACAGGCATATGCAATTTTTGAGGGGGGGAAAGGGTGAATAAACAACGTGTTAGTCTTCAAGAACCGTTAAGCGGAGCCACTTACCGTTGATGGTATTCATATTCACTAGTTCAATCATCAAAAATTGCAGTTGCCAGGCATATGCAATTTTTGAGGGGGGGAAAGGGTAAATATTAATCTACATGTTGGATGATGATTGAGAAATGGTCATACGACTCCTGAATACGTCAGTTCAGGAGTCGTGCAAACCATGTTTCTCCAACACTACTTCTTCCGTCTATCAAGGTGTTGAAGAACATGGTCATGGAATGCTAATCGACATCTTCTCACGGGCTGATTCATTCAGTATCAAAGGGTTTCTAGTCAATGCTTCATGTATACGTCATCAGGCTACATGTACACATCAGGATGATGATTCCGATTAATCGTAACCATCAGGGGAGAGAAATGTGTACACCAAGGACGCACAACAGGTTCACGTGATCGGGCTTTATACTGCTTCTGAGTTGAAGTTATTCCGGTGTTGATAACCGCAGAGATGATCAGTGGTTCAACTTGTTACCTTGGTATTATCGTTTCACTGCTACGTTATGTGCTGATTAATCGTAACCATCAGGGGAGAGAGAATGTGTACATCAAGGACGCACAACAGGTTCACGTGATCAGGGCTTAATATCCAAGGATGGATACATACTATAGATGATCAGCGGTTCAACTTGTTACTTTGGTGTTATACTAAAGACTAAAGAAGGTCGAGTCGTTAGTCTATTCTTCATTCTCTGCTATGTGTTATCGTCTCATGTGTACGCTGCGGGCTGATGGGTTATATGTAAGGTTACTGGAAGGCATTTGGTGAGATGAAGATGGTTGGTATTCTGTTCCTCCATATTTGGCAATCTTGAAGAAGGTCTAGTCTTCAGTCTACTCTACATTCTCCGCTATGTGTTAGAAGACTTAAGACGGCATGCATTTGGTTATCAAAAGACTTCTTCATATTATGGGCGTTCATCCAAAGGCTTCTTTCTATTATGGGTGTTCATCAGAAAGGTTGTCAGATTGGGGGAGAGCACTAATTAGGGGAGAGTGAAAATCCTGAATCAATCCCTGATTTAATGTGCTCATGTTACTCTTCAGCAAGTTAAATGATGGAAGCGGAAAAGATTCAGGATGCTGAGGAGTAATGGTTTTCGGTTCGTATCCTTGTATATATTTTGCTTCTTACATTCTTTTTCATATCTTATACCATTTTGTAAATAGATATATAGAAATCTTGCTAATTGTAAATAGAGAAACGTAAAATCAGAAAAACCATAAAAATTAAAAAAATAGAAAAGACCAAAAATAGTTTCACCTACGCATGTCTTCTGTTTATCGATAACATTTACGGACTTAGAAATGTCATTCAATAATGGCATGGGTCTTTAAATGAAGCTCGAGCAGAAGTTAAAATGGATTGGTAAAACATGTCTAAAATGGCTTGCTATTACTTTAGATAGCAACCCGCGCTTCATACTGGGGAATGCACGTCGCCAAAAAGACGGTTGTTCCTCCAACTGGGTGATGTTCACCTGGGCATGGATTACTTTATATCCATGTTTCTTCGATCTGATGTACGTTTCAGTGCATCATTTCTGGTAAAAGAAGAGAAATCTTCTTTGCATACAAATAGTTTTCATTCAATGATTCTTCTGAAAATTATTTGTGAGACACTTGGTGATTATGTGTTACCTGAAAATTTTTTTACTCTTAGATTATGCATAAAATTTGTCACTCAATCAACGACTACAAATCTTTAACTAGAATACGGGTCATTGATTGAGGGGGAGAGTGAATTCAAATTTTATATCATCAAACGGGTTTTTAGATTAATTCATATTCTTTGAAAAGGTTTTGTAGCTAATGGGGTATTAGTTGAAGAGGAAATTGCTAAAATTTATATCAAATGGCCAAATGTGTTAGTTGCTAGAAAGTTTAGGACATTATGTGCAATTTGCTTATAGTTTCCTAGCTTCATATAACTAGAAGGTTCATTTGTATCACTTTGGAATCCTCGTTTAATCCCCTAGATACATTAAGACTCAAAACCTAAAAGAAGTTAGAAAACCAGTTGTGTTTGATGTTCTTGAATACTCCACTGGCATTTGTATGATCTAAGTGAATGAGTTTCAAATGTTGTTTGTCTCTGCTGCTTAATTGTTGTTGATATTGTGCATATGTTCTCAGGATTCGCTTAGGTATATTGCTATTATGTTAGAATCATGTTCCTAAGATCCTGAGTTGAATATAGATATCTGTGTGAATTGCCATGTGCATGATTGCTATTTGCTCTTCATGCTAGATAGTAGTTTGACGTATTTCCTGACTGTGGTTTGATTATAAGATGAACTTGGTATTATAATGTGGCAAGCTGCTGAAGGGTAGCTATTAAGGAACAGTGTATCTGTATGTATGTATATCTGTGTTGATATTCTTATGCAGATTCCATAGCCAATATGAATGTGCCAGTTCTAGCTCTAACCATTTGATCAGACGTTCAAACTCTATTGATTGGCTCAGAATTCACCACGACAACAACATCGGCAGCAACAACAACAACAACACCGTCATCACCACCACCACCTTCAGTAAAATAAAGAAATATTTGTTCCGATCTCGCCAAGTGGGGATCTACAATTCTTGGACGTACTTGTTGGTGGATGGATAAGCGATGATGACCACTGACTCACTCAGAAAAGCGGGTGATTACATCATCTGCGCAAAAAGGTCAATATCATTTGTGTCATAATTGTCGAATTGTGCATAATAAGCAGTGAATCTCCCCCTTAGTTTAAGGGGGAGCATAGTATGTTTCATCATCAGACTACATTAAATCGGATACATTTTCTCCCACATTTTCTAACTTATTTAAATCAATTGGGATCACAAATCTCAAAAGGTTTGAAATTTTTGATCGGGGGAGAGAATGTGATTTAAATATGAAACCTGATGAAAATGTGATGTTTTGGAATTAAACGTTAGGCTCTCCCATATGTGCTAAACTCTTTCGTATATCGATGCACATATTGAGGGGGAGTAAATGGACAAAAAGGATTTGGCACCGCATGAGATCGTGACTCAGACGTAACCAATGAATTGACGAAACACAAATTGTCATCAATCGAAAGGACATATCCTGGCCGGGTAATAATTTCAAGCTGGTCTAACCAGTTATGTAAGCGTGTCTCGAAAAGGATGTGTCTGAGTAGAGTGTACCGTTTCGAGAAACTTTCTGTGAACTTGACCAGGACGGGTAATAATTTCAAGCTGGTCTAACCAGTGAAGTAAGCGTGTCTCGAATCGGTCATGTTCACTGAAAGTTGATCAATTCAAAAAGTGCGAGCTCTACCCAACATGTGCAACTTTATAAAACAATCATCCGAGCACATGTTGAGGGGGGGGGGCATTTGAAAAATATAAAACTCTCAAAGTGTTAGAAAAATGAGTTTTCATAATTATGAACACTTTGAGAGATTTTTCAAGGAATTGGTTTATGGCAATTGTGGAAGAACACCAAAGACCGACCACTTTATTAATGTATGGAGTTATAAGGATGGTAAGGTTAGGTACAAGTTCCCCCGATCCCGCCAGAGCCGGAGGGATCTACCCAGGGACAATCCACTAGTTAGTGTAGAAGTCCTTAGGTATGATTAAAAAGGAGAAAAGTGAATAAGGGAAGAGTGCCGACTGAGATGGAGCTAGCACTGGAACAAACCCAACAAGGTGCTAGTTATGAAGTCTCGGTAAGCACTGAAGGGGTTGAAGAATGAAAAAGAAATGTAAAGATAAAGGGTGAAAAGAAAGAAACCCTCCTTACACTTTAGGCAGAAACCGGGTCATAACATATGCTGTCAGAATCACTTAAGTTGATTGCTGGCATTGAAGACAAAGTATCATGGACCCAATGATACGCTGCACAACCCTCCCTAGCCACTCAAGGTCCCTCAAAGGATTCTTGTTTCAATTGTCACAGATTTCAATACATTTCTATCGTCTCTCTCACTCCGAGTTAGATGATATTGAAAAGGTGGCAGTTCTCTCCAGCCTCCGCCCACTAAATCAAAATGCACTATTGAGTCTAGAGCCACGAGATGCATAATAAGATCTCATAGGAACACGAATTATTTCTACACTGGTTGTTCAAGATTAAGGACACCAGGTGTAAACTCATGAGTCCTACGCAGATCTTAGCAATCTGCCAGAACATTTATGAGAGAATTTACAAATGTAATTCTCAATGATTGAATGGAAATTCCTGCCAGGGTCAACATCAAGCAGCCCTAAAAGCAGGTCAATTCGGTAATTCACTGTGGATTACGCTTAGTGATCGCGGCGCTTTCAAACGGTCTACAGTCGTGGAGTGATCTCCAGCGACTCACCTAATCGTTGATATACTACGGTACGATCTTAAAAAGCCCTCTGTGGGTTTTCGATTAGGAACGGTCCTGGTAAGGATTAGAGAGAGTTTTCACACTATGCTGTTAACAATCTCGAAGTCCGAACCTGTAAGTACCGGACGTTTTATTGCTAACTGTCGTATGCAGGAACATTTGGCAGTTGAAGCTGATTGCTGTTGCAGCTATTTGCGGTTGTAGCTGATTGAGGTTGCAGCTGAATGCGGTTGTAGCTGATTGAAGAAAAGATGCCAATCCACTACCACATGTTCACACTACATCATCATCGTATTCAAGAAAAGTCATGATAACCAAAAAGACCTTTAACACTGCTTCTACAAACTCTGATGCTGAAGATCATGACACTAAATAGTGTGAGCATGTCGGCTCAAAGAGTATTACATCACATGGAAACATACTGCAGAAAGATGACTTGGAGACATAGGTTGGATGATAATTTCGTAGAATCCTCAAAATCATCCAAGACAAAGAACGGTCATCAAAAGATTACTGCTGAATGCACAATGTTTCAAGACGTTGAAGAATCAATGACTACGAGCTATGAAGACAACTTCAGAAGACAAAATGCTAGAATTCAAGTTATTATTTCCGGGGTGACCTCCCTTAGGGGGAGATTGTTAGGAGTATAAATATTCAGATGAAGGATCGGTCACCCCGAGTATCTACTTAGCATTTATATAGCTCGTAGGCTTATTTATATTTGCTTAGTATTAGTATTATTAGTATTATTAGTTTAGTCGTATTTATATTTGTGGAGTGGGTCGGGGCTTTCCCCACTGTCAGCTCACTCCACAGCCCACTAGGGGCACAATATTAGTAACTATATAAAGCCCTTCCCACACTTGGGAAGGGTTGGAACTCTTGTATCATATTTTCACACACAAGCTAATCTTACAAGTTTTTCCCTCTCTCTACCTTCTCTCTAGTTCTTCCATCTAACTCAAACATGGATCTAATCTTCCATAACCCAAGACCACCCGAATCATCCACACAATCAAGATGGTCATATTCTACAGTTTATCAGTGAGTTTGGCGGTCTGAAGAATCTTATCCTGAGATTCTTCTACAGAGGCCCTGAAGTCGGCATAGGAGGCTGCCACTTCAGTGTGCTTATCCCATTGCTCATCCGTAAGTATATTGTAAAGACCTTTGTTGGCTTTACGAAGGAATTTGGCCACTTGCCTTTCAGAAGCCGGACGAGCACTGTCATACTTTTGCAACCACTCAGGAGTGGCTGAAGCACCTGATGATGATGATGAGGTTGTTGGGGAACTGGGTGGTTGATCCTCAGGAGGAGGAGAAGAATGTTGTTGCTCAGAGTGCTGAGGAGGGTTTAATTGACCCTCCATTTCCTCCTCAGCATCAGGGATATCATCATCACCAAAATCAATCTCCTCCGCTGACTCATCAGCTAACAAGTTTTCATAGTCAGCCAGAGAAGGAGCCTTTAGGATATCCCGCTCCCCCTCAGAAGAGGGCTCACCTTTGTTGTGGCCAGGTTCTGACTCTTTTGTCATAATAACTGGTGGGGTTTGACTAGCCTGACTAGTCATAATAACTGGGGGGGTTTGCCCAGCCTGACTTTTAGGGTCAGTTCCCGAGAGAACAAAATTTCCTGAGATGCCTGAGGTGGTTTTGGGTTCCGTATCGGCGGGTGGTTTATATCCCTCCGAGTCTTTGTCCCCCTGAGCGCCTTCATCCACTGATGGGTGTTTTCCAGTGGAATCATGAGGCACTCCTTGTGAAGATGTATGGACCCCCTTCCCATCAGGATTGGACTGTCCTTTTGGGGATTTAGGGTCCTGAACTCCCTGAGACTCTGAGTGTGATTTCTCAGAGACGTTAGCGGGATGTGAGTGGGTGTGGGTCCCCTTCTCAGTGGAGTAGTGCTGCCCCACTGAGGATATAGAACCCTGTACTCCCTCAGGCTCTGATTGTGATTTATCAGTGCCTTCATTGGGATGTGAATGGGTGGATGTTCCTGATCCCTCTGACTTGTTTATGTCAAAGGAAACAATGGTTTGTCCGAGGACACTGAGGATGATTTCTCAGTGACCTCCGGTGACGGTTGTTTTGTGGTCAGAAGGGTCTCTGTAGTAGGTGTCTCAGAGGTCTGGGCCACAACTTGAATGGTGCCTGAGGCAACAGTCTCAGTGACGAGTGGTTTAGGTCTAACCACCTTACTGGACTGTCCCCCTTTCTTCTTCTTCACCTTCTTGGTTGGTGAAGGTACTGGTGAGATTGCATTTCCACCCTGAATGACTACTAACATGTAGTTAGTCAGGGCAACAGGTTGTACCTCAGTGATGTCACTACTAAAGTTGGTCTTATGCAAGACGTCAGGTTTTGTACCATCAACATCAGACCTAAAGTAGTCAGGACCAAGAAGATCCTGAAGCACACAGGAAATGAACCTAGGGTAAGACATATGTCTTTGCCTATGTTTCCCTGATAGCTTGGCAATGAGGTCACGGAAGATTATACCTCCGTTGTCAATTTTTGTACCCTCCAAGAGACTGAACATCATCAATTGTTGTGATGAGTTCAGTTGCTCAGTGGAGGATTTGTTCCCTCCAAGGACCTGGATAACAAATGTCATCATGATCCTCCAGATGGGGTGAAACCATGTTTTCACTATGGGAGCTTTTTCTAACAAGGCTTCAGGAGACAATTTAGGCCGCCTAGCGTCATGAGGACCAAGGAGCAGCATTTCTGCTTTAATGTCCTGGTCACTAGGGTTGGCTTCAAACGTCTTGGTGAAATCAAGACCAGTTGCTTTGATGAAGGTCTTGTAGGTCAGGGAGAGGGGTTTCTTCCCGTTCATCACAGTGAATGTGATGACTGAGTCTCTAGGGTCCTTAGGGCTGGTGGCCGTGGCGGTGCACCAGAACTCCCTGAGGTACTCATGGTAGATGACTGATGGGGTTTTGGTAAAGGCCGTGGAAAGGAAGCAGTTTTGTAAATATTTTACCACATCCTTATACCCCTCATATTGTTGTGGGTAGTGGAAGTTCCCAACCACATTGTTTTTGGTCATATCCACGCCCTCCATTGTGAAATTCACATTAGGGGCGATGGTGATAGCATTAGGAGATGCCATTTTTGTGTTTGGTTGGACAAATGGACTGGGTTTCTAATTGCTATGAACACACACAGAGTTTTGAAAGATAAAATGGGCAGAGTTTAGCTTAGATTTTTAAAACGGGTGTGTGTGTTTGTTTTGGTTGGGGTATTTATAGGATAGTGGAGATGAGGTTATTTTTGGTATTTGAGCGGTTTTATTTAATCAAAATATAATTTTTGGAAATTATTTTGAATATAATGTTTGAGATCCGCATTAAATGCCACCACTCCACTTTTTCTCTTTTTTCGCAACTGGTAGGGTGAACAGTTGAGCAGTTTCTACAAAAGGAGAAATTGCAGAGTTTCCATCATCACACAGTGTATTGTGTGAGAGAGGGCATTGAATGCCAAGTTGGGAAGTGGGGGCCCATGAGGTGTATGCCAGAAAGGCAAAAGAACAAATATTCTTATATTTAATAAGAATCCAGTTACCAACCTCGGACATTTACTAACTAGATACTTAGAGCATTTAAGTTAGTATTGAATGTCCTTTTCAGGGCCCTGAATGACTTTTCATTCAGTGATGGTTTTTCAGGGACTTGGGATTAGTCACTGATGATTCAGGAATATGGAATGATTCCTGAGCTACAAGGATTCAGGAACTTGGGTTTAGTTCCTGAACCCTAAAGATTTCAGGAACTTGGGTTTAGTTCCTGAGGTTGAGGATTCAGTGATTTTTTTCACTGATGTACACATTGAGTCAGGGAGAAATCAATCAGTGGACTGATTCTCTATATCCAACATTCCTAATTCAGCTTTCAGTCTGGTGAAAGTTGGTTCATCCAATGGTTTGGTGAATATATCAGCTAACTGATATTCAGTAGGAATGAAGTGTAATTCAATGTCACCATTCATGACATGGTCCCTGATGAAATGATATCTAATATCAATGTGTTTTGTTCTCTGATGAAGAACAGGGTTGTTTGAGATTGCAATTGCACTTGTGTTATCACAAAAGATGGGTACCATCTTGTACTGAATTCCATAGTCACTGAGTTGACTTTTCATCCAGAGTACATTTGCACAACAACTAGCTGCTGCAACATATTCAGCCTCAGCTGAGGACAAGGCAACTGATTGTTGCTTCTTAGCACTCCAACAGACTAGTTTCCCACCAAGAATTTGGCAAGAGCCTGAGGTGCTTTTTCTGTCCATGTTGCATCCAGCATAGTCAGAGTCTGAGTATCCTTTAAGATCAAGGCCTGAGCATTTTGGATAATATAATCCAAGGTTTGGAGTACCTTTCAGGTACCTGAATATCCTTTTCACAGCTGTGATGTGTGATTCTCTTGGGTCAGATTGATATCTGGCACATAGACATACTGAGAATTGGATATCAGGCGTTGATGCAAGTAGATACATCAATGATCCTATCATTCCTCTAAAGAGAGTTTGATTTACTGGTTTACCAGTGAGATCAGGACCAAGGTTGTTTGGGGGAACCATGGGAGTCTTGACTGAGGCACAGTCACTGAGTTCATACTTTTTTAGTAGGTTCTTAACATACTTCTCTTGACTGATAGTGGTTCCTTTATCAGTCTGCTTGATCTGAAGACCAAGGAAGTAGGTTAATTCTCCCATCATGCTCATTTCAAATTGCTTAGCCATTAGTTTTTCAAATTGTTTGCAAAGCTTGTAACTTGTTGAGCCAAAGATGATGTCATCAACATACACTTGTACTAGTATGACATCAGTATTTGTCTTATAGATAAACAATGTGTTGTCTATCTTGCCTCTGACAAATTTGTTTTAGATCAGAAAGGCTGAAAGAGTTTCATACCATGCCCTGGGAGCTTGTTTCAGTCCATAAAGGGCTTTATTAAGCTTACAGACATGATTAGGAAACTCATGGCTTTCAAATCCAGGAAGTTGCTGAACATAAACTTCTTCTTTCAGTGAACCATTTAAGAATGCACTTTTAACATCCATTTGGTACACCTTGAAGTTCATGTATGTGGCAAAAGCAAGGAAGATCCTGATGGCTTCCATCCTTGCTACTGGTGCAAATATTTCTTCATAGTCAATGCCTTCTTGTTGATTATAGCCTTTGGCTACAAGTCTTGCTTTGTTTTTAATGACTATGCCATTTTCATCAGTTTTGTTTTTGAATACCCATTTCATGCCAATGATTGAGACATTCTCAGGACATTTGACCAAGGTCATTACCTTGTTTCTGTCAAATTGTTCCAGTTCATCATGCATGGCCTGAACCCAACTTGGATGTGTAAGTGCTTCTTTAACACTTTTGGGTTCAATTGTGGAAATGAAGTCCACAAATAGGCATTCATTGGCTGAGGCTGCTCTTAGACTAGCAGCCATGCTCCTGGTGAGCATGCCTTCAGTAGGCTCTCCAATAATATTGACAAGTTCAATGTCCTGAGACCTAGTCCAACTTTCCTGAGGTCCTGGATACTGATTTGAACTTGTGGAGGCCTGATTGGGTGGAGGGGTTGGTTCTGGAGTAGACACATGATCATTGATTGGATCTTGAGTGTCTACCTGATCACTGAGATTGTTTGGTTCTTGAGCATTTTGAACAGACTGATTAATTTCATCAGTGTTTGCATGTGCCTCAACAAACTCAGTGATGGTTGGGTTAGGTAGGTTGTGAGGGATTATGTAATAGGAGATGTTAGCATCATCTTGATACTGAGTGGAAGGATTGTTTTCAGGAAGATATTCATCAGGAGGATATCTTGAAGAGTTATCAATTCCTATCTCTTCTACTGAGGCAGTTGAGAACCTGATTGCATCAGTGCTCTCATCAAAGGTAACATGAAATGTTTCCTCAGTCTGCTGTCTCCTTGTGTTGAACACTCTGAAGGCTTTTGAGACAAGTGAGTATCCCAGGAAGTATCCATCATCAGCTTTTGCATCAAATTTCCCTAAGTGATCCTTGTGATTATGAATAAACACAGGACACCCAAAGACATGAAAGTAGCTGATGTCAGGGATTCTTCCTTTGAATAACTCATATGGGGTTTTCCCATGTCTCTTGACAATGATGGATCTGTTTTTCCTTTCAGCAACACCATTTTGTTCAGGTGTGTATGGAGAGGAAAAGTTTTGGGAAATACCTTTCTCATCTCAGAAACATTCAAGTTCATAATTTTTGAACTCAGTCCCATTGTCAGTTCTAATCTGTTTGACCTTAATGTCATTTTGATTTTCAATGTTCCTGACAAAGGACATGATTGTTTCAGCTGCCTGACTCTTTTTGATCAGGAAGAATACCCAAGTGTATCTAGAGTATTCATCCACTATGACCAGAGTATACTTCTCATGGTTAATAGACCTTGGACTGACAGGTCCAAATAGATCCATATGGAGAAGATGTAGGCAGTTCCTGATGGAAAAGTTGGTTTTGGTTTTAAAGGATGCTCTGTGATGTTTACCTTTTTCACAAGCTGAGCATGGTTTATCCTTTGAAAACACTAGTGATGGTAAGCCAAGGACCTTGTTTTGTTTTACAAGATTATTTATGTTTTTAAAGTTCAGGTGGGTGAGTCTCTTATGCCAAAGCCAGTTGAGTGTATCAGTGGCCTTAGCAAAGAGACAAGTTCCATCCTGAGTTAGACTGGACATGTCTAATACATAAACATCTTGTCTTCTTGGTGCAATGAGGACAATTTCCTTATTTGCATTGAAGATGGTTCCTTGCTTATCATCAAACTGAACTATGTATTTTGCATCACATAGTTGACTGACACTGATCAGATTGTACTTAAGACTATTTACATAAGCTATCCTAGTAAAGACAGTACCATTGCAATTTACTGAACCATAACCTTCAGTGAGACATGATGAATTATCAGCAAATATCACTTTGGGTCCTGGTTCTTCCACATATTTGTGCAGACACTCCTTAACACCAGTCATGCTCCTTGAACATCCACTGTCTAGATGCCAAACAGGATCCCTGGCATGCCTCTGCACAAATAGTAAACTGGGTCAGTTCTTTCTAGGACTCCATTTCATGGAGGGTTTGGTTTTGTAGGTCTTTATGAAAGTATTAATCGATTCATGGTCAGTGGTTGAGTGGAATGAGCTACCACATGTTTTGCATTTAGTCGCAGGGGTAGCCTCAGTAGTCTGAGAGGATTGTTTATTCATTCCTCTTCTTGACTGAATGACCCTCTCTTTTCCTGAGGATTTCTGAGTGGAACTTCCACTAGATTCACAGTGTTTGTCAATTTGACAATCCTCAGGATGATGGTCATTGAATCCACACAATGGGCAAGGTGGAAAAGGCTTGGCCTTTTGCTTCTGTTTCTGCTTAGAATCAGAAGGGTAGTTCAAGCACTGAGCCTTAAGTCCTGAAAAGTTTGACATGACTGAGCATTTTTTATGATCAGAGGTCTTGTGATCTTCCTTTTTGCAAATCATGCAATAAAGGACTCTATAGCAATCATCAGTGAGATGATTTGTATAGTTGCATAGTTCACACTTTTTCAGGGGTTTGGTTGGTTTGGGTTTGGTCTTTGAGGAAGCTAGTTTTTGTTCCATCTTTGATTGAGAAGGTTTTTCAGAAGATGCAATCTTCTCACTTAGCTTCCTGACCATTTCAGTCAACTGATCAATTCTTGGATCAGGACTTTGGGTTGCTACTTCAGAAGGGACTGAAGTTGATGAGTCATCAGTATTTACTGAGACTTCAAGGGGTGGTCTTCTCAGGAGGATTCTACCTTTTTCTGATCTCTCCTTTGGAGAGTGTGGGGAGTAGACCAATGGTGGGAGGTCTGAGCTTGGTGCAGCACCCTAAAGGGTATTTAGTGGAGGGAGTGGAGGAGTTGATTCTGATTCAGGCTCACTGATTGGATCAGAAATACTGAGTTGATCAAAGAGTCCAAGCATACCTTTCAGAGCCTGACTTTCAGGGAGCAAGATGTTTCCAGTCTCAAAGTTTGGCAACTTACTGACTGGGTTGTCCCTGACAATCCAGTCATTTGACTTGGGTTCCATCTCTTGCTCAAAGGATATGCCAGCTGGAACAAAGGTCATTTCACTGGGACTCTCACTGGAGGTTTCAGTGAGGTGGTCAATTCCTATAGTTATCTTAGGAATTAAGCCCACAGTATCAAAGACCTTAGGGTTCCTTTTGGTCCAGCTTTCAATAACAGCCTTTTCTTTCTTAAGTTATGTTTGAAGGGCTTGGTTTTGTTTCAAAATTTCAGTGTTCTGAATTTGTAGAGTAATAGATTCTAATTTGGCTTGTTTCAGTGCAAGCAGTTCATCTCTACATTTATTCAATTCTGACACAATATTGTTATATTTTGAAAACAGGTTAAGCCTTTGTTCCTCAACAAACTTTAGATCAACACAAATATAATTCATTTAAGATTGCCAATCAGAATCATCATCCATAGAAAGTAAAGTATTTACCTTCTTCATGGTGATGTTTACCCACTCTCCATTCCTAGCATGGCTCTTTCCAACAGCCACCTGATCCTCTTCAGAAAGTGCCATCAGTGTACTAACTCTTATTTCCTCATCTGAGGAAACCTCTTCTTCATCTCAATCATATGCTTCAGCTACTAATACCTTGTTCTTTGTCTGAATAGGTTTGGATGTTTGAGCAGCCTGAGACAATATGGGGTTAGTTTCAAGAAGTGCAAGTTTAGCTTTGATTTTCCTATATTTTGTTTCAAAATCATTTTGACCCTTGTTTTGAAATTATTGGGTGGACTGAAACATTTTTGGTTGAAACTTGCTAGTTCCAGAGGAACTGTTTCTTGAAAATTTGTAAGAGGGTTCTGAGATGGTTTTAGAATAACAGTCCCTAGCAAAATGACCCTTTTTACCACATTTAAAGCATTCAGTGGTCTCATTTGTAAAACCTTTAATTCTCATAATCCGAAATGACCAAAATACCCCTCTAATTTTTAAAATTTTAAAGAACATATAAATCATACAGAAGACATATTATTTGTACTTAACCTAAGATGATTAATATCCTATGTTAATTAATAAATTAAGCTAATATAAAACTTTACCTTATAATTAAAATCACAAAACAAATAAATGTTCCCTAATCCTTAAAAATTTCGACATGCCATAGTGATTATATTCAAATTTCGTCTAAAAGGAAAATCTAGAAAAGATATGCATTGAAATTAAAGATATCATGATCCCTTAAAATTTGGTCATCCCTTATCTACACAAATCACAGAAGGTCGGTTTTTCCCTCATCCATATATACACCGAACATTATTTTTTTATCACATTCAAAACCCTAAAAAATTCTACAAACCAAAAAGGTCGACTGCTACATCTTTGTCCTCCTTCTGTTCGATCAAACACACCCATTTTCCATTCGATCAAGAACACTCAAACACAACGACATCTATTACGATCCAACCCTTGTTAGAAACTGTTCGCAACAAGAAGAAAATCGAAGGTTTGGCTGCTGTGGTGAGTCCTATACATGGTTTATTCCCTCGCAAGAAGAAGGTTAAACGAAGGCTGCTGAGATCGTTCTTTTTGGGTTGAGTTTCAGCATTGGTTGTAATCAACATGGCCTTGTTCTTGTTTCTTTTGGTTCCCTTGTTTCAGCCCAAAAAGGTACACCATGCGTTCTTCTGTTGTCACAACCTGTTATACAACTTAGATATTTCATCTAAAACCTAATCTGAACATACAATCCTATATATAATATAACATGTTGGATTTCTTGCTGCTCGTTTTCATTCGCTTTTTGTCTCGTTAATCTGGTCTTGAGTTTGTGTTTAGGTGTGATTCGATGTGTGGTGTGTGTGTCGAATAAGTATCTTAACGGAGGGTCGTATAGGTGTGTTGCGTTTAGGTACGTTTGGTGTCGACACACGAGGGCGGTTGGGATGTTACTTTTTGTGTCAATGTCGCGTGTGTTCTGGTCTCGACATACATTGTGAGTCGTAGTGTGTTGTGTGAAACTCTGTCGATAGGTATATGCTGATCATCAATGATAAAAACATGTTATATTTTAAAAGAAACATGACGTGGTGTGTCATGTTACATATTTTTATGCGTTATAAAAAAATCTTGTCTGACACTATTAAGATAGATTACCATGTATTCATAATAACATAACCAAGGTGGTAATATTTCGGTATCAAACTCATCACTTGGTAATCTTTGAAAAGAGTTAAATGATAGATGAAAAAGGTTTAGTCGATTATTTTTTTTGATTTTTGAGTTCCGAGTTATAACAAATATAAAAGTTATGAGATAGTCACAAACTTTTCAAGTGGCGTTAATACTTAAATAAGGATCACGTCTAAAAGTTTTTTTTTTCCATAAGCATGTAAATTTTTTTAGTAGAACGATCAATGATATTATCGAGTTCATCTTTCAAAATAATTCTCAGATATCGTAAAACATGTCGACAACCAATCAGCCCGTAGTATGAGGAGGTCCACTGTTTATGTTGAAACATTGGGTCCAAAAATGGTGTGTCAAGTTAGAGTAAAATGGGTTTTAAGTATTTTAGTGCGTGTGGGTATGCATGCATGATTGTGTGACTGTAATTGCATCTTCAAGCTGTTATTATGGTGTGTCACGTGTGCAAGTAGTATATATAACTTGTCAAGATCTACCCTATGTTCATAATATGACTAAAGAATGACTTAACTTAAGTTATGATACTTAATCCTTCTAATTATGGAAACTTGCTAAATAAGGAAACTTTTCTAAATATGGAAACTTACTAAATTTGGAAACCTGCTAAATCTGGAAAGTTACTTAAAATGGAAGGGCAAGTTAAAATAAGTAATTGAGAACCTATTGTAATTCTCTTCTACTCCTTTAGGTGTGAAGAAGGAGAGGTCCTAATCCATTTTTGTGCTTTCTATTCTTGTCTTTGTTTTGCATTCGCGATAAGGTACAGATACTCTGCCCTTTTCAGTAAGGGTGTCCTATCTTATTGATATGATTCTGATTCTGATTCGTTTAAGATTCCCAAAGCCATTGCTATGATCCCTTTGGTTATGAACCTTTCTGATTAAAATCTGATTTGGACCTTTGGTATTTCATCTGATATATCTGTTATGAACCATCTGTTATGGACCATCTGATTTGACCTTTGTTATATGACACTCTGAATATGATATGATATCTGACTCTTAGTTTGATACCCGAGCCAAAATTTGTGACCTTAGCCATGAAGGTAACATGGCCATGTCATTGATGCACCGATGGCGTGACTCTAGTGTGTTGGAGTGATGTTACACACCGTCCCTTTGTTTTGGTCTGCATGTGATTGGGTAGGGGCGTATGGATGCATCCTAGATCTGTTCTGTTTAGTGGATTATCTGTTATATGATTTGTTATTGTCTGGTGACTGGTACTGTGTGCAATACATGCCTTTCACATATATCTGGGAGCTAGCTACTCCATTTGAAGAATGAGGACACCCCTCATATTATCTGATTATCTGAGAGGTCTCCCCTCTATATGATTATGAAGATGTGGTTACTATATCTGATTTGTCTGGGCTCGTGGTGGATTACTATCCTATTCTGTTCATTATACCTTCACATCATTTATACCTTATGATATTTCCCCATTGCACTATATCTTATTTCTGTTTCGTTATTATTACTTTGTTTATGTATCTGTTCACTGAGCTTTTTAAGCTCAGCTGCATTTCTTTTCCTGCGGCAGGTTTTAGTAGGAAGCTGGGGATGAATGGAGAGTACCTTGGACTTAGAAGACCTTGATAGCCATCTGGATTAGAGTTGATTAGAAGTCATTATTTTTAGAATTAGTATTTATCGGAAGTTTCATTTGTAACCTTTTAATTTCAGTATTTCTATTGTAACCTTTGAAATTTCTTGTATTACTATAGATGCATGCTTTGTTTGATCTGATATGAAACCATTGTCGTGATATCTTAACCCTTGCCGGGTTGGGGTGTTACATCATTTGCTTTTGGTTTTGTAAAGTTGGACTGATTTCTTTTGATGAAACGTCTTGAACTAGCAAGGAGTGCCCTTTCTTGGAATTCCAAGTTCAAGTCGTTCAGGTACTCCTCACCAGTCCTTTCATCAATTTCATCTTCAGAATCCTTGTTGATCCCAGTTGAGCTTCACGATCTTATTAATTACCTTAGATAAATCTAAAGTAATCGGTATAGAAACTGATCTTGAGTTGTATATCAAATATTATGTTGAGCTTCACGATCTTATTAATTACCTTAGATAAATCTAAAGTAAACGGTATAGAAACTGATCTTGAGTTGTATATCAAATATTATGCGGAAACTAATACTTGATCTTAAGAAGAATAAACACAAACGAATTCTCAAACAACACTTCAATATTAATACGATTGCTCGACAGCAATAGGGTTACAAGAAACCTTGAAGTGTAAACAATAATACGTATGTTAAGATAATCGATATCTAACCCTAACCCTAGAACCTCCTTTTATAGCGTAAGGAGTCCTAGTCGGTTTACAAGACTTTCTATACAAGAAAAATATTCATACGTATCTTTTCTATACTTATCCTTAACATACTATACATATCTAATAAGCAGCAGAGTAATTCTTCTAGCAGCAGAGTCTTCGTGAGCTAGCAACAGAGTTACACTATGCCTATTATATCAAACAGCAGAGTTATCAAAACAGCAGAGTCATTGTGCATGACCCAACAATCAGCAGAGTCATATAACTAATCAGCAGAGTCATATAACTATCCAGCAGAGTTATGTTTCTCGAATCAGCAGCATCTTTTAGACCCAACAATCCTCCCCTAAACTTGATATTTTTCTACAAAAATCATCAAGTTTCTTTAAATCCAGATAACCACCAGGAGGATGCTTCCAAACACTTTACTGTTTTGAAACCTTTGATTCCAACAACTTTTTATATTTCTCAATTAGTTCAAATGCTTGATGATCTGCACCAAATGGTCTTTGTAATGTCAACTTACCAGGCTGCAACATTTGATACAGAATAGATGTACTGTTGTTGATGACATAATCCTTCTCCACAAGCATATACACAGTCACACCTATGCATGATAAGAGATGAACTCCACAAGATTGATATAAATACCATTTCTGAACTGTGGAGCTTAATAACTTCTTCCATTCAATACTTCTCTTATCTGGTTCAAACATATTCTTCAAATAGTAATAATTTAGTCTTTCATACACCACCTCTGGTCTAGTATCACCATAATTCATCTTGTAAAGATTCCAGAGTTGTATAATATCCTCCCTATCTATGTAGTGCAACATCTGAGAAAAACTAATATATCCCACACTTGAACCATTTGATCTTTTAATCACCCAGCATACTTGACTATCATTTAGAACCTCATGTGAATATGAAATGATCGGATATTTTATTGATAAAGGAACTTCATTAAGTAACTCAGGCTCTTCTTGAGGTTCATGAACTGTGAGATCCATAATCCCTTTCATATCATCTGCAGTCACTTCTTCCTTCTCTGAATCACTATCCACTTTCTCTGAATCACTCATCACTACTGACTGAGTTCTTCTCTTCTTCCTACCCACCTGCTTTACTTTCCTCCTATATCTCTTTGTACCAGCAGAGGATTCAGTCATTACTTCAGCTTCAACAATAATTTCTTTCTCCTTTTCAACATCAGATACTATGGGCTTTGAAACACTTCCACTTCCAGATGCTTTCATATTGTCAGATCCCATAACTTCTGGATTTCTCTTCTTTTCAGAAACTTTTCTTGGATTAAGCTTAGCATAAGTTTCATAAAATTCCTTTTCAATTAAGGCATCTGACTTTCCTTTGAAATCCTTCATCTGATAATTTCTAGCATTCTTCAAATAATACTTCATGTCATTAACCAATGCTTTCCTTGAAGATGACTTTTGTTTGTAACCATGCTTCAGTGATTCTTTAATCCTCAAAATCAACTCTTCCCACTTAGCTACTCTATTCTTTCTCAGTATAAACTCAACAAGCTCTTTTGTCTTTTCACTTCCATCCAACTGCTCATCATTTGTTATCAAGAAAGCTTCACCTCTTACAATCATATCAGAATCAATGAAATACTGCAATTGTTCATTGAATTCTTCTTGATTAACTTGTTTAAATGTAGAGCTTTCCATAAGTTCAAACTGATTTCTTTCTTCATCAGCTGCAACACTTCTTGCATATTCTTCATCCTGAGCAATCTGAGCTTGTTCATCAGCCAACTTTTGCATCCTTTCAATCTCTCCAGCAGATTCAGCAGCTTGTTGTTGTGATGATGTGGGTGGTTTAGTTCCTTTGTTCATGTTCAGCAGTACTTGAGCTAAAGTCATCTGTTCATCATCTGAATCAGCAGAGTCCTTTACTCCTGCACTCTTCTTAGTATCATCAGCAGAAACCTTAATCCCATCAGCAGAATGTTCTGCACCAGCAGAGTCAACCTTGTCACTCTTATCACCAACATTTTCAACAGAGTCCTTTTCAACCTCCCCTGAACCCATTACAACATCCTGATCCTGAGCATTCACTACAGTCTCCTGATCATTCCTCCCTTGTTTGGAAGCATCCTCTTCCAAACTTGGTTTGGAACTCTTCTTTAACCTCCCCTCAAGATGAGTAATTCTTATTTTAAGCCTTCTAATTTCAGCACCCTGAGTAGCTTTGACTGTCTTCAACTCCTTTCGAAGACCAAGGACCTCCTGTGACAATTTTGTACAGTTATCCGTCAATTCTTTCAAATGTTTCATGATATCCTCACAACTTCGGTCTGTGTAACCTGACCCGAGAGGTTGATCATTGGAATTGGCATTATGTACTGGTGTTTTAACCGTCAAATCCTCAGTGTCATGTTCAATACTAGCATCAACACTTCGACCTGTGTAACCTGGTCCGAGAGGTGTATCATTTGCAATGTCAATATGTACATCAGTGTCCATCAATTCAATAGTTTCATCTCTGTCCTCATCACTTCGAGATGTGTTACCTTCTCTGAGAGGTGAATCTTGGGACACAAACTCAGTCTCAACCCGAGGTGGAACATCTGAGCCCCCCATAGAAGCCATTTGGCTGGGGTTACCATCAGTTGTATCAGGTTCCTGAGAACCTTCTACAAAAGATGTTGCCATAGTCAAGGTCTTAGTTATGGTAGCACTGTCCTGTTCAACTACTAAGTTGGAAACAGTAGTGCCAGCCTTTTCCATCATGGTACCTACATCACCTGTACCAGCCTCATCTGCTACCATACTGACATTGGCCTGAGGTTGCACAATGTCCTCATGAAGTGAAGTCCTAGGTGATTGGGTAGGTTGGGGTTCATGTGATAATGATACATTCAAACTGGTTGATGAGGATGTGTGATGGGAAGTTGTGGGTGTACCAGCCTCTTCATCCTCATTCACTGCAGCCACTATATTCAAAATGTGATCAGTTAGGGGAGTTATAGTACCAGAAAATCCTTTCCCATTCTTCTTTAGAAATGCAAACATCTTGATTGCCATTCTACTACAGGGCTCAACATTTGTATGCCTCAAGGGTTCTCTTAGCTGAGAGTTGATAACAAGTTGTAGAAACCTTGGATACAAATAGAATTTCTTCTTAATAAACTTCTTCATACCCTCAAATATCATAGAAGAAATCAATCAGTGGTTTCCTACCATGCAATAACTCATAAGGGGTCTTATTGTGAGGTTTAACTATCTTAGTTCTACTTTGCACATAACAAGCAGTGTTGACTGCTTCAGCCCAAAAGATAGTGGGTAACTTAGACTCTGACAACATAGTCCTAGCAGCTTCAATCAATGTTCTATTCCTCCTCTCAGCCACACCATTTTGCTGAGGAGTTCTAGCCAAACTAAATTGTCTAGTTATCCCTTTTTCCTCATAGAACTGATTCATCACTTGATTCTTAAATTCAGTTCCATTGTCACATCTGATGATCTTAACCTTGTGATTAAATAGGTTTTCTATCCTTGTTATAAAAGCCTTAAGAATGCCTGGTGTTTCATTCTTGGTTGCTAAAAAGAATACCCAAGTAAATCTACTAAAATCATCAGTTACCACTAATCCATACATCTTTTTATTCAAACTATTCACATAAGTGGGTCCAAATAGGTCCATGTGTAACATAAACAAGGGTTCAGTTATAGAATTCACCAATTTGGACTTACAAGATGCTCTATGTTGCTTTCCCATCTGACAAGCAACACATACTTCAGGATTCTCAAAAACCTTTGAAGGTAATCCTCTGACCAAGTTCCCTTTCACCAACTTGTTGATAGCCTTGTAGTTCAGATGTCCAAGCCTTCTGTGTCATAGTTTGGATTCATCAATAGTGGCTTTGGCAAACAGACAAGTTAAATCTCTTTTAGGAATAATGTTCTTTATGTCCACACTGTATATGTTGTCATTTCTAGGGACTTTAAGAAGTACTAATTTATCATCAGGTATCTTAAAGTCGGGAGATAAGACAAGACATTCAGTGTCTGTAAAAAGAACAAAATTCTTTCTGTCACACATTTGTGAGACACTAAAAAGATTGAACTTTAAACCATTCACCAAGTACACTTTTTCAAAATCCAATTTTCCAGTTCTGATCATGCCTTTTCCAACAATTTTTCCTCCTTTAGGATCATTCCCAAAGGCAACATATCCTCCATCCAAAGCTTCAAAGTTCTCCAAATTGCTTTGGTCTCCAGTCATGTGTGAAGAGCATCCACTATCAAAAATGCATTTATCCTTTAGCTCCTTTTGTAGATTGCCCTGCACAGTAAGTAAGAGAATTAGTTTCTCTTTGGGACCCAAGCCATTACTGACTTGGATCTACCTTGTGCATCAAAGTAGTCAAATTTCTTCAACTGTATTGATGCACTGCTGTGTCTGAGAACATGGTCTAAAACTTTAACTTTAGGTTTCCAGACCCAGCAAGCTGAGGCTTTAACAGCATAAAAATGATTGCCCACAACAGTATCAGTAACAACTTTAGGCAAAACAGCAGAGTCTGCCTTAACAGCAGAGTTTTCCTTAACAGCAGAATCAACTATATCCTTCTTTATGGGCACTGTTGGAACAATAGGAGAGATAACTCTAGAAGTACCATCTCTCATCAAAACTTCCCTAGGAACCATGTTTCTTTTGGGGTGAGGGTGAGTCTTTCTAGCAAAGTTTCTATGGTTCACCCTTGAGTACTGGTTCCAAGCTGGTTTCTTATAGCACTCATCTTGCAGATGTTCAAAACTACCACAACAATAACATGCCTTCTTAAGTAATTGAAAATCAGTGCCTAATTTTTGTGAAACTAGGTTGTTCCAATTTCTCTGGTTTCCCCTAGGCAAGTTATTTGTTCTTTTAGGATATACTCTAGGTGTGTTTTCATACTCAGCCATTTTCCTAGAGATACCTTTACCAAACCTAGTCTTAACAAACGCAACCTTTTTAGCCCTAGGTACTTTTGATTCAACAACAGTAGGAATTTCTTCCTTTTTGTTCTTAGTGGTTGAATCAGATTCCACTGCATCATCATCATTGTCAGACTCCCAATCTTCAATCAGGGGTGGTTGTTCATACTTCTTTACCTCAACCTTAGGTGACTCTAATTCTTTTTCACTAGTTTCAACTACAGGTTTACTAGTTTCACCTACAGTTTTAGCCTCAGACTCAGATATGAAAGACAGTGTCCTAGTAGGAGGGACATTGGCACTAAGTTTCGTAGGGTGAGCAACAACATTATATCCTAGACCACTTCCTGAGTCTGCAAAGTGTTTACCTATTGGTTTACTGAGAATATCAGTAGCAAATTGTTGTTTTTCCACCCTAACGACATGTTTTTCAGTCTCACTTTTAGCTAAATCTCTAGCTTGTTCAGCCTCTTCTACTTTTTCCATAAGAACCTTAATCTCATCATTTTTCTTGATAAGCTCATTTTTCAGGATAGTGATCTGATCAAGGTATTCAATTTCAGCATTTTTATAAAATTCTAGCTTCTCTTCTAAGTTCTTTAAACCATATGCATAACTAAGATTATCTAGCTTAAGTGTTTCATTTTCCATTTTAAGGTTTCCATTGCTAGACTTAAGTATCTCAATTGTATCAGAACATGATTTAAAAGAACAAGATGATTCATTGGATACCTCAGAGTCTGATCCAGAAGAAGAATAGGCCATAAGAGCAAAATGCTGTACTTCAGGTTCCTCTTCAGCTATCAATGCACAATTTGGACCATCCTCAGCAAGATCACTCCAATCATAATCACCTAACCCATCACATGATACCATAGCAGTTGTAGAATTTGGCTCTTCATCAGCAGACTTCTTGAAATTCTCATTGCTTCTTTTTGGTGCTTTGCATTCTCTTGCAAAGTGTCCCTTCTTTCTGCAGTTAAAACATTCAGCCTTTGACTTGTCAAATCCTACACTTTTGTTCCTTCTGAACTTCATCTCTTTTCCAGTTCGCTTAAGAAACCTTCTTGCCCTTATAGTAAGCATTGCAAACTGCCATTGCATATCAATCTCCTCAACATCATCAGGATCAAGTTCATCCAGATCTTAAGGCATGACTGAAGTACTTGTAGTAAGTTCAGCCAAATAAGCACAAATTGCAGCATCACTGATGGTGTTGGTGTTAGCAGAGTCAGCAGCAGAGACATGTGAACCAACAGCAGGAGCAAAAGCACCAGCAGCAGAGTGCTGTTCTTGATGTCTACCAGTATTCTTGCTGTTTGAGGAAACAAAAGCAAGATTATTTGTGGTAGAAGATGAGCTTGACAATCCTTTAACTTCAGATTCATACACCTTCAAGTTGTTATACAGATCATCCAATGTCATAGTATCAAAATCTTCCTTATGTCTCCAAACCACTGTATGAGTGTTCCATTCAGAAGATAGACTTCTCAGAAACTTTAGATTGACATCCTCTTGAGATGGCTCAATCTTCAAAAGAGCCATCTGACTTGATAGCTTATGAAGTCGATCATAAGTTCCCTCAATGTCCTCAGAACTTAAAGCAGTGAAAGTTTCAAACTGATGCTTCAGTAGATTCTTTCTTGATTTCTTTGTAGCTTCATTCCCACCAAATCGAAGTTCGATTGCTTCCCATAACTCCTTAGCAGACTCAATATGATTAAAGCTCAATTGATAATCATTAGGTATTCCCATCATGAGAATACTGTGAGCCTTAACCTCCAATCTTCTCTGTGCTTTCTCCTCACTTGTCTTGAGAGTCAAGACTGATCCAGTAGCAGTCTTAGTTTGCACACTGTCGCCATGAAGAACAACTTCCCAAAGTGAGTAATCAACCATTCTTATGTACTGTTGAATCCTCATCTTCCAGATCTCATACTCACCAGTCTTGAGCATGGGAACCCTTGATGCAGTAACCATGTGTGTAGAGTCGGAATCCATTGCTTACTGTGATGATTAGCAAAACTTGTATTCAAAAATTCTTCTTGGTACCAGTTTCTAGATCACAAGCTCTGATACCACTTGTTGATCCCAGTTGAGCTTCATGATCTTATTAATTACCTTAGATAAATCTAAAGTAATCGGTATAGAAACTGATCTTGAGTTGTATATCAAATATTATGCGGAAACTAATACTTGATCTTAAGAAGAATAAACACAAACGAATTCTCAAACAACACTTCAATATTAATACGATTGCTCGACAGCAATAGGGTTACAAGAAACCTTGAAGTGTAAACAATAATACGTATGCTAAGATAATCGATATCTAACCCTAACCCTAGAACCTCCTTTTATAGCGTAAGGAGTCCTAGTCGGTTTACAAGACTTTCTATACAAGAAAAATATTCATACGTATCTTTTCTATACTTATCCTTAACATACTATACATATCTAATAAGCAGCAGAGTAATTCTTCTAGCAGCAGAGTCTTCGTGAGCTAGCAACAGAGTTACACTATGCCTATTATATCAAACAGCAGAGTTATCAAAACAGCAGAGTCATTGTGCATGACCCAACAATCAGCAGAGTCATATAACTAATCAGCAGAGTCATATAACTATCCAGCAGAGTTATGTTTCTCGAATCAGCAGCATCTTTTAGACCCAACAATCCTCTTGAAAATCCTGCACAGCACCATTAGAATAGAAATCAGTTGATATGGGTGTGGAGGTTAAGGCCTTTTCGGACTCAAGAGCTTTTGAGTCAGGGTATCTCCTTGAGATCAAGTTGTCTTCATAGACAAACTTCCCATAAATTTCAGGGAGCTCAAGGGTCTGAATGTGGTTAGCATTCCTCAGGCCTTGTGAGAAGTTGAGCCACTTCTCAGGGAGACTGTTGACAAAGCCAACATTAGTTTCATGCTTAGATAAAGTTACACCATCATTTGATAGCTCATTTATCAAAGTCTTGTATCTGGTGTAGGTCTGAGAGAGACTTTCAGAGTCCTTTGCCCTGAAAGTATTGTACTCAAGTTTAAGGTCCATGACCCTATTTTCCTTGGTATCTGAGGGACCCTCAAAGCTATTTACCAAGTCATCCCAAGTTTGCTTGGCTGTAGAACAGTTGATGACTGATTCCATTATATCGTCAGGAAGACATGATATAAGGATGCTTTTCAGGCGATGGTCCTGATTGACCACCCTCCTCTCATCTATGGTCCATTGAGCTTCAGGCTTAATTAGCCCTGCAGCAGTTTTTGGGACAAATGGGCCATCCTTGATACAAGCGATGTAGTAGGGTTCCATCCCAGTTAAATAGCAAATCATACGTTTTTTCCATTTGCTAAATTTGCCAGCCTCAAGTCTGCGTGCTACAGCAGAATAGCTGCCACCCTTTTTATCGACTAACTGGGGTACATTGGTATCAGTCATTTTAGGATCTTGGTTTTAAAAACCTGGAGCTCTCTGGGTTTTTGAAAGGTTTTATAAACCAGAGGCTCTGATACCACTTGTTGTTCCCTTAGCACACCGAATAATGACAATTAAGTTAAACTAAGTGAGCTTATGACTGAGATCAATGCAAAGAATATTTCTAACAGTTATAATACGCGAATATAAAAACACAATATTTTTCAACGTTTAAATTCTTATTAGAAATAATTCCAAGAATCTATTACCCAAGTGTTTTGCGGAATAAACACTTGGGATTGAATAGACAAGGGTTTATGGTGTCTCCTATCGAAACTCAAGTTTTGCTTGAGTGGTAACAATATACCCACTGAGCTATCTCAGTGAGTTGTATACACTTTGTAGGAGAGAAGTTACTTTGTAAAAGTTCTAAGCTTTCAATATACAAAGCATACATAACTTCTCTCCATCTGATCTATTTATACACAAGTAATCTAAGTATAAGTGATTAAAATATTACAAGTTGTTGAGGTAGCGTGTCTGACAATTACAAACAGTAATTGTCATTTCCAAGAACCAATATGAATGGGCTAATAAGACTTTGGGAGTTGTTGGCTGACACTCCATAACTTTTAGCTGCAATAGGGAAGGTTGGTATCTGACAAGATAAGAGTGTTTGGTCTGACACTCTTATCTTCTCAGATCTTTCCCTTTTATTCCCGCCTATTCTTCAGGCATTGGTTCCTCAGTCTTCAATCACTTTAATGTTGTTGAGGAGACTGGGGTTCAGTGAGTTCTTGTCCAACACTCACTGAATCATCATCTTCTTCTTTAGCTTAAGTCCTACTCAGGGAGTACCGCCTTCCTGAGAGTGAGTCCTTTATTGAACTCGCCTTAAGCATCCTGAAGATGACTAGCTGAGAGGCTGTTCTCTTAGTGACTTGAATTGTTCTCGGTTTAGCAAACACTTGGCTTAATTTGTGTTCAAATCCTGTTTAAGATAATTGGTTGTTTTACGAACCCAACAGTTTTGCAATACACATTGTACAGCGGATCAACCAACCCGTTCAACACATAGTTACGGCACAAAAATTCTGAGTGCTTCCAAGCATCTACCGCGCTCACAGATTGAGCATCAGCCTCCCATTCGACAATTTGAGGGGCAGATTCGGTAAGGAATAGAGCCAAATTCAATGTGGTGAGGTAAAAGAACATTTTTTGTTGCCACCTTTTGAAATGCAAACCAGAAAATTTCTCGGGCTTTTCGGCATGCTTTGCAACAGTGTTGGCCAAAGGAGCAGCAGTTGTGGCTGTCACAATTGGAGGCACACTTGTCTCGTTAGTCTCAACCATTCTGAAATTACGTCGGAGTCCTTAAGTGATTAGTGAGAGAGAAGAATGAAGCTGTGATTTTTTGGTGTATCTTGGAATGGCTGAGATAGCTTGGATTTATACTACAATATGAAACAACAGATTTAATGATTCTCATTAAACGTGATCAATTTCATTCAATGTTATCAAGTTTAAACCTAAACCGTAACAGACCCTGCATATCTACTGTTTGCAATCCCAAGCAATAAAAGAAATTAAAACGGGTCAAACATTGGGTTTTTGGAGCAAAAAGAAATAAGCCCAGTTCTGCTCTAAGTGGGTTCACTAGCTTGAGCCCAAGTTCAGTTTGTTCACCCACCAATGTGGGATAGACTTTGTCCCATTTTCATTCCTTAAGTTACATTCCAAATGGCATAGTTCGAGACTCGATATCTCATTCACATTAGCTTCATTTTGGACACTCATTATATTGTTATGAAGCTCTCATAAAGGAGTACGTATCCGATTAGTATAATATTCATATAGACAACTCGAGTCTATAATTATTTGTGTCCAAAGTAGGTGGAAAACACATTTTCACCTCAAATTTTCCAACACCATTTGCTTTTAAGAGATATAGAATATTATTTTTTTGAAACTCTGATAACTTAATCCTCTTTATGTCAAACAAAACTTATATTTTCATTAGCTTATTTTCAAAAAATAAACATAATCCTCTCATAATATTATGTGTCAAAATGTCTCGAATCTATATCTATATATATTTTTTATTTTTATTTTTTTTTATCATTAGTTACAAGTATAACTCTATAGTTTTCAAAATACACGAAGTGAACGCCAATATCAAGCATATTCCAACGACTATAAGCTTTCATATTGTTATATTTAGAAGAAACTATTATAGTCGAAAAAGTATAATTTATCTCATCATGTAGTCTACTTAGTTTTGAAGATGGAGGTTATTTAAAAGTGAAAAATGTTAATTGGTTCTTCAGATTCTTTGTCTTAGTAACAACCTAATTTATCAAAAACAATTCTGTTAAAATGCTTCAGGTAAGTGGATCATCATTTGAACGAACCGCTGAATTAACTTAAGTTATCAGTGAGCCAGTGAGTCTCAAGCAATTTAACACGGTCCGATTTAACGGCAAGTGTTTTAGTGTTTACTCGTATTTCAATCTTCATGATACCGTTGATATCTTAACGTATATTGACCGTCCATTGTATCACACAAATAGTCCAAAGCTGTCGACATTAAATGTTTGTTTACAAAAATAAATGTTAAAATGTAGGTCTAATTTCACGTTTTGGTAGATCTAGATACCCGTGAAGTCAGCATTGCAACATAAAAAGCCAGTGGCATGCACCCACATCTGACACCACCTCTCCCCTCCAACCCTTTAATCAAGGCCCTTGACGCGGACCCCACCAAGTGGAAAACACCATTCAAAATTGTAAAGGCCGGTTGCAATAGTCGATCGAAATCGATTGTGGATCGATTTAGGGGATCGATTTTCTTGTTGTGGGGAGTCGATCGCTCCACTCGATCTCCACTTCTTGGTCAGCTTCCCGATCGAGTTGAAAAGGAAATGTTGTCTTATTTTTTGTAACGTTAACTTCAAAAAAAAAGAAAAAAAAAAAAAAAAAAAATTCTTTCAAACCACTACTGGGGCACCTAATCGCCTGTAAGTGGCTGGAGAGAGAAAGCTAATGTGGCAGAGAAAAATGAGGGGATTTGGTCGCCTTACTGTGGGCAGCCTAAATTAATGCACCCTCACTTCTTAGATTGCTATTTGGTACCTGTTGAAACAAGAAGTTTAAATAAAAGCCCTTAGAAATCTAGGTTAATATATGACTGCATGTACTCCTTTCGTTTCAAAATAAATATTCATTATAGATGCGAGACATAGTATTATGAGAATGCAACCTTACAAAATTTTCGACATGAATAACTCGCTGAATATTTTATACATATGAAGAAGTTACTAAAATAACGGAAGTTAAGTACTCACAAATTTGAAGAAATAACGATCATACGACGTAATTAACCATAGATAAATTATTGGTAATGTTTTTAATAATGTGTTACTATGTAAGGATGAATCCCAAATTTGAAACTATGTAATTTGGTCACAATCATTTTGAAGATCAACACGATGTTTCGTGAGCATCCTCAATACATAGACCCTACTAAGTTTAATGCATTGTCACATCACTGTTATATCATTATATATTTTTCATACAAAAAATAGTCGCAATTGCTTTGAACCTTACGCAATTTCATAAATTTTTACATCGCCATTGTAACACCCAACCCGATAAGAGTAGAAGTATTAAGTTATGGTGACATATCAAAGCAAACACAAGCATATGACTTAAATAATACAAATGAATCTCAAAAGTTACAAAAGGAAATTCTGAAAATACAAGGTTACAAAGGAGAAAAACAATAACTATTAAGTCTAAAAATATAAACACTTCTAGTCGTCTCTAATCCAGGATAGCTATCAAAGTATAGTCTTCTAAGTCCAAAGTGCTCTCCACTCATAACCCAGCTTCCTACTAAAACCTGCCGCAGGAAAAGAAATGCGGCTGAGCTTAAAAAGCCCAGTGAACAGATATATATAACATAACGTAACGGTAAATAAGCATAAGCAACGAAGGAATAAGAATACAAAATGAAAGGTATAATCATGAAAGTCATACGAATTTTAAAGAGAACTAAGAATCAAGAATGCATGAGAACTGAATAAGAAATGAATCAAGAGAATAATGAAATAAAAACAAAGAAATGTTCATATAAGGATGTGCCATAAGAACTACATATCATAATCCGTCAAATCATATAATATCTTAAAAGTGCACGAAGAGGGGAGACCTCTAAGTACTAAAATTGTGAGAATGAGTGTAAGGCACACACCACCTAGTCACCATAATCATATAAACATAAAACCTAGGATATATCCATACGCTCCCTAACAAAATATGGATGCCAGTACTAGACTGGTCACACATATATAAAGTTGGCCAATAGTGTACACAATAAATCATAACATAAGGGGGAACGCCGTAGATCTATCACACCTCTACGGGAGTGTCATGCCTAGGGTGCCATTCAAGACATGGTCATGATACCTCCACAACTAGGTTAGCTCAGGCACAGATCTATCATATCATACAACAATAATAATCTAGCATGGCAAGAGAAACAAGATAGTAACTCAATAAGCATGACAAAGCATAAGTATAGCATAGCAGAGACATTTAAATAAATGTCAGAATGAATCAATAAGAATGACAAGCATACAATGAATGTCATGAGTTAAATGAGGGAATCATATCAGGCATAGGATTAACAGAAATATCCCTACTGAAAAGGGAAAGAATATATGTACCTTAGACCGCAAGTGCAAACATAACAGAAACATAAAGATCGGAAGCAAACTCCATCTTCAGCGAATCTACACGAATTCATGATTGTCTTATTAATAACTTATTTTAAATCGGATTACTCATTTTAGTCGGCTTTCCATTTTTTGTAACTTCCCTTTTATGGCAGCTTTCCAAAAATAGTAACTTTCCAAAAATAGTAAGTTTCCTCTTTAAGTAGTTTAACCATTTTAAGTAACTTCTATTTTTAGCAGGTTCCCCGAATTAGTAAGTTTCCAAAATTAGTAGGTTTCCATATATGGTATCTTAGGGTTACTTTATTCTAATTAGGGTTAATAACGTAGGTTTCATAAGTTTTAGGGTTTATTAAGCAAATATAAAAACTTTAGGGATTATAATGCAATTATTGTAAGATTAGGGTATGAAATGTAAATATCATAAAGTTACATGATTTCACAAGTTAAGCCCCTTCAGTTTAAACAATGATAAGTTCAACCCTTAAATTACACAAATAATCCTTATTTAGCCCTTTTTACCTTTTATCAGCTTTTAACTATGAACAGATCACACTTTGACGAATTTTCTACCATATCAGAACTCAAAGATAAATTCCACAAAAATTCACACAGGTACTTTCATGTCTTTAGAACCCACACGAATTTTCCCAGAATTTATTAGTTAGTTTAACCCCACACGAAAATACTCCAACTCAGACTACCCAGAAAACGTATCTGCTGTGGTACCCAGAAAGTATCCACTTGGTTGACCTACCAAAACATCCAGGAAAAATTCCCAAAAATTCATGACATTACTAGGCATATAAAAGTTAAATACTGGAAAGTTTTATGACCCAACTCCTCATGGTTTGTAAATGAAAAATCGGAAAAACGGACTGATTTCCAGACCCTCAAATTCAGATTCAACACTTAATCACATAAAAATAAAAAACATGACCAAATCAACTCGAAATCACTCCAAACCAATTGGAGAACTTAACTAAGACATAAAACTAAGTTTTCATGAAAAGAAACCGAATTAAACCATTTTACATCATGACCAAAACTCACTCACAAAATCGGATATACCTGCTGTCCCAGTTTTAGAATTCCATCTAGACCACTATAACACATGTTTACTCACCCAAACGCACACACGACCCTCATAACTCATACAACCTGTATTTTATTACCATTTTAACATGTTCTCAAAATCCCACATCGAATTACCTATGAATTCTATCAAAACCCTAGTTCCAAATTCGTTATTTCATGTAGGTATTTGTTATGATTTTATGTACACCTTCTTATGATTTTATGTGTATGAATTCGACAAGACAAGCAAGAATCAAACAAACAAAGTTGTATTGAACAAGGTGAGATTGTTACCCTTGATGCGTGAATAAGAGAAAGAAAACAAGATCGAATTAACAACAAGAGTTTCCAGCCGAAACCCTAACCACAAATCCCTTCGATGGACTGCCAAGAACCCACGATCAATTACCACTTCGAACCAGGAAATAACACGCCTAAATCACCAAGTGGAAGCACAAAAGAACCTCTTTTTTCTGCCTTTTTTTTGGATCGAACAGGAACAGAAAGTAGCAACCGAGTTTTTTTTGTTTTGGTTGCTTTTAGGGTTTGCAAAAGAGAAAGAAAATATTCGGTATGTAAATTATGGGAAAACCGAACATAGGGAGGAGGAAAATGGGCCAAGGTTGCAATGCTATCTTCAAGTCTTAAGGCCCAAGGATTTAGTGCTTGTATGACAAAGTAAATTCGGCCCAAAGGAAACACATAAAGAAAACGTGTGAATGTCTTTAGTAGTAGCTTTGTATATCAAGTTAGGTATTATCCTAGTTAAGTCATAGTTTAAAGTTTTTGTAATTTTATTAGTGATTTAGGGATTTAATAATTTACGTTTTTGTTTTTTTTTGTTTTTTTTTTTTTTTTTTTTTTTTTTTTTTTATTTCATGATGTTCTTATAGATTCAAGGTTAGAGGGGCAAATTAGGAATTTCAAATGTTTTAGATTTTAGGGTTTTACAGCCATCTTATTTTAAGAATACATACATAGAGGATAGCTTAATTTATAAAAAGTTACTCGTATAAAGCATTACCATGTCTTTCAAAGAATAAGGGTGCGTTTGGTTGGGGGGTGTCACACTGTTTGGAATGGATTTATAGTCATAATCAATGTTTGGTTGGTGGATTGGCTATCAAAAAATGACCCTGGCCCACAAAAAATGAAAGCGTATCAAGTTGACTGGTTTCGATTGAAACCCCTGACACATGCACTATATGTCACACATATACAGGCTACTTTTTTTTTTATATTTGTTTATAGTGGGACCACATTATTATTATATCTTTATTTAATTTAATTATTAATTTTTAAATTATATATAATAATATATTTTATCTCTCCTACTTTTTCCTCAAACCTTTCCCAATCTTTCAAATCTTTCCCAAATCCAAATCCAATTCCAATCCCACTTGCGAACCAAACGCACCCATGTCTTTCAAAGAATAAAATCCAAAATTTATTGACATTGTAAAATTACATAAACAATAAATCACTATGAGAATGACAATCAAGACATGCATTACAAAACTAAACTATGGGGAAAGAAAATCATACCTCACGTGATATCGTAGTGAATCAGATTCTAATTGTTAGAGTATACGGTACCCTTGGCGCCATGGCCACCAGCCCATAATAGACAACGGCGCACGGTACCGTGAGTGGCGTCATGGTGGCCAGCTCACGCCGTGACTATTTTTTTTTTTTTTTTTTTTTTTTGAAGAATTCGAACGTTTGGAGGGAAGAATCAATAAGCAGAACGTTTGGCGACGGTTATATAACCGTTTGGAAGCTTAAACACAAAAAGAAAAAAGAAAAAAATACCTTTTAAAAAATATTATTTCATACTTCACACACTTTCAATATATTAATTCTCTACTTCTCTCAATTTTTTCATACTTCAAAATGAATCCCAACTCACTATGGATTAACAATATGCTAAACGACCCGTCGAACCAAATGACAGGAGTCACAAGCGAGAGTTACTTTATATGAATCTCAAAAGATTGCCGAGGAGATGCGAGTGCTACAAATGGATACAAGCAAGATGGATCCGATCGACGCGGAGGTCGTGAAAGCCCAAAAAGCACGAATCCGAGCAAAGTATACCACCAATGAGCACTAGGATTTTATTTCTATGTTTACGTACTTGGTTTTTATTTTTATGCATTTTTTATTTATTTATTTTATTTTAGTGTAATGTTTTTTTTTTTTTTTTTTTTTTTTTTATTTAATTAATGAAGTTAATTTTAGTTAATATTGTGTATGTTTTATTTTATGAAATTTATATATATATATATATATATATATATATATATATATATATTATATATATATATATATATATATATATATTATATATATATATAGACGACGGCATCACATTTTCTGATGCCGTGGGTAACAGCCGGAATGTGGTGCCGTGGGATTTCTAGTGCCATAGAGATTTTTGCTGATGTGACGGACATTTTTTTGCCATGACTTGAAGACATGGCTTATGGGTACCCATCACTTATAGTGTTACCAAAATTTGAGTTGTTTATATCGTTTTCTTATCACAGTTATAAAGGTAGTTTTTATTTGTAAAATATAAAAGTAGAGTTAGACGCACATGCTTATGGTCTACGATGATTCTAGCATAATAAAACTCTTGTTAAACTCCTGTTAAACTTTATATGACACGGATTTATCACAATGTTATAGAACACAAGCCTTGTCATATTTTCTCTCTATTTTCCCCGTGCCCCCGTTCACCTCATCTTACTGTAGATGCTCTAAATTTTGGAAGACTTGTAATTATACTTGACTTGTAAATAGGGGTGTGATTCGGGTTGATCCGGTCGGGTTCGGGTCAACTCGGGTCGGGTCAACTCGGGTCAAGGCCCCTAAAAAAATACCCGAACCCGACCCTGTTTGAACTCGGGTCAATTCGGGTCGGGTCAATTCGGGTCTCGGGTCAACTCGGGTCGGGTCAATTCGGGTCGGGTCAGCTCGGGTTTGGGGTCAACCCGAGTTTTTGCCTTGTAAATTGTCAGTTTTCTCGGGTCAATCGGGTTCGGGTCGGGTCAAGGCTCCTAAAAACATACTCGAACCCGACCTTGTTTAGAACTCGGGTCAATTCGGGTTGACCCGATTGACCCGAATATAAATTCGGGTCAATTCGGGTTGACCCGAATCGACTCGGGTCGGGTTCGGGTCGGCTCGGGTTCGGGTCGGGTCGGCCCGAATGACACCCCTACTTGTAAAGATACAAGTGGCCTTTTAATAAACTCTAAACGTTTAGGTACTAAATTGCAACAAATCTAACAGCTAGACAAAACCGCAGGTCCGACTCCCAACAAAAAACGACACCTGTTACATCCTTTTACCATACACGGTCCCTCACTTTCCACGCACATACGGCTCTTAGAAAAAAGTACAAAAAAAAATGTGAATCTCATTGATTGTTCGATTTAACACTAGCAAAGATTTTTTAATACTTTTTCCCATGTGATGAATATTCAATATTGGTAGGTCTATATATATGTCACCCCACAATCTCCTTCATTTCCTTAACTTGACACACGCTTAAACAGTTTGTCAAAGGTTAGTACATTTTGTTTTATTAAATTTTGTTCATGTCATTTTGCATTGTTTGATGATATTATGAATATGAATGATAATATGTTGTATTTATTTCTTTTGTGATACTTTGTTATAGGTGTTTTAGAAATGGTAGTGAAGGGGTGTTTGAATTGGTCACAATCTTCTATTTTACATTCATCACCACAAACCTTAGCTTCCACAATTTCGTCACCTTTGCCAAAACGAGGTAGCTTTAATGACCTTACATTGATATGCCACCGGGCACAAATGTTTGGAAAGAGTCTTAGTCGATCTCGGGCTGTTTATTTTCAACTTAATGTCCTGTTTGTTAACAAATGCTTTTACACACAGGAAATTTTTATGTTTCTTTTTAGCTTATTACAAACATTTTTCCTTAATGTAGAAGGGCACAAAAACCCCACCCCTTTCCATCCAGGACAATAATAACACCTCACATGACAATCCTACCCTCATTATAATTTACCTATTTTTTTGTTATCTTCTTCACCAGTTTAACATTTTTCCATTTCTTTCTTCTTCCTTTTGTCCAAACAAACACTATCACAACTGCACCACCCGTCGCCACCACCGCACCACACAAACCATTACCACCGCACCACCAATCACCACCGCAATAGACAAACCATAACCACCGCACCACCAATCACCATCCCTCACAGTCTCCACCGTCATCACGTTCAACCACCACTTCCCTCTTAACCCTAAAGCCCGCCACCACCGCACACTATTGCAGATGTAAGGACCATAACAATCAAATTTTAACAATTTCATATATCTTGTCCTCCGTTACCTTCATGCTGCGGGTGACGTCCCTACTCCATGACATCCTCTTGGTTGTGACTTTTATGTTGAGGAAGATAGATTTGGGTTTTCTATAAACCGGTAGTGTATGTGCAAAAAAAAAGGAAACATGAACTAAAAAAAGATAGATCTGGGTTTTTTAATTGATATAGGGGAAGAGGGTAAAAAGGTAATTTACTGTTATTAAAAATATTTATTAAGCAAAAAAAGAAACACTATTTTTCCAAGTTGTTCTTATTACAAACAACCCACTTTTCTTTAAACAGGACCTAAACCCAAGCGGGACAAAAAAAGAAACGGGACAAATGTTTGGAAAGAGTCTTAGTCGATCTCGGTCGTGTGAAACCTTAAATTTATCGAGACCGAAAAGGCCTATTAGACGAATCGTAAGCGCAAATTTTGATTCGTATTTGTCTGACGACGAAAGAGCTTCGTCGTCAGAAAAGAATACACACCAATTCGCTAGCTCGTCAGCGAATTGGTCTAGAGATGTGATTCTGGAACCAGAATCACATAATGTAGACCAGTTCGCTGGTTATCCAACGAATTGGTCTGGATATGAGGATATGGATATGATTTTGGAAAATATAGAAAGAAAGGCGAATAAAATGGAATTACCATTTTCGTTGCGAATTATACAAAAGAAGAAACGATTAGAAGAGGGGATAATGGAAGCAAGTGAATCCGCTTATTGTTCAATGAAAAAAGCATTTTCGTCAATGGTGTTTATAATTCAGGAGCTTCAAAGTTACACTCTACAAATGCGAGAAATTTTATATTTGGAAGACTTGCAATCTATATTGGTAAGAGTTCAAAAGGAAATGAATGCATCATTTGTTTGGTTGTTCCAACAAGTTTTTTCGCACACGCCTACACTAATGGTATATGTGATGATCCTTTTAGCGAATTATAGTGTTTATTCGATTGCAAATCATGTGACCATAGCAGCCCCAATGCCTACCTCGGTCGTGGAATCTATTTCGATGACCGAGGAGGATCAAATAAATAGCGATTTTGACTCTTCAGTAGTCAAGACGTTTTTTGTTAATACAGATGGAATTAATGGGGGCGGTGGGAAATCTCGCCCCCTTGTGAGTGGGACAGATGGGGATGGGAAATTTGATGAGTCTATTGAACATCAAACGATTGTTCCAAGTAGAATTGGTGAGGAGTCCATTTCGGGTCAGGATGAGGAAGGGGGTTTATGGAAGTCGATGTTGGCTGAAGCTGATGAGATGCGAGGAGTTATGGGGGATGGTGGTCTTGACCATGAAACAATGGGACAGTTTGTTTCGCCAGTGACGGTAAAAATGGAAGAAGAAGTGGATACTGAGGATTACTTGAAAACGGAGCTTGTTTATCAAAGGGCGTTATTGACAGAGCCTGATAATCCGCTTCTTTTGGCTAATTATGCTCAGTTCCTTTACCTCTTTGCCCATGATCACAAAAGGTACAATTCCTAATCTCATACTCTCAATCAATTTTGGGAAAATATAACCATGTTCAGTTGTTCATCATGCATTAAATCAGTGTTATTTGTTAATGAGAGTGTTTGGCACTTTGGCATTACGTTTTGAGTTAGATTAGGCACTTTGGACTAATTAGATTATTAGTTATTTGATAAGATGGTTTCAAACTGATTAGTTTTTCTTAGAAAAACTAGATTATAATGACTTTGCAAACTAGATCAGTTTTCATTTGGAAATTATGAAGTTTTTGATCGAGTTTAAGGGCGTCATAGTCAGTTATCCTTTTCTAACTGCCCTTTTGAGCTGGATTTGCTGCAAATAATGCGGATTGACAAGTCTAGTGACAATCTTTTTATAGTCATGTGACTTGTTTCAAATTCTTATAAAGCTTAATAGCCTGTTTGTTATACTTCTGAAATTGGAAAAAAAAAAAAAAAAAAAAAGTTAAACATCTTACAAAACTGTTCACATATAGGAAAATGGATCAAATTGGTTATATCTTAGTTAAGATAATGCTACTTAAGTAAGATAATATGTTAAGTTATTATACCTTGTGTTAAGTTATTATCAAGTTGAGAATTGAGAAATGTTTTTGTGGAGTAGTTTCTAAGGCTTTGGTGACCATATTAGTAATTTGCCCAAACTTTATTGACTTTAAGTGATCATATTCACAAGATTTACAAATTTCATTACATCATTTATATCAAATTTGGCTAATTTTCAATAACCTTAACGTCGTATTCAATCAATTTGTGTACTGATAAGATTGAAGAAACGGGTGATGTGTGTAAATAGTCTCATTTTATGGCATCAAAGTCATCAAATTTGTCAGATTCTGATATTTCCGTGTTTGTTTTTTCGGAAAAAAACAGGGCAGAAGTATACTTCAAGAAGGCTTCTGAAATAGAGCCAAAGGACGCAGAGACACTAAGTAAATACGCAAGTTTTTTATGGCACGCTAAAAACGACTTATGGGCTGCTGAAGAGACCTTTTTAGAAGCCATTTCTGCTGATCCTACTAACTCTTTTTATACTGCATCCTATGCACATTTTCTATGGTCCAACGGCGCTGATGACACTTGTTTCCCTCTCGAGTCGCCTGAGAGTGTCGATTCTGATGAATTTTAAACATCTCCGGCTATGAAAATAGATAGAAGAAAAAGAAAATAAGCCTACAACGGCATTGACTCACTTTGTAGTTAAGTGTGTATTTTGATGAGTTTTAGCTTAGTTTGTACTTTCTCGGAGATGGAGTGGTTAAGATCAGAGTGACAGTGTTGTGATGTATATCATGTAAAAGTTGCATGTTGCTATGATTTAAGGCTTTCTATTCTGGGAAAGATAAATATATGAGAAGAACAATTTTGGTCTACACTGTTTTTATAGCCGGCCCATCCAACCAAAATGCTAAGGCTATGTATGGTAAAAATAGCGGTGAGCTGTGAGCTATGATTTTTTAAAGAAGCATTGGAAAAATGAGCTTTTCTAAAAAATAGCAAAGCTCACCGCTCCTTTGCTAAACGAACAATAAAAATCAAAAAGCTCATTGCCCACTGCTCATTGTCCCAAAAAGCTCCGCCAAACCTAGCCTAAATGTGTATTTTGTGATGCCAACAAAACTCTCATGAGTAAAATAATTACTCCTTTGTTACATACACTGAGGAATGAGGATTGTGTTATCCTTTGTTACATTTTTGTACAAAAGGCATCGCACAGTTTGCCAACGACTTAACAATTTTTACTGACATATTTATTTGATCTAAACACCATATACTGATATGAGATCATAAATTCATTGAGTAATATTTGACAAGTTGCAAGATAACAACCCAATTCACGAGTTTGTAACGCAACCTTACCGCAGTCATGAACAAACAAACAATACTTGCAACGGCTTGTAATTTAAACTAAAGATAAACATCAAACCTTGTTAGACAACCTGGAAATTTAATTTGTTTGAAAAAGATGTCAAAGCATGATTAAAGGCAACACTTTTATCGCACGGGAAGTAAGTGTTGTTTTTGAGCATTCAGTCAACTCCGCTATCACATGCTTATCAAAATCGTGTGAAAAGAAGGTCTCTTCTTTTTCACATTTTTTAATTCAACTTCACATGTTTATGTAAGACTGAACGCAATGGTGGGTGATGGCTCACCCTCACCTCACCTTCTCACGTGCCACCTCCAGTGTCGGGGCCTCCTGTCACCTCCACATATGTAACACCCTCAATTTCGTGATACGCAGCGGAATTCAAATTGGGTGTTACTCGATAGCACAACGGTTATAATAATAGAAAACGATCTCTAATTGAGTCGTTTTAAAAGATTTATCATTCGAATATAAGAGTTTACAAAAATGAGGTCCCAGTAGTTTTACAGTTTGTTAAATAAGTTTCGAATGATAATTAGATTGTAGCCTTCTATCAGTATCCGTGCCCCTTCATGTCATCCTCGTTCATTATGGACCTGAGATAAACATGCTAAATGTGTCAACACAAAGGTTGGTGAGTTCATAGAGTTTATAAATAAAACAGTTGATTTCAATAGTTTCAAGTTTGGGCGATAATTGTAATGATTACAATTATGGATAAAATGAATAGTAAGCTACGTTGTTTTACACCCATAGTTATCAGTTGAACACAAATTTCAAGTTTAGTAGACAGTGGGCCCCATTGTTGCACCCATAAATTCAGTAGTGGTAGTACCGTATCATTACAGTACCATAATATTGCCCTAAGCCTCATGACACGCAAACGTTAACAGTAGGACATTACAAGAGTGATATAAATTACCAACATAATTAAATTTAGTAATAATGCCCTCGGGTAGGAGCTTGCCAACTTCCTATTTAGTCTCAAATAAAGTGCATTTTTCTATCAATTCGGCTAGCATTATAGCTATCTATCCGGCTAGTACAAATGGGTCGTCAACCTCCAATAAATCTATTTACTATATTCGCGTTCACTCGCAAGTGATTAATGACTCATGATATGAGGGACTTTTAGTGGCAATAGTGTAAGCTTAGGCAATATCAATCAGGAGAGTTTACAGAAAAATACTTGTGTTCAGCATGTAATAAGTTCAATAACAAATAGAGTGTTTCATAAATGGAGTAGAATGTTTATAAATAACGAGCAATATTTGTAAGTAAAATGAGCATGTATCTCCCTCAAAAATAGTACGAAATAATTGAAAATAGGGGCCACGAACTCACCTGATAGAACTGATATATTAATGGCAAAAGTGGGTACACTGAAATGAGGCTCGGACACTAACCACAACCTAATATGAATGATGTGACTTAGATCATGAAATGATGTCGTGTATGCATTTTATGAAAGTTATATCACTCGTGCATGTTTGTTTGTGAGTTTGAAATGAAAATAATGTTATTAGATAACCTTTAACAATAGTCTGAAATATAACATTTTTGGATTTTTAACAAGTGTGTATTGTAACCACGATATGAACGTTTCAATAATATATAATTGAAAAAGTCTTCGACTCGACTAAAGTATGTAATCAAAATACTACAACTTCCGTGTATGATATTTTATCTAAAACCGCACCCAAAGTGCCTAAAATCCATGTCTAAGAAGAAATTCAGGTTACTATTCTCTATTAGAAATCTGTCAAAATAATAGTTTTCGTCGTTAACTTCATTAAGTCATAACTTCTTCGTTATAGCTCGGTTTTTAAAGTTCTTCCTGTCCCCGCGAAGGTATTTAAGTATACTAACATATTTTGAAGTCTCGGGGACTCAGTTTATCTGTTAAAGCTTGGTTTTACTACGGCAAAAATCTGGACAGTACACTTATTATTTTCTGAAAATAGTTATCGCTAATAGATTTAGAAATATTCGTATCTCTTTCGTTATAAACCCGTTTATACTCATTCAAATGACCACGTTCTTGTTATAAAATCTATTTTCTATTTCTTTGAGAAAATCTTGTATAATAATATATTTTTATGAAAATTAAAAATTTCGGCAGCGCTTTCGCGTACATTTTTAGAAATTCATTTTCTAAACTAATCCGCTTGTAATAACAACACCAAACTAATCTATATTCCTCCTCCAACTTCTTCCATAATTTTTATATACTCAAAATGGCCATATTAACATGATAAAAGTGTAGATCTAATAAAAATGACTAAAAATGTATTAGAACAATTATAGACTTATATATAACAATAAACTTTGTAAATCAATCAAAAATGATCCAAGATTTGTAAGTACTCATTTTTCTCATCCAATAATTATATAGAACTTATATATACTTGTTTTAACCATAAAAATTCACAAACATGCTCATAGGTGATATATGCGAAATAATGAGTTTAAGTGTAATTTAAACTTAAAAAATGCATAATTAAGTATAATGAACAAATAATACACCAAATGAAAAATATAGAAATTTATTTCTTACTTAATGGATATTAGGATGTTTTAAAAAGTAATTTGAACAATAGATCCCCAACGATGACTCCAAATTAATTTGTAGTTAGTTATAGCTTCAAAATGATCGATAAATGCTTGAAATACTTGAAAGAAAACGACTCCGTCTTCTTTCTTTTTCTTCCTTGGCCGAAAATAAGGGGGGGGGGGGGTGGAGGAATTAGAGAGAATTGTGTGTGTTTTTCTGTGAAAAAAATGAACTAGTTTTCTTTCTATTTATAATGAAAATTTCTTAAAATATCTAGATATTTTGATTAATTGTAATTAGATATTTCGATAAATAGTAAATAGATATTTTGATAAATAGTAAATAGATATTTATTAATAGTAACTAGATATTTTAATAAATAGTAAATAGATATTTTGATAAATAGTAGATAGATATTTATAAATAGTAACTAGATATTTTAATGAATAGTAAATAGATATTTTGATAAGTAGTAAATATATATTTATGAATAATAAATAGATATTTTGATGAATAGTAAATAGATATTTATGAATAGTAACTAGATATTTATATATTAGGAGTACATTGTACATTGCATGAAAATTGTGTAGAAGCGTTTATTTATTTAATTAATGATAATAAATAAATAATAGGTAAATAAGAGTTGCAATCTTTTATACTTGACATGTAAAAAACGTTTATTTGAAGCGTACTTAAGACATGTTGGTGTTGGTGAGTACGTTACGTCATATTAGTTTGTTGTTGTAATAAATTGATAACGTTTAATCTTAAAAAAAAAAAAAAAAAAAAAAAAAAAATTAGACGTAGAAAATGGATAAATATTCTTTCATTAGAATATTAATAAAAGTGAAAATTTACCGATGGTTACAACATATAAGACTAACTTTTCTTGTGGTCTTCCCTTACTAGAGTTGATCACTTTGAATGAATTAAAACAAGATAATGATAAAAGACTATTATAAATTAAAACATTTAGTAATGCTTGAGATGTATTTGCAAGGGGTAAGTAAAATTGTAGCAAAATGGCTTGTTTAAATCGTCAAATGATGATCTTTTCCAGTGATAAACGGTAATTTTCTCACTAATATTTTAATAATAAATGTCAATTTATTATTACTTAACTGTTAAACTAAGCATTTATGTGCTTACATAACTATTACGGTAAGCAAAACCCGCACACGATGACACACAGTAACTCACCAAAACTATTTAATCTCACCAGAAACAGTGAATTTTCCAAAACTAGCTATGCCTTTTGGCTTAACCAACGCACCAGCAGTATTCATGGATATTATGAATCGGGTGTGCAAACCGTACTTAGACAAATTCGTGATTGTCTTTATCGACGATATCCTGATATACTCTAAGAGCGAAAGGAGCACGAGGAACACCTTAGGCTAATCCTAGAACTACTAAAGAAAGAAGAGTTGTATGCTAAGTTTTCCATGTGCGAGTTTTGGATACCAACTGTTCAATTTCTAGGTCACGTGATTGATAGTTAAGGCATCCATGTAGATCATGCAAATATCGAGTCGATAAAGGATTGGGCAACACCCTCAACACCTACCGAAATACGCCAATTCTTAGGACTTGCAGGATACTATAGAAGGTTTATTGAGGGGTTCTCAAAGATAGCAAAGCCTTTGACTAAGCTGACCCATAAGAATGTAAGATTTGACTGGGGAGATAAAGCGGATGAAGCCTTCCAACTCCTTAAGGATAGGTTGTGCAGCGCACCTATCTTAACCCTACCTGAAGGCAGTGAAGACTTTGTAGTTTACTGCGATGCCTTACACAAAGGGTTAGGAGCCGTTTTGATGCAACGAGAGAAGGTGATAGCCTATGCCTCTCGACAACTGAAAACCCACGAAAAGAATTACACTACACACGACTTGGAATTGGGGTCAGTAGTGTTTGCACTTAGAATCTGGAGACATTATCTCTACGGCACCAAGTGTGTAGTTTACACCGACCACAAAAGTTTGCAACATATCATTGACCAAAAGGAACTCAATATGAGGCAACGCTGTTGGTTAGAATTGCTCAGTGATTATGACTGCGAAATTCGATACCACCCAGGCAAAGCAAACGTGGTAGCAGATGCTCTTAGCCGAAAAGAACGACCAAAACCCCTTAGAGTTCGATCGTTGGGTATGAAAATCGTCTCACCTCTCCCATCGAAAATCCTTGAGGCTCAGGCCAAAGCACTCAAGGAAAAAAACAGATCCAACGAGAAGATTTATGGAATGCCCGAGAGTGAGAACGGGTTCGTGAAAAGAACAGATGGGACATTATGTTTTAAGAACAGAAGTTGGGTCCCACTCTATGGAGGGATACGTGACCTCATCATGCACGAATCCCATAAGTCTAAATCCTCTATCCACCCAGGAGCCGACAAAATGTACTTCGATCTAAAGAAACTATATTGGTGGCCCAATATGAAGGCTGACATTGCAACTTATGTCAGTCAATGTTTAACCTGTTCGAAGGTCAAAGCTGAACATTAGAGGCCATCAGGTTTACTCTTACAACCCGAAATTCCCGAGTGGAAGTGGGAACGCATAACGATGGACTTTATTTCCAAACTGCCAAGGACATCAAGCGGTTATGACACCATTTGGGTAATCGTTGATCGTCTCACCAAGTCCGCTCACTTTCTACCCATAAAAGAGAACGACAGCATGGATAAACTTGCACGATTATACATAAATGAGATAGTTGCACGGCATGGAGTGCCGATTTTTATCATCTCCAACAGAGATAGTCGTTTCACGTCAAACTTTTGGAGATCACTATAAGATGCTTTGGGTACTGATCTTGATATGAGCACCGCGTACCATCCTCAAACAAATGGTCAAAACGAGAGAACCATTCAAACCTTAGAAGACATGCTGCGAGCGTGTGTGATAGACTTTGGAAACGGTTGGGATAGGCATCTACCGTTGGCCGAGTTTTCTTACAATAATAGCTATCACACCAGCATCAAAGCTGCACCTTATGAGGCACTCTATGGTAGAAAGTGCAGATAAACAATATGTTGGGCTGAAGTCGAAGAAAGTCAGCTCACTGGTCCCGAACTTGTACAAGAAACTACTGAAAAGATTTGTTGTTCCCGTTACACAAGTATAAATAACTACAAAGTTAATCTAATTGTGTTCCATGACTGATACAATGTATTGATTAATTTAACAGATAAGTAAAACGTAAAGATAAAAACACAAGTTTTTCAACGTTTAAATTCTTATTAGAAATTAATCAAAAGAATCTATTACCCAAGTGTTTGCGGAATAAATACTTGGGATTGAATAGACAAGGTATGGTGTGTTCTCCTCTCTAAACTCAAGTTATTCTTGAGTGGCAACAATAATGAACAACTGAGCTATCTCAGGGACGTGGTTGCTCTTTGGAGGAGAAAAGTGGTTTTGTGAAAGTCTAAGCTTTTAATGCACAAAACGTATTCCACTTTTCTCCCATCTGTTCCTATTTATACACAAGTATAAAAGAGCACCCATGACTAGAAGTACAAAAAGAATAACCTAGCTAGTCTGACAAAATACAACAGTATTTGTCATTTCCAAGAATCTTTATTGGGAATAAGATAAAAGTGCTTTCTGAGTGTCAGCTATGACACTTCTTGACTTTAAGCCATTTTAGGGAAAGTTTGCTTTCGGCCCAATAAGACTTCTCCTTATCTTTTCAAACTCTTCCCGCCTAATCCTACCTTTCTTTCAGACTTTAGATTCTTCAGTCTAGGTCTTCAGTCTTCAATCATTTATAGTTGTTGAGGAGACTGGGGTTCAGTGAGTTCTTGTCATTACTCACTGAACCCATTACCTTCTTCTTTGGCTTAAGTCCTACTCAGGGAGTTTCGCCTCACTGAGTGGTGAGTCTTTCTTCTTAGACTCATCCTAAGCATCCTGAAGGTAACTCACTGAGTGACTGTTCACTCAGTGACTTGAGAGTGTTTAAGTTTGATTAACACTTGGCTAATTTGTATTCAAATCGTGTTTTCAGGACGCTTGGGTACTGACAGACCCAACAATCTCCCCCTATTTGGATATAAATTATGCCTAAGTGTTTTGATCAGTTGTGAGTGAGCAAATGGGCTTCTCCTCACACTGAATATACAAGAAAGCTATTAAAGGACACTGATATAACAAAACATGGGCCATCATTTTATTAATATCATTACATTTGTCTTAACATCTAAACATAATACTCAGGGACGTTGTACTCAGCCTTCCAAGATTTCCATGAGTTCCAACTTAGCCTTCTTAGACACTAACACTTCTTTTTCAGGTCTCTCACTCATCATCTTATCCATCAGCTTGACAAACTCTTCATTTTCAGGGCTCTTCACGTGAAGTGCCATTAGCTTGTATGCTAGAAGAGTTTTCGTTTCCATATGGTTAATATCACTGACTCGTTGAAAGGCCTCTTGCCTGAACTCATCAACAAAGAAAATACCATACTCAGGCTGCTTGATGACCAGTTTGGGAAAAAAATTGACTCCTTGAGGAGGAATCCTGTTGTAATGAAGAGCTGCTATGAATCGTTCAGGCTCCAGTCCCACAGCTTTTCTCTTTTTCCCAGTTTTCTGAGTAGGTTCAGGAATTGCAAGTCCATGTGAAGCTAATGCCATCTCATGATCTATCCCTAGGCTCTTAGCCACCCTTTCCATCTCCTCATATTTGCTGTTCAGGGTAGCTAGGAGTTTAGGAACAAACCTGCTTTGCTTCTTCCTCAGGATGGGCCCCATCATGTCCCATTCTTTTAGCCCGTAATATGAGAATTTAAAGGGTTGGTTCATCTCAGTCCTCCTTGGTCCTCTATGAACCGTTATGCTTACTGGCTTGGTGTTGTAAATGGTCATGTCTGTTATGGTGCCTTCACCCTTGGTCTTTGTCAAATACCATAGATACTTCTTATAGGTTTTCTTCCTTGAGCTTGACCTCCTGATTTTGTTCCTTGATGCGGTCAGCCTGAAGCTTGAGGACCTGATCAGTTTCCTTGATTACCTCCTTGGCCACTTTAACAATTTCAGGCCTACTGAGTTTCTCAGCCTCTTTTTCAGCCCTTCTTTTGTCCTGTTCATCCAGGACTTCGGCCACTTCCTGCGGAGTTCCAAAGAATTTACTCCCATCATCTAAGGTGACTTCAAATGGCGAATCTGGATCAGGACGCCTTTCTGTTGATGCCTTCACCAGTTGAAATTGAGGAGGATCTTCAGTCACCATGATTCCCTTCCCTTTATCAGTGGGAGGGGGTTGACTTGAGGATGATTCAGGAACTTCAGTTGTTATTGCTTCAGGTCGGACATGGATTGTAGCAACAACAAGTGCAGAGAAAGTTGTAGGTTCATGGATAGGTTTATCAAATTTCTCCCCCTCAACAGATGTTGGAGCTTCAGTGTAGGCATCTGTTGACTGAGGAGGTGGGGTAACCTGAGAAGTCTGAAGAATCGACAGGATGCTGAAGACCATCTTCTTGATGTCAGTGGTCTCATTCTTCAGTGCGGAGATGTCATCCGCCATGGTACTTTGAGTTTCAGCGAGTTCAGTGACCTTGTTGGCGTAGTGGTCGATCAGCTCATTATGCTTGTTGAAAAGCTGATCAAAGGCTAAGGATATCTTTGTCAGGCACTCTTGGGTATTAGCGACTGACAGTTGAATTGCATCTTGCTTAGACCTTAGTGGTTTTAGATCCACCTCCTGAATAAGCTTGAGTAGCTCAGCCATGTTGGTGGAGGTGGTCTTCTGAGTATCCATGAACTCAGTCAGCTTTGTGATCAGGGCTGGATCATCTCTGAATTCTTCCTGAATAGAATCAAGAGTCTTCAATATGTTGGAGAACTGCCTGTCGTGTTCAGAACCCAGATTATCAAGAGATGCCCTCAGGTCACCGAGTTGTTTGTCAGTGAGGTTGGCGACCTGATGTAACTTACCCTGAGATGCTTCAATAGCAGCCCTGAAGTCAGCATAGGAGACTGCTGCTTCAGTGTGTTGTTCCCATTGTTCTTCAGATATCTCACGAAAGAAAGCAGTGTTGGCCTTGCGGAGGAACTTGACCAGCTGCCTCTCAGTGAGTGGAAGAATGTTATCATACTTCTGCAAATAAGGAGGAGTAGCAGGAGTAGATTCTTGGGGAGTGCCTGATGATGATGATGTTGTTTGTTGTGGTTGGGGTTGTTGATCCTCAGGAGGAGGAGATGATTGTGGTTGTTCAGTGTGCTGAGGAGAGTTGTATGTTTCAGTCTCCATTTCCTCCCCAGCACCAAAAACGTCTTCATCTCCAAAGTCGACCATTTCCTCCTCTGACTCATCATCTAGCAGCCTTTCAAGATCTGCCAGAGTAGGAACCTTGGATGAATCCGGCTCCCCCTCAAAAGAGGGCTCACCTTTGTTGTGGCCAGGTTCTGACTCCTCCAGGAGAACATAGTGGGTTTTCTCTGCCTGGTCCATGGAGTCAGTTCCTGAGAGACTGGATCCGCCGTGAGGGGTTTTAGGTTCCGTATCAGCGGGTGGTCGTATGCCCCCTGAGTCTTTGTCCCCTTGAGTGCCTTCAAGGACTGGCGGGTGTTCTCCAGTACTATCATGAGGCAATGAAGTGTTGAGGTCCCCCTTCTCACCAGGGTTGTACTGCCCTGACGAGGATATAGGGACCGTTTCTCTTTGAGACCCTGAGTGTGATTGTTCAGGACCATAAACGGGAAGTTCTATGTTGAGGCCCCCCTTTCCACCAAGGTTGTGCTACCCTGATGAAGATATAGAGGCCAGTACTCCCTGAGACTCTGAGTGTGATTTCTCAGAGCCGTGAACGGGATGTGAAAGGGTGTGGGTCCCCTTCTCAGCAGAGTGGTGCTGCTCTACTAAGGGTATAGGACCCAGTACTCCCTCAGGCAAAGGTTGTGATTGACTAATGCCTTCATGGGGATGTGAGAGTTGGAAGGTTCCTGACCCTACTGACTTGTATTTTTCAGCAGAGCTTTGAGGAGAGGGTTTGCCCGAGGACACTGAGGGTGATTTCTCATTACCCTCCGTTGGCGGTTGTTGTTTGGCTAATGGGGTCTCAACTGTGGGTGTCTTAGTAGTCTTGGCCTTTGGTTGCCTTTCTTGAGGCTTTGAGGCAGAAGTCTCAGTGGTGAATGGTTTGGGTTGAACCACCTTCCTAGACCCTGCCTTCTTTTTCTTCTTCTCCTTCTTTGAGGGAGAAGGCACAAGAGATATAGCGTCTCGTCCCTAAATTACCATCAACATATATGTGGTCAGGAGAACTGGTGTGACCTCAGTGAGGTCTCTCGAATAGTTGGCCTTGTGTAAGACGTCAGAGTTGGATCCTTGGACATTTGGCCTATCATATTCGGAGCCTAGTAAGTCCTGAAGCACACAGGAAATGAACCTAGGGTAAGACATGTGTCTTTGCCTAGATTTCCCTGATAGCTTGGCTATGATGTCTCTGAAGATTCTCTCTCCAATATCTATTTTTCTGCCCTCCAGGAGGCTGAATACAATCATTTATTGTGATGCATTCAATTGCTCCGTGGAGGACTTATTGCCACCAAGGACCTGAATGAAAAAGGTCATCAGGATCCTCCAGACAGTAGGAAACCAGGTTTTGATTATTGGGGCTTTGGCCAATAAGGTTCCTGGGGCCACTTCAGGATGTTTTTCATTATGTGGCCCTAGTAAAAGCAATTCGGCCTTTACTTCTGCATCAGTGGGCTGAGGGTCAAAGTTCTCAGCGAAATCAAGACCTGTGGCCTTGATAAAGGTTTGGTAACTCAGGGAGAGGGTCTTTCTTTCGTTCATCACTGAGAACGTAATAAGGGTGTCCTTGATGTTATCAGGGCTAGTTGCCACTGCAGTACACCAGAACTACCTAAGATAGTCATGATATATGACTGGGGGTGTTTTTGTAAACGCCGTAGAAAGAAAGCAGTTTTGTAGATACTTAACTACATTCTTATACGCCCAAAATTTTTCGGGGTAGGCAAAATTCCCTACGACGTTGTTTTTGGTCATATCCACGCCCTCCATTGTGAATTCCACATTTGGGGCGCAGGTTATAGCTTTAGAAGTAGCCATTTAAAAAATCTTGGTTTTGCAAGAAAGATGGTCTGGGTCTAAAGCAGAAGAACACACACACACTAGTTTTTGAGAGAAAAGGGCAAGAGTTTGCTTAAAATTTTCTAAAACGTGTGTGTGTTAATTTGTTTGGGGGTATTTATAGGGAAGTGGAGAGGAGGGGTGGTTTAGGCATTAAGCGGATTTTTCTCAAAATTTTGAAAACCGTTTTGTTTAAAACGTTTGGGATCCGCATTAAATGCCACCACTCTACTTTCCCGAGTTTTGCGCAACAGTCGAGGTGAACAGTTGTGCCGTCTGCAAAATGTGCAATTTGCTGAGTTTACATCATCATATATATATATGATGTGTGAGGAGAGGCATTAAGTACCAAGTGGGTAAGTGGGGGCCCAAGATATGCATGCCAGCAGGCAAAAGAACATATATTCCTATATTAAATAGGTATTCAGTTACCAACCTCGGACATTTACTAACTAAATACTTAGAGCATTTAAGTTAGCATTGAATGTCATCTTGAGGCCCCTGAATGACTTTTCTTTCAGTCTGAGGGGTTCAGGGAAGGTGATTCAGTGATCTTTTTCACTTAGGGACACATTGAGTCAGGGACCTGAGGTTTTCAGAATATACACTTAGTTGGATGGATTCAATCAGTGGACTGATTCTCAATATCCAACATTCCCAATTCAGCTTTCAATCTTGTGAAAGTTGGTTCATCCAATGGTTTGGTGAAGATATCAGCTAGCTGATATTCAGTGGGAATGAAGTGTAATTCAATGTCACCATTCATGACATAGTCCCTGATGAAATGATATCTAATATCAATGTGTTTTGTTCTCTGATGAAGAGCATGGTTGTTAGAGATTGCAATTGCACTTGTGTTATCACAAAAGATGGGAACCATCTTATAATGGATGCCATAGTCACTGAGTTGACTTTTCATCCACAGTACATTTGCACAATAACTGGCTGCTGCAACATATTCAGCTTCTGCTGAGGACATGGCAACTGATTGTTGCTTCTTAGCACTCCAATAGACTAGTTTTCCACCAAGGAATTGGCAGGAGGCTGAGGTGCTTTTTCTGTCCAAGTTGCATCCAGCATAGTCAGAGTCTGAGTATCCTTTAAGATCAAAGCCTGAACATTTTGGATAGTACAATCCAAGACTTGGAGTACCTTTCAGGTACCTGAGGATCCTTTTCACTGCTGTGAGATGTGATTCTCTTGGGTCAGATTGATATCTGGCACACAAACAGACTGAGAATTGGATGTCAGGTCTTGATGCAAGAAGATACATCAGTGACCCAATCATTCCTCTAAATAGAGTTTGATTGACTGGTTTACCAGCAAGATCAGGACTAAGGTTGTTTGGAGGGACCATGGGAGTTTTCACTGAGGCACAATCACTGAGCTCGTACTTTTTCAGTAGGCTTCTAGTGTACTTCTCTTGACTGATAGAGGTTCCCTTATCACTCTGCTTGATTTGCAGTCCAAGGAAGTAGGTCAGTTCTCCCATCATGCTCATTTCAAATTTCTTTGCCATCAGTTTTTCAAACTGTTTGCAAAATTTATAACTTGTTGAGCCAAAGATGATGTCATCCACATACACTTGAACAAGGATGACATCTCCATTTGTCCTATAGATAAACAATGTGTTGTCTATCTTTCCTCTGACAAATTTGTTTTGGATGAGAAAGGCTGAGAGAGTTTCATACCATGCCCTGGGAGCTTGTTTCAGTCCATAAAGAGCTTTATCAAGCTTGCAGACATAGTCAAGAAACTCACTGCTTTCGAATCCAGGAGGTTGTTGAACATAAACTTCTTCTTTCAGTGAACCATTTAAGAATGCACTTTTTACATCCATTTGATACACTTTGAAGTTCATGTAGGTTACAAATGCAAGGAAGATCCTGATGGCTTCTATCCTTGCCACTGGTGAAAATGTTTCTTCATAGTCAATGCCTTCTTGCTGATTGTAGCCTTTGGCAACAAGTCTGGCCTTGTTTTTGATGACTATGTGATGAACTCAAATAAGTACATTTTATTACTATCATTTATCCTATTTATTTGACTTGTTTTACTATATTATGTATGAGGATTGATACTTAATTGTTCACTTTTGTAATTCTCAGGTAAAAACAAGCATTTGGTGAAACTTGGCGATTTTGGACTAATAATGGAGCAAAACGTACATAAAGTGGAAGTCTACTGACATGGACAAGATCAAGTCAATTCTGCTCCAGATGCGCCGCATCTCACTATCAACATGCGCCGCATCTCTATCAAGATATCACCAGATACGATCCAAGATACAAGAGGACATGCGCCGCATCTAATAAAGAGTTACGCCGCATCTTCTGGCGGTGTACGAATATTCCTGAATATTATAATCTTGGACCCCACGCGAAGTTAAGTACATGCGCCGCATCTACTTAAGTAGATGCGCCGCATCTTCCCTCAGACACAAACTATAAATACCCCGTAGACCAGACACATTAAGGAGTTCCACAGATTCGGAAGTTCGAAAACCTAAAGACCGAACAGAAGAGAAGGACGAATTCAGTCAAGAAGGCAGCACAAGACACACCCAAATCGAAGATACAAGAGCTGTAAGAAGGTGCTGCATGTATTTAATTCATTAAGTAGTTTTGTTTTATTGTTTTAGCAAACTTTAATTCATCAGGATTGGTGGCTTGTGTAATGTGACAACGGAAAGATTGCACTCCCTTTAATACTTGCTTTCCCATCAATTAAAGTTTATATGTTGATGTCTTTGGTTACTACTTATTAGTGCATTGACCACCTCTGTGTTTATTAGTGGCTTGCGGGCACCCGACTGCGGGACAAGGTGTGGCTCCCACGGTTGTTTCTAAATTGATCACTTAGGAATAACTTTTAGACATAAGTCGTCATTAAGGGTTTACTCGCCGATGAGAATAGGACCAACGAGAAAGGGTTAATTACATACACTTCATATAAAGCTATCAATAAAACAAGTGACAATCTACTTAATCATAAGGACAGCCCTCTTATTGTCTCTAGTATCTATCTGTGTACGTGTGTGCTACTTGCTGATTCGTGCCTATATGTTTATTTTATTATTTAATTGCAAACAAAACTGTGCCAGTCTCTCAGGCTGAAACCCCCTTGCGTTAGGATATTAAAATACTGATTAGATTAACGAGATTATACGTTCCACTCTTAGTGATCGACACTCTACTTACCATTATCTTCATACTGACCGGGTACACTGCTCGTTAAGTGTGTGTGTTATTGATAAGTCGGCTAAATATAAATTTAAAACTTGAGTAGGCATTAAAACTGCTAAACCGCAACGACACATCACGCCCATCAAGTTTTTGGCGCCGCTGCCGGGGAGTGAATTGTTATTTTCTGTTAATTTGATTAGTATTTTAATTAGGTTTTTCTTTTTATTAGATTAATTGCATCATTGTACTATTTTGCATATTTGTTGTATTGTGTGTTATTTGTTTGCTTTTGTTTTTATTTTTGTGTGTTTTTATTTTTTGTTTGGTGTGTTTAATTTTTATTTTTATTTTTCGTATTTTTCTGTTCTGCTATCGTTGTACTGTGCTAAATCAAACGATACGGCGCATCTGATCTCTCAGATACGGCGTATTGCGTTTATTTTTTTATATACAACGCGTTTAATTAATTCGATACGACGCATCTTTTCCCCAAGATACGGCGTATCTGTTTTTAACAAGAAAATTTTTCTAAGCGATAAAGTAATACGACGCATCTGCTTTTGTAGATACGGCGTATCTGTTTTGATAAAAATTTTTCTAAACGTTAAACGCCATACGACGCATCTGCTTTCGCAGATACGGCGTATCTATTATTTTAATTAAAAACAGTTTGCGAATTATTAAACAAATACGGCGTATCGATTTCCGTCGATACGGCGCATCTTACTGAATCAAAAATCTTTTATTTTTAAACGTAACGAAAATACGGCGCATTAACTTTCGTTAATACGACGCATTTAATTTTAATTAGATAAATTGATTTTTGATTAATTAATTCGATACGGCGCATTCATAAATTCTAAGCGGCGTATCTATTTTCTGGATAAAAGTCTGATTTAATTTTAACGATTATAAGATACGGCGTATCCAACTTTTTGGATACGGCGCATCGTCTGCAGACATCAGCAACTTTTATTCTTTTCTAATTTCCGAACGGAAAATATTCTGACTTACCCTTATGCTTGGAAGCTTTTACTTTGAAATCTTCTTGTTCTTAATTTTCAGGCACAATGTTCGATATTTTCTCCAACTGGTTCGGAAGACCCCAAAGAAGCCTTACTATGGAAGAGTTTGCGGTACTAATCGCTCAAGCCAATGAACAAGAACATCATGAAGCAAGGAACTTTATCACCGAATTCAAAGGCAGTCATGAGCTTTTACTAAAGGAACAAAACAATATGATCAATGGGTTGGCAATTGAAGTGCACCAATTGTCAACGGTGCTTAACAAGGTTCTTTTGGTAAGGCACGATCTGAAAGGAATTACAACTAGAGGCGGAAAGTCAACCTTTCAAATCGGAGAGACGCCCGAGGATGACAGTACAAACAAAATTTCCCCTGAATCTTTATCACCTGAGCAAGAGCAACCTAAAGAGACTGATCCAGAACCTGTGACTAGAAAAGAACCTTCTGTTGAACCTAAACGATCAACACCACCTTTCCCACACAGGGCAAGGAAAGAGAAAGAAGATGCCTATCAAAAGAAATTCCTGGAGAATCTCAAGCAGCTGCAGCTTAGTATACCATTTATGGAAGCCCTAGTGCAAATGCCAAAATATGCTAAATATCTGAAGAGCTTGCTTACAAACAAGTCTAAACTCGAAGAGGCTTGCACCGTAACAATGGGAAAAAGAAGCTCTGCGGCATTGCTCAACGAACTTCCGTCTAAAGAAAAAGATCCAGGGAGTTTCACTATTCCTTGTCAAATTAAAAATTTGCATATTGAAAATGCCTTAGCCGACCTAGGAGCTAGTATAAGTCTTATGCCCTCTTCTATGTATGATAAATTAGGTCTTGGTGAACCAAAACCTACTAGGATGTGCTTAGAACTAGCCGATAGGTCCATACAATACCCATTAGGAATAGCGGGAAATATATTAATAAAAGTTGATAAATTTGAATTACCTATCGACTTCGTTATCCTCGATATGCCTGAAAATTCTAGAACTCCTATAATATTAGGGAGACCATTTTTAGCCACTGCTAGGGCCATGATTGATGTTTTTAATAAAAAAATAACTCTTACCATAGGAAAAGATGAGGTTGAATTTAACATGGAACAATCTATGAGTAAAGATAATTCCGATGATGATGAATGCTATAATATCGATGTTTCTGACGACACGATTAATCAATTTACTCAGAGATTGTTAAAAAATAATTTGCTTGATTCTTTTCTGCTTAAAAATTTAGAAAACACAATTGCTATAGAAGATCAAGTTGATGAGAATGCTATTGATTATAATTTCGCTGCTGATTCTGCTGTATGTAATGAGATACGGCGCATCGAAAACCTCGATGCGGCGCATCTATCTGATGACAGCAACGATATGATTAAAGAACAGGTTTATTCCGCTAGTGCTACTGAAATTAATAATGTTAAACCTGTGCTTAAGGATCTTCCTTCTACTTTGGAATATGCTTATTTAAACGGAAATACTAATACACCCGTTATTATTGCATCTGACTTAACGCCAAAAGAAAAAGAGTCTCTATTGCAGGTACTATATAAACGAAGAGGAGCATTAGCATGGAGTATGTCTGATATTAAGGGAATTAGCCCGTCATTTTGTACACATAAAATCCTTATGGAAGATGAATTCAAACCAACTATCCAACCTCAAAGGCGTTTAAATCCAAAAGTCCAAGATGTGGTAAAAAATGAAATCGTAAAGTTACTTGACTCCGGACTTATCTACCCAATTTCCGACAGTTCGTGGGTCAGTCCTATCCACGTTGTACCAAAAAAAGGAGGAATGACGGTAGTACTCAATGACGACAATGAGCTAATCCCTTCAAGAACTGTTACCGGATGGAGAGTTTGCATCGACTACCGCAAACTCAATGATGCTACGCGAAAAGATCACTTCCCTCTTCCATTTATTGATCAAATGTTAGAAAGACTATCAGGATATGATTATTATTGTTTCTTGGATGGTTTTTCAGGTTTCTTCCAAATACCCATTGCCCCCGAGGATCAAGAGAAGACGACTTTCACCTGCCCTTATGGAACCTTCGCCTATAGGAGAATGCCGTTCGGACTATGCAACGCCCCTGCTACTTTTCAACGTTGTATGACGGCTATCTTCCATGATATGGTAGAAGACTTTATGGAAGTCTTCATGGACGACTTTTCGGTGTTCGGTAACTCATTTAATGATTGTCTCTTTAAACTTGATAGAATGCTTGCTAGGTGTGAAGAAACTAACCTTGTTCTTAATTGGGAAAAATGTCACTTTATGGTTAGAGAGGGAATTGTGTTAGGACATAAAATTTCTGGGAAAGGTATAGAAGTTGATAAAGCTAAAATTGATGTAATTGCTAAACTACCTTACCCCACTAATGTTAAAGGTGTTAGAAGTTTTTTAGGGCATGCTGGATTTTACCGTAGGTTCATAAAGGATTTTTCAATGATATCTAGGCCTATGACCCAATTATTACTAAAAGATGCGAAGTTTGATTTTTCTAATGATTGCAAAAAGGCATTTAATATACTTAAAGAAAAACTAACTTCCGCACCTATTATAATTTCGCCAGATTGGAATTTACCTTTTGAACTAATGTGTGATGCTAGTGATTATGCTGTTGGGGCTGTACTTGGCCAAAGGATGGATAAGAAATTTAAGCCAATCTATTATGCTAGCAAAACATTGAATAATGCCCAAGAACATTACACAACCACGGAAAAAGAACTTCTAGCAGTAGTTTTTGCATTCGATAAATTTAGATCATATCTTATATTGTCAAAAACTGTGGTTTACACTGACCATTCTGCTTTGAAGTATTTGTTCAATAAACAGGATGCCAAGCCAAGGCTTATTAGGTGGGTTTTATTGCTCCAAGGATTCGATATTGAAATTAAAGATAAAAAGGGTGCCGAGAATCTAGCTGCTGACCACTTATCTAGACTTGAAAACCCTGATATGGAGGTGCTTGACGAAAGGGAAATAGCTGATGACTTCCCTGATGAACACCTTATGATGGTAGGAATTAAGAGCAATAATAATGGACCATGGTACGCCGATTTTATAAACTTTATTGTTGCAAATGAAATTCCAAAAGGACTAACATCCGACGAGAAAAGGAGGTTTATAACTCGCTCTAGCGAGTATATTTGGGATGAACCTTATGCCTTTAAATTATGTCCTGACAATATTATACGAAGATGCGTAGATGGTGATGACATTCCTGCAATATTGGCACATTGCCATTCAGGGCCAACAGGGGGGCATCACGGTACAGTTGTCACAAGAAGAAAAATTCTTGACGCGGGATTTTATTGGCCCACTATGCTGGAGGATGCGAAAGATTATATAAAAGGATGTGATGCGTGTCAACGATCTGGAAATATTACATCAAGGAACGAAATGCCGCAAAACTATATCCAGGTATGTGAAGTTTTCGACATATGGGGATTAGACTTCATGGGACCGTTTCCTGAATCTAAAGGTAATAAATATATTTTGGTTGCTGTTGATTACGTATCAAAATGGGTAGAAGCGCAAGCATCTCCAACAAACGACAGCAAGGTAGTACTTAAATTTTTACAAGGTTTGTTCTCTAGGTTTGGAATTCCTAAAGCATTGATTAGTGATAGGGGAACACACTTTTGTAATCACCATCTTGGAAGAGCCTTGCAGAAATATGGAGTGTATCATAGGGTTTCCACCGCATACCATCCTCAATCAAATGGTCAAACTGAAGTAACCAATAGAGCTATAAAACGAATTCTTGAAAAAAACGACTGGTTATAATCCTAAAGGGTGGTCTGACAAGTTGGATGATGCTTTATGGGCATTCCGTACAGCCTATAAGACACCGACGGGATGCACTCCATTCCGTCTTGTATACGGAAAAGCATGCCACCTACCGGTCGAAATTGAACAAAGTGCGTATTGGGCTTTAACGAATTGTAATTTGGATATGGAAGCTGCAACGAAAAAACCGTTTCATGGAACTTAATGAACTCTATGAACTAAGAGATGAGGCCTACAAGAATACTAAAATCTACAAAGAAAGAACTAAAAGATGGCATGACTCGAGGTTACGTGGGGATAAAACGTTTGCTATCGGAGAGAGAGTGCTACTATTTAATTCTAGATTAAAGATGTATCCTGGTAAACTTAAATCAAGATGGACGGGTCCGTTCGTTGTCAAGAAAGTGTATCCATACGGAACAATTGAAATATGCGATAAAAATGGTTATATATTCAAAGTAAACGGGCAACGTGTGAAGAAATACTTTGATAATAAAATTGAGGATAATGAGAGCGAGGTGGTGGAGTTTGAGCCCGACGTAATGAACTAAGGAGCTGAACGTGAGTCTAACTTGAAGACTCTGGAATAAAGACAAGTGCTTGCCGGGAGACAACCCGGAAGATTTATCTTTTATTATACTGTTTTCTGTGTCGAGTCAGTCCAGGCCGCACGAAGATACGGCGCATCTCAGTCCTGAGATGCGACGCATCCTCTGCAATGGTCATATCTTATTTTATTTTTCTGCATTTTTATTTTCGACTTTAAAACTTTTATCAGTTTATTTTAATGCGGCGCATCCCTGGTTAAGGATGCGGCGCATCTTTATTCTGATCCGTATTTATTCCAGGCTCGATACGGCGCATCTTCTTCAATAAGATACGGCGCATCGACTGACCTGATGATTTTCAGTTTTAATTTTTAAGTTTTATTTTACCTAACTACTAATGTATTATGCAAGTTGAACCTTTCTTATCTTAGGTGTGTTTTAAAGTGTTGGTGGTATTATAGTTTCCTGAATTTCCTGTGGATACATCAAGCATGAAGCTTTAACGTTCTAATCCACAAGAAAGATGATTTTTGCTCATATACTAATGGAGGATCATACCGAGCAAATATCAGGGGAGTTTTTCCGTTCTAATTCTTTTATTTCCAGTTTTTAACCTTTTATACAAACAACGAGGACGTTGTTTAACTTAAGTGGGGGGATAGGAGAATTAGAACACTTAACACTTACTTGTCCTAAACTTTTTCAAAAATTATGCTTAAACTGTGCTTAATATATTAAATTTAAAATTTTTAGCATGTTTTTGTTTAAGATCTAAGTTGCATAACTGCACACATGACATTATTTTCAAAAATTGTGATTTTTCCAAAATTCACAAATCTATGAGTGTGCCGGTGACTTGTAAACTTTAGAACTTGGCTTGTATACTATTCGAGACCACCATAATGAGTATTATTTATTTAATTGGAATGACTTGTCTAACTTGGTAAAATTCTAGGATTACACCCAAATAGCCTTTATATGTTATGTGTTATTAACTAGCTAAACTGGTTAGTTAACCCCCGTATAAACCCTTTTGTTACTCTCACTTTTAGAGTAAGATACCCCTAGAAAAACACTCAGAGCCATTCCTTTCGTTTCTTACACCTATGTTTAAAATGTTTCGTTACACCTTACACCTTAGCCTACCCTGTAGATTAGAATCCGTGGTTGGTTAATTGCTATAGGCAGAGTGTGTTTCCTTACATTACCTGTGTTCGCTGTGCGTAATTCATTATATATGGTTAGGTCGGGAAATTGCACAATGCAATTGGAGTGAAAGTAAATATTGTATATTTTAGAGTTTATTTTTCGTGTGTTTACTACTTTCACTATTTACCATTATTTCTGAAGTTATGAGAAGTATGGAAAAATTATCCGGAAAGAAAGTTATAGTGATGTGGTGAAATTTTACACATCTATGTTTATGTTTCAAGTTAAAAAAAAAAAAAAAAAAAAAAAAAAAAAAAAAAAAAAAAAAAAAAAAAAAATCGAAAAAATGAGAAAAGAAAAAGAAAGAAAAAAGAGTTGGATGTTTATTTTAAGCCAACAATGTAGAGTTATGTAAGTGGTTCATATGGCCACTATTTGTTGTATTATATCTATGGATTGAATGGGAATTGGCAGTTATGGGAATGCCAATTAAGGTTTATTCTTTGATTAAGATTTTGTTGAGTATAATTCGTGTCTACCTAAAGCGTGCGTTTCAAGTGTTAAAGCGTGAGTTATTCAATGATATGAGTCTTATTCATGGGATGGTTGGGATAGTGATTAACCACACTTAGGATTTTAATTTATTTGTTTTGTTTATTTTTATTTTTACACCAATTTATATCCCAAATGTTATCCATACCCTTCATTATTCTTTATCCAACCGAACCTTTGATTTATTGAGATTAGGGATTTGAGCAATCTTAAGTATCGTGGTCGTGGATTCGGCTATGTATTTATGATTTTGTCGCCCTTTTTGATATATTATTATTGGTGAAGTTTGGACCTATCTTTAGCCTATTCGAGTTAAGGATTTGAGCAATTGCAAGTATCGTGTTCGTGGATTCGATCATGTATTTGTGATTTTGTCGCCTTTTCTGGAATTTGAGATCGATAGTGAAATAAGAATAATTAACCCTTAAGCCTAAAAACCCTTTTTACCGCTTCAGACTTGTTATTCCTTAGCTTTAGTGGTGGAGATGTGTATACTTGCCAAGCCTATGATAGAATATTCGTCGCGACTGGACAGTTAAACGATTAGATTTGCTTTTATCGACTTATTTTATTTTACTTCTAATTCGTTAAGTGTTTAGTTGTGTGATTATGAAATAAACGAATACATGCTTAACTATAAAAATAAATCCTAACATCTTTTAGGATACATTTTCATAAGTTTTAATCTAAGGTTTACTTGGGGACAAGTAAAGTTCAAGTGGGGGGATATTTGATGAACTCAAATAAGTACATTTTATTACTATCATTTATCCTATTTATTTGACTTGTTTTACTATATTATGTATGAGGATTGATACTTAATTGTTCACTTTTGTAATTCTCAGGTAAAAACAAGCATTTGGTGAAACTTGGCGATTTTGGACTAATAATGGAGCAAAACGTACATAAAGTGGAAGTCTACTGACATGGACAAGATCAAGTCAATTCTGCTCCAGATGCGCCGCATCTCACTATCAACATGCGCCGCATCTCTATCAAGATATCACCAGATACGATCCAAGATACAAGAGGACATGCGCCGCATCTAATAAAGAGTTACGCCGCATCTTCTGGCGGTGTACGAATATTCCTGAATATTATAATCTTGGACCCCACGCGAAGTTAAGTACATGCGCCGCATCTACTTAAGTAGATGCGCCGCATCTTCCCTCAGACACAAACTATAAATACCCCGTAGACCAGACACATTAAGGAGTTCCACAGATTCGGAAGTTCGAAAACCTAAAGACCGAACAGAAGAGAAGGACGAATTCAGTCAAGAAGGCAGCACAAGACACACCCAAATCGAAGATACAAGAGCTGTAAGAAGGTGCTGCATGTATTTAATTCATTAAGTAGTTTTGTTTTATTGTTTTAGCAAACTTTAATTCATCAGGATTGGTGGCTTGTGTAATGTGACAACGGAAAGATTGCACTCCCTTTAATACTTGCTTTCCCATCAATTAAAGTTTATATGTTGATGTCTTTGGTTACTACTTATTAGTGCATTGACCACCTCTGTGTTTATTAGTGGCTTGCGGGCACCCGACTGCGGGACAAGGTGTGGCTCCCACGGTTGTTTCTAAATTGATCACTTAGGAATAACTTTTAGACATAAGTCGTCATTAAGGGTTTACTCGCCGATGAGAATAGGACCAACGAGAAAGGGTTAATTACATACACTTCATATAAAGCTATCAATAAAACAAGTGACAATCTACTTAATCATAAGGACAGCCCTCTTATTGTCTCTAGTATCTATCTGTGTACGTGTGTGCTACTTGCTGATTCGTGCCTATATGTTTATTTTATTATTTAATTGCAAACAAAACTGTGCCAGTCTCTCAGGCTGAAACCCCCTTGCGTTAGGATATTAAAATACTGATTAGATTAACGAGATTATACGTTCCACTCTTAGTGATCGACACTCTACTTACCATTATCTTCATACTGACCGGGTACACTGCTCGTTAAGTGTGTGTGTTATTGATAAGTCGGCTAAATATAAATTTAAAACTTGAGTAGGCATTAAAACTGCTAAACCGCAACGACACATCACGCCCATCAAGTTTTTGGCGCCGCTGCCGGGGAGTGAATTGTTATTTTCTGTTAATTTGATTAGTATTTTAATTAGGTTTTTCTTTTTATTAGATTAATTGCATCATTGTACTATTTTGCATATTTGTTGTATTGTGTGTTATTTGTTTGCTTTTGTTTTTATTTTTGTGTGTTTTATTTTTTGTTTGGTGTGTTTAATTTTTATTTTTATTTTTCGTATTTTTCTGTTCTGCTATCGTTGTACTGTGCTAAATCAAACGATACGGCGCATCTGATCTCTCAGATACGGCGTATTGCGTTTATTTTTTTATATACAACGCGTTTAATTAATTCGATACGACGCATCTTTTCCCCAAGATACGGCGTATCTGTTTTTAACAAGAAAATTTTTCTAAGCGATAAAGTAATACGACGCATCTGCTTTTGTAGATACGGCGTATCTGTTTTGATAAAAATTTTTTCTAAACGTTAAACGCCATACGACGCATCTGCTTTCGCAGATACGGCGTATCTATTATTTTAATTAAAACAGTTTGCGAATTATTAAACAAATACGGCGTATCGATTTCCGTCGATACGGCGCATCTTACTGAATCAAAAATCTTTTATTTTTAAACGTAACGAAAATACGGCGCATTAACTTTCGTTAATACGACGCATTTAATTTTAATTAGATAAATTGATTTTTGATTAATTAATTCGATACGGCGCATTCATAAATTCTAAGCGGCGTATCTATTTTCTGGATAAAAGTCTGATTTAATTTTAACGATTATAAGATACGGCGTATCCAACTTTTTGGATACGGCGCATCGTCTGCAGACATCAGCAACTTTTATTCTTTTCTAATTTCCGAACGGAAAATATTCTGACTTACCCTTATGCTTGGAAGCTTTTACTTTGAAATCTTCTTGTTCTTAATTTTCAGGCACAATGTTCGATATTTTCTCCAACTGGTTCGGAAGACCCCAAAGAAGCCTTACTATGGAAGAGTTTGCGGTACTAATCGCTCAAGCCAATGAACAAGAACATCATGAAGCAAGGAACTTTATCACCGAATTCAAAGGCAGTCATGAGCTTTTACTAAAGGAACAAAACAATATGATCAATGGGTTGGCAATTGAAGTGCACCAATTGTCAACGGTGCTTAACAAGGTTCTTTTGGTAAGGCACGATCTGAAAGGAATTACAACTAGAGGCGGAAAGTCAACCTTTCAAATCGGAGAGACGCCCGAGGATGACAGTACAAACAAAATTTCCCCTGAATCTTTATCACCTGAGCAAGAGCAACCTAAAGAGACTGATCCAGAACCTGTGACTAGAAAAGAACCTTCTGTTGAACCTAAACGATCAACACCACCTTTCCCACACAGGGCAAGGAAAGAGAAAGAAGATGCCTATCAAAAGAAATTCCTGGAGAATCTCAAGCAGCTGCAGCTTAGTATACCATTTATGGAAGCCCTAGTGCAAATGCCAAAATATGCTAAATATCTGAAGAGCTTGCTTACAAACAAGTCTAAACTCGAAGAGGCTTGCACCGTAACAATGGGAAAAAGAAGCTCTGCGGCATTGCTCAACGAACTTCCGTCTAAAGAAAAAGATCCAGGGAGTTTCACTATTCCTTGTCAAATTAAAAATTTGCATATTGAAAATGCCTTAGCCGACCTAGGAGCTAGTATAAGTCTTATGCCCTCTTCTATGTATGATAAATTAGGTCTTGGTGAACCAAAACCTACTAGGATGTGCTTAGAACTAGCCGATAGGTCCATACAATACCCATTAGGAATAGCGGGAAATATATTAATAAAAGTTGATAAATTTGAATTACCTATCGACTTCGTTATCCTCGATATGCCTGAAAATTCTAGAACTCCTATAATATTAGGGAGACCATTTTTAGCCACTGCTAGGGCCATGATTGATGTTTTTAATAAAAAAATAACTCTTACCATAGGAAAAGATGAGGTTGAATTTAACATGGAACAATCTATGAGTAAAGATAATTCCGATGATGATGAATGCTATAATATCGATGTTTCTGACGACACGATTAATCAATTTACTCAGAGATTGTTAAAAAATAATTTGCTTGATTCTTTTCTGCTTAAAAATTTAGAAAACACAATTGCTATAGAAGATCAAGTTGATGAGAATGCTATTGATTATAATTTCGCTGCTGATTCTGCTGTATGTAATGAGATACGGCGCATCGAAAACCTCGATGCGGCGCATCTATCTGATGACAGCAACGATATGATTAAAGAACAGGTTTATTCCGCTAGTGCTACTGAAATTAATAATGTTAAACCTGTGCTTAAGGATCTTCCTTCTACTTTGGAATATGCTTATTTAAACGGAAATACTAATACACCCGTTATTATTGCATCTGACTTAACGCCAAAAGAAAAAGAGTCTCTATTGCAGGTACTATATAAACGAAGAGGAGCATTAGCATGGAGTATGTCTGATATTAAGGGAATTAGCCCGTCATTTTGTACACATAAAATCCTTATGGAAGATGAATTCAAACCAACTATCCAACCTCAAAGGCGTTTAAATCCAAAAGTCCAAGATGTGGTAAAAAATGAAATCGTAAAGTTACTTGACTCCGGACTTATCTACCCAATTTCCGACAGTTCGTGGGTCAGTCCTATCCACGTTGTACCAAAAAAAGGAGGAATGACGGTAGTACTCAATGACGACAATGAGCTAATCCCTTCAAGAACTGTTACCGGATGGAGAGTTTGCATCGACTACCGCAAACTCAATGATGCTACGCGAAAAGATCACTTCCCTCTTCCATTTATTGATCAAATGTTAGAAAGACTATCAGGATATGATTATTATTGTTTCTTGGATGGTTTTTCAGGTTTCTTCCAAATACCCATTGCCCCCGAGGATCAAGAGAAGACGACTTTCACCTGCCCTTATGGAACCTTCGCCTATAGGAGAATGCCGTTCGGACTATGCAACGCCCCTGCTACTTTTCAACGTTGTATGACGGCTATCTTCCATGATATGGTAGAAGACTTTATGGAAGTCTTCATGGACGACTTTTCGGTGTTCGGTAACTCATTTAATGATTGTCTCTTTAAACTTGATAGAATGCTTGCTAGGTGTGAAGAAACTAACCTTGTTCTTAATTGGGAAAAATGTCACTTTATGGTTAGAGAGGGAATTGTGTTAGGACATAAAATTTCTGGGAAAGGTATAGAAGTTGATAAAGCTAAAATTGATGTAATTGCTAAACTACCTTACCCCACTAATGTTAAAGGTGTTAGAAGTTTTTTAGGGCATGCTGGATTTTACCGTAGGTTCATAAAGGATTTTTCAATGATATCTAGGCCTATGACCCAATTATTACTAAAAGATGCGAAGTTTGATTTTTCTAATGATTGCAAAAAGGCATTTAATATACTTAAAGAAAAACTAACTTCCGCACCTATTATAATTTCGCCAGATTGGAATTTACCTTTTGAACTAATGTGTGATGCTAGTGATTATGCTGTTGGGGCTGTACTTGGCCAAAGGATGGATAAGAAATTTAAGCCAATCTATTATGCTAGCAAAACATTGAATAATGCCCAAGAACATTACACAACCACGGAAAAAGAACTTCTAGCAGTAGTTTTTGCATTCGATAAATTTAGATCATATCTTATATTGTCAAAAACTGTGGTTTACACTGACCATTCTGCTTTGAAGTATTTGTTCAATAAACAGGATGCCAAGCCAAGGCTTATTAGGTGGGTTTTATTGCTCCAAGGATTCGATATTGAAATTAAAGATAAAAAGGGTGCCGAGAATCTAGCTGCTGACCACTTATCTAGACTTGAAAACCCTGATATGGAGGTGCTTGACGAAAGGGAAATAGCTGATGACTTCCCTGATGAACACCTTATGATGGTAGGAATTAAGAGCAATAATAATGGACCATGGTACGCCGATTTTATAAACTTTATTGTTGCAAATGAAATTCCAAAAGGACTAACATCCGACGAGAAAAGGAGGTTTATAACTCGCTCTAGCGAGTATATTTGGGATGAACCTTATGCCTTTAAATTATGTCCTGACAATATTATACGAAGATGCGTAGATGGTGATGACATTCCTGCAATATTGGCACATTGCCATTCAGGGCCAACAGGGGGGCATCACGGTACAGTTGTCACAAGAAGAAAAATTCTTGACGCGGGATTTTATTGGCCCACTATGCTGGAGGATGCGAAAGATTATATAAAAGGATGTGATGCGTGTCAACGATCTGGAAATATTACATCAAGGAACGAAATGCCGCAAAACTATATCCAGGTATGTGAAGTTTTCGACATATGGGGATTAGACTTCATGGGACCGTTTCCTGAATCTAAAGGTAATAAATATATTTTGGTTGCTGTTGATTACGTATCAAAATGGGTAGAAGCGCAAGCATCTCCAACAAACGACAGCAAGGTAGTACTTAAATTTTTACAAGGTTTGTTCTCTAGGTTTGGAATTCCTAAAGCATTGATTAGTGATAGGGGAACACACTTTTGTAATCACCATCTTGGAAGAGCCTTGCAGAAATATGGAGTGTATCATAGGGTTTCCACCGCATACCATCCTCAATCAAATGGTCAAACTGAAGTAACCAATAGAGCTATAAAACGAATTCTTGAAAAAAACGACTGGTTATAATCCTAAAGGGTGGTCTGACAAGTTGGATGATGCTTTATGGGCATTCCGTACAGCCTATAAGACACCGACGGGATGCACTCCATTCCGTCTTGTATACGGAAAAGCATGCCACCTACCGGTCGAAATTGAACAAAGTGCGTATTGGGCTTTAACGAATTGTAATTTGGATATGGAAGCTGCAACGAAAAAACCGTTTCATGGAACTTAATGAACTCTATGAACTAAGAGATGAGGCCTACAAGAATACTAAAATCTACAAAGAAAGAACTAAAAGATGGCATGACTCGAGGTTACGTGGGATAAAACGTTTGCTATCGGAGAGAGAGTGCTACTATTTAATTCTAGATTAAAGATGTATCCTGGTAAACTTAAATCAAGATGGACGGGTCCGTTCGTTGTCAAGAAAGTGTATCCATACGGAACAATTGAAATATGCGATAAAAATGGTTATATATTCAAAGTAAACGGGCAACGTGTGAAGAAATACTTTGATAATAAAATTGAGGATAATGAGAGCGAGGTGGTGGAGTTTGAGCCCGACGTAATGAACTAAGGAGCTGAACGTGAGTCTAACTTGAAGACTCTGGAATAAAGACAAGTGCTTGCCGGGAGACAACCCGGAAGATTTATCTTTTATTATACTGTTTTCTGTGTCGAGTCAGTCCAGGCCGCACGAAGATACGGCGCATCTCAGTCCTGAGATGCGACGCATCCTCTGCAATGGTCATATCTTATTTTATTTTTCTGCATTTTTATTTTCGACTTTAAAACTTTTATCAGTTTATTTTAATGCGGCGCATCCCTGGTTAAGGATGCGGCGCATCTTTATTCTGATCCGTATTTATTCCAGGCTCGATACGGCGCATCTTCTTCAATAAGATACGGCGCATCGACTGACCTGATGATTTTCAGTTTTAATTTTTAAGTTTTATTTTACCTAACTACTAATGTATTATGCAAGTTGAACCTTTCTTATCTTAGGTGTGTTTTTAAAGTGTTGGTGGTATTATAGTTTCCTGAATTTCCTGTGGATACATCAAGCATGAAGCTTTAACGTTCTAATCCACAAGAAAGATGATTTTTGCTCATATACTAATGGAGGATCATACCGAGCAAATATCAGGGGAGTTTTTCCGTTCTAATTCTTTTATTTCCAGTTTTTAACCTTTTATACAAACAACGAGGACGTTGTTTAACTTAAGTGGGGGGATAGGAGAATTAGAACACTTAACACTTACTTGTCCTAAACTTTTTCAAAAATTATGCTTAAACTGTGCTTAATATATTAAATTTAAAATTTTTAGCATGTTTTTGTTTAAGATCTAAGTTGCATAACTGCACACATGACATTATTTTCAAAAATTGTGATTTTTCCAAAATTCACAAATCTATGAGTGTGCCGGTGACTTGTAAACTTTAGAACTTGGCTTGTATACTATTCGAGACCACCATAATGAGTATTATTTATTTAATTGGAATGACTTGTCTAACTTGGTAAAATTCTAGGATTACACCCAAATAGCCTTTATATGTTATGTGTTATTAACTAGCTAAACTGGTTAGTTAACCCCCGTATAAACCCTTTTGTTACTCTCACTTTTAGAGTAAGATACCCCTAGAAAAACACTCAGAGCCATTCCTTTCGTTTCTTACACCTATGTTTAAAATGTTTCGTTACACCTTACACCTTAGCCTACCCTGTAGATTAGAATCCGTGGTTGGTTAATTGCTATAGGCAGAGTGTGTTTCCTTACATTACCTGTGTTCGCGTGCGTAATTCATTATATATGGTTAGGTCGGGAAATTGCACAATGCAATTGGAGTGAAAGTAAATATTGTATATTTTAGAGTTTATTTTTCGTGTGTTTACTACTTTCACTATTTACCATTATTTCTGAAGTTATGAGAAGTATGGAAAAATTATCCGGAAAGAAAGTTATAGTGATGTGGTGAAATTTTACACATCTATGTTTATGTTTCAAGTTAAAAAAAAAAAAAAAAAAAAAAAAAAAAAAAAAAAAAAAAAAAAAAAAAAAAAATCGAAAAAAATGAGAAAAGAAAAAGAAAGAAAAAAGAGTTGGATGTTTATTTTAAGCCAACAATGTAGAGTTATGTAAGTGGTTCATATGGCCACTATTTGTTGTATTATATCTATGGATTGAATGGGAATTGGCAGTTATGGGAATGCCAATTAAGGTTTATTCTTTGATTAAGATTTTGTTGAGTATAATTCGTGTCTACCTAAAGCGTGCGTTTCAAGTGTTAAAGCGTGAGTTATTCAATGATATGAGTCTTATTCATGGGATGGTTGGGATAGTGATTAACCACACTTAGGATTTTAATTTATTTGTTTTGTTTATTTTTATTTTTACACCAATTTATATCCCAAATGTTATCCATACCCTTCATTATTCTTTATCCAACCGAACCTTTGATTTATTGAGATTAGGGATTTGAGCAATCTTAAGTATCGTGGTCGTGGATTCGGCTATGTATTTATGATTTTGTCGCCCTTTTTGATATATTATTATTGGTGAAGTTTGGACCTATCTTTAGCCTATTCGAGTTAAGGATTTGAGCAATTGCAAGTATCGTGTTCGTGGATTCGATCATGTATTTGTGATTTTGTCGCCTTTTCTGGAATTTGAGATCGATAGTGAAATAAGAATAATTAACCCTTAAGCCTAAAAACCCTTTTTACCGCTTCAGACTTGTTATTCCTTAGCTTTAGTGGTGGAGATGTGTATACTTGCCAAGCCTATGATAGAATATTCGTCGCGACTGGACAGTTAAACGATTAGATTTGCTTTTATCGACTTATTTTATTTTACTTCTAATTCGTTAAGTGTTTAGTTGTGTGATTATGAAATAAACGAATACATGCTTAACTATAAAAATAAATCCTAACATCTTTTAGGATACATTTTCATAAGTTTTAATCTAAGGTTTACTTGGGGACAAGTAAAGTTCAAGTGGGGGGATATTTGATGAACTCAAATAAGTACATTTTATTACTATCATTTATCCTATTTATTTGACTTGTTTTACTATATTATGTATGAGGATTGATACTTAATTGTTCACTTTTGTAATTCTCAGGTAAAAACAAGCATTTGGTGAAACTTGGCGATTTTGGACTAATAATGGAGCAAAACGTACATAAAGTGGAAGTCTACTGACATGGACAAGATCAAGTCAATTCTGCTCCAGATGCGCCGCATCTCACTATCAACATGCGCCGCATCTCTATCAAGATATCACCAGATACGATCCAAGATACAAGAGGACATGCGCCGCATCTAATAAAGAGTTACGCCGCATCTTCTGGCGGTGTACGAATATTCCTGAATATTATAATCTTGGACCCCACGCGAAGTTAAGTACATGCGCCGCATCTACTTAAGTAGATGCGCCGCATCTTCCCTCAGACACAAACTATAAATACCCCGTAGACCAGACACATTAAGGAGTTCCACAGATTCGGAAGTTCGAAAACCTAAAGACCGAACAGAAGAGAAGGACGAATTCAGTCAAGAAGGCAGCACAAGACACACCCAAATCGAAGATACAAGAGCTGTAAGAAGGTGCTGCATGTATTTAATTCATTAAGTAGTTTTGTTTTATTGTTTTAGCAAACTTTAATTCATCAGGATTGGTGGCTTGTGTAATGTGACAACGGAAAGATTGCACTCCCTTTAATACTTGCTTTCCCATCAATTAAAGTTTATATGTTGATGTCTTTGGTTACTACTTATTAGTGCATTGACCACCTCTGTGTTTATTAGTGGCTTGCGGGCACCCGACTGCGGGACAAGGTGTGGCTCCCACGGTTGTTTCTAAATTGATCACTTAGGAATAACTTTTAGACATAAGTCGTCATTAAGGGTTTACTCGCCGATGAGAATAGGACCAACGAGAAAGGGTTAATTACATACACTTCATATAAAGCTATCAATAAAACAAGTGACAATCTACTTAATCATAAGGACAGCCCTCTTATTGTCTCTAGTATCTATCTGTGTACGTGTGTGCTACTTGCTGATTCGTGCCTATATGTTTATTTTATTATTTAATTGCAAACAAAACTGTGCCAGTCTCTCAGGCTGAAACCCCCTTGCGTTAGGATATTAAAATACTGATTAGATTAACGAGATTATACGTTCCACTCTTAGTGATCGACACTCTACTTACCATTATCTTCATACTGACCGGGTACACTGCTCGTTAAGTGTGTGTGTTATTGATAAGTCGGCTAAATATAAATTTAAAACTTGAGTAGGCATTAAAACTGCTAAACCGCAACGACACATCACGCCCATCACTATGCCATTTTCATCAGATTTGTTTTTTAACACCCATTTCATGCCAATGACTGAAACATCTTCAGGACATTTGACCAAGGTCATTACCTTGTTTCTGTCAAATTGTTCCAGTTCATCATGCATGGCCTGAACCCAACTAGGATGTTTAATTGCTTCTTTGACACTTTTGGGTTTAATTGTGGAGATGAAGTCCACAAACAGGCATTCATTGGCTGAGGCTGCTCTTAGTTTAGCAGCCATGCTTCTGGTAAGCATGCCTTCAGTCGGCTCTCCAATTATATTGACAAGTTCTATATCTTGAGACCTAGTCCAACTGTCCTGAGGTCTTGGATACTGATTAGAACTTGTGGAAGCCTGATTGGGTGGAGGTGTAGGTTCTGGTGCAGACACTTGATGATCTTCAGGATCTTGAGTGTCTGACTGGGTTGGCTGATCACTGAGATTGTTTGGTTCCTGAGCACTTTGTTCAGACTGATTGATTGCATCAGTACTTGTTTGTGCTTCAACAAACTCAGTGATGGTTGGGTAAGGAAGGTTGTGAGGGACAATGTGGTAGGAGATATCAACATTTGCTTGATACTGAGTGGAAGGATTGCTATCAGGATGATATTTATCAGGAGGATATCTTGATGAATCATCAATTCCTATCTCTTCCACTGAGGTATTTGAGAACCTGATTGCTTCAGTGCTCTCATCAAAGGTAACATGGAATGTTTCCTCAGTTTGCTGTCCCCTAGTATTGAACACCCTGAAGGCTTTTGAGACAAGATAGTATCCTAGGAAGTATCCATCATCAGCCTTAGCATCAAATTTCCCTATGTGATCCTTGTAATTATGAATAAACACAAGACACCCAAAGACATGAAAGTAGCTGATGTCAGGGATCCTTCCCTTGAATAACTCATAAAGGGTTTTGCTATGTCTTTTGACAATGATGGATCTGTTTTATGTGTAACAGGCAGTTTTTACTACTTTAGTCCAGAAGTGTTTGGAAAGGACTGATCCATTTAGCATTGTCCTAGCTGCTTCAATGAGTGTTCTATTTTTCCTTTCAGCAACACCATTTTGTTTAGATGTGTAAGGAGAGGAAAAATTCTGGGAAATACCTTTCTCATCACAGAAACTTTCAAGTTCATGGTTTTTGAACTCAGTCCCATTGTCAGTCCTAATCTGTTTGACTTTTATGTCATTCTGATTTTCAATGTTCCTGACAAAGGACATTATTGTTTCAGCTGCCTGACTCTTTTTGGTCAGGAAGTAAACCCAAGTGTATCTTGAGTATTCATCCACAATAACCAGAGTATACTTCTCATGGTTGATGGATCTAGGACTGACGGGTCCAAAGAGATCCATATGGAGAAGATGAAGGCAGTTCTTGATGGAAAAGTTTGTTTTGGTTTTAAAGGATGCTCTATGATGTTTACCTTTTTCGCAGGTAGAGCATGGTTTATCCTTTGAAAACACAAGTGATGGTAAGCCAAGGACCTTGTTTTGTTTCACAAGATTGTTTATGTTTTTGAAGTTCAGATGGGAGAGTCTCTTATGCCAAAGCCAGTTGAGGGTTTCAGTGGCGTTAGCAAAGAGACAAGTTACATTCTGAGTTAGACTGGACATGTCTAACACATAAACATCTTGTCTTCTTAGTGCAATAAGGACAACTTCCTTATTTGCATTGAAGATGGTTCCTTATTTATCATCAAACTGAACTATGTACTTTGCATCACATAGTTGACTGACACTGATTAAATTGTACTTAAGACCATTGATATAAGCTATCCAAGTAAAGACTATACCACTACAGTTTACTGAACCATAACCTTCAGTGATACATGATGAATTATCAGTAAATACCACCTTGGATCCTGGTTCTTCTACATATTTGTGCAAATACTCTTTCGCACCAGTCATACTCCTTGAACATCCACTATCTAGATGCCAAACTGGCTCCCTGGCATGTCTTTGCACAAATGGTAAACTGAGTTAGTTCTTTCTAGGACCCCTCTTCTTGGAGGGCTTGGCTTTAATAGCCTTCTTAAAAGTAACAATTGATTCATGGTCAGTGGTTGAGTGGACTGAGCTACCACAAATTTTGCATTTGATTGCAGATGTGGACTCAGTAGACTGAGAGGATGGCTTGGTTATACCTCTTCTGGTCTAAATGACCTTCTCGTGTCTTGAGATGTCATGAGTGGGATCACCACATATGTCACAACTTGTGTCCATTAGGCAATCCTCAGGAAGGTGGTCATTGAAGCCATAGTGTGGACAAGGTGCAAAAGGCTTGTCCTTTTGTTTCTGTTTCTGCTTAGAATAAGAGGAATACTTAAAAGCTCGTGCTTTAAAGTTTGCAATCTTTGATGTGGCTGTGTATGATTGGTGATTAGAGGTCTTGTGATCTTCCTTTTTGCATATCATGCAGTAAAGGATCCTAAAACAATCATCTGTGGAATGATTTGTATAGTGACACAGCTCACACCTTTGCAGAGGTTTTGAGGGTTTTGGTTTGGTGGTGCTTGAGGAAGCTGATTTTGGTTCCTTAATCTTAGATTGAGGAGTTTTCTCAGAAGATTCAATCTTCTCACTCAGCTTCCTGACAAGCTCAGCCAACTGATCAATTTTTGAGTCAGGGATTTCTGTTTTTACTTCAGAAGGGACTGAAGTTGTTGAGTCATCAGTAGGAACTGAGACTTCAGGTGTTTGCCTTTTCAGGATGGTTTTCCCATTCCTGGATTCTCCTTTGGAGAATGCTGAGAGTAGATTAATGGTGTGAGGTCTGAGCTTGGTGCAGCTCCCCGAAGGACTTTCAAAGGTGGGTGTGGTGCAAGTGATTCTGATTCAGACTCATTGACTGACTCAGTACTACTGGGTTGGTCAGTGAGTCCAAGCATATTTTTCAGAGCCTGATTGTAACACCCCAACCTGACAAGGGTAGAAGTATCACATTATGGTGGCATATGAGAACATACATAATAGAAACGCAAGCGAAAGTCTAATCATAAATACCAAAATGTAAGTCAACATGACTTAAAAGAAAATACATAAGTTCCATGATCCAAAATGAAGGAAACATAATCCAAGTCTAAATAATGAAAACATAGTCCAAAGCTCGGAAGTCTAGGGTAGGTAAGTCCACACACAGATCCTACTCTCAACCCAAAGATAGCCCAACTCCCAGCTTAATAACCTGCCACGGAAGAAAAGAAATGTGGCTGAGCTTAAAAAGCCCAGTGAACAGATATATATAACAAAGTACTGAAACTGAAAATGAGAATTACAGAATATAGTGCATGGTGGAATAACAGAAGGTATAATATAGGTATATCAAAGGTGTAAGGGTTGTCAGAAATCTACCACGAGCCCATAAACATATCATATCATAAGCATCATAATCATGGTCTTCATAAATAACATAAGTAACATAATGGAGTAGCTAGCTCCCAGAAATGTGAAGGGCATGTATTGCACACAGTACCAATCACCAGAAATATAACATATAACATAACAGATCAGATCTAGGATGCATCTATACGCCCTTGCAGAAAATCATAATGGCCAAAAACATAATACATAACAGAAAAGGGACGGGGTGGAACATCACTCGACCACCCTAGAGTCATGCCATTGGTGCATCAATGATATGGTCATGGAACCCCCGTGACTAGTGATAGCTCGGGTATCAAACTGAAGGGTCAAACAGAATGTCATAGTAATGACACAGAATCTAAGGTCTCAGAAATATCATAATCATAGGGTCATATCAAAGGGTGCATAGCAAAGGTTCATATCAAAGGCTTATGTCATCGTATTATATCAGAAGTGTCATAATAGAAAGGCTCATAGCAAAGGCATCAAAATTAGAAGCTAAGCAACCAAAAGGTGTGAAGGGATCATGAGAAACCTTATTAGAAAGGTCAGAATATCTGTACCTTGTACAAGCAACCAACAAAATAAGAAAGTATACTGAATGAGGGAATCACTCCTTCTTCACCGAACCTATACAAATTAATAATCACGTATTACTTATAAGCTCATTTTAATCAGATTTAGGTTTCTTTCTATTTTTAGAAACTTTCCATTTTTAGTAACCTTCCATATTTAGTAACTTTCTATAATTAGCAACCTTCCAGATTAAGTAACTTTCCATAATTAGTAACTTTCCATAATTAGTAAGTTTTCATATTTAGTAACTTTCCATATTTAGTAACTTTCCATATTTAGTAGCTTTTAATACGACTTCCCAATTTAGTTAAATTAGGTTTAGGGTTCGGGATTATCAATTAGGCTAATCGTACCCACACACCAGTCAACACGACATTAAAGAGACACACCCGATATAAGAACATATATTAGGGCACCAAACACCAAAGTGACACATTTAACACTTATGTAGCACATGCATACACATTAACTGATTTTATCACAAAATTAAGCCCACTAAACGAATTTTAAAAATGTATCAGAAGCCCAAACTAAAAATCAACAAAATTCTCACAGGAGCCCATACATCTTAAGAGTCTACTTGAATTTTTACAGATTTTATTATTAAGTGGATACCCCCATTCAAAAATTGTTTATGCTAACATGTCCAGATTCGGATCTGCAGATACACTTCAAAAGTATACAATTAAAAACCTAACCACACGATTCCAGAAAGTTCTACAAAAATTCCAGGAAGTAGTACATATATGAAATATGATTCCTGTAAATTGGAAACCTCTAATATGCTAGGGTTTTATTGCATTAATTACCATTGATTGTGCCATGTATTTTAGGGTTATAAACTGATTAGAATTCATGTGCATAATTCGCGATCAAAACAGAATGATGAGATAGATTTATAATAGAATCCGATTAGGGTTTTTTTAAGGGTTTATTCAATCGTAAATTCCCATATATGTATAATATATTTACATGTGACTAATAAACCAATTATAATCATGTTTTAGAAGATGATAAGGAGAGGAGAATGAAGGTATCACCATACCTTGTCGTGGCAGCAACAAAAGGGAACAATACCAAGAAAACCACAAACTGATTCACCCTAAAACCTTGTACAAACATCGCGCTAAAAACCCTCTTCAACACCTTTGTATTCCTTCGTGTTCTTGAGACAAAACCTCCAATATTCTTGCTTGTTCTCTTCTTCTTGGAGCCGTATTGTGGTGGTGAGATTAGAGAGAAAATTGTGTGTGTTTATTGTTTGATAATGTCGTATAATAGAATGAGGAGAAATAGGAAAGGAGCGTGGTGTATTAAGGGACAATATATGCCGATCTTTGTGATTGATTTAGGGAGATATTGTAGACTAATTCTTGATACTTATCTTCTCATTAGAATGCACATGGACCGATCTTAAGTTAAGAAACACTACATGTGTCATTTTTTATAAGTAGTGTAGTTTAGGAAATTAGTTAATTAATTTATAATGTAAGGTTTATTAATTTAAGTAATTTAAAGATTAATTAAACTTAGGTTAAAGGTTATATGTACTTATAACATAGTTTTAATTTTGTCATGATTTCATGTGATAGAGGGTAATTTAGGAATTTAAATGAATGGAATTTTCAGGGTCTTATAACTCTTCCCCTCTAAAAGAAAATTAATTGGAGTAGACTGATCAGATGAAAACGTATCGACTCACAGAAGACGTGGATAATAAATACGCATAACTCTTCAGTTTCTCAAGTCATATCTTCTTCGGTATAGTCCTTCCAAAGGATTCTCACAATTAGATAGATCTTGTTTCTCATAATTTATAGCCTCAGATCTTTATCCAGAGTAGATCATAATGAATCAGATCCAACGATTACGAAGCGTACATGTAACCGACAATAGGTGTACTTCTCTATAGTAACGCATGGAATACATACGGACAGAAAACAGATTGGGTGGTAAAATCAAACGGTAGAAAGCTCTACAATGAGTCCAAAGATTCTTAACAGATGAACAAAGTTCAACAAATACATGTCAAGAATTCAAACGTATCCAGATGTCTAACGATGAAGGCAGAGTATTCGCACAGGTAGAATGAACCTAAGGTCTCACTAATCGCGGATAATCTTTATTAAATGTCAGAAATCTAAAGCTTCTCAGGCACTCCCCGAAATATCCTATTATCACAATAAAGGTACGTTATATGACGTAAGTATTATCACGTTAGCTACGCGTCATAATACTAGCGTCATATAAATACACCTTCATGATGGTCATACTTTATCTCAAGTTGTGAATAAGCAACCTATCATCAATCTCCTAGTTCTTCTTCACTCTCATAGGCTAACAAAATCAATCGTCATCAACGGAACAAAATAAGGAAACGGAACTTATCATAGAAGCAACGGGAATCTAGTATGTCTATCAGAAATGGAGTATGTCGTCAATTGCATCAATTCTTCCACGATTCACCAAAATTCTCATAACAAATAAATCAACCAACATACGCAGGATTATCACAGAACGAAATTACCAATTGAGAACTTAAAACATTCAAAGGAAAAACCACCAGTGTATCATGAAAGTGAAAAGGAAAATTAATGTCAAGAAATCTGAATCAAATGAAAATGAAATTAAGGAAACTAGTTGCGATCACGGTCTCCTGTCTGATTCGGCCTGTTGTCCCTGGCATTTCTGTTGTTGTCAGTTGCACGGTTTTTGGGACAGTCTCTGATCTTGTGTTCTGTGGACCCACATGAAAAGCAACCACCTAAAGCTCTATAACACGGACCCTCATGAGTTTTTTCGTAGGTAGTACAAATAGGAGCAGAAGACGGAGGATCTGTAGGCTTCTTCTGACTAGTAGACCCTGAAGAACGACTCCGCTGATTACCATGCACCGACTGATCTCTCCACGACCTATGGTTGTTGTTGTGTTGTCTGTCATTCCCAGGCCTAACTGCAAGTCTATGGTCTTGAACCCTCGGCTCATGTCGCCTCTGATCGTGACCCCTATTCGTCTGATCTCTATGCTCATAACCCCTGTCAGTATGACTTCTCTGCTCGTGACTCTTGTGACTATTACCCTGACCCCTCGACTGAATGCGATCACCATCTCGGTTCCTCTTGTTGTAACCACCACCCTCATGAAGAATCTCGATATTACGGGCGGCATCGGCAACTAATGACACATCTGCAAAGTCAGTGTTGACGACGCGATCAAGTACCCACTTCTTCAGACCCCATTTGAAATGCCTCGCTTGTCGGCGAGCATCTCCAGCAACTGGCCCCACAAAACTAACCAACCGCAAAAACCGTCGCATATACTCTCCAGAGGACTCATTCTCAAACTGATAAATCGAACTGTACTCACGCTCGAATCTCTGCTGCTCTGATAAAGGGAAATACTGTTGATAAAAGATATCGCGGAAGTTACTCCAAGTACAAGTAGCAACAAAGGCCTCTCCTCCCTTGGCCTGCTTGTAAGCCTTCCACCAATTGAGGGCATCCCCCTCAAGTTTGAATGTAGCCAACCTGGTCTTGAAAACATCAGCACAGTTCAAGACCTCAAACAACTTTTCCATATGGGTTATCCAATCCTCTGCCTCCATAGGAGTGGAAGCAGAGCTAAAGGATATTGGCTTGAGCTTACCAAACCGCTCGAGCCAAACATGAATGTCTGTAGGAGGATTACCACCACCTCCACTAGATGAACCAGCACCATTGCGGATGTCGTTGGTGATCCGCGTAGTCAACTCAGTAGTCAAATTAGGAAGAATGGTATTGAGGGCATTGGCAATCATTTCCTCGAAGTTTGGGGCACCATCATCGTCCCCATTAGGTTGACCGTTGTTACGACGTGTGTACACCATCTGAATAATTATCAAAACGATTAGCAAAGGCAGAAATAAAATGCAGCACGATAGGAAAAGACGCAGAAGAAATCCTAATGTCTACCCAATCCTCACAGGTCATAGCCTAAGCTCTACAGGTCAAACCTAGGCTCTGATACCATAATTGTAACACCCCAACCTGACAAGGGTAGAAGTATCACATTATGGTGGCATATGAGAACATACATAATAGAAATTCAAGCGGAAGTCTAATCATAAATACCAAAATGTAAGTCAACATGACTTAAAAGAAAATACATAAGTTCCATGATCCAAAATGAAGGAAACATAATCCAAGTCTAAATAATGAAAACATAGTCCAAAGCTCGGAAGTCTAGGGTAGGTAAGTCTACACACAGCTCCTACTCTCAGCCCAAAGATAGCCCAACTCCCAGCTTAATAACCTGCCGCGGAAGAAAAGAAATGCGGCTGAGCTTAAAAAGCCCAGTGAACAGATATATATAACAAAGTACTGAAACTGAAAATGAGAATTACAGAATATAGTGCATGGTGGAATAACATAAGGTATAATATAGGTATATCAAAGGTGTAAGGGTTGTCAGAAATCTACCACGAGCCCAGAAACATATCATATCATAAGCATCATAATCATGGTCTTCATAAATAACATAAGTAACATAATGGAGTAGCTAGCTCCCAGAAATGTGAAGGGCATGTATTGCACACAGTACCAATCACCAGAAATATAACATATAACATAACAGATCAGATCTAGGATGCATCCATACGCCCCTGCAGAAAATCATAATGGCCAGAAACATAATACATAACAGAAAAGGGACGGGGTGGAACATCACTCGACCACCCTAGAGTCATGCCATTGGTGCATCAATGACATGGTCATGGAACCCCCGTGACTAGTGATAGCTCGGGTATCAAACTGAAGGGTCAAACAGAATGTCATAGTAATGACACAGAATCTAAGGTCATCAGAAATATCATAATCAAAGGTTCATATCAAAGGGTGCATAGCAAAGGTTCATATCTAAGGCTTATGTCATCGTATTATATTAGAAGTGTCATAATAGAAAGGCTCATAGCAAAGGCATCAAAATCAGAAGCTAAGCAACCAAAAGGTGTGAAAGGATCATGAGAAACCTTATAAGAAAGGTCAGAATATCTGTACCTTATGCAAGCAACCAACAAAATAAGAAAGTATATTGAAACAGAGAATCACTCCTTCTTCACCGAACCTATACAAATTAATAATCACGTATTACTTATAAGCTCATTTTAATCAGATTTAGGTTTCTTTCTATTTTTAGAAACTTTCCATTTTTAGTAACCTTCCATATTTAGTAACTTTCTATAATTAGTAACCTTCCAGATTAAGTAACTTTCCATATTTAGTAACTTTCCATATTTAGTAAGTTTCCATATTTAGTAACTTTCCATATTTAGTAAGTTTCTATATTCAGTAGCTTTTAATACGACTTCCCAATTTAGTTAAATTAGGTTTAGGGTTCGGGATTGTCGATTAGGCTAATCGTACCCACACACCAGTCAACACGACATTAAAGAGACACACCCGATATAAGAACATATATTAGGGCACCAAACACCAAAGTGACACATTTTACACTTATGTAGCACATGCATACACATTAATTGGTTTTATCACAAAATTAAGCCCACTAAATGAATTTTAAAAACATATCAGAATCCAAACTAAAAATCAACAAAATTCTCATAGGAGCCCATACTTCTTAAGAGTCTACTTGAATTTTTACAGATTTTATTATTAAGTGGATACCCCCTTTCAAAAATCGTTTATGCTAACATATCCAGATTCGGATCTGCAGATACACTTCAAAAGTATGCAATTTAAAACCTAACCACACCACTCCAGAAAATTCTACAAAACTTCCAGGAAGTAGTACACATATGAAATATGATTCTTGTAAATTGGAAACCCCTAATTTGGTATGGTTTGAAAATGAAAAATCGTAAACCACGACTGAAGTAAAATTCTACGAACACAGTTTTGACATATCATCACAATAAATTCAAAAATACAATCAAATCAAACTCAAATCCTTCCAAACCAATTGGAATACTTTACTAAGACTCTAAACTGAGTTTACAAGCAAAAATCCAAAATTAAACATTTACAAAACTCGTTGTATTATGCACACATATTCGACTAACAGTTCTGGTCAGCATACTATGAGACAGAAATAACACAATCCTAAACCTTTTAAGCCCTAATCGCCCTTAATTAATGCTAGGGTTTTATTGCATTAATTACCGTTGATTGTGCCATGTATTTTAGGGTTATAAACTGATTAGAATTCATGTGCATAATTCGCGATCAAAACGGAATGATGAGATCGATTTATAATAGAATCCGATTAGGGTTTTTTTATGGGTTTATTCAATCGTAAATTCCCATGTATGTATAGTATGTTTACATGTGACTATTAAACCGATTATAATCATGTTTTAGAAGATGATAAGGAGACGAGAATGAAGGTATCACCATACCTTGTCGTGGCAGCAACAAAAGGGAACAAAACCAAGAAAACCACAAACCGATTCACCCCAAAACCTTGTACAAATGTCGCGCTAAAAACCCTCTTCAACACCTTTGTATTCCTTCGTGTTCTTGAGACAAAACCACCAATATTCTTTCTTGTTCTCTTCTTCTTGGAGCCGTATTGTAGAGGTGAGATTAGAGAGAAAATTGTGTGTGTTTATTGTTTGATAATGTCGTATAATAGAATGAGGAGAAACAGGAAAGGAGCGTGGTGTATTAAGGGACAATATATGCCGATCTTTGTGATTGATTTAGGGAGATATTGTAGACTAATTCTTGATACTTATCTTCTAATTAGAATGCACATGGACCAATCTTAAGTTAAGAAACACTACATGTGTCATTTTTTATAAGTAGTGTAGTTTCGGAAATTAGTTAATTAATTTATAATGTAAGGTTTATTAATTTAAGTAATTTAAAGATTAATTAAACTTAGGTTAAAGGTTATATGTACTTATAACATAGTTTTAAATTTGTCATGATTTCATGTGATAGAGGGTAATTTAGGAATTTAAATGAATGGAATTTTCAGGGTCTTACACTGACTTTCAGGAAGCAAGATTTTCCCAGTCTAAAAGTTTGGTAACTTACTGACTGGGTTGTCACTGACAATCTAGTCATTTGACTTGGGTTCCATTTCCTGCTCAAAAGATATGCCAGCTGGAATAAAAGCCTTTTCTCTGTGACTTTCACTGGGGGTTTTAGTGAGTTGGTCTATTCTTATAACTTTCTTGTTTTCACTAGGAATTAGACTCACAGCTTTATAGACTTTGGGGTTCTTTTTAGTCCAGCCTTCAATGACAGCCTTTTCTTGGTTAAGTTCATTTTGAAGAGCTTGATTTTGTTTCAAAATCTCAGTGTTTTGAATTTGTAGTGTAACAGCTTCTAACTTGGCCTGTTTTAATACTAGCAATTCATGTCTACACTTATTTAATTCTAACACAAGATTGTTTTATTTTGAAAGCAAATTAAGCCTTTGTTCTTCTACAAACTTAAGATCTACACAGATGTAATTCATATAAGACTGCCAATCAGAATCATCATCCATTGAAAGTAAAATATTTACCTTTTTCATGGTTATGTTGACCCATTCTCCATTCCTTGCATGGATTTTTCCAACCGCCAGCTGATCACCTTCTGAAAGTGCCATCAGTGCACTCACTCTAATTTCCTCATCATCTGAGGAGACCTATTCTTCATCCCAGTCATAGGCTTCGGCTACAAGAACCTTGTTCTTTGTCTGAACAGGTTTGGAAGTTTGAGCAGCCTGAGACATTGAGGGATTAGCTTCAAGGAGGGCAAGTTTAGCCTTAGCTTTCCTATATTTAGCCCCAAAATCTTTTTGACCCTTTTGAACATTATTGTTTTGAAAATGTTGGGTCGACTGAAGCATTTTAGGTTAAAACTTGCTAGTTCCTGAAGAAGAACTGTTTTCAAAAAATTTATAAGAGGGTTCTGAGATGGTTTTTGAATAACAGTCTTTAGCAAAATGACCCTTTTTACCACATTTGAAACATTCAGTGGTTTCATTTGCTTTAGCTTTTGAAAATTTTGACTGATTTCTTTTGACAAAACGTTTTGAATTAGCAAGGAGTGCCCTTTCTTGGAATTCCAAGTGTAAATCATTTAGGTACTCATCACTAGTTCTTTGATCAACCTCATCATCAGAATCCTCTTGAAAATCCTGCACAACACCATTAGAATAAAAGGCAGTTGATATGGGTGAGGAAGTCAGGGCCTTTTTGGTCTCAAGAGATTTCTTTGAGTCTGGGTATCTCCTAGAGATTAAGTTGTCTTCATAGACAAACTTCCCATAGATCTCAGGAAGCTCAAGGGTCTGAATGTGGTTAGCATTCCTGAGGCCCTGAGAGAAGTTTAACCACTTCTTAGGGAGACTGTTGACAAAGCCAATATTTATCTCATGCTTAGACAAAACTACACCATCATTTGATAATTCATTTATCAGGGTCTTGTATCTGGTATAGGTCTGAGAGAGACTTTCGGAGTCTTTTGCCCTGAAGGTGTTATACTCAAGTTTCAGGTCCATGATCCTGTTTTCATTGGTATCTGAGGGACCTTCGAAGCAATCAACCAAGTCAAGCCAATTTTGTTTAGCTGATGTACAGTTAATGACTGATTCCATTATATCGTCAGGAAGACAAGATATAATTATGCTTCTCAGGCGCTGGTCTTGATTGACCACCCTTCTCTCATCAATGGTCCACTAAGCTTCAGGTTAGGTAACCCTTCAGTAGTCTTAGGGACATAAGGACCTTCATTGATACAAGTGATGTAGTATGGTTCCATACCAGTCAAGTAGCAAAGCATGCGCTTTTTCCACTTGCTAAATTTTTCAGCTTCGAGTCTGGGAGCAACAGCTGAATAGCTTCCTCCCTTTTTATCGACGAGCTAGGGCACATTAATATCAGCCATAGTGGGATCTTGGTTTTAAAAACCTTTGAGCACTCTTTAGTTTTTGAAAAGATTTTACAAATCAGAGGCTCTGATACCACCTGTTGTTCCCGTTACACAAGTAGAAATAACTACAAAGTTAATCTAATTGTGTTCCATGACTAATACAATGTATTGATTAATTTAACAGATAACTAAAATGTAAAGATAAAAACATAAGTTTTTCAACGTTTAAACTCTTATTAGAAATTAATCAAAAGAATCTATTACCCAAGTTTTTTCGGAATAAACACTTGGGATTGAATAGACAAGTTATGGTGTGTTCTTCTCTCTAAACTCAAGTTATTCTTGAGTGGCAATAATAATGAACCACTGAGCTATCTTAGGGACGTGGTTGCTCTTTGGAGGAGAAAAGTGGTTTTGTAAAAGTCTAAGCTTTTAATGCACAAAACTTATTTCACTTTTCTCCCATCTGTTCCTATTTATACACAAGTATAAAAGAGCACCCATGACTAGAAGTACAAAAAGAATAACCTAGCTAGTCTGACAAAATACAACAGTATTTGTCATTTCCAAGAATCTTTATTGGGAATAAGCTAAAAGTGCTTTCCGAGTGTCAGCTATGACACTTCTTGACTTTAAGCCGTTTTAGGGAAAGTTTGCTTTCGGCCCGATAAGACTTCTCCTTATCTTTTTAAACTCTTCCCGCCTAATCCCGCCTTTCTTTCAGACTTTAGATTCTTCAGTCTAGGTCTTCGGTCTTCAGTCTTCAATCATTTATAGTTGTTGAGGAGACTGGGGTTCAGTGAGTTCTTGTCATTACTCACTGAACCCATTACCTTTTTCTTTGGCTTAAGTCCTACTCAGGGAGTTCTGCCTCACTGAGTGGTGAGTCTTTCTTCTTAGACTAGTCCTAAGCATCCTGAAGGTAACTTCCTGAGTGACTGTTCACTCAGTGACTTGAGAGTGTTTAAGGTTGATTAACACGTGGCTAATTTGTATTCAAATCCTGTTTTCAGGACGCTTGGGTACTGACGGACCCAACAAGATTGTGCAAATCAAGAGCCGAATGCAAGCGGCTCGAGACCGTCAGAAAAGCTACGCAGACAAGAGAAGAAAACCACTTGAGTTCTAAGTTGGGGATCGTGTTATGTTAAAGGTTTCGCCATGGAAAGGCGTGATTCGCTTCGGAAAGCGTGGGAAACTAAATCCCCGATACATTGGACCTTTCAAAATTCTCACCAGAATCGAGTCGGTAGCCTATCGACTCGAATTACCACAAGAACTTGGCTCCGTGCACAATGTGTTTCACGTGAGCAACCTGAAGAAATGTCTCTCAGACGAAACACTTGCCATTCCTCTGGAGGAAATCCAGGTTGACGAGAGACTAAACTTCATTGAAGAACCTGTCGAGATAATGGATCGAGAAATCAAACGGCTTAAGCAAAGCCGCATCCCTATTGTTAAAGTTCGTTGGAACTCTCGAAGAGGTCCTGAATACACGTGGGAGCGTGAGGACGAGATCAAGCGTAAATACCCGCACCTTTTCTCAAATCCATTGGGTAACTCTAAGTGAAAACCTAGGACGGTTTTCTTTCTAAGGCGGGAAGGATGTGACAAACGGTAATTTTCCCATTAATATTTTAATAATAAATGTCATTTTTATTATTACTTAACTATTAAACTAAGCATTTATGTGCTTACATAACTAATACGGGAAGCAAAACCCGCACACGGTGACGCACAGTAACTCACCAAAACTATTTAATCTCACCAGAAACAATGAATTTTCCAATTTCTCTCATTTACAGACAATCTAACTCACTCACTCAAAGTCTTATCAAGATTCAAGGGTTCGAAGGGTACTGAATTCCTTTAGAGGTGTGGATTAACTGGGGTTCGGATTGAATTGCTTGGTTTGGAATTGGGGCTGCTCGAATCGTATTCGGGTTCTAAGTTCTTGATTCACCTTCTTGTATCCGTCATTGTTGTAAGGGTTTAATCCTCTTTTAATTATAAACACCTTCATTTGATTTATTGGTATTTGTAACACCCCCAAATCAGATCGCAGCGGAAATAATATCGGGGTGCTATGTAATTGGATCATAACACAAGTAATATAGAACGAATTTATCAAATCCGTTTTAAAAGCTTCATTAATTAAAACATAAGTTTTACATAATTGAAATGCGAAAAACAAGACCCATAATAATTTATTAGTTGTCCCATAGTACAAAAATTCTGGTCATTAGTGTTATGTGTACACTCCAAAAGTGTGCCTATGCCCCTGCCAAGCACTACCTTGCATCATCATATATCAACAACTAAACACCTGAGAAAAACACGCTAAAGTGTCAACACAAAGGTTGGTGAGTTCATAGGTTTATATAAAGCAGTAAAGTTGGACCAATAAGTTCATGAGTTAACATTTCGAAGTGCGAAATGTTATACGAAGGGCTATTACGCTACTTTAAGTTTCATGTTACCGAAGCTACGACCAGCTTGCATGCTTAGAGTACATGTAATAACATAGGTAGAGTCCATGTAGTAATAAGGCCCGGCAAGTGTGCTATCTCTAGTCACTAGTAATTCGACATGGTATATATCCGCTTGTCCAATCCGGACTGTTGAATCCCAACACAGATAGAGGTGTCACCCTCAATAGATCTATTTATAACACTCGTGCTTCCCAGCAGGAATTAACGGTACATAATCAAGGGCATAAATACAATACTTAGCCCAGGAGGTAATAGTTTTATCAAACAAAAGCATTGTTTCAATAGTCCATAAAAGTAAGCATGTTTCTCATCCCAAGTAGTTCAAAATGAGTATTACAAGTAATAGTGGGGCTATGACTCACCTTGAGCGTAACTGGCAAGGTGAAATGTAAAATCAAGTAAGTTATGGGAACGGCTCCAACACACGACCTGAATAATGGTAAAGTCTAAGAATTTGACTTAATACGAACAGTGATTGTGAAAGTGAGTAACGGATAACGATTTGATTGGTGATGTGAGCGTGATATGCTTAAAATGCTTAAGATGCTTAAAGTTCAAAAATAATATTATATATAATATTATCTTCTTTTTATGTCTTTAAATCCAATAATATTGTTTCCTCGAAAGTGGTGAAACGAAACGTTAAGTTAAATCTTTAAAACTCGTTATATAAATGTATAAACGTTATGTGATTAAATATGTGAACGAAAAGTAAAAATACACGTGATTGAGTTGAAAAGTGAAAAATATGAAATAGAAATAAAAATGAAATAAAGTTACAGTTGGTCGTTGAACTTTTACAGATTTTACACTTTTTACCCTAACGGAGTTAGCGTTGCACCGTTAGTCCTTGGTTACATTTTTAGTCCAAAAAAGGTCACATGTTACATTTTATGACTTCTAGTTTATTGTTTTATCCTTTTATACCCATAAGTTACTGAATTTACACTTTGTACCCTATTTTTCCAAAAGTTATAATTTTTACCCTTAATAGTAAATATGCTTTGCAAATTTAGTCCAAAAATCACAAAAAAGTAGGAAAAATTATCCGAAAATTTTATTCACTTTATAAAGCTTATTGGAGTCTATATAAACAGCTTATTGACCGAAATGCTTATTTTTAAGCTTATTGGACTTAACGTATATAATTAAGGGTCCATTAACGTTTTTAGATCCGTTGCGTTTAAAGACAAAGTGGGCTTATGTTTGGGCTTATTTTATGGATAGAAAAACATAACAAAAGTTCTTATATCAATAGCTTATCACAATTGCTTAATAATCACTTATTAGGATTAAAAGCCCATGTCGCTAATTTAAATAATTTATAAACAGTCCGAGTAGCTTAAGCTTTGAGGTTTTTAAAGGGCTTATACGAGCTTATTAATGGAAACTTAAAACATCAACTTATTAGGTGAGCTTATGAACAATTAGGTTGTGCAATAAAAATTATATGTTATGTGTATGGATTCGAAATAACATGCCCTTTTCTAGTCGAAATAAATGAGTTGTTTCAATAAAATAAATGACTTATATATGAGTTATAATTTATACAATGGAACATAAAATTAAAAAGGTGTTCGAAATGCATAAAAATGATTATATAAATGTACGAATGATGATGTAACATGGTTTCTAGCCTTCCATCAATAGGAGGCAACCATGTTTACGTGAAATGAAATAATAGAAAGCGTAAAAATTTAAAAGAAATGTTATATACATTCGAACGAAATATATATGCTGCATGGAATTAATAAAACCGTAGGAAAGAATGAAAATGAGTTGGAAAGACTTACAACACTTAAAGGTGGTGTGTTTATACGTTCGAAAGGACTAGAAATCAAAAGAAAAACCCTTAACCCGCTCGAACCATAACCAAAGGCTTCGAATGGGGCTTGTATGATTTGAAATGGCTCGAACAATTATGGAAAAAGCTCCTGGATCTTCTTGAGGCTTGAATATGGAATGAAATACTTGAGAGAATGTATGTAACAATGTCTAGTGTGAATGGGAGTTATGAGATAGTGAAATATGCATATGTATGTGTCGATATATATTGAATATATTAAATTTTTGAGACACAACTTGGAGTGGCAGGAATAATGCAGAGAATATAGGACTTTAAGGAGATTTGCAAAGATATAGATGAAGATATAGTGTGTAGGATTGGTCTTGGTCGAATTGTGTATAAGAGGGTGTGTCGACATATGTTCAAAAGGTCTAATTTGATTTTCTAGCGTGTGATGTTTAAGGAAAAGGTGAGAAATATACTTGAGAACTCTTAAATGATCAAAGAAAAATAATAGAGCTAGGTGGAAATGAGTTTAAATCGAATTGTCCAATATGTGTAAAAATGGTTTTGGAACTTGAAATCATGTCAAGGACGATTTGCTTTGGCCTTCGTTAGGTGGTCAAACGTTCGTAATAAAATGTGAAAGTCGACATCCTGTTTCTTTGGTGGGTGAGGAGTCGAATGGTGTAAAAAGTTACATATATTGTGTGTCGTATTTTAGAGAAATCAAGGCCAAGTGAGGGTGAGTTGAACGAGTGCAATAAATGAAATATTAAAACTTATAAGTTAGGTTGGGTTGGTGAATAGTACCAGGCCAAGGGAAAATTGGGCCGAGTATTTGTAAGGATCCGTTTGGTGTATATTAAGTGTATTTGATTTTCGTGGTCCACGTGTGAGCTCGTTCCAATATTTGGTGAATTACGTATCAATGTGTTTTGAGTTATTTTAATGTAATAAACAGTTAAATAAAATAACTTCTCATTAATAGATGTCAGAAAATAAATAATGCGCATTTTCTGGTAATTAATCATAATTATTAAAATGGAAAATTACCATTTGTCACAGTCTCCCAACCTTATTTGAATGTCGTCCCGACATTCAATTCATGTTATCAGAAGAAGATACGAAATGATGGGGATATTTGGCCTTCAATTCATCTTCACGTTCCCACGTGAATTCAGGGCCTCTTCAGGAATCCCAACGAACCTTGACAATTGGTATTCAACTATGTTTTAATCTCTTGACCTCTCGGTCCATGATTTCAACAGGTTTTTCGATAAAGTGTGGTCGATTGTCAATTTTGATTTCTTCCAAAGGAATAGCAAGAGTTTCCTCGGACAAGCATTTCTTTAGATTGCATACATGAAAGACATCATGTACACTGTTGAGTTCTTGCGGCAACTGAAGTCGGTACGCTACCGGTCCGATTCTTTCTAGAATTTCAAAAGGTCCAATGTAACGAGGATTTAGTTTTTGACGTTTGCCAAAACGTATCACGCCTTTCCATGGCGAAATCTTCAACATGACTCTGTCCCCTACTTGTAACTCAAGAGGTTTACGTCTCTTGTTAGCATAACTCTTTTGTCGGTCTTGTGCAGCTTGCATCTGGCTACGAATCTGCACAATCATTTTGGTTGTCTCATGGATGAGTTCGGGACCTGTGAGTTGACTGTCTCCTACTTCAGTCCAACAAATGGGCGATCGGCACTTACGTCCATAAAGTGCCTCGAATGGTGCGGCTTTTATACTTGTATGATAGCTGTTGTTGTACGAGAATTCGACTAGGGGCAAATTTCCGTCCCATTTCTTTCCGAAATCAATAACACAAGCTCGGAGCATATCCTCCAAGGTTTGAATGGTTCTTTCGCTTTGTCCGTCTGTTTGGGGATGGTAAGCTGTACTCATGTCAAGTTTTGTCCCCAAAGCTTTCTGGAGTGACTGCCAAAAGTTTGAAGTGAAACGGCTGTCGCGATCAGAGATGATCAAAATTGGTAGTCCATGTCTGGAGACTACTTCTTTCAGATATAAACGAGTGAGTTGATCCATGCTGTCAGTTTCTTTGATGGGAAGAAAATGAGCAGATTTGGAGAGTCTGTCAACAATCACCCAAATCGTGTTGTATCTACAGGATATTTTTGGTAGTTTGGTTATGAAGTCCATAGTGATTCATTCTCATTTCCATACAGGGAGTTTAGGTTGCACTAGTAATCCGGACAGTCTCTGATGTTCCGCCTTAACTTTAGAACAAGTTAAGCATTTGCTGACGTATAGTGCAATATCCGCCTTCATGTTAGGCCACCAATATAGTTTCTTAAGATCAAGGTACATCTTATCAGCTCCGAGATGAATAGAGTACTTGGACTTATGCAACTCATGCATAATTAACTCTCGTATCCCACCATAGAGTAGTACCCAGCTTCTATCGTTGAAGCACAATACTCCGTCTGATCTCTTTACAAAGCCATTTGCATTCTCTGGCATACCATCGAGTTTTTCACTTGGTCTATTTTCTTCATTGCTTGCCTCAATCTGAGCATCGAGGATCTTTGTTGGGAGTGGTGAACTGATCGTCATTCCTAGTGATGTGACTCTTAAGGGTTTGAGTCGTTCTTTCCGGCTAAGAGCATCTGCCACAACATTGGCTTTTCCCGGGTGATAATGAATTTCACAGTCGTAATCACTGAGTAATTCTAGCCACCTACGTTGTCTCATGTTCAACTCTTTTTGGTCTAGGATATGTTGTAGGCTCTTGTGGTCTGTAAACACTGTACACTTAGTGCCGTACAGGTAATGTCTCCATATCCTAAGAGCGAACACAACTGCTCCTAGTTCTAAATCATGGGTTGTGTAATTCTTTTCATGTGTCTTGAGTTGTCGTGATGCATAAGCAATCACTTTCTGTCTCTGCATCAAGACAACACCTAAACGTTTGTGCGAAGCGTCGTAGTATACGACAAAGTCATCGCTTCCTTCAGGTAAGGCCAATATGGGTGCAGTACACAACTTTTCTTTGAGTGTCTGGAATGCCTCTTCTTCGTCTTTTCCCCAGACGTACTTCACGTTTTTCTGAGTTAGGGTGGTTAATGGTCTGCAAATTTTGGAGAATCCCTCGATGAATCTCCTGTAATAACCGGCAAGTCCTAAGAATTGGCGTATTTCGGTTGGAGTTGTTGGCGCCGCCCAATCCTTAATTGACTCAATCTTCGCAGGGTCCACGTGAATACACTGGCTGTCAATCACGTGTCCGAGAAATTGTATAGTGGAAATCCAGAAATCACATTTTGAGAATTTTGCATACAATTCCTCCTTCTTGAGCAATTCCAGAATCATCTTGAGGTGTTTTTCATGTTCTTCCTTGTACTTGGAGTAGATCAGGATATCATCTATGAATACAATCACAAACTTATCCAAATATGGTTTACACACCCAGTTCATGAGGTCCATGAATACTGATGGTGCATTTGTCAAACCAAATGGCATAACCTGGAATTCGTAGTGTCCGTAACGGGTTCTAAATTCTGTCTTTGGGATGTCTTCTTCTCGAACTCGAAGTTGATGGTATCTAGATCAAAGGTCGATCTTTGAATACACGCTAGAACCTTGTAGTTGATCGAATAGATCATCAATTCTAGGAAGTGAGTATCGGTTCTTTATCGTTAAATTATTCAGCTCTCTATAGTCGATGCACATCTTAAAGGTTCCGTCTTTCTTCTTGACGAATAGAACAGGGGCTCCCCAAGGTGAGGAACTAGGCCTGATGAAACCTTTCTCTGAGAGTTCTTGTAGTTGTTCTTATAGTTCTTGCATTTCTGAAGGAGCTAATCGATACGGTGCTCGCGCCACGGGTGCAGCACCTGGTACTAAGTCAATTTAAAACTCGAGTTGCCTGACTGGTGGGAGTCCAGGCAAGTCCTCGGGAAAGACTTCAGGAAATTCACGCACGATCGGCACGTCTTCTAGGCGTTTTTCTTTAGGCTCCTTCTTTTTCTTCTCAACTTGTGCTACAAAGAAGAGACATCCATCCTCAATGTACTTCTGAGCTTTGGTGCACAATATGAGGTTCAATCGAGATGTATTTCTACGGTCGCTTCTATCTCCTAATACTTCCAATACTTCATTACCGTATGGTACACGAACAATCCTCTCGTCGCAGACGATCACCGCCTGGTGTTTAGATAACCAGTCCATTCCAATAATAACATCGAAACTGCAAAGTCCTACTGGCATAAGATCTATGTTGAACGGGTGGTTCAACAGGTTTAGCGTACAACCTCGGATTATAGTGTCTACTTTTTCCACATTACCATTAGCTAATTCTACGTCGTAAACAATGTCTAAAGCCGTAGGAATGTTATCTAGCAACTGACTATATGTGTTTGATATAAAACTCTTATCTGCTCCGGTATCAAATAAAATAGATGCATAGCGGTTGTTTAGAAGAAACGTACCCATAACGACGTTCGGGTCCTCTGGTGCTTCTCTTCCTCCAACCACATACACTCTTCCTCGGGTATTTCCTGCATAGCCCTGGTTTCCTCCAGCAGTTTGGTTCCCATTGTTACCTTGGTTTCTCTGTTTCCTATACTCATTCTTGAAGTGCCCCTTTTCCCCACAACCAAAGCAGGTAATGGAAGATTTTTCCTTGATGGTAGGAGTTCTTTGATTAGCCATTGGCGCCCTCTGCGCAGTAGCAAGAACTGGTGATCTGTAGTTCTTGGCCATATGGTCGATCCTTTGACAATTTCCGCATCTCACAAAGCATGGCCCGTTGTGATGGAGTTAACAACGGTTGCACAGAGGAGATTTTCTAGCATAGACCTTCTGATCACTGGGTCCAGCAGAATAAACCTTAGCGACTTCCTGTCATTTGTTTGGCTGATGGTTAGCTCTAGAGTTGTTCTCCCATTTCCGTTTATTATCTCCTCCTTTTTCTGTCGTATCTTGGATCACCTGATCCATTAAGTTGTGAGAGTTGGAGATTGTGTTTCGCAAGTCACTAGGATTAGCAGCCAATATATTCCCTCTGATGTTCAAGGGTAATCCCCCGATGTAATGCTCTATCATTCGCGCCTCAGTAGCAACTAACTCGGGACATAGTAATACTAACTCTTGGAAACGTTGTGTGTACACCAAAATGTTGGTGCCTCGAACCTTCAAGTTCCAAAATTCTGCTTCCATCTTTTTGACCTCAGTGCGAGGGCAGTACTTCTGGAGCGCTAAAGCCTTAAATTGCTCCCACGCCATAGCGTAAGCAATATCCATTCCTGATGACTTTATGTAAGAGTTCCACCAAGTTAAAGCACTGCCTGTCAAAGTATACGAGGCATACTTAACCTTTGATTCTTCTTCGCAATTGTAGATGCGAAACACAGTTTCCAACTTTTCTAGCCATCTTGCCAAGCTGACAGCTCCCTAAGTTCCTCCAAAACTTCCTGGATCACAAACATGAAATTCTTTGTAGGTGTAGGCCCGACTGACATTAGTGGGTATCGCGGCTCTGTCACCAGTGTTAGTGCTTGATCCCACGTTGGCGGCAGCGGCCATGGCTTCTGCCACGAGTTGTGCCAAAGTTGGTTGGTTGACTACGTTTGGAGGGGGAGTGGCATTAGTTGCGTTGCAAGTACGGTTTGATTTTCGTGGAGCCATTTGTCTACAAAAGAAAGTAACAAATGATGAGATTTTACATAAGAGTATGAGAAGTCATCACATGAATGAGTAGCATTGCAGTAGAGTATGATAGAAAAGATTAAATCACAACAGAGAGATATGATAAAATGAGCTTGTTATAGATTAAAAGTTGGTTACAAGGTCTGAAAATTACAAGCTTATTGGAAAATACATTAGACACTAACCGAAGACTACTTGGTTTAGTGGGTACAGAAACGATACATATGAATCTAAGATTAGTTATTTCCTTGACGTAAACACTTAACTTCTGCCTCAAGCTCTAGTTGTGCAGCTTCCAAGTCTGCAAAGCGTCTTTGGAACTCCTGGCACATCCTCATCTGGGTAGCTAACATGGCTTCTAAGACGGAAATCTTCTGATCCTGGTTCCTCGCCGTGTCTCTGGCTAACCATAGGGTCCTTTCAATGTCTTCAACCCTGCCATGTGTCTGAGTATGGTCTCTACCCAAACAGCAGACTCTGGAATCTAAGTTTCTAAGCTCATGATTATAGGTATCCTGCATCTCATCAACCTTCATCCCTAAGTCAAACACTTCTCGCCTCTCGGCATCGGCTCTCCTAAACAGAGTGTCAATGTTTCGATCATACCATTCGAAACGTGTTGGTTGTAACCTTTCCAGCTGATCAGTGTGGACGTCTAGTGTGCTGGCTTGTTGATGAAGAAGGGTCCATATCGAATCACGAGTACTTATAGTATAGTCAGGGGGATTAAGTGAGGATACGTCATCTGGGATGTCTTGCATTGGGGAGTCTGAAACGTCAGACCATGGAGAGTTTGGCTCAACATCTTTCAAAATTGTCTCTTGGTGCGTTCCCCTCGAACTCTGCCCAATCTCGAATGTTGCCGGGCAACCAATCATCTCTTCATCTGAATAAGACTCAGTAGCTCTCCTAAGTTTCCGATGTGGAGGTGAGTGAGTAGGTGATGATGGTGGTGGTATCTGAGTATTTAGAGTAAGTTTCGTATTAGACTATGTTTGTGACACTTGTACATAGGGATCTTCAGCATCTGGAGTGATTTGAAAGGTAGGTGATGTACAAGTAGCACGGAGAATAAGTTTGGTAATATCAAGTGATTTCGAAGACATGGTCTGTGACAAAGATGGTATACGTGTATAAGTATATAGAAGATACTTATAATCTTTAGTGTAAGGCTAGAAAGTATTAGCCATAATATAAGTACATAAGTATATGTATACAATTAACACGAAAGCATGTGTCTATCAAAGGCATTAACACGAAATATGTGTTATCAAAGGCATTAATACGAAATATGTGTTATCAAAGTAGCATGCAAGTATATGCTAAGCTTGCTCAACAATAAGTAGAGTAACAAGTAAAGTGGCAAGTAAGGTAGGCTGGCACATGGCGGTCATAGGTTGAGTTTTTGTAAAAAGCGGTTATAGTCTAGGTTTTATGTGTACCTAGTTCTCTATAACCTTTGCTCTGATGCCAATCTGTAACACCCACAAATCAGATCGCAGCGGAAATAATATCTGGGTGCTACGTAATTGGATCATAACACAAGTAATAAAGAACGAATTTATCAAATCCGTTTTAAAAGCTTCATTAATTAAAACATAAGTTTTACATAATTGAAATGCGGAAAAAAAGGCCCATAATAATTTATTAGTTGTCCCATAGTACAAAAACTCTGGTCATGAGTGTTATGTGTACACTCCAAAAGTGTGCCTATGCCCCTGCCAAGCACTGCCTTGCATCATCATATATCAACAACTAAACACCTGAGAAAAACACGCTAAAGTGTCAGCACAAAGGTTGGTGAGTTCATAGGTTTATATAAAGTAGTAAAGTTGGACAAATAAGTTCATGAGTTAACATTTCGAAGTGCAAAATGTTATACGAAAGGCTATTACGCTACGCTAAGTTTCATGTTACCGAAGCTACGACCAGTTTGCATGCTTAGAGTACATGTAATAACATGGGTAGAGTCCATGTAGTAATAAGGCCGGCAAGTGTGCTATCTCTAGTCACTAGTAATTCGACATGGTATACATCCGCTTGTCCAATCCGGACTGTTGAATCCCAACACGGATGGAGGTGTCACCCTCAATAGATCTATTTATAACACTCGTGCTTCCCAGCAGGAATTAACGATACATAATCATGGGCATAAATACAGTACTTAGGCCAGCAGGTAATAGTTTTATCAAACAAAAGCATTGTTTAAATAGTCCATAAAAGTAAGCATGTTTCTCACCCCAAGTAGTTCAAAATGAGTATTAAAAGTAATAGTGGGGCTATGACTCACCTTGAGCGTAACTGGCAAGGTGAAATGTAAAATCAAGTAAGTTATGAGAACGGCTCCAACATACGACCTGAATAATGGTAAAGTCTGAGAATTTGACTTAATACGAACAGTGATTGTGAAAGTGAGTAACGGATAACGATTTGATTTGTGATTTGAGCGTGATATGCTTAAAATGCTTAAGATGCTTAAAGATCAAAAATAATATTATATATAATATTATCTTGTTTTTATGTCTTTAAATCCAATAATATCGTTTCCTCGAAAGTGGTGAAACGAAACGTTAAGTTAAATCGTTAAAACTCGTTATATAAATGTATAAACGTTATGTGATTAAATATGTGAACGAAACGTAAAAATGCACGTGATTGAGTTGAAAAGTGTAAAATATGACATAGAAATAAAAATGAAATAAAGTTACAGTTGGTCCGTGAACTTTTACAGATTTTACACTTTTTACCCAAACGGAGTTAGCGTTGCACCGTTAGTCCTTGGTTACATTTTTAGTCCAAAAAAGGTCACATGTTACATTTTATGACTTCTAGTTTATTGTTTTATCCTTTTATACCCATAAGTTACTGAATTTACAGTTTGTACCCTATTTTTCTGAAAGTTACAATTTTCACCTTTAATAGTAAATATGCTTTGCAAATTTAGTCCAAAAATCACAAAAAAATAGGAAAAATTATACGAAAATTTTATTAACTTTATAAAGCTTATTGGAGTCTATATAAACTGCTTATTGGCTGAAATTCTTATTTTTAAGCTTATTGGACTTAACAAATATAATGAAAGGTCCATTAACGTTTTTAGATCCGTTGCGTTTTAAGACAAAGTGGGCTTATGTTTGGGCTTATTTTATGGTTAGAAAAACATAACAAAAGAGCTTATATCAATAGCTTATCACAATTGCTTAATAATCACTTATTGGGCTTAAAAGCCCATGTCGCTAATATAAATAAATTATAAACAGTCTGAGTAGCTTTAGCTTTGAGGTTTTTAAAGGGCTTATACGAGCTTATTAATGGAAACTTAAAACATCAACTTATCAGGTGAGCTTATGAACAATTAGGTTGTGCAATAAAAATTATATGTTATGTGTATGGATTCGAAATAACATGCCCTTTTCTATTCGAAATAAATGAGTTGTTTCAATAAAATAAATGACTTATATACGAGTTATAATTTATACGATGGAACATAAAATTAAAATGGTGTTCGAAATGCATAAAAATGATTATGTAAATGTACGAATGATGATGTAACATGGTTTCTAGCCTTCCATCAATAGGAGGCAACCATGTTTACGTGAAATGAAATAATAGAAAGCGTAAAAATTTAAAAGAAATGTTATATACATTCGAACGAAATATATATGTTGCATGGAATTAATAAAACCGTAGGAAAGAATGAAAATGAGTTGGAAAGACTTACAACACTCAAAGGTGGTGTGTTTATACGTTCGAAAGGACTAGAAATCAAAAGGAAAACCCTTAACCCGCTCGAACCATAACCAAAGGCTTCGAATGGGGCTTGTATGATTTGAAATGGCTCGAACAATTATGGAAAAAGCTCCTGGATCTTCTTGAGGCTCGAATATAGAATGAAATACTTGAGAGAATGTATGTAACAATGTCTAGTGTGAATGGGAGTTATGAGATAGTGAAATATGCATATGTATGTGTCGATATATATTGAATATATTGAATTTTTGAGACACAACTTGGAGTGGCAGGAATAATGCAGAGAATATAGGACTTTAAGGAGATTTGCAAAGATATAGATGAAGATATAGTGTGTAGGATTGGTCTTGGTCGAATTGTGTATAAGAGGGTGTGTCGACATATGTTCAAAAGGTCCAATTTGATTTTCTAGCGTGTGATGTTTAAGGAAAAGGTGAGAAATATACTTGAGAACTCTTAAATGATCAAAGAAAAATAATAGAGCTAGGTGGAAATGAGTTTAAATCGAATTGTCCAATATGTGTAAAAATGGTTTTGGAACTTGAAATCATGTCAAGGACGATTTGCTTTGGCCTTCGTTAGGTGGTCAAACGTTCGTAATAAAATGTGAAAGTCGACATCCTGTTTCTTTGGTGGGTGAGGAGTCGAATGGTGTAAAAAGTTACATATATTGTGTGTCGTATTTTAGAGAAATCAAGGCCAAGTGAGGGTGAGTTGAACGAGTGCAATACATGAAATACTAAAACTTATAAGTTGGGTTGGGCTAGTGAATAGTACCAGGCCAAGGGAAAATTGGGCCGAGTATTTGTAAGGATCCGTTTGGTGTATATTAAGTGTATTTGATTTTCGTGGTCCGCGTGTGAGCTCGTATCAATATTTGGTGAATTACGTATCAACGTGTTTTGAGTTATTTTAATGTAATAAACAGTTAAATAAAATAACTTCTCATTAATAGATGTCAGAAAATAAACAATGCGCATTTTCTGGTAATTAATAATAATTATTAAAATAGAAAATTACCATTTGTCACAGTTTTCGAATGTGTTGATATTGATTCGTTGTTATTTTGAACTCGCAGTGTGTTTGTGATTTTAGTTGTCGAATTGAAAACCTGTCAAGATGTATGTTTGTTGTTGTTGTTTTTATGGCATACGAACCTTCAACAAAACCTAAGTGTTGACTCGTAAAACTGGAAGTGTTCTATGGCTAGTTATCTTGGTTCGATTTTCTTATCTGCTCAATTCGAATGATTTTTTTTACGGTTAGAAGTCCTTAGGAATCTTGGCTGAAAGGTTTTGAGGTGGAACCTGGATTTGGGTTCGAACCTGGATTTGTTGTTGTTATATAACGTTGGTGTCGAAACTCTCTCGAGTCAATATTGTGTAAAACCTGGATTTGGTTAAGGTTAGGATGCGTTATGGTTGTTTTGGTTCAAGCTAAACCACACCCACAAAGAGTGTGTTGTGGTTGTTTCAGTCGAGCAAAATCACCCCCACAAGGGTGTGTTATGGTTTATTCTTGGTTAGGTTTAATCACCACAAGGAAGCCACCCATATAGGGTGTGCGTGCCACTATTGGATTCTCATTAGGCTTAACAAAACGACCCCAAAACTCACCCACCTAGCAGCCGAGGTAAGAGTCCTCCCTTGGTTGCGTTGTGTGGGTTACTCGAGTCACATTTGGCTCAAGAACAACCCATATAGGGCTGTTTTGAATTCAATCCCATAAGGACCCCAAAGGGGTGTGTTGTTTTGGTACAAGTCTGAACTCACAACCCAAAGAGGGTGTTGAGTTGTTTTCGAATCGACATGAGGTCAAGATCTTAGATAAAAGGCTTGGTTAAAGTTGTGTCGTGAGTGGTGAGGCCACAGTGTTGAACCTAGCCAATAGCCCTCACATGAATCTTGAGGTCATTAAGTTGAGTTGTCGAGTGTATTCGAGCTCGACATCAAACCTGGTGCTATATACTCGTCAGTGTCAAGAAATGGTTCCTAAAATTCCCAGGTTAACACAAGCCTTCAATGGGCATGTGTAGGTGTTCATGTATAGGTAAATTCCAGTCCCATTCGATTTTGTCCAGCTCATTCTGTATATAATTTGTGTTGGCTGCTCACAGCGGGTGCTTGGTTATTTAGGAGCAGTCCAACCCACATAATTCCCCCTCCCCCTTGGCTTTAATTGGGCCACAGCCCAACAAGGATAAGGGATGCGTTTATACAAAACTTGGCCGAGAGTATATATATAAATATACGACTAAACGAAAATTATAAATGTGTGTACCGATGAAATCTTGTACTCAACTTATTTCACAACTCATTTTCTTTTCACGTTAATCACAAAACTCGCCATAAATCATAACAAGTGGTGAAATATATAATACGACACGAAATACTATATATATACACACGATTATAAACACTTTATACAATTACAACTTATAAACTCTAGACAAAACAAAACTTGTAAATAGTTAACGTAGTTATGTCGTTTACTGAAATTGTAAACACTAAAATGGTATTTATAAAATATACTTAAAGTTTTGTAACAATTATAAAACGGCTACATATTTTTGTAACACATAATTACCTCGATACACCAACCCCCATGCACGGGTCATGCCCGACTTCTATCGAAATAAATATACTTAACATGTTTTTATCAAAATTGACAAACGAAACATTTTATATACAACCTTTATAAGCTAGTTTTTAAACTACAAATCTTTTAAATAAAAACCATTATTTACATATACTCATTCATACACTTTGAGATATATAACTGTTTATATATATTTTTTATATAACGACTATTTTTACATATCTTTAAAAATAATGTTCCCATATCCCGACAACGTCTAGTATTGTTCATAATCACTTTTCGTTCATCGTCTTTTGGTTATTGTCAAATCGGAATCCTATTCGTCTTTTATATTTTATTGTCATACACTCATGCACTTCCAAGAGCCAATACCCACAAATACTTAGAAAAACCATTTTTAAACTTAATTGCTGCCACACAAGCAACAACAACGTAAACACTTTAAAAGCTTTTGAATTAAATTTCATGGAGTCTTAAACTTAGTCTGTGAACTAAAACATGCCTTACTAATCTAGGTCGCGTGCTGGTGCCATACACTCTCTGATTCACTGCATTCACTGTTTACTCTATTAAGGTGAGTTTATAGCCCCACTTTACTTATACTTGTTTTACAACTATGGGGTGAGAAACATGCAAAACATTTTATGGACCACACTACTGTTTATTTTCTCAAAACTATTGCGTAGTTAGCCTAAGCCCTTGAACCCACTGTTATGCCCACCTTCATGAACCATTAGTTCCCATTGGGAAGCGTGATTATTATAAATAGACCTATTGGGGTGACTCCCCCCGTTCGGTTGGCCAGACGGGTCAATGCGAGCATATACCAAGTCGGACTACGAGTGTATTGGGTTAAACACTCGCTATGGGCCCCTGATTATTATTTATGTGCTATATAGTAGCGCACTGAACTGTCGAGCCTCGGTTGCATGAACTCAGAGCTAGCGCGATAGACTATATAGTATGACATTATATGCGTTTTAATGATCATACACAAAACTATTGGTCCAAACTTATTGTTTACTGCTTTAATTTAAACCTATGAACTCACCAGCTTTTTGCTGACTTTTAGCATGTTTTTCTCAGGTGTTTAATTTGACTGATTGTGGCAAGGTATTGGCATGGCAAGGGTCATAATAAATTTCCCGAAGTGTTGGCGCACATAACTATGACTTGTTTTGTATGGGACCACAGAAACTAATGGGCCTTAAATTTTCTGAAATTGAAACTCTATTGTAAACTCTATTTATTTGAATTGATATATTTAAACGGAGTATGTATTCCGTTCTTTATTACCGTGTGTTGTGATTTCCAATTCCAGTATCATCCCATGACCCATATGATTCCACGATTATTAAGTTTGGGGGTGTTACAGATTGACATCAGATCCAGGTTATAGAGAACTAGGTACATTTAAACCCTAAACTGTAACCGCTTTTTACAAAAACAAGTCCTTATGACCGCCACTTGCCTTGCTTGCCATTTTACTTGCTGTTTACTTTCCTTAACTATATGTTACGCTTTATCATTTGATGATGCTACTTAACTACATGTATTATAAGTATTATATGTACATTTATACATACTTAACTTACACTATTTACTATGAGTATTTTTGATATACTTACACACATATACCATTTTTGTCACAGACTATGTCTTCCTACAACATCTCTCCGATCTCGCCAGGCTCAGATGAGCCTTACATGCAGGTGCTACAGGCTTACCATGCACCAGACCTAGATCTTATTGAGCCCACACCTACCTAAGCACTACCTACATCCACACCCATTACTGATCATATTCCTGCCCAGCTTAACTCTATTACCAATCCTACCATACAGCCTACACCATATGTTCATACTCTCCCTGTTCGGCGCACCACCCTCCTGCGCGTCCCAGGACATCGACTGCGGTACTCAGACCTACCATCCTCACCTCAAAAGAGGACCCGAGCCATTTACATGGGTACCTCTACTACTCCCCTATCCCTTTTACCTGCTACATCTCTTGATCAGTCACTACTCCGTCAGAGGCTTAGGAGGGCCGATGACTCATATACAGCTGGGGATGAGGAAGAGTCGGAGGAGGACCCAGAGGAAGAGCCAGAGGAGGATCCAGAAGAGGAGCCGGTAGCAGACCCTACACCTGAGGAGACTATACCAATTGAGCCGCGACATGGGAAGGCAATTATGGAGGAGGTGCCGAGTACTTTTGAGATAAGGCAGAGTTCTAGGGCTGCTCAGATGATAGGTGGAGACATGGATACACCTCTTGGATTAGGACAGAGAGCTGCTATGTTACGGGCTAGAGAAGAGGCTTTGGATGTTTCTGTTACTTGTGAGGTTGATGGTGAAATCTGGAGAGACATTGAATGTATTCACAGTACCCAACCTCGTACTGACAGTCCCATGTATGAGCCATTGTAAGATACTTGAAATCATAACACAAACACAAGATTAAGGATAGATCGAATCTAGAGAGAGAGATAGAGGTTGGGAGCCTTTTAGAGAGAGAAAGTGCAAGGGATTCGATTAAGAGAATGAAAAGGTCCAACCCTTCCCACACATGGGAAGGGGTATTTATACTACTATCCTATTTGCCCCGTGTGGGCTGTGGAGTGAGCTGACAGTGGGTAAAGACCCGACCCAACTCCACAAATACTAATATAACTAAACTAATACTAATACTCCTACGAGCTATATAAATGCTAAATAGATACTCGGGGTGACCGAGTCTTTCATATGAATATTTATATTCCTAACAATCTCCCCCTAAGGGAGGTCACCCCAGAAAATACACTTTGAATTCTAGCATTCTATTACATGACTGTAAATTCCTAGCTCATCAGTCTTTTGATTCTTGAAGTTCAGCACACTTTGTACTTTCAGCAGTAGACCTTTGATGACTTGTTCATTTGTCTTGGATGATCTTTGAGGATTCTTTGAGGTCATCATCCAACATACGTCTTCAAGTCATCTTGTTGCAGTATTGTTTTCATGTGATGTTGTGATCTTTAAGCATTCTTGGAGATCATCAGCCACCGTAAATCTCCAAGCTCATCCGTTGTTGTAATATTGCCTCCATGTGATTTGTTGTGACCTTTGGACTGCATGCTCACACTTTTCTGGATCATGATATCTATCATCAGAGTTGCAGAAACTGTGTTGTAGGTCTTTCAGTTATCATGATGTCTTTGATAATGAGTTGGAAGTGTGAGCATGGAGTGTGGATTGACACGTCTCTACTGGAATCAGGAACCACCATCACCATCTTTATATGAATCTGAAATAAAACAGTTAGCAATAAAGTTGGTGAACGAATATGGCTTTGTCATTCGCTCGGTGTGGTTGGATTAACCTTCGGTTCCGTGAGAACTGACCTGTGATCAGGTAGAATCCCCTTTAAAGAAGATTCTCCTTGACAGGAATTTCCAGCTTGTTGTAAAGACTCATCCAACGAATTAACATTGGAGTCGTCATACCAAGCATGTTCTCATACCAGAACGTCTCAAAGCAGACAGCACGGTAGAGTGAATCAGTGAATTAAATACCCACTGATTGATGAGAAATTGATTAGAAAAATCACTCGTGTGTCACTGGATAAACATTTTATACAACACGACAAGAGTTTTATAAGTTAAATCACATTTTCATCATAAACACTTTTGTTTGAAAAATTTACACAATCAATGTGCTCGAAACTTAGTTGGTGAGCACATTGAAAGGTTTTCCAAAAGCATCCGTCAATCTATTTCCTGGAACAAGTTTGATTCAAATGTGAATCGCCCCATCGTTTCTTTCCAGTTGTTACTAGTTTGATCCATGAAGGATTTCACATGTCACCTACCAAGAGCTTGTTTGATGTTGGCTCTAGAAGGATTTCCATCTTCATTGTGAATACTTTACGTATCACTCAGATGTTCTGGCAATACCACGAGTATAATGCATAGGACTCTTCATTTATATTTTCTTGCTTTTCACGGTGTATGAAACAGCAAGCATAATGGAAATGTGTCCTAATGAGATTTATGGATGATCTCTTGGCTCTAGACTCAATAGTGTGTTTTGATTTAGTGATCGGAGGCTGGAGCAGACTGCCACCTGTTCAATATCAACTAACTCGGAGTGAGAGAGTCAATAGTAATGAGTGAATCTCCATGTGAATGAAACAAGAGTCTTTTGAGAGACCTTGAGTGGCTAGAGAGGGTTGTGCAGCGTATCACTGGGTCCATGATACTTGTCTTCAATGTCAGCAATCAACTACGTGATTCTGACAACATATGTATTGACCCGGTTTCTGCCTAATGTGTAAGGAGGGCTTCTTTCTTTTCACCCTTTATCTTTACATTTCTTTTTCATTCTTCAACCCCTTCAGTGCTTATCGAGACTTCACCCACTAGTACCTTGTTGGGTTTGTTCAAGTACCAGCTCCATCTTAGTCGGCACTCTTCCCTTATTCACTTTTCTCCTTTTTAATCATTCCTAAGGACTTCTATTCTAACTATAGGATTGTCCCTGGGAAGATCCCTCCAGTTCTGGCTGGATCATGGGAACTAATACCTAACCTCACCATCCTTATAACTCCAGTGCATTAAAATAAGATTGGTCGGTCTTTGGTATTCTTCCACAATTGCCATCATAAACCATTTGCTCCCCCTCAATATGTGCATTGATATACGAAAGAGTTTAGCACATATTTGGGAGCCTACACATGAGTCTAAAAGATCACATTTTTATCAGATTTTCATATTTAAATCACATTCTCTCCCCCGATCAAAATTACAAACCTTTTGAGATTTGGGATCCCAATTGATTTAAAAATGTTTAGAAAATTTGGGAGAAAATGTGGTCAGATTCAATATATGCTGATAATGGAACATTACGATGCTCCCCCTCAATCAATGAGGGATAATGTTAGTGTCAGGTATGATAAGTTTGGAAGATTTTATATTAAAAAAAATCATACACTGACACATAACAACCACATTTTATTTACTGCTTATTATGTACAAAGTAACTGTTACGACAAAGATTATGTTGACCTTTATGCACAGATGGTGTGATCATTCGCTTCTATGAGGGAGTCAGTAGTCAACATCAATTTTCCATCCACCAACAAAACTTCCCAAGTATTGTAGATCCCCACTCAGCGAGACCAGAATTTGTAATGCTTTGTTGAAATGAAGGTGGTGGTGGTGATGACAGTGTTGTTGTTGTTGTTGCTGATGTTGTTGTTGTGGTGAATTTAGAGCCAGTCAATAGAGTTTGAACATCTGATCAAATGGTCAGAGCGGAAGCAGGCACATTCATACCGGCCATGGAATCTGCATAAGAATATCAACACAGATATACATACATACAGATTCACTCTTCATTAACAGCTACCACGTAGCAGCTTGCCTACTCATAATACCATATTCATCTCATAATTAAACCACCGTCAGGAAATACATCAAACCGCTATCTAGCACGAAGAGCAATCAGCAATCATGAACATGGCAATTCACTCATATTTCAACATTCAACTCAGGATCTTAGGGACATGATTCTAACACAATAGCTATATACCTAAGCATATTCTGAGTGCACAAGCAATACGTCAACAACAATTAAACAGCTATCGACAAACAAAAGTCAATCAACATTCGAAACAACATTCGAAACTCATTCAATCAGATCATACAAATGCCTGTGGAGTATTCAAGAACATCAAACACAATGGGTTTTCTAACTTCTTTTAGGTTTTTAGTTTTAAAGTATTTAGGGGATTAAACGAGGATTCCAAAGTGACACAAATGAACCTTCTAGTTACATAAAGCTAGGAAACTATACGCAAATTGCACATAATGCCCTAATCTTTCTAACAACTAACACATTTGGCCATTTGAGATAAAGCTTAGTAAGTGCCTCTTCAACAAATACCCCATTAACTACAAAACCTTTTCTAGCAATTATGAGATAACCAAGAAACCCGTTTGATGATATAAAATTTGAAATCACTCTCCGCCTCAATCAATGACCCGTATTCTAGTTAAGGTGTTGAAGTCATTGATTGAGTGACAAATTTTATGAACAATCCAAGTCTGAAAGAATTTCAAACAACACGTTACCACCATGTGTCTCACAAATAATTTTCAGAAGAATCATAGAAAGAAAATTATTTGTTCAGGACAAAAGACTTCTCTTCTGTATCATGAAATAATGCACTGAAGCGTGCATTAAATCGGGGATGCGCGGATATGAAGTAATCCATGCCCGGGTGAACTTCAACCCGTTGTTAGGAACAACCGTCTTTTTGTCGACGTGCTTTCCTCATTTTGAAAAACCGGGTTGCATATCTGAAGTAATAGCAAGCCATTTAGGCATGTTTTGAAGACTTTTTTTGTTTTTTTTGAACTTATGCTCGAACTTCATTTAAAGACCCGGGTCATTATTGAATGACATTTCTAGGACCATAAATTTTATCGATACCAGAAGACATGCCTTGAAAAACTATTTTTGGTATTTTCTATTTTTCTGATTTTTATGGTTTTTCTTGGTTTTATATATTTCTATTTACATTTTGGTTTTATATTTTTCTATTTACATTTTGGTTTAAGATATGTACAAACCATATTATTCAATTTAAGAAGATGTTGACATGAATACCGAAATAAGGATATCGATCTGTACGTTATAGAAGTCTGTAGTCAACATCTCTTAAACTTTCACCACCAACACTTTCGAGGCTCCTGAATAATCGTCTGAACTTGAGCCTTCTCAATGTGAAGCTTTGATAGCTTCCCCCCAAACCGACTATCATCTTTTTGAGCAGTTTCAAAACTCTCTTTCAAGCTTACATAAGGTAAGTGTACAGCGGAAATCGTAGCAAACCACATCAAATATTGCTGCTCCTTTTAAGAATAATCATCGTGATTCTCCGTTCGGGGGATCATCAAATAGATCAGCAGTGTATCATCTCACACTTGAATAATTCTTCTCACATTTCTTCCCGCTGAAGTCTGAAGTAATGCATACCAAAAGTATCCAGAGACCACTTCCCCCAAGTAGTTGAAGTGATGCAATCAGTCTCATTGTATGAAGCTCAAAAACCAAAAGTACACACTTAATCCCGTAAATGAAGTCGAAAACGTAACATCAAGATCAATTAAGACCCAAAAATCCCCTTTTCTCCCTTCAGGAAATTGCCATTGTGAACCTCTTTTATTATCAGAAACTGTTTCTTACATCTCTTCCCCCACGTAGTTGGAATAATACACCAAAAACCACGAGTTAAAATACTGATTTTCTCTGCGGTTATGACATTTGTCTTCCCGGAATAACTTCAATTAAGAAGAAGTATAAAGTTCATCACGTGTACTCGTTGTGCGTTCAGATGTTTGTCTCCTTCCCCCTTGCTGGTTTTGATACCTCAGAATCAACAACACATTTTTGATGAGTGTGTAAATACTCATCATTTTATACCCATAATAGACACAAAAATGACCTAAAACACTGAATTATACTGCAGATATCCTTGGTTTGTGTTTTATGTGTTTCAGGTACTGAAGGATTGAAAACGGAACAAAAACGAGCATTTTTGGATCGACACGACAACAATTGATCAAGTGAATACAAAAGTCAAAGACAAAGTCAAGTCAACCCCCAAAAATACCAAAATGACACAAATGGTCCCTGGAAATAATTTTCTGAATTGGCATGATTAGTCCTTGGATTTTCAGATTTGGCAAACTTAGTCCTCAAATTAAATCCAAAATCCATATCTAATCCTAAAATAAATCCAATCCAATTCTAATCCTAAACACAAACCCCAACCCAGCTAATAAACCCAACCCACTCACTAAATTTCCCAAGCCCAAAAAAATAACCCAACTCGGCCTATTTCTTTCTTAGTTAACCTAAAGGATTTGACTTCGGTCAAATCCTTCTTCTTCAATACCATTTACCGCCTAAACCATACCACCTCAACCCACCTCCTTATCTCTGACACACCCACCCCCTCCTCCTATCCCACTCCACCTAACAAGCCAAGAAGCATTAATTGCTTCTTCCCCATCACAAGTTACCAGGCCATGATGAAAATCCCACTCACACCCTTTTCCCGCCAAAACTGAAGTCCAAGGGCTGAGATTGATTCAAGCTTATCCAATGGTGCAGAAATGATCAGAGAAGAAGATGAGACACATCCCACTTTATTGTAGTATAAATAAGAGCCAATGTAGCCTAGTAAAAGTAGTAGTTAATTTAGCATTAATCGTATTTCATATTCAGTCATTGTAATTTTGTAATTTCAAGCTTCCAGTTGTTAATTCAAGTCAAATTCAGTCATATTATTCTAATTTCAAGTAATCTTATACTCATTGTCAGTTATGCTAAATTTCAAGTTGTATGTTAATTCAAGTTAAGCTCAAGACCTATTAAGAAACAATCATAAACACTCCTTACCCTTGCTATAAGCTTATACAAGCTTATAATAGCTTTTTGTAAGCTTATATTAGTCACCAGCTGTTCTAAATTCAAAAGATGAAGAAAGTCAACAAAAGTCAAACTTGGACCAAATAAGCAGTTCTGGTGAAATAAGCTATAAGGAAAGCTGAATTGGGTTTTCTAGCTTGTTTTTGACAAGCTAGGTGTGTCCTGATCATAAGTTCCATTGTTTGATAGCATATCAGTTGTAAGCAATTTTCATAATTTTTATTGTTTTCTAAAGTTACTGTTCTATAGCTTATTATAGCTTATTTCTTTAATTTTCTGCTCATTGGTAGTTTATAAGTCCTTATTATCTGTTTTAATAGTTTGAACTAGCATATGTTTCATTTTTCTTAAAAATCTTTAAAAAGGCCATAAAAAGCTTAAATAAGTTATAGCTTATCTCAGTGCTTAATTCTGTTAGAAAAATACTTTTTAGTGCTTAATTAACCTAGAATAATCTTAATTTTCCTAAATTCTAGTTTCTTTTTGTCTGTTCAACTGAAAAAGCAAAACAGACCCTTGTGAAGGGTTGTTTGGTTCTATGGGTCAAAATGGGTAATTTTGGTGTTCCACTGTACATTTGCCATAAGCTCAGCTTTGATCTTGCTTAAAATAGTCTACATAAGTTGTTTTCAAGTAATTTAGAGTTAATTTAATAGTTTTTATAGATTTGAGTGGATTGTGCAAAATCTAGAAACTCAACTGATCAATTAAGCCATTATATGCTATAAGCTCATTAGGACCTTATCCTTGGCTTTTCTGAGTTCCTTTGAATCCATTCAGTTGTTATACAAAGAATTGGATTAGGCTCATTTTGGTTTGTGCACTTTTGTACAAACCTGCACACCACTGAGTACCTCAGTGAATCAGCAGGCTGCAATAAGCCTTCCTTAGTGCTTATCCAAGATTCCAGTGCTTATTTCCATATTTATAGTTTATTTCCTTATTGTAATAATCTATTTCATCATTTATATAATCACCCTTAACTTATTATAGCTTAAAATAGATTTCATAAATCAACATCAGTAAGCATAAGCCTGCAAATTAGATTTTCAGGTTTTTATAGATTTTCTTTGATTTTTAATTTACTTATTATAGATTTTAATTAGATAATCTTTTGCAAAATTAATATTCAGTTTCTAATCTACTTATTTCAATATTTTTCATAATTTTTAGAATTTTTTATAAGTGCTTATTATAGGCTTGAAAAAGCCCAAAATTGCCCTGCACCACAAGTTATCAGCAGACCTCAGATGGTTTTTGGCTTATTTGTGCTTATCAGCTTATTGTTATAGCTTTTTCTTGAATCCATAGCTTATTTAAAGTCACTTTAGTCCATTTAACTTACCTCCATTTACTTATAGCTTATATATAAGCCCATAGCTTATTTCACTAAATCCTAGTTCTAAAAACCTTATAAACCAACTGTTAATACCAACAGCTTATTAGAAGCTTATTTAGTAAGTTTTAAAATAATTTCTTTTACAAAAGTTGTTATTAGATAGCTTATTAATAAGTTTGTAAAAGAAAAAAAGTAAAAAAAAAAATAGTTTATAAAAAAGTCCAGTGCTGGGATTCGAACCCTGGCCACCCAGCTCACCACACACACACTCAACCACTCTGCCCTTGGGTCTTTTCCAGTTAACCTTTGCACCATTTAATTCTTAAACCCTTTTTCATTTTAAGCTATCCGAATCATTTAGCTTATTACCAGCTTATCCCAATAAGCTGGCACCTCTTTTATATTTTTTCTAGGCTTGTTTTAACCTTAAGTAGTTTCACAAAAATTTCCAGAATTTTTAGAACAGTTTTAGTATTTATTATCTATTTTTCTTTTTTAAAACTGTTTTAAATTCATAATAAAAAATATAAAAATCAAAAAAATATAAATCTTTTTTCTAAAATTTTCTTTTATCATTTATGACTTAGGAAAAATAATTTGGTACTTGTAAGATTAAATTTTATAGATTTCAGTTTTTAATCCTGTTTTTAGAATTTCCGTTTCGCGTTTTTTATATAAATTGTGTTAATCTTAATTTTATTTTGAGAATTTGTTTCTCATTATTTAATTAGAATATAATAAAATCAAAAGTTCATATCCCAATCATCAGTCACTCTAATTCCAAACCTTACACGGTTGTCCATTCACACCTCGTTGGGACACGACCCGGGTAATCACTTACCTGGTATCACACATATCACAAACGTGAGTTTTTGCAAGTTAGCCTTTTTCCTAAAGGGTTGATTTGTCTTTATTCACGTGTATCCGTCTGATATTATTTATATATACACTTTAGCACGGATCAATTTTACGCACATATACTTGACATCTTGTGAGAAGAACAAAATTGGTTCAAATGTATCAAGTGCGAATCACCGCTACCGAAACTCTCTCTGACTATCTTTACCAACCCTTAAGTAGGCTATTTAAAGTGATAACTGATGGAGCAAACCCGATATACCAAACTTGAAACTGACGAAGAATTCCCCAAATTTGTTACTTAAGCTTGCACTGTTGTTGATTGAAGAACGATGCAGAAGAAAAACCCCTAAGTACCTTTATACACTCAACTAAGAGCCAAAGCAAGTACAACACCTCTTGAGACTATCCACATCTGCATCTGCGTGTGACATTGAGCACTACAATGTAACTCCTCAAAGTGATAGCTATAACCCGTGAGAACTACAATGTAACTCCTTACATCGGGTATAACTAGATAATCCAAGTCCTAATCATAAATTTTATAACTTCTAGCAAGTCATCAATCGATAGATGAAGTCTCGATGATGAAATAAGTAGAAGCCTTCGTGAAACCCACTTCAATCTCAAATAAGGGATGCCAAATAAACTCCGTGATCACTTGACATTCCATGTCCAAACTCTTAGCCGTTTTGACATTTTAGCCGACATTTTCCTTTATGTTCTTGTGGTTGATTTACAGAGTACACATTGGAAGGAACAACAATCCGTGAATAAGGAGATTCTTCAGAACCTGGTTCTGGGAAAGGAATACCAAAGAACGAATCATTATTCAAGCGTGCAACTTCAATATCATGAGAGTCATTATCAACACCTTGAGGAGTAAGTGGAACATTAGGTGTTGGAGGAGAGTCGTATGACCATTTCTCAAACATCAATCAACATGTAGTTTATTCACCCTTCTCCCCCTCAAAAATTGCATATGACTGCCATCTTTGATTGAACGAGTGAATAAGAATACCATCAACGATAGGTAGATCCACTGAGTGAATAAGAATACCATCAACGGTAGGTATATCCACTTGATAACTGACATTTTGTTTATTCACCCTTCTTCCCCTCAAAAATTGCATATGACTGCAATTTTTGATTGAACGAGTGAATAAGAATACAATCAACGGTAAGTAAATCCACTTGATGACTGACATTTAGTTTATTCACACTTCTCCCCCTCAAAAATTTCATATGAGGTTGGCATTTTTGATAGAACAAGTGAATAAGAGTATACTCCAATGTACGTTGATCCACTTGATGACTGAATGAGCATGGGAAGAGCATGAAGCTTGTTGATGAGAATGGTCATAAACAAAAAGATTTTTCTTCTTCCGAAGATAAAGCGCACTCAAGCATACGCCTTTCTTTTCTTTAAGGAACAGGGCCTAGAGTGTTTTCAGCAGATGCCATTATGTTGACATTGAGGCCCGAGGCTTGAACTGCAGTGTTCAAACGTCATTGTCGTTGAAGAACGAGGCTTGAACTGATGTGTTTAAACGTCATATGTCGATGAAGAGCGAGGCCTGAACTGATGTGAACAGACGTCATTGTCGTTGATGTTAATCAAGTTTGAATTGCTTGAACCCCTAATTCATGAGATATCAGCTTTTCGACACCCAAACCCTGAGTCTTTCCTTAATAGGAGTGAACGATATACCCGCACTTAAGAAAAGACTACCTGCACTGACATTAAGAGTTTGTTTGCATTTATATGGGTTAGTGATATCAGCATCTAGGCCATTTGGGGTTTCATTGTCAACCTTGGTTTTGCACTTAGTGAACATCTTTCTAATAGGTATCCATCTAAGACCAGCAATCTTAAAAATTCTACCCGTCGGTATCCACCTAAGACAAGATCTAGGAGTGTTTGTTTTCTCATGCACAGTGAAAGACTTGTTGAGAGAAAACTTTTGTCCTATAGCAATCTGCCTACCAGGTTTCTGAGTATAACTTTTTGGTTCTACGGGCTTGTTGTAGTTTCTAGTCTTAGAGGATTGGACCTTCTCACGAGCATTCACTTCCTTCAGGAATTTTGTTATAAAATCATCATGGTTTGCATTAAACACACATTTCTGACAAGTCGAGCAAACAGAGTGTTTAGATTCAGAAAAAGATCTAGAATTCTTAGAGTGATCTGCTACGGGAATCGCTTTAATCGATACGCAACTACTCTTAGAAACAGGCAAATTCCTAGTCTTTTCATGTGTGTTTTTCTTTGCATCCTCTAGGTTGTGATTCTGAACACTGTTTTTATGTCTAACATGTTCCTTTGGTGTCATAAATGACACACGCTTTCAACTAATCCTAGAGGAACTAGAAGCACTCATATGATGAGGTTTTGCAAACGTATATTCCTTTTCATTAGGTCTAGACTGTGAAGTGACTGGTTTTGACAAAACTTGTTTTGAATCAACTTGGGAGGCAAACCGTGGTTTTGAAGATTTTGGTCGTTCAGATCTAAACGCAGTCGGTTGTCTAACAACTGATTGGTTTCTAAGTAGTTGTAAAACTGGTTTCCTCAAGATTGATGGTTTTCCAAACTTAGTGTTCACAACATTTCTTGTCAATTTTCTTAACTCGTTTTTCAATGTTGCAATTGCAAAACCCTTTTCCTAAAGTTGAGCTTTGAATTCATCATTTTTGGCAATCAAAGTGGTTGTTTGCTCTACAGTCTTAGTTTTCGTTTCTTTGATAGAATCACACAGTTCTTTGCAATGAATTTTCAAAGTCTCATTATCATTAAGTAATTCAGCCACTTTATGTTCCAATTCAGTATTTTTGTTGCAATAACATCACTGTCATGTTTAGCCTTAACTTCATTACACATATCACACATCTCAGCAATACGCTTTTTCAGGTTGTTGATCGTTAAGTTTTTGGCTTGTAGCTGAGCTTTCAAATCGTTTATCATAAAAAAGTCACAGAATTCAGGAAATTCCGGATTCCTACATGGTTGGTTAGTTTGAAGACTTTCTTCCTTTTGTTGCATTGAGATTTCAAGTGAAATACAATGTTTTTCAAGTTGTAAAAATCTGTTTGAAAGTTCATTATAAACTTCTTTTTCAACCATATCATTTGATTTGAAAAACTCAGCCGTAAGCAAAGAACTTGACGCATCATCATGTTCAGCATCTTGATCAATTTTCCCCCCTTATGACTCATATTTGTTGAATCAGAGGTGATATTGCTATCAGTGTTTTCCAACAGATATGTGTCATAAGTAGTTTTAATTTGATCAGTATGTTGTTGTTCATTAGAAAGAACATTATGTTGATCAGATAGATGTACCTCAGCAGATGGTACTTGATGATTTACTGGACTAAGATCTGCATCCACACTATGTGTGATATCAGTCCCTGAGCTGTTGCTATCATCATGCTTATTTGACTCTGTCCCGTTCCCCATGTGTCGTGCTCTTTCATTAATGAACTCCTTAACATTACTCATGAGCTGGAGTAGTGTAACTCTAAACATGTCAACCTCGATTCCAGTGTAATTAGCAAAACACTTTTTCGTCATTTGACTGCCATAATCATAATCCTCAGTGAATTGCGAATCAATGAACACTTGGAGTTGGTTGTTGATCACACACAAGGCAGCCATGGATCTATCTTCAGAAAATTCTCCTTTGTCAAGTTGTTGTTCAAGTTGATCCAAATACATAATTATTTTGACTGTGAAAGTCTGAACATCTTGACCAAAGAGTGATGCGAATGCACGTCTGTATCCTCCCAAGTATCCAGGTTGTTCAAAGAGAACCTTGAGATGTGAATGAAGTAATTGGAAACATTCAATGCGACTTTCCTTTTCATTAGTAAACATTAGTGGCTAATGACACTCTTTCTCGTGAGAATTCGAGCATGACAATTCCATAGTAGCATTATCAGAATTACACACGTTTGTTTGTTGTACAGGATTGGAAGTCATATGTTTATCCTTCGTGTCGTACAATTTGAGTACCTCAGATATGAAGGGATCTGAATTGGTAGACATTGTGTAAACGTGCACGGGATTTTACAAATCTATGATTTAAACCGAGAAATCGTTTCTTTCGCGGAGTTTTACAAAATCAAGAAGAAACCGTGAGATAATGATAGATTGGATGTGTTATGATAATTGTTGGATCGTTACAATGATTAGTGATTGTATGTTAAAAGTGATGATTGTTTGTAGGATTAGGTGAATTGTAGTTACGTTGTGATATGAGTAGGTTATGAAGAGTATGTGTGGTGAATTAGACAAGTCTCAGTCAATAATCCAAGATCAAAACTCAATGAAGAAGATTGATCAAAACTCAGTCAAAGTTTGAGTCAAACCGCAACCTAGAAATGAAATTGACCAAAGTATCCCCAAGGCAAAACGCAATATAGATCTTCAATCAGGCAAAACGCAGTTGCCAAACCTCAATCCACAAACCGCAACTTTTAAGAAGCAAACCGCAGGACCAAAACGCAAGAGCCAAAACGCAGTCACTGGAGTTAAACCGCAAAGGTCAAAACGCAGAAGTCAACACGCAGTCCTTTGGTCAAACCGTAATAGGTAGCCAACAAAAACGTCCCTATCAAACCGCAGACGACAAAACGCAGGTCACTATCAAACCGCAGTCTCAAGCCGCAATAAAGAAAAACTGAGTACGAGAGTCAAACCGCAATCTCCCTTTTTCACCTAAAAACACCTAAAAATCACCCTTTTGAACGTTTTTGCTTGGATTCTTTTGCACTACTTAATTTAAGAAGGTTATAACACTAATAAAACACTAGCTTTAACACCACAAACGTGAGAATCAAAGAAGAACCAAGAATAAGACCATAAACCTTCCAAGAACCAAACTTTTGTTCTAAATTACCCAAGAAAACGCACATACAATCGAACTAATCAAACCATGAGCTCTGATACCAATTGTAAGATACTAGAAATCATAACACAAACACAAGATTAAGGATAGATCGAATCTAGAGAGAGAGAGATAGAGGTTGGGAGCCTTTTAGAGAGAGAAAGTGCAAGGGATTAGATTAAGAGAATGAAAAGGTCCAACCCTTCCCACATATGGGAAGGGGTATTTATATTACCATCCTATTTTCCCCGTGTGGGCTGTGGAGTGAGCTGACAGTGGGTAAAGACCCGACCCAACTCCACAAATACTAATATAACTAAACTAATACTAATAATACTAATACTCCTACGAGCTATATAAATGCTAAATAGATACTATGGGTGACCGAGTCTTTCATATGAATATTTATATTCCTAACAGCCATCCTCACCATCTTTTGTGCCACTATCTCCATTGGTACCAGCTTCCCCTCCACCTGCTGTCTCACCAATGGCGTAGGAGGAAGAGGATGATGTTACGAGGTTCTTGACCCAGTTGGGAGCACATGCTAGCCTGCTAGATGTTCACTCAGACCAGCTGGAGAGACTTGGGAGACGTGATGAGTGAGTTGGTAGAGAGCTTGCAGGTGTACATCAGAGGATGGATGACATAGGGAGAGATTAGGCGAGAGCTTGGGATGTTCACTCTATTGTGCCATTTTCTCTATAATTGATCTTATTCATATACTTTACCTATGGTGATTATACACTTGTGCGATAACAAAATCTCCGAATCTCAATTGTCTCTATCTTTTTGTTGTGATACAGCAAAATGCCTCCGAAGAGAACGACAAACAGAACTACTCATAGGCAACCAGCTAACCCAGGCCCAGCTAGGGCTACTGCAGCGACTCCACCTGTGAACCGAACAATGCTTGATCAATTGATAGAGAAACAGGTGGCAGCAGCACTAGCTGCAGTAAACAACTCGACTACTGATGTTGGGAATTCGAGACCAACGAACAACAACACTCGTGGTTGCACTTACCAAGACTTCTGCAAGATCATGACTGGAGGTTTTTGAGGAACCGAGGGGGCAGTTGTTTTAGTCCGATGGATTGAAAGGTTGGAGAATGTATTCCAAATATGTAGTTGTTCGGAAGAAGACAGGGTTAAATTCGCATCATTTACTTTCCTGGATGCTGCCTTAACCTATTGGAACAATCATCTGAAATCGGCTGGCTATGACACTGCTTACGCAATGTCATGGGAAAACTTCAAATAGATGGTACTCAAGAAGTATTGCCCTTGCAATGAAGTAAAGAAGTTGGAGGTTGAGTTTTGGAACCTCAAAGTACAGGGTACCAACACGGCTGTGTATAATCAACGTTTCCAAGAGCTTGCTTTACTATGCCCCGATATGGTCTAGACTGAAACCCGTCTACTGGAAAGGTACATTGGCGGATTACCCCCATCTATCAAGGGTAATGTCACTACCTACAAGGCTGTTGATCTCCATGAGACCATGGAAGTAGCCAACAAATTAATGGACCAAGTGATCGAGGATTCGGTTGAAGCGGATGTGACTAACAAGAGGAAATGGGATGATCACTCCTGAAACAACAGCCACCACCCAAACAAAAGGCAGGAGGTTGCTAAAGTGTATGTTGCGGGACCAACAGAGAAGAAGGTCTACATAGGGAACTTACCACTGTGTAATCGCTGCAAGTTGCATCATAAGGGTCTGTGCACGGTCAGATGTCACAAATACCAAAAGATATGACATATGACCCGTGATTGCAAAGCAATACCCATTGCAACTGCACAAGTTGCACAAACAAACAACCCGAAGGCTGAAATAACATGTTTTGGTTGTGGTGAGAAAGGGCATTACCGACGTGAATGCCGAAAGCCCAAGAATCTGGGAAATGGTGGAAACAGAGGTTACAAGGGTAATCAGGGTAACCAAAGGAATCAAGGAGCCGGTGGAAACCCAGGAGCTGTTGTGCAGCAAGGAAATCGAGGTAATGATGGAGGAGCCCGCGGGAGGGTCTATGCAGTGGGCAAAGTGGAAGCCCAAGAAGACCCGAACGTCGTAACGGGTACGTTCCTTTTAAATAACCGCTATGCATCCATATTGTTTGATACGGGAGCAAATAGGAGTTTTGTTTCAACTGCATTTAGTCCACTACTTGGTATTGCCTCTACCACTCCAGACAACGTATATAATGTGGAGTTAGCCAATGGAAAAGTAGAAAGGGTAGACACTATCGTAAGAGGCTGCACTTTAAACCTGTTAAATCACCCATTCAACATCGATCTCATGCTGGTAGAATTGGGTAGTTTTGACATTATTATCGGCATGGATTGGTTGTCGAAATATCATGCCACCATTATTTGCTACGAGAAAAACATTCGACTGCCTTATGGGAACAAAGTTCTAATCGTCGAAGGTGACAGAAGAGACAAAAGAAGCGCGTCAAGACTAAACGTCATCTCTTGCACAAAGGCCCAGAAATACCTCGAGAAAGGATGATATCCCTTTTTCACACAAGTCACCGAAAAGAAAGAGAAGAAGCCGGAGGGAAAACGTTTGGAAGATGTACCAATCGTAAGAGACTTTCCGGAGGTCTTCCCTGAAGACTTACCTGGACTCCCGCCAACCCGACAGGTTGAATTTCGAATCGACCTAGTGCCTGGTGCTGCACCTGTGGCACGAGCACCCTACCGATTAGCTTCGACGGAACTACAAGAGCTATCAGACCAATTGTCGGAACCTTCCGAGAAAGGATTCATCAGACCGAGTTCCTCACCTTGGGGAGCTCCAGTTCTATTTGTCAAAAAGAAAGATGGATCTTTCAGAATGTGCATCGACTACCGGGTACTAAACAAACTAACCATAAAAAACCGATACCCACTCCCGAGAATCGATGATTTATTCGATCAACTCCAAGGTTCGTGTGTTTACTCAAAAATTGACTTGCGATCCGGATACCACCAACTTAGAGTTCGGGAGGAAGATATCCCAAAAACGGCATTCAGAACTCGTTACGGTCACTACGAGTTCCAGGTTATTCCTTTTGGCTTAACCAACGCACCGGCAGTATTCATGGATCTTATGAATCGGGTGTGCAAACCGTACTTAGACAAATTCGTGATCGTCTTTATCGACGACATCCTGATATACTCTAAGAGCGAGAAGGAGCACGAGGAACACCTTAGGCTAATCCTAGAACTACTAAAGAAAGAAGAGTTGTATGCTAAGTTTTCCAAGTGCGAGTTTTGGATACCAACTGTTCAATTTCTAGGTCACGTGATTGATAGTCAAGGCATCCATGTGGATCCTGCAAAGATCGAGTCGATAAAGGATTGGGCAACACCCACAACACCTACCGAAATACGCCAATTCTTACGACTTGCAGGATTCTATAGAAGGTTTATTGAGGGGTTCTCAAAGATAGCAAAGCCTTTGACTAAGCTGACCCAGAAGAATGTAAGATTTGACTAGGGAGATAAAGCGGAGGAAGCCTTCCAACTCCTTAAGGATAGGTTGTGCAACGCACTTATCTTAGCCTTACCTGAAGGCAGTGAAGACTTTGTAGTTTACAGCGACGCCTCACACAAAGGGTTAGGAGCCGTCTTGATGCAACGAGAGAAGGTGATAGCCTATGCCTCTCGACAACTGAAAACCCACGAAAAGAATTACACTACACACGACTTGGAATTGGGGTCAGTAGTGTTTGCACTTAGAATCTGGAGACATTATCTCTACGGCACCAAGTGTGTAGTTTACACCGACCACAAAAGTTTGCAACATATCCTTGACCAAAAGGAACTCAATATGAGGCAACGCCGTTGGTTAGAATTGCTCAGCGATTATGACTGCGAAATTCGATACCACCCAGGCAAAGCAAACGTGGTAGCAGATGCTCTTAGCCGAAAAGAACGACCAAAACCCCTTAGAGTACGATCGTTGGGTATGAAAAACGTCTCACCTCTCCTATCGAAAATACATGAGGCTCAGGCCGAAGCACTCAAGGAAGAAAACAGACCCAACGAGAAGATTTATGGGATGCCCGAGAGTGAGAACGGGTTCGTGAATAGAACAGATGGAACATTATGTTTTAAGAACAGAAGTTGGGTCCCATTCTATGGAGGGATACGTGACCTCATCATGCACGAATCCCATAAGTCTAAATACACTATCCACCCAGGAGCCGACAAAATGTATCTCGATCTAAAGAAACTATATTGGTGGCCCAATATGAAGGCTGACATTGCAACTTATGTCAGTCAATGTTTAACCTGTTCGAAGGTCAAGGCTGAATATCAGTGGCCATCAGGTTTACTCGTACAACCCAAAATTCCCGAGTGGAAGTGGGAACGCATAACGATGGACTTTATTTCCAAACTGCCAAGGACATCAAGCGGTTACGACACCATTTGGGTAATCATTGATCGTCTCACCAAGTTCGCCCACTTTCTACCGATCAAAGAGAACGACAGCATGGATAAACTTGCACGATTATACATAAAGGAGATAGTTGCACGACATGGAGTCCCGATTTCTATCATCTCCGACAGAGATATTCGTTTCACGTTGAACTTTTGTAGATCACTACAAGATGCTTTGGGTACTGATCTTGATATGAGCACCGCGTACCATCCTCAAACAGATGGTCAAAGCGAGAGAACCATTAAAACCTTAAAAGACATGCTGCGAGCGTGTGTGATAGACTTTGGAAACGGTTGGGATAGGCATCTACCGATAGCCGAGTTTTCTTACAATAATAGCTATCACACCAGCATCAAAGCTGCACCTTATGAGGCAAACTATGGTAGAAAGTGCAGATCACCAATATATTGGGTTGAAGTCGGAGAAAGTCAGCTCACTGGTCCCGAACTTGTACAAGAAACTACTAAAAAGATTGTGCAAATCAAGAGCCGAATGCAACCGGCTCGAGACCGTCAGAAAAGCTACGCAGACAAGAGATGAAAACCACTTGAGTTCCAAGTTGGGAATCGTGTTATGTTAAAAGTTTCGCCATGGAAAGGCGTGATTCGCTTCGGAAAGCATGGGAAACTAAATCCCCGATACATTGGACCTTTCAAAATTCTCATCAGAATCGGGCCGGTAGCCTACCGACTAGAATTACCACAAGAACTTGGCTCCGTGCACAATGTGTTTCACGTGAGCAACTTGAAGAAATGTCTCTCAGAGGAAACACTTGCCATTCCTTTGGAGGAAATCCAGGTTGACGAGAGACTAAACTTCATTGAAGAACCTGTCGAGATAATGGATCGAGAAATCAAACGGCTTAAGCAAAGCCGCATCCCTATTGTTAAAGTTCATTGGAACTCTCGAAGAGGTCCTGAATACACGTGGGAGCGAGAGGATGAGATCAAGCGTAAATACCCGCACCTTTTCTCAAATCCATCGGGTAACTCTAAGTGAAAACCGAGGACGGTTTTCTTTCTAAGGTGGGAAGGATGTGACAAACGGTAATTTTTCCACTAATATTTTAATAATAAATGTCAATTTATTATTACTTAACTATTAAACTAAGCATTTATGTGCTTACATAACTAATATGGGATGCAAAACCCGCACACGGTGACACACAGTAACTCACCAAAACTATTTAATCTCACCAGAAACAGTGAATTTTCCAATTTCTCACATTTACAGACTATAACGTAATGAAAGTGAGAGGTTATCTCACTTTTCCTGAAAAACGATACCGCACGCGTACTGACACCACATTAGTAACAATTTAATCTCATGATTTATTTTAGAGTCGATAAATTCTATTTTATGCCAGTTTTATAAAAACGTCTCCGAAATTTTATTTTTCACGTTTATATCGAACCGGTGAAATATGACTTCTCCCCAGCTCAGTGGGACACGGGGTACACACACTACACTTTGTTTTAATAAAAAAACCTTATATTACTTTTCCTTATCCTTTCTGCCGCCCCACTCACACATATTCCCACACTTCTTTTTTTTTCCCGTCTTCCCCCTTTGGACAATTTCTCCATCTCCCTAGAAGCAGATCAAACCAACACCATCACCATCTATGGACTTATGTGCTTTCTCCCCTCCAAAAATTGGCCGTCACTCTCACATATCTATTCCCCAAGATTCAACGGCAAAGGATGGATAAGGTGACGCGGATGGAAAGAGATTTAGGCTTCAAATGGAAGCTCCTCAACCTCCAGACTTGAAAGGAGGTCGAAACCTTTGCAAAGAATCATCCTTTTAATGGCTAATCGAAGACCAGTCGATCCACACAATCTAACTAACTCACTTAAAGTCTTATCAAGATTCAAGGGTTTGAAGGGTACTGAATTCCTTTAGAGGTGTGGATTAACTGGGGTTCGGATTGAATTGCTTGGTTTGGAATTGGGGCTGCTCGAATCGTATTCGGGTTCTAAGTTCTTGATTCGCCGTCTTGTATCCGTCGTTGTCGTAAGGGTATAATCCTCTTTTAATTATAAACACCCTCATTTGATTTATTGGTATTCGAATGTGTTGATATTGATTCGTTGTTATTTTGAACTCGCGGTGTGTTTGTGATTTTAGTTGTAGAATTGAAAACCTGTCAAGATGTATGTTTGTTGTTGTTGTTTTTATGGCATACGAACCTTAAACAAAACCTAAGTGTTGGCTCGTAAAACTGGAAGTGTTCTATGGCTAGTTGTCTTGGTTCGATTTCCTTATCTGCTCAATTCGAATGATTTTTGTTACGGTTAGAAGTCCTTAGGAATCTTGGCTGAACGGTTTTGAGGTGGAACCTGGATTTGGGTTGGAACCTGGATTTGTTGTTGTTATATAACGTTGGTGTCGAAACTCTCTCGAGTCAATATTGTGTAAAACCTGGATTTGGTTAAGGTTAGGATGCGTTATGGTTGTTTAGGGCTGAGCTTTTCCGACCGACTACCGACACCCGACCGCTACCCGACACCGACCGACACTACCGATCTACACTCGGGTCGGGAGGCGGTTTGCTTTTTCCAGCTAATCGGGATCGGGTCGGGAATCGGGATTACCCGACAAAACACAACATCGACAACGGTCCCGACCGCCACCCGACACCGCCCGACACCGACCGAAACTAACCGATCTACAATCGGGTCGAGAGGCGGTTTGATTTTTCCGGCTAATCGGGATCGGGATAAGTCGGGATCGGGACGGGCGGTGTCGGGATCGTCCCGATGCTCAGGCCTAGTTATGGTTGTTTTGGTTCAAGCTAAACCACACCCACAAAGAGTGTGTTGTGGTTGTTTCAGTCGAGCAAAACCACCCCCACAAGGGTGTGTTATGGTTTATTCTTGGTTAGGTTTAATCACCACAAGGCAGCCACCCATATAGGGTGTGCGTGCCACTGTTGGGACCCAAAAACTCCCCCACCTAGCAGCCGAGGTAAGAGTCCTCCCTTGGTTGCGTTGTGTGGGTTACTCGAGTCACATTTGGCTCAAGAACAACCCATATAGGGCTGTTTTGAATTCGATCCCACAAGGACCCCAAAGGGGTGTGTTGTTTTGGTACAGGTCTGAACTCACAACCCAAAGAGGGTGTTGAGTTGTTTTCGAGTCGACATGAGGTCAAGATCTTAGATAAAAGGCTTGGTTAAAGTTGTGTCATGAGTGGTGAGGCCACGGTGTCGAACCCAGCCAATAGCCCTCACGTGAATCTTGAGGTCATTAAGTTGAGTTGTCGAGTGTATTCGAGCTCGACATCAAACCTGGTGCTATATACTCGTCAATGTCAAGAAATGGTTCCTAAAATTCCCAGGTTAACACAAGCCTTCAATGGGCTTGTGTAGGTGTTCGTGTATAGGTAAATTCTAGGCCCATTCGATTTTGTCCAGCCCAATCCGTATATAATTTGTGTTGGCTGCTCACAGCCCACCAGGCCCAATGTGGGTGCTTGGTTATTTAGGAGCAGTCCAACCCACACAATTCCCCCTCCCCTTGGCTTTAATTGGGCCACAACCCAACTAGGATAAGGGATGCGTTTATACAAAACTTGGCCGAGAGTATATATATAAATATACGACTAAACGAAAATTATAAATGTGTGTACCGACGAAATCTTGTACTCAACTTATTTCACAACTCATTTTCTTTTCACGTTAATCACAAAACTCGCCATAAATCATAACAAGTGGTGAGATATATAATACGACACGAAATACTATATATATACACACGATTATAAACACTTTATACAATTACAACTTATAAACTCTAGACAAAACAAAACTTGTAAATAGTTAACGTAGTTATGTCGTTTACTGAAATTGTAAACACTAAAACGGTATTTATAAAATATACTTAAAGTTTTTTAACAATTATAAAACGGCTACATATTTTTGTAACACATAATTACCTCGATACACCAACCCCCATGCACGGGTCATGCCCGACTTCTATCTAAATAAATATACTTAACATGTTTTTATCAAAATTGAAAAACGAAACATTTTATATACAACCTTTATAAGCTAGTTTTTAAACTACAAATCATTTAAATAAAAACCATTATTTACGCATAATCATTCATACACTTCGAGATATATAACTGTTTATATATATTTTTTATATAACGACTATTTTTACATATCTTTAACAATAATGTTCCCATATCCCGACAATGTCTAGTATTGTTCATAATCACTTTTCGTTCATCGTCTTTCGGTTATTGTCAAATCGGAATCCTATTCGTCTTTGATATTTTATTGTCATACACTCATGCACTTCCAAGAGCCAATACCCACAAATACTTAGAAAAACAATTTTTAAACTTAATTGCTGCCACACAAGCAACAACAACGTAAACACTTTAAAAGCTTTTGAATTAAATTTCATGGAGTCTTAAACTTAGTCTGTGAACTAAAACATGCCTTACTAATCTAGGTCGCGTGTTGGTTCCGTACACTCTCTGATTCACTGCATTCACTGTTTACTTTATTAAGGTGAGTTTATAGCTCCACTTTACTTATACTTGTTTTACAACTATGGGGTGAGAAACATGCAAAACATTTTATGGACCACACTACTGTTTATTTTCTCAAAACTATTGCGTAGTTAGCCTAAGCCCTTGAACCCACTGTTATGCCCACCTTCATGAACCGTTAGTTCCCATTGGGAAGCGCGATTGTTATAAATAGATCTATTGGGGTGACTCCCCAATTCGGTTGGCCAGACGGGTCAATGCGAGTGTATACCAAGTCGGACTACGAGTGTATTGGGTTAAACACTCGCTATGGGCCCCTGATTATTATTTATGTGCTATATAGTAGCGAACTGAACTGTCGAGCCTCGGTTGCCTGAACTTAGAGCTAGCGTGATAGACTATATAGCATGACATTATATGCGTTGTAATGATCATACACAAACTATTGGTCCAAACTTATTGTTTACTGCTTTAATTTAAACCTATGAACTCACCAGCTTTTTGCTGACTTTTTGCATATTTTTCTCAGGTGTTTAATTTGACTGATTATGGCAAGGTATTGGCAAGGCAAGGGTCATAGTAAATTTCCCGAAGTGTTAGCGCACATAACTATGACTTGTTTTGTATGGGACCACAGAAACTAATGGGCCTTAAATTTTCTGAAATTGAAACTCTATTTATTTGAATTGATATATTTAAACAGAGTATGTATTCCGTTCTTTATTACCATGTATTGTAATTTCCAATTTCAGTAGCACCCCATGACCCGTATGCTTCCGCGATTATTAAATTTAGGGGTGTTACATTCCCACCCATACGGATCCACGTATCCTTGCAAGATCCGTGGGTCTACAAATCTCAACATACATAGTCGTATTGAACCGTGTTTCAACTTTTGTTTTGCAATCTCAACATACTTTTGTTTGATTGCTTAGGGAAGAGTTAGTGATGCTTTCCTAGATGTTGAACACTTAAAGGTTAAAAATGGTTAATGAGTTTTTATTCAAGAACACATATTTTGCTTATCTCTTTTGTTTTGGATTATTTCAAGAGTGATAAATCCTAATTTCAATGATGGATGAGGTTTGAATGACTTACCTGATTAGAAGATTCTAGCTAGTTGTAAAACACAATTTATAAAACATTTTATTTAGAATGAAAGTAAATAAAATTCATATAAGTGTTTATAAAATGATGCACAAGTTTATAAAATGATGCAAGTGTTGTGCTGCATTATGTATGTGATAAAAACATGATTGATCATTAAGCTAGTTTAGAAATTCATATTCATAACTTAAGCTAGTTTATGAAATGAGGCAAGTGTTTTGATGCATTATGTCTGAAACATGTTTACATAAACTTTTACGTAGCACGTTTTTATATTTGTCATTAACAAAACGTAGAGAAATTGTTAAATAATGTTTTTATGCGATTATTTGTATTAACAATTACAATTCACAATCTTCCAACGTTAAAGGAAATCAATCATGCTTAGATTTTTTCGTAGATTTTAATAGGCCCCATAGTGGTAGAACCTGATAAACCAGGTGTACGCCCGATAAACCGGGTGTACACCCCGTTTACCGGGTTCTTACCGGGCGTACACCCCGTTTACCGGGTTCTACCACTCTTAGGCTTGTTAAAGTTTACGAGGTTTGTAATCTAAATACCTTATTAATAAATAAGAAGTAGTACACCTAATTTCTCTGTGGGCTTAGTTCTCTTAAAGTTTACGAGGTTTGCAATATAAATATTTTATTATTAAGGGATAATTACTAAAATAGCCCGATTGCCCAAGTGCTAAGAGTATATGTCCCGCTCACAGAAAATTCCCCCCTTAGCCCAGGGCAACTGATCCGACGGACCACAGGACGCCACGTCACCGACCAAAGTATATATACAACTGTTGATACGATGTATAAGGGATGTATTGTATTTTGGGCAACTTTTGAATTTTGGGCAACAAATACATGAACAAAAGGATATTTTGGTCATTTTACGTGCATTAAAATTAGAAACTTGTTATTAACATAAGACCACAACTCGATTCAGATCTAGCTCTCAATCAAAACAAAAATAAATCCCTATCACTCTCACGCATAACAAATCATACACAAACAAAAAAAACACAAACTGCACTCACAAAAAAATCCAAAACAACACACACAACACAAACAAAGTCAAAACCCAGAAAATTTACACACACCAAAACCCAGATCCATCACAGATTTCGATCAGTGGTGGTCGCTTGTTCGGTCTTCTCCTTCGTTTCGTGATTACCAGGTGGTCCTGGTGAAGGAAGAGGAGGTGGTTTCGGTTAAGGTTGAAGAACAAGCTGTTGCTGTGGAACAAAAAGATTAAAAGATTGAAGATGATAATAATGATATAATTGATCTTCCAAAAAGTAAGTTTAATCTTTTATCGATTGTTCAAGTAAGTTTAATCTTTTATATCTGTAGTACTATAGTTTTGGTATTTGTTTGTTCAAGTAAATTAAATTTCTACATCATCAGCTATTTATCAAGCTTCCTAATCTGTCCTAAAAGGCACCCAATCAAAAACTTGGAAACATTGTAAACAGCAGAATTCTGTCGATATCATGTTAGATTTTGATAGCACATTTATTGAAGAGAGATAGCGTTTCTTATAAGAAGAATACTAGACCGTAAATTATGTTTTGCAAAATCTAAACCATCTGAGACAATTTCACAATTATGTTCTGTATTCATCCAAGATCTTGGTTTTATTCGGTTAAGGCATTTAACAAATTGCCATATGGTGTGAGAAGACATGCATATCTGATTCTGGGCCCATTTTCTTGGTGTACGAGAATTGTAGATGATGCCTAGTTGCCTTCCTAATTAAGAACTGATAATGGAAGCAAGTTGTTTACAATGCAAATGAATATCTTTAGGGGTTCGTTGTAATATCAATTGTGGCTTCACTTTTGTAATGCTACACAGTATTGCTAGAATTCTTGGCATGAAATCATCCTGATTCATTGCAATATGCATGTCTTCTCACACCATATGACATGTCCTGTTTTCTTTCATACGATTTAAAACGAAGAGTGATGTTGTATCGTACTCCAAACACTCTTCGTTTTATTGCAAACATGTTAAATAAGAAGTTTAGAAATAGGGAAACATGGGATCGGAAGTCATCTCAAATGATTATTTTTGACACACCCAACATTCAAAATCATTATTACTATTATTTAAATAAATATATTTTGCGACAGTAAGTCGATAATTGATGAGTATTTGTTAAATTAGTTAGAAAATGAATAATTGTTTTTTTGTTGGGTCAACTCTGTGTGACCTCTTCAACCCTTTACTATAGATTACGTGTTTCAACCCAATCTGTTTTGACCGGTTACCTACCTACATAACCTGCTGCTTCTTGCAATATCTAGATAAAGACTGCTAAGCACTTTCTTAATGTGTTTCATTGGGTTCAGGGAGCTTTGGATGGTGGCCTTGACATCCCCCACAGTGAAAAGAGGTTTGCGGGATTTAGCAAGGATGGTAAGCAGCTTGATGCTGAGGTTCACCGCAAGTACATTTATGGTGGGCATGTTGCTGCCTACATGAGGGTGAGTCCATAGTATATCAGTGGTGGTCTTTGATGCGTCTTCGTAATTGCAAATATCGACTGACTTAATATTTTTTATGGATGGTATGCAGACTTTAATGGAAGATGAGCCAGAAAAGTACCAGACTCACTTTTCCGAGTACGTTAAAGCTGGGGTCGAACCAGATACCATTGAAGAGGTCTACAAGAAGGTGCATGCAGCCATTCGTGCTGACCCAACCCCAAAGAAATCTGAGAAGCAGCCCCCTAAGGAGCACAAGAGGTAACGACATTATTACTTTGTTTCTTAGCACATTCACAAATCAAAATACAAACATAACACTATATGTCGCAATATTGACCCATTTACTAATAAGTTGGTTTGGGCCGTGCTTATTTCAAATTTGTACATGGATCAGATAATTATGTAGCTATATATGGTAGGGGTCAACGTGCCCAAGCTCTAATTTTAATGTGTAAAACATTATCAAACTCTTTAATCAGGTTTAACATGTTAATATGTGAATTTTGATACAATAAAGTATAAACACACTATTTGTTTGAAGAACAAACTTTGAAAATGAACAAAAGAGTGTTTGGAGTACGATACAACATCACTCTTCGTTTTAAATCGTATGAAAGAAAACAGGACATGTCATATGGTGTGAGAAGACATGCATATTGCAATGAATCAGGATGATTTCATGCCAAGAATTCTAGCAATACTGTGTAGCATTACAAAAGTGAAGCCACAATTGATATTACAACGAACCCCTAAAGATATTCATTTGCATTGTAAACAACTTGCTTCCATTATCAGTTCTTAATTAGGAAGGCAACTAGGCATCATCTACAATTCTCGTACACCAAGAAAATGGGCCCAGAATCAGATATGCATGTCTTCTCACACCATATGGCAATTTGTTAAATGCCTTAACCGAATAAAACCAAGATCTTGGATGAATACAGAACACTTTTGTAATGCCAATTTGTATTATCTGACCGTTTGATGTGGAATAGCGTTTGTTTCTAATAGACTTATTGCAATGAATCAGGATGATTTCATGCCAAGAACAAGTGTGGCGTTGGAAGTACTATTCAAGTATCTTTGCTGGTACGCTCCTGAACTCTTGGTCACATTTTCGTATTGTTTCATTTGCATTGAACAAATATTCATGCCTCAGTGATTGCTACTTATAAAAGCTAAATAAGTCCTTTGTTATAGTGTTAGAATCAATAATCAGACACACAGCGGCAGTAACCAGAAACATATAGATTGAAGACTGTAATTTGTTTTATTATAGCCTTATTTCAATGAGTTAACTTACGAGTTTTAGATTGAAAATCTCCCCACAGTTCTATTAGATCTAATCTCATCAAGTGAGACGTTTCCGCTTTTTTGTTTGCACAGCTTCCCATGCATATTGTGTGGCACTTGCATAAAGGAAACATTTACGCTACAGCAGCAGATGCTGCAAGATCCGAGGCGTTTATATGCACCTGGCCGCCTTTATCATGTTATTGTTAGGAAGCCATTCGGGTATATCACTGCATCTTTTCATCTACGTTCATCACATTTCATCTCACGGTCGGTATTGATTTCAATCCAAGGATCTCAAACATTTGTTGGACTTTTGAATTTGTTGTTAGGGTTGGAAGATTATCCCCTGTTGTAAAGACAGCAGTACCCGTTGATGGTAGATTTGAGCACATGGTTATCTCGTGCCATGTTCTTACTGATCATTCTATTGCTCTCATGGAGCGTGAATTTTCAAATGCCCTCGATGTAAGTCACCTCAACTCTCTTTCATCATGTTATGTTTCTAGAACAATATTGTACCTCCCATGTTAATACTCCTTCCAGTTGTTAAAGAAGTGTATGGTTTGATTTTGTTGTTGAATGGATTACTATTTAACTTTGAACTTCATGTAAATTTTATGAAGAAAAAAAAATCTAACTTTTTTTTCCAGGATACATCTTTATAAATAATACTGCAAATACCAACAAGTTGATGTCAGTTTTATTAGAAAATTTATATCAAAATTTAAATTTGAAAATCTATTAGTTTGACCTCAATAGTCGGTGTTTCCCTCCTTTATTAAACAAATGGAATACTATAGGAGCCTAAAGCTATTATTCTTGTGAATTGTGATAGTTCAGACATTGAAGGAAAAAGATCGAGTACTGGATATCCCGCCACAACAGAGAATGGAGCGAAGGTCATCAGTAGCCATTGAGCACTCAGTGGAACACAAAGCAGCATTAGCAAGAGCGGTTGCACTAGACGTTCCTGAATCTTACTTGCCTAGTGAATATGGTACCTTCCGGAATGCTCAAGGTAGAGATGATTCTGATAAATTATTGACAGAAACACTTGGGTCATCAAGGAGTCAAGAAAGCTGGGATGAGTTAGCTGTTCGGCTTTTTGAGACTGATGAATCGGGTCAAATGGTGCTAAAGACCAATGTGTATTGAAGTGGTCTTCGTAAGGTTCTATAAATAGATTTTAGATGAGTATGTACGTATTCAGCAATCACCATTCTTTTGATACATGTATCTGTATAGTTTCTTGGTCACTTTACGGCTTGTTGATCTCGCTATATTGTGGCTAGCTCCCAGTTCACGCCGTTTTCATTTTGTGGATCCTATTCTTGTGAGCAATACATCGAAAATAAGACCCGTTATACAGAATCATTCAAGTAGAAACGGGTCATTAAGATATTGTTTATAACCCTTTCACCAAACTATTTTACTTTGTTGGCCAAGTTTTTTTATTTCCTCCATATTTTCTTAGACTTGTCTGCACTTTGGCAATTTCAAAGTCTACTGCCACAGTGGTTCGACAGTGTCTTTGAACCTATGGGTCCGTCATGTTGAATAACGAGTCAAAACGGGTTGGAACAATACATACCACTTTGGTACCTGTCAAAATCAGCAAGAAACCATGTTTTTCAAGAATGTCATACTTTTTCTATAAATAGTAATACAATAAACATTGTTAATGCCTTAAAACAGATGGAAAAATCAAACATAAATTACAAGAAGAAATTATGTTTTTATATTTTTTTTACTATTTTGCATTTAGTAGATTTTCTTAAAACAAAAAGTGAGCTACATAAATTACCAGCAGGAATGACTCATTTTTGGGCAACTTTTGTATTTTTGGGCAACTCATTCCTGTTGGTAGCTTTGAATACAAAAGTTGCCCAAAAATACACAAGTTGCCCAAAAAATATACAAGTTGCCCAAAAAATACAAAAGTTGCACAAAAATACGTCAGCATCAACTAACACTACCAGCAGGAACCAGCTAAAGCTAACAGCAGCAATGAACTTATTCCAAAAAATACAAAAGTTGCCCAAAAATACACAAGTTGCCCAAAAAATACAAAAGTTGCCCAAAAATACGTCAGCATCAACTAACACTACCAGCAGGAACCAGCTAAAGCTAACAGCAGCAATGAACTTATTCCAAAAAATACAAAAGTTGCCCAAAAATACACAAGTTGCCCAAAAATACGTCAGCATCAACTAACACTACCAGCAGGAACCAGCTAAAGCTAACAGCAGCAATGAACTTATTCCATAAAATATAAAATTCCTAACGGTAGTATGAAATACAGTAGCAGCAGTATGAATAAGCCCAGTAGAACACAACTAGCGGTAGTAACGAACGAGAGCATTACTAACTCGTTTATAGACCAGCAGTACCATTGCATACATGTTAAAAACCAACCTCATACATCGACCAACTTAGCAATCAACAGCAGTATCAAAGCACAAGAGCTATAGGGATTGTTTTACTGAATGTATTTTTGACATGAATAATCAGTTAAAAAGCACAACTAAACATCCATTAGGTCCATACAAAACAATCCTTCAAGGTTAACCTGATATTGATTCCTCAGGCATTTGTCAATAACACCTGTATAATCGAAGATTTGATAATTATATAACTATGCACAAAAGCTACATATATCATGCCTATCATACAAAACTGTCTGGCCATGAACTGTGGACAAAAAAGTCAGCGGGAGAGTCAACTCCCAAGACAGAGAAGAGAAGCCAAACGGGTTTTGAAAATGAGTATAATTGCTGACTCCTCAAGCTACGACTTTTATCAGTAAATTATCAGATTAACTGGTATTGTATTTATGACTACATGTTTAAAACAAGTCGATAATATGTTTCATATTGGAAATGCGTGTTTGTAATAGAAACATAAGGACAAAACTCTCAAGAGGGTTGGATACATATACATGAATCATACTTGTTTGGTCTATAAAGTTATCTGCAGTATCTTGTGGTGTCTGATAAATATTCATGTAATCACATTACGAAACAGTGACTCAGAAACAAAACAAGCAAGCTGTATTTGTATGTATACGAACACAACATTGTAGTAAATGAATGCATTTGCACTTATTCATGTAGAATTTGAGACAAGAATAACGGCAACAGAGAAATTTTGATTTATGTGGAGTTACAAAGCATGTATCATGTATCATGTTTGGAAAATCATGGTTGAGACAAGAATAACGGCAACAAGAATAACAGCCAACATGTTCTGGTGGTTCCTAAAAGGCCTCAATTCTCTCTCAGTTGAAAGACTGAAATGGGTGAAAATGTTTGGAAAATCATGGTTGAGACTTTGCATTGTTCCTTTGCCGTAAGCTTCACCGGCTACTAAGTAGATTCTAGTGGTGGATGGGAAACCCAATGCTTTGAGCAAAAGTGCCGTCTCTCGAGGGGTCAGAGGACACCCACCAAGCTGTCTATTCTCTGACCCGTCTATTTCTTTTTCCTTCCAATGACTCACTTCATATCTCATCCTACGCAGTTCATCATCTTCTTCTGCTGTCAAATTGTGTCTACACCCTGTAAATGCAAGCATGTCTTTCTCATACCTGCAGGTAACAAGAAAAAGAAAAAATATTTATTTATTTACTTATAGAGAAAAACTGATCGTGTTCAAGTCAATATTAGTATGGGGGTCAGGGGATGTTTAGTTGTGAATGTGTTAATTTGAATTCTCTCTAACGGGTCAAACGTGTAAAATAGAGAAAAATTACTCAGAAGAAAACAGGTCAAACGGGACATAAGCGTCTGATTCTAATTCTTGAAGCCACAATGATAACTTTGAAAGCAGAATACTAACCGCCACCTAAATAGCTTAGGCGTCTTAATCAGCTATGGCAGTGGTGGTTAAAATAATAATGGTCAAAGTGGTTGGAGTTGTTGGTGTCAGCCAAAGATTTGCAACTTATATGAATAGAAAAGAAATAGGATGAGAAATACCTCAAATGCAAAGCAAGATACGGGCCTCCATTTTGTCGCATTCTTGCGACCAAAGTCTTGCCTAGTTCCTCAATGGGTGCAGAATACTTAAGAGCCCTATAATTGACACGACACCTTAGCTTCCGAATAGAGTTTGAGATACCATTGTTGGCGATTCTGGAATCAGTGTGAGTGAAATACACAACTTTGTGATGTTTAAGAAGCGGCACAATCTCCATTTTATAATAACTAACCTGAGAATAAAGAGTAAACGCCACTTTTAAAGTAAACATAACTCTAGAAAACCAGGTTTAATACACAGTAAGCATTTTTCAAACCTTTGACCATGAAATCGGAGTCTTGGCAAAAGGTTCCAGTCCAGCATATTCAGGTGGCAACGTCTCAACTATGTGGACATCCTCTTTCAAGGTTTCAATAAAATGTTGCCAGTCAAACAGATCTTTGAAGCCGCTGAGAATATAAAAGGGAAAACAAAACCACGTTAACACCACTACACCAGAGTGGAATATCAGATATATTATAAATTTTCTTGTGGAAGGTAAAAGCTTTTTCTGCATACGAATACATACCTCTCATCAGCCCAGTAGGAAGTGTGATCAAGAGAAGGAAGGACTAAAGTGGCCTTTGTAATCTTGGCAACAGCCACCATATCTTAGCTGAGTGATTTAACAGCTGGATATCTTTCTTGTTAAGTTAGTAGAGCGATAAGATGTTCCGGACAAATGTTCTGTTACATTAGATACCATGTGTGTTTCTTGACCACTTCAATACACATTGGTCTTTAGCACCATTTGACCCGATTCATCAGTCTCAAAAAGCCGAACAGCTAACTCATCCCAGCTTTCTTGACTCCTTGATGACCCAAGTGTTTCTGTCAATAATTTATCAGAATCATCTCTACCTTGAGCATTCCGGAAGGTACCATATTCACTAGGCAAGTAAGATTCAGGAACGTCTAGTGCAACCGCTCTTGCTAATGCTGCTTTGTGTTCCACTGAGTGCTCAATGGCTACTGATGACCTTCGCTCCATTCTCTGTTGTGGCGGGATATCCAGTACTCGATCTTTTTCCTTCAATGTCTGAACTATCACAATTCACAAGAATAATAGCTTTAGGCTCCTATAGTATTCCATTTGTTTAATAAAGGAGGGAAACACCGAATATTGAGGTCAAACTAATAGATTTTCAAATTTAAATTTTGATATAAATTTTCTAATAAAACTGACATCAACTTGTTGGTATTTGCAGTATTATTTATAAAGATGTATCCTGGAAAAAAAAGTTAGATTTTTTTTTCTTCGTAAAATTTACATGAAGTTCAAAGTTAAATAGTAATCCATTCAACAACAAAATCAAACCATACACTTCTTTAACAACTGGAAGGAGTATTAACATGGGAGGTACAATATTGTTCTAGAAACATAACATGATGAAAGAGAGTTGAGGTGACTTACATCGAGGGCATTTGAAAATTCACGCTCCATGAGAGCAATAGAATGATCAGTAAGAACATGGCACGAGATAACCATGTGCTCAAATCTACCATCAACGGGTACTGCTGTCTTTACAACAGGGGATAATCTTCCAACCCTAACAACAAATTCAAAAGTCCAACAAATGTTTGAGATCCTTGGATTGAAATCAATACCGACCGTGAGATGAAATGTGATGAACGTAGATGAAAAGATGCAGTGATATACCCGAATGGCTTCCTAACAATAACATGATAAAGGCGGCCAGGTGCATATAAACGCCTCGGATCTTGCAGCATCTGCTGCTGTAGCGTAAATGTTTCCTTTATGCAAGTGCCACACAATATGCATGGGAAGCTGTGCAAACAAAAAAGCGGAAACGTCTCACTTGATGAGATTAGATCTAATAGAACTGTGGGGAGATTTTCAATCTAAAACTCGTAAGTTAACTCATTGAAATAAGGCTATAATAAAACAAATTACAGTCTTCAATCTATATGTTTCTGGTTACTGCCGCTGTGTGTCTGATTATTGATTCTAACACTATAACAAAGGACTTATTTAGCTTTTATAAGTAGCAATCACTGAGGCATGAATATTTGTTCAATGCAAATGAAACAATACGAAAATGTGACCAAGAGTTCAGGAGCGTACCAGCAAAGATACTTGAATAGTACTTCCAACGCCACACTTGTTCTTGGCATGAAATCATCCTGATTCATTGCAATAAGTCTATTAGAAACAAACGCTATTCCACATCAAACGGTCAGATAATACAAATTGGCATTACAAAAGTGTTCTGTATTCATCCAAGATCTTGGTTTTATTCGGTTAAGGCATTTAACAAATTGCCATATGGTGTGAGAAGACATGCATATCTGATTCTGGGCCCATTTTCTTGGTGTACGAGAATTGTAGATGATGCCTAGTTGCCTTCCTAATTAAGAACTGATAATGGAAGCAAGTTGTTTACAATGCAAATGAATATCTTTAGGGGTTCGTTGTAATATCAATTGTGGCTTCACTTTTGTAATGCTACACAGTATTGCTAGAATTCTTGGCATGAAATCATCCTGATTCATTGCAATATGCATGTCTTCTCACACCATATGACATGTCCTGTTTTCTTTCATACGATTTAAAACGAAGAGTGATGTTGTATCGTACTTCAAACACTCTTTTGTTCATTTTCAAAGTTTGTTCTTCAAACAAATAGTGTGTTTATACTTTATTGTATCAAAATTCACATATTAACATGTTAAACCTGATTAAAGAGTTTGATAATGTTTTACACATTAAAATTAGAGCTTGGGCACGTTGACCCCTACCATATATAGCTACATAATTATCTGATCCATGTACAAATTTGAAATAAGCACGGCCCAAACCAACTTATTAGTAAATGGGTCAATATTGCGACATATAGTGTTATGTTTGTATTTTGATTTGTGAATGTGCTAAGAAACAAAGTAATAATGTCGTTACCTCTTGTGCTCCTTAGGGGGCTGCTTCTCAGATTTCTTTGGGGTTGGGTCAGCACGAATGGCTGCATGCACCTTCTTGTAGACCTCTTCAATGGTATCTGGTTCGACCCCAGCTTTAACGTACTCGGAAAAGTGAGTCTGGTACTTTTCTGGCTCATCTTCCATTAAAGTCTGCATACCATCCATAAAAAATATTAAGTCAGTCGATATTTGCAATTACGAAGACGCATCAAAGACCACCACTGATATACTATGGACTCACCCTCATGTAGGCAGCAACATGCCCACCATAAATGTACTTGCGGTGAACCTCAGCATCAAGCTGCTTACCATCCTTGCTAAATCCCGCAAACCTCTTTTCACTGTGGGGGATGTCAAGGCCACCATCCAAAGCTCCCTGAACCCAATGAAACACATTAAGAAAGTGCTTAGCAGTCTTTATCTAGATATTGCAAGAAGCAGCAGGTTATGTAGGTAGGTAACCGGTCAAAACAGATTGGGTTGAAACACGTAATCTATAGTAAAGGGTTGAAGAGGTCACACAGAGTTGACCCAACAAAAAAACAATTATTCATTTTCTAACTAATTTAACAAATACTCATCAATTATCGACTTACTGTCGCAAAATATATTTATTTAAATAATAGTAATAATGATTTTGAATGTTGGGTGTGTCAAAAATAATCATTTGAGATGACTTCCGATCCCATGTTTCCCTATTTCTAAACTTCTTATTTAACATGTTTGCAATAAAACACAGCACAAATCCACTTATTACTGAGTGGGTTAAAACTGGCACCTCTGCAAAAAAAGCTGAAAATCGACCTATTTGAACCATAGTCTAAAATCATCCAAGTACCTTAAGAGCACCAAAAACACGATTCCCGGTGGTGGTTCTGAGAAGACCAACATCAAGAAGAGCACGGAATGGCCTCCTGCTATCTGCAGGCTCAACGGAGTAATCTTCACCAGTTGCCTGCAGATATAATATCTCAGTTAACATAAATCCACATAATAATGAGATTCAAGTGATAAACGAGTTGCATACCTCAACATTTCCTTGATACTCTTGGTCCATCTCAAGCATTTTCAAAACACGGCGAGCCAATAGAAGTCCAGTACAGTAGGCTGCATTTGAGAATAGGTTAACAGAAAAACTTTAATTAAGATGAGATAGCATTAGGAAAGACAAAATAGGACATGAAAGTACCTGCAGCCTAATTTGTGAGCCCAACTTTAAGACCGTACTGAGGCAATTCATGAGCATATGCAGTTGCAAGAACCATATCCCCAGCAATGCTTGCAGACACGACTTGTGCAATTATATCCTTGTTGGTCTAATAGCATCATTAAGTGAAACTTTTTTATAAAAATGCTAAAAGCAATAGTCAGATAGATTTATTTCCTAAGCGAATCACAATAATGATATAAATATCCCCGAATCAAAGAGGCAAATGGAAAGGATACAAATCGGACAACATATCGGTATTTAGGAGTGTTGTACTTGTTCGTGTCTTGATTAATCAGACGGATCCTTGCACGGTAATCAGTCTTGCCCTCTGCATCAAGAAACAAGATAAAACAAATACGAAATTACCCTTGTAAATAAAAAGAAAAAAAGCCAGTTAAGAAGCAGATAACGAAGATATATCCATACAAACCTCTTCTTCTCTTAAACTTGACTTGAAACCTTTTGAAGTAAGATCTCGACTTCTGGGCCACAAATCCCTTCAATAATAAAACAATCAGAACAAAGTCAGCATAGAGGTTCATGTAAATTATATAAAAAAAAACATCAGTGAAGTGAAGGGTGGTGTTTGGTTTGATTTGATTTTGGTGAGTGAATTGTGGGCGCGGAAATGCTTTTTATTTTGTTCCAGCCCTGGTTTTCAGTAGTATGAGTAATATGTGAAATGACAAAAAAAACCATCTGTACAATATACGGTTGCCCAACAAATAAAAGTTGCCCAAAAAACACTGCTGTACAATACGTGAATATACGGTTGCCCTTGGGCTAAGGGGGGAATTTTTTGAGATCGGGACAGATACTCTTAGCACTTGGGCAATCGGGCTATTTTAGTAATTATCCCAATATTTTATTATTAAGACATAATATCTTACATAGTTATTACTATTTAACATGATCTTAGAGCGGGTCTCAACGAAAACCTGTTCGCATGCAACGCGTTGCCTCTAAACTACCCCGTTAAATCATTCAATTTACCAACTCTAAACCACCGTTGCTACCCCATGGATAAAAATTTGCTTAGCGAAACGCGCCAGTGGAACCCAACTGCCGCAAAAGAAAAAAACAGCAATTCTGCTTTGCTCTTGCTACTTGTTTTTCCTTCGTTTTCATTTGTTGTTGATGTTGTTTAAGACCTGCTACCGCTTATTGTCGAATATCTTCATCAACAAAATAGTTAAAAGTTTAAAAATTTTAAGTTAGGGGTAATCATTTGTAAATATATCTAAATTGACACATTTTCCAATTTGATATAGCGAATAAAACTTTTGCAAGTTAATCCCCGTAGTTTTAAATTTCGTCACTTTGGTGTATTTTGCTCATATAAATAACCATTTTACCTGTCTCTATCAATAAGAGTGGTTACAAAATAAAAGGGTAAAAATAGTCATTTTACATATGCAAAATACACAAAAATGACAAAATTCAAAAGTTTGAAAATTTAAGTTGCAAAAACTTTTATACGCTACATCAAAATGAAAAGCGTGTCAAGTTAAATACATTCTTAATGTCATCCCTTTAAGTTACTTAAAATAAAAAATGTGTCAAGTTAGATACCTCTTTAATTTCGTTGAAAGTTACTTACATTTTTAAGTTTTATCCCTTTAAGAGTTTAAGTTACTACTCCATTTCATGCTTTAACAATTTTACCGATCGAACCACAAAAACATACCGTATAATAATCATTTATGTAGGCCCGAGACCCTTTTGTGGCTCAAGTTTTAGAAGTTTACAAATACCTTACTATGGCGGGGTTTTCACTATGGCCATATCATAGTCACGTCGAATGTAAAAAACAATTTGTAGCACTAGCTGGAAGATGCAAGGCTGGTGGATCATCGCTAAGAAAGCAGCTAGAATAATATAATCAATACATCTTGCTGCATATTACTTCCGATTTAGAAAATTTACAAAAATTTAGGCTGTACTCTACTTCTGACATTGGACGTTAAGTGTGCAACTCATTTTAGATGTGTACCAACAAGCCGAAAATTTATATCTGCTAGCTAGGAAGATCCATCTGATGGCTTAGTCCAGAATTACATATCGTTTGTATACTCAAAGGTATGCCAGGATTTTCACAAGAAATGTATGGCATATGTAACAACAGGAAATATATCTTTTGAACTTGCTATTTAACATTCGAGATATTTATCTAAACTCAGGGACGCGGGTCCAAGGACTCTTACGAATTTTTTTCGATATAGTGTTAATTTTTGAAAAAAACAAGAATTTTTTTTAAATGCATCTTAAATGCATCCGGTGTATCGTGTATCGAGATGTGTATCTATATCAAGGTTCTAAAAAATTTGTGCACCCGATCATGTTTGTTTCTGGTTCCGTCCTTGTCAGAACTCTAACTTCATATATTATAACCTTAGTTTTCGAGCGTACTACATTTTATTAAGGATCCTTTCAAAAATGCATAATTGCATATATATCCAAGTAGAAAACATATATATAAATCATTGTACTATGTGCATCAAAAACTTGTAGAAAGGAGATATATATGCAATTATTCACTTTGGGAGGGATATATATGCAATTCTGCCTTTTATTATTTAATATAATTTACAAAAGATGCCATACATAAAACACTAGAAGAACCTCCATACAAAACGTATGAAACTTTATAAGTCGTGCCTACGAATTTCGAGCCATCGGTGGAGGAACGCCTTCGGGATACCTAGGATTTCCATCAATAGCTTCGCCTTTTTTATTTCGATAAAAGAAGTAACCAATAGAACCCGCAGTGACGATACCAAGAACAACCATGGTGGCAGGGCTCATCGACATATTACGTCGCCCCATCCACTTCACTTTCATATCCTCTTGTTGTCCATTGGCCATTTTTGTTTACTTTTTTGCTAATGTAAGCTTGAGTTTTGCTTTTGTTTGTTTGTGTTATGCTTAGTTTGATGTTGGTTTTATAGTTTTACTGTCGACACACTTTGCTATTGTGTAATAAGATGGTAGATATTTTATAAAACGTGGCAGCTTGTGGTAACTTCTTTGCTGTGACTTGTCAAGTTATCAGTTGTCACGAATCACGACAGGTGTATACTTGTATCATTTCAAAAAACGAAACGATTTATTAAAACCTTTGGGTGTTATCTCCTTTGAAAAAGGGCAGGTTTTAAACCCATTGGGTCGACGAAACTTGATTATCATTGGATTCGGGCCTTCTGCTCTTTTTTCGTATGGTTTGGGCTTGTCCATATATATCCTCATATGGTAGTGTTTATTTTTCCACATGTCAGTCAAACGCAGTGGCGGAGCCAGGACTAAAGTAAAATACCTCATTAAATACAATGAAGGTCAAAGATGAGTTAGATGAACAGAACAACATAAATTAACGGGTAAATTGCAAAAATGGTCCCTAAAGTATCCCAAATGAGCAAGGATGACACCGACACGAATTTTGTTGCAAAAACGACATTAATGTTTCATTTTTTTGCAAAACAGCCACTGAGAGCTAACTTTCGTTAGTTTTCTCGTTAAGTGCAGTGAAATGACTAATATACCCTCGTCTTCTTCCCCATTTGAATTTCTTTTGAATTTATATTTAATTTTAATACAACAACAAGAACCACACCATTAAAATTCAACTTAAACCTTCATTTCCCTATGAAATTCTTAACGTTTTCTAATCAATAACATGTATTTGAATCGTCTTTTCATGGCGCACACATTGATGTTCTTGGATTTCATTTTTGTTGAGTTTAAAAGAAACCCCTCTTTTTTGAATTGATTTTTGTTTTTGCAATTCGTATGTCTAATAAAAAGAAACAGAGGTCCTAGAGTTTATATGTAGGTAAAAAGAGTCAGACCTATATAGGCAAAAAGGAGTCAACTGGTGGCATGATAATTTCTAAATGAGGAGCGCTATATACTCCTAAAACTATAATATCTAGTTGTAAGATTCAAGATGATAATTAAGAGCAGGGGGTGAAGTTGCTCGTGAGGCTCGCCGGCTCGTCTGCACGACGAGCTCTAACTCTGACAAAGTGGGGTATCAAATGTTTTTTTTACTTGTTTTCTTGCCTTTTTTTTTTTTTTTTTTTTTTGGTTTCTCAGTTGTGTTTATGTGTGTGTGTGTGACTGTGTGTAGACATTCAGTGAAGAAGAAGATGATAGGCATACTTTTTTGTTTTCTCAGGCCAAACATGGAATTGGGCTATTTTTTGTTTTCTCAATTGGGCCAAAGATGATAGGCATACGATTGTTTTTTTTTTTTTTTTTTTTCAGTTTTCCTTCCTTTTTTTTTTTTTTTTTTTTTTTTTTTGGGTTAAATGTTATTTGTATTATTTGTATTATTTAAATTTGATGTGTTGTATTTTTATTTGAATAAAATTAATTTTAGTTTATTTGGGTATTTGATAAAAGAAAAAAAAAAAAAAAAAGATAGTGGTGGGGCCCGAATAAAGAGGTTGTGGTTAGTTGATTGGGGAGGAGGGTTGTTAGTTGTGATTTGTTGTGCTGACGTGGCACTCAGTGGGGCCCGAATGAAGAGGTAAGCTTGTCATCTGCATCCCCTGCTCTTAAGAGTATGTGTAAAAAACAAACAAAACTTTTATTGATTGTTTTTTGGGCATTTTGTCAAACCAAAAGTTGTAACTGATTAATACACACTTGCTAAAAATGAAAATGGTGTTTTTTGGGTGTCAAAAATTTAGGGTTCATTTTGATGCTCTTGATAATTGTTTAAAATTAAATATAAATTAAATAGAAAATTAAATGGGGAAGAGGATGAATAGTGTTTTGCAAGTTAAGTCTTCATTTGCAAATTTAGCCATTGAAACGAGTGAAATGGCGATAATACCCTCAGTGATGAGGCACTTAACGAGAAACTAACGAAAATTAGCTCTCAGTGGCTGTTTTGCAAAAAAAAAGAAAATTAATGTCCTTTTTGCAACAAAATTCATCTCGGTGTCATCATTGCGCATTTGAGCTACTTTAAGTACCATTTTTGCAATTTACCCTAAATTAATTTATTCGAAAACAAGTTGTCCGTATATTACTGTAATGATATTTAGCATATAGATTATTATATCTTTTCGGGAAAAAAAGGAACAACGAACAAGCAAAATGACTCCTTACGGGAAAAACACTAAGCGAACTGTAAATCTTATACAAGTAAAACATATTTTAGGTGGAATTTGAGATAAAAAATATTGTTTGTTTTGCCACACGGAGCAATTTGATTATCTAATTGAACGAGCGGGGTAACCCGCACGTTTCTGCGGGGGCGCTGTAGTAATGTTTATTTAGATGCAATTGTTAGCAAGAAGATACTCATTCAATATTTTTTTGTGCCGCGTTTCAGCCTTGATGTTACTACCCAAATTACTTATTCACATAAACTTAGTAGGCTACAATATTCAAAAAGTAAGAGTTCTCAGTATTGGAAGCACACCTTTGACATATGTACTCTAATGCATATACATATAATAAAAACAATTTTATTTAAACATATCTATCAATAACTTGTTAAAAAAAATGTTATTTCTGTACATCTTTCTAATGTTTGAGCCAATGAAAATAAGTATATCAGGTGGTCGTGGTTGTGCTAATACATATAAAAAGCTAGTCACTACTCTAGCTTCAACTATAATAATTTTGTTACCATATCCATATGAAGTATATCAGGTAACAGGTTGCAAAGATTTTATCAAGTGTAGGTGATGCTTTTTGCTCCGAGCTGACTTGAGGGAATATCACAGCTTGTTACCCTTTCAGCAACTCATAGCCGCTGTAAAACACAGAAAAAAGAATCATAAGCATATACTAACTTCACCCTCACAATTAGCTATGTTACAGTTTTCACACAAATGAATTGTAATGCCACCTCTAATCTACTACAAATAATCTAATATACCTTTGTCCTTGTCTTCAACTTACATTCGATATTTATATCCAGCCTAGGAGCCTAGTTTGGCTTGCATTCCGCAAAAATAATAATAAGCGCTTGCAGCATATTAACACAGCATATTAACAGACATTATCTTTAGTTCTTCACATTCTCAAAATACATGTATCGTGTAGAAACCCCATTTATGTCATGATATCGATTATTACCTGATAAAGGCAGTGTGCAATAAGTGATGAAACTGACAGGATAGAGGCTAGTAAAACTGTGGTGTGTCTTCCAGAAGTTGACTGAAGGATTTGTGAGAATTGAACACCTATAAATGCAAGCATAGATACAACCATTATCATTGCAGAATAGGTTGTCCAAATATCGGTACTCACGCCAAACCTTGTACCACATTACAAAAAGTGGCCTGCATATATTGTAAGTACTCCATAAATTGTCTAGAATCATGATCCTTAGGGATAAGGTATAACGCAGCATAACTGAGCATAGACGCAACTAAATCTAAACTTTTTTGAATACCACGAAATAATTAGACGATGACTTTTGCATGTAAAGTTACTATAACAATAATGTAAAAACAGTATCGATGCCAAAAACCTTACCAGGAAAATGCATGTGACTGCAACAATACACATGGAGCACTTGAAAATTTTAGCTTCACCAACATCAAATTCTCCGTCATCTGATATGATATATTTTCGCAACGGCAACAAAAGCCTGCAAAATTAAAGAGCATAAACATTAGAGTAGATGTTAGAAATCAAAATAAGCTGCAAAAAAATGATATTACAATGACAACAGAAAATCGAGATTAAACTATAAGACAGGTTAATGCTTCACTAAGTAACCACTCCAATCAAACAACCTGGTAGCTTTTTGTGACTAATTTTGTCCTCTGCGCAAACTTTGGAGCAACCTCATCTTTCAGCGGGATGATACTTGCTACCTGCAACATAACAATAATCATGTAACTTGTAACTTGTTTACTTTAAAAAGTTGCAAATGAAACTGCGATACGAAATGGTTAAAGTGCCCGACATATACCTTCATGTTGCTGAAAGTACTTGTTAGGAAAGACCGAGTGGCTAAACACAGTGGTTCTGTACACCGAAAGTGACTCTTGCACGACTACCTGTCGACTGGCACAACTGGCAATTTCCACACACCACAACTTTGGCACCTTGCTACAGGTTAAACCATTAATTGGTAATTTCCAGCATACTGATAACAAACTTATACACCAACTGTGTACATACATAGAAATTGGTAACCTAACTTACCTTGAAAGGGCGATTGCATTTGGAAGTTGTTCCTATGCGACATGGAACTTCCTTTTTTCCAAGGTTTCAACAATACGTACTACAATAGCGGGTCGTTGTCAATCAGTCCAATTTAAACAATTACTTGCATGTAATGTGCAACAGTTAAATACCGTGAGCCCAAAGAAAGTTGCATACCTCGATTCATAGAATTATTGAATCCACTATCAGTAACAATTGGTGAACTCCTAGTTACTTCTTTCTGGATACCTGTAAGGGCAGCAGGTTGCAGGAAGTTAGTACATCTTAAAATGGTTCTTAAAGAATCAGATTGCCAAATTCTTTACAGGCGCTAGTACGCAGGAACTTAAAACAACCATATACATGTTACATGCAACAAATTAATTAAAAGCATAAGCATAAGAGTTGGTTCAGGTTACCTCCAATGTTTTACCATCAGGAGCAATATCTATATCGTGAAAACACCACCTGTCAACTCCAAGCTTTTCTAGAAACTCAAAGTTCGCCCTCACTACATAAAGTAAATTCGGTAAGTATAATCTAGCTAGACAACAACCTACATAGAGTATACTAAGCGGTCTAAAGATGGGTGATCTTACTTCTTCGCTTAGCCATGGCCAAAGATTTAGTACCATCCTCCGACGGTCACATCTTAGTAGCTGCACTACCTGTCCCACGAAACGTGTGCCAAAAATCAATACTAAATCACATCCAATCCTAACGTAAAAAATAAAATAAAATAATAATAATAATAATATAATAATAATAATAATAATAATAATAATAATAATAATAAAATAAAATAAAAATAAAAAATAATAATAATCCATTCATCATAACAATTTACAAACTATTTCCTAATTAAAAAAGGTACAATTTTTCAAAAAAGAACCTTCATTTTCTTCCCAAGAATCTCGTCATTGGCATTATTCCATTTATATGCAAGTGGGTTCTTACTCGTTGGTACCAAAACCAAACAATCACATAAATTTTACTAATTCACCATTGTTGTTCCCTTAACATGCTTAGAGTTAACTAGAAAGTTAATCTATTTGTGTTTATGACTAATACAATGTAATGATTACTTCTAACAGTTAATGAAAAGTTAATATAAAAACACACAGTATTTTCAACATTTAAATTCTTATTAGAAATGAATCAAAGAATCTATTACCCAAGTGTTTTGCGGAACAAACACTTGGGATTGAATAGACAAGGTATGGTGTCTCCTATCTAAACTCAAGCTATGCTTAAGTGGTAACAATATGCCTCACTGAGCTATCTCAGGGACTGGTTACTCTTTATAGGAGAGAAGTTGTTTTGCAAAAGTCTAAGGCTTTCAATGTACAAAACACACTCAACTTCTTTCATTCTGAACCTATTTATACACAAGTATAAAAGAGTAAAAGTGATTAAAAATACTTCAACTTGTTGAGGAAGCGTGTCTGACAATTTATAACAGTAATTGTCATTTCCAAGAACCAATAGGAATGGACTAAAAGTCTTTAGGAGTGTTTGGTCTGACACTCCATGACTTTTAGCCGTCTTTGGGAAGGTTGGTATCTGACAAGATAAGAGTGTTTGGTCTGACATTCTTATCTTCTCAAATACTTCCCACTTATTCCCGCCTTTATTTCAGGCGTTGGTTTCTTCAGTTTTCAATCACTTATTGTTGTTGAGGAGACTGGGGTTCAGTGAGTTCTTGTCCAACACTCACTGAACCATCATCTTCTTCTTTGGCTTAAGTCCTACTCAAGGAGTACCGCCTACCTGAGTAGTGAATCCTTCTTCTTGAATTCGCCTTAAGCATCCTGAAGATGACTCACTGAGTGACTGTTCACTCAGTGACTTGAATTGTTCTCGGTTTAATTAACACTTAGTTAATTTGTGTCCAAATCTTGTTTTAAGTATTCTTGGGTACTGATGGACCCAACAATCTCCCCCTATTTGGATATAAATTATTCCTAAGTGTTTTGATCAGTAATGAGTGAGCTAATGACTTCTTCTCATACTGAATGTACTAGAAAGTAAATAAGGACACTGATATAACAAAAACATTCATCAATTTATTCATATCATTACAAGTCCTAACAATCTAAATAAAAAATGCTCAGGGTTCTTGAAAGTAACCCATGAGTTCAAGCTTTTCCTTTTTAGACACTAACACCTCCTTGTCAGGTCTTTCGCTCATCATCTGGTCCAGCAGCCTGACAAACTCCTCATTCTCAGGACTCTTTACTCTTAGCGCCATCAGTTTGTAGGCGAGGAGAGTTGTCGTTTCCACTAGATCGATGTCACTTACTCTCTGAAAGGCTGCCTGATTAAATTCATCGACAAAGAAGATACCATACTCAGGATCCTTGATGACCAGGTTTGGGACGAACTTGACTCCCTGAGGGGGAATCCTGTTGCAGTGAAGAGCAGCTATGAATTGTTCAGGTTCCTAACCCACAGCTTTTCTTTTCCTCCCGGTCTTCTGAGTAGGTTCAGGGATTGGCAGTCCCTGAGAAGCAAGCGCCTTCTCATGATCAATACCCAAACTCTTTGCTACCTTTTCGAGTTCTTCATATTTGGAGTTCAAGGTCTTGATAAGAGATGGGGCAGTCTTGCTTTGTGTCTTCTTCCTCAGGATGGGCATCATCATATCCCATTCCCTTAGCCCAAAGTCAGAAAATTTGAAGGGTTGGTAAACCTCTGACTTTCTTGGTCCCCTGTGTATTGTTATGCTTAGGGGCTTGGTGGGGGTAATGGTTATGTCAGTGATTGTGCCTTCTCCCTTGGTTTTTGTCATGTGCCATAAGTACCTCTCATAAGTTCTCTATCTCCTTTCTTCTTTCAGCTTGGCTTGCTGATTATGTTCCTGAAGAAGTTCAGCCTGGAGCTTGAGAAACTCATCCCCTTTGATGTCTTTTTCAGACTCCTTGATTACCTCCTTAGCAACCTCAACAATTAATGGTCTGTTGAATTGCTGCTCCTTTTCTTTGGCCTTTCTGATGTCTTCTTGATGCAAGACTTCTGCCACTTCAGCTGGAGTCCCAAAGAAGGTCCTACCTCCTTCTAATTCAACCATAAAGGGTGCATCAGGATCTACACACCTTTCAGTTGTGGCCTGAACCAAATGTGCTTGAAGAGGAGAACTCTCAGTCACCATGATTCCCTTCCCTTTGTCAGTGGGAGGAGGTTGACTGGTGGAAGTTTCAGGGACTACCACTATTGCTGATGAAGGATCAGGAGTAGGTTCAATAGGTTTCTCCCCCTCAGCAGGTACTGGAACTTCAGTGGATGGACCTGCTGACTGAGGAGCGGGGGTTGGATGAGAGGCCTGAAGAATGGAGAGGATACTTGAGACCATTTGCTTTGTTTCAGATGTCTCATTCTTCAGTGTGATGATTTCAGTAGTCATTGACTGTTGGGTGGTGGTGAGTTCAGTGACATGGGAGGTATAGTGGTCGATCAGCTCATTATGTTTTGTTGAGAGCTGATCAAAGGCTAAGGATATTTTTGCTAGGTGCTCCCTGAATTCAGTTACTACCTGATGAATTGACTCTTGGTTTGTCCTGATGGTTTTGAGATCTACCTCCTGAAGAAGCTTTAGAAGCTCAGTAATGTTGGTGGAGGTGGTCGTCTGAGTGGTCATGTATTCATTCAGGTTTTTCAGCAGTGTAGGATCATCTGCGAGTTGTTCTTGAACTGATTCAATAGCCTTAAGGATGTTGGAGAGGTCCTTGCGCTGTCCATTGGCTATTTCATCAATAGATTTGCTCAGGTTGCCCAGTTGTTTATTAGTAAGTTTGGCGGCCTGAAGAACCTTTCCCTGAGATTCTTCCACAGAAGCCCTGAAGTCGGCATAGGAGGCTGCCACTTCAGTGTGCTGAATCCATTGTTCATCCGTGAGTTCATTGTAAAGACCCTTGTTGGCTTTGCGAAGGAATTTAACCAGTTGTCTTTCAGTCAACGGAAGAACGTTATCATATCTCGCCAACCACTGAGGAGTGGCGGGAGAGGAAGCACCTGATGATGATGTGGGGGAGCTGGGTTGTTGATCCTAAGGGGGAGGAGAAGATTGTTGTTGCTCAAGGTGCTGAGGAGGGCTTATCTTAGTCTCCATTTCCTCTTCAACACCAAGATCTTCTTCATCACCAAAAACCATAATTTCCTCCTCTGACTCTTCGGCTAATAATGTTTTAAGGTCAGCCAAAGAAGGAATCTTTAGAGAATCCGGTTCCCCCTCAAAAGAGGGCTCACCTTTGTTGTGGCCAGGTCCTGACCCCGTCATAATAACTGAGTGGGTTTGCTCAGCCTGACTTTTGGGGGCAGTTCCTGAGTGAAGGGATCCGCTTGAGGTGGTTGTGGGTTCCGTATCAGCGGGTGGTTTATATCCCTCTGAGTCTTTGTCCCCCTTAGCGCCTTCAACTACTGACGGGTCTTTTTCAGTAGTATCATGAGGCACTAATAGTGAAGATTGATGGACCCCCTTCCCATCAGGATTGTGCTTTCCTTTTAGGGATTTAGGGTTCTGAACTCCCTGAGACCCTGAGTGTGATTTCTCAGGGACGTTAAATGGATGTGATTGGTGATGGGTCCCCTTCTTAGTGGAGTAGTGCTGCCCCACCGAGGATTTAGAACCTTTTTCTCCCTCTGGAACTGATTGTGATTTGTCAGTTCCTTCATCGGGATGTGAGGGGTTTGAGGTTCCTGATCCCTCTGACTTGTGTATGTCAAAGGAAACATGTGGAAAGGGTTTGCCCGAGGATACTGAGGATTATTTCTCAGTGCCCTACGTTGGCGTTTGTTTTGTGGTCGAGGGGGTCTCTGTTATGGGTGTCTCAGAGGTCTGGGCCACAGTAAACCCTTGTTTAAGGTTGCTTGGGGCAACAGTCTCAGTGACTAGTGGTTTAGGTCTAACCACCTTACTGGGCTGCCCCCCTTTCTTCTTCTTCTTCTTCTTCTCCTGTTTTTTAGGAGAAGGAATGGGTGAGATTGCCTTATCGCCCATAATGACTACCAACATGTAGTTGGTCAGGGCGATGGGTTGTACCTCAGGAATGCCACTAGTATAATTGGTCTTATGGAGGACGTCAGGTTTTGTACCTTCAACGTCTGACCTAACATAGTCAGGACCAAGTAGGTCCTGAAGCACACAGGAAATAAACCTAGGATAAGACATGTGTCTTTGCCTAGATTTCCCTGAGAGCTTGGCAACAAGGTCACAGAAGATTATACCTCCGATATCTATTTTTCTACCCTCCAGGAGACTGAACAACATCAATTGTTGTGATGAGTTCAACTGCTCCGTGGAGGATTTATTCCCTCCAAGGACTTGAATGACAAAGGTCATCAGGATCCTCCAGATAGGGTGGAACCAGGTTTTCACAATTGGAGCCTTGTCCAATAAGGCTCCTGAGGACATTTCAGGACGCTTAGGGTCATGAGGTCCTAGAAAAAGCATTTCTGCTTTAACCTCTTGGTCAGTAGGGTTGGGCTCAAAGGCCTCAGCGAAATCAAGACCAGTGGCCTTGATGAAGGTTTTGTAATCCAGGGAGTGGGTCCTTCTCCCATTCATCACTGTGAATGTGATGATGGATTCTTTGGTGTCTTTAGGGCTAGTAGCCACTGCAGTACACCAGAATTCCCTCAAGTAGTCATGATAAATGACTGAGGGGGTGGTTGTAAATGCCTTAGCAAGGAAGCAGTTTTGTAGGAATTTAACCACATTCTTGTAGGCAAAGAACTTTTGGGGATAGGCAAAATTGCCTACCACATTGTTCTTGGTGAGGTCTACACCCTCCAATGTGAAATCCACATTAGGGGCGTATGAGATAGCATTAGAAGAAGCCATTTGTATTGGTAGGTCTGGGTTAACAAATGATTCTGGGTTTCTAAAGCCTAAGAACACACACAAGATTTAGTTTTTGAAAGAAAAGGGCAAATTTTGCTTAAGATTTCTAAAAACATGTGTGTATGTGCGTGTTTTTTTTTTTTTTTTTTTTTTTTTTTTTGTATGGGGTATTTATAGGGAAGTGAAGTGGTGGGTAATTTGGGTATTAAACGGATTTTATTTATTCAAAAAGAATTTTTGAAAACTGTTTTGAATAAAATGTTTTGGGATCCGCATTTAATGCCACAACTCCACTTTCCCTGGTTTGGCGCAACAGTCAAGGTGAACAGTTGAGCAGTTCTGCAAAAGTGTAATTTGCAGAGATGAGTCATCACATATCTGTAATGTGATTGGAGAGGCATTTAATGCCAAGTGGGAATGTGGGGGCCCAGAGGTGGAAGCCAGAAAGGCAAAAGAACAAATATTCTTATATTAAATAAGAATTCAGTTACCAACCTCGGACATTTACTAACTAGATACTTAGAGCATTTAAGTTAGTATTTAATGTCTATTGAGGGCCCTGAATGACTTTTCATTCAGTGAACCTGATTGTCAGGACTTGGGTTTAGTCACTGATGGTTCTAGTGTTCAGGAATTTGGGTTTAATTCCTGAGGTTCAAGGGTTCAGGAACTTGGGTTTAGTTCCTGAAGTCCAACATTTCAGGAACTTGGGCTTAGTTCCTGAGGTTTCAGTGATTCTTTTCACTGAAGTACACATTGAGTCAGGGACCTGGGTTTTCAGAATTTAAACTTATTTGGATGAAATCAATCAGTGGACTAATTCTCAATATCCAACATTCCAAGTTCAGCTTTCAGTCTTGTGAAAGTTGGTTCATCCAATGGCTTGGTGAATATATCAGCTAGCTGATATTCAGTAGGAATGAAGTGTAATTCTATGTCACCATTCATGACATGGTCCCTGATGAAATGATATCTAATATCAATGTATTTTGTTCTTTGATGAAGAACAGGGTTGTTTGATATGGCAATTGCACTTGTGTTATCACAAAAGATGGGAACCATCTTGTACTGAATTCCATAGTCACTGAGTTGACTTTTCATCCAGAGTACATTTGCACAACAACTTGCTGCTACAACATATTCAGCTTCGGCTGAGGACATGGCAACTAACTGTTGCTTCTTAGCACTCCAACAGACTAGTTTTCCACCAAGAATTTGGCAGGAGCCTGAGGTGCTTTTTCTGTCCATGTTGCATCCAGCATAGTCAGAGTCTGAGTATCATTTAAGATCAAGGCCTGAGCATTTTGGATAGTATAATCCAAGGCTTGGAGTACCTTTCAGGTACCTGAATATCCTTTTCACAGCAGTGATATGAGATTCTCTTGGGTCAGATTGATATCTGGCACACAAACAGACTGAGAATTGGATATCAGGCCTTGATGCAAGTAGATACATCAGTGATCCTATCATTCCTCTAAAAAGAGTTTGATTTACTGGTTTTCCAGTGAGATCAGGACCAAGGTTGTTTGGGGGTACCATGGGAGTTTTGACTGAGGCACAGTCACTGAGCTCATACTTCTTCAGTAGGCTTCTGACATACTTCTCTTGACTGATAGAGGTTCCTTTATCAGTCTGCTTGATTTGAAGACCAAGGAAGTAAGTCAGTTCTCCCATCATGCTCATTTCAAATTTCTTTGCCATTAGTTTTTCAAATTGTTTGCAAAGTTTGAAACTTGTTGAGCCAAAGATGATGTCATCAACATACACTTGTACTAGTATGACATCATTATTTGTCTTGTAGATAAACAATGTGTTGTCTATCTTGCCTCTGAAAAATTTGTTTTGGATTAGGAAGGCTGAAAGAGTTTCATACCATGCCCTGGGAGCTTGGTTCAGTCCATAAAGGGCTTTGTTAAGCTTGCAGACATAGTCAGGAAGCTCATGGCTTTCAAATCCAGGAGGTTGCTGAACATAAACTTCTTCTTTCTTCAGTGAACCATTTAAGAATGCACTTTTAACATCCATTTGGTACACCTTGAAGTTCATGTATGTAGCAAAAGCAAGGAAGATCCTCATGGCTTTCAAATCCAGGAGGTTGCTGAACATAAACTTCTTCTTTCAGTGAACCATTTAAGAATGCACTTTTAACATCCATTTGGTACACCTTGAAGTTCATGTATGTAGCAAAAGCAAGGAAGATCCTGATGGCTTCCATCCTTGCCACTGGTGCAAATGTTTCTTCATAGTCAATGCCTTCTTGTTGATTATAGCCTTTGGCTACAAGTCTGGCTTTGTTCTTAATGACTATGCCATTATCATCAGATTTGTTTTTGAATACCCATTTCATGCCAATGACTGAAACATCTTCAGGACACTTGACCAAGGTCATTACCTTGTTTCTGTCAAATTGTTCTAGTTCATCATGCATGGCCTGAACCCAAATTGGGTGATTAAGTGCTTCCTTGACACTTTTGGGTTCAATTGTGGAAATAAAGTCCACAAATAGGCATTCATTGGCTGAGGCTGCTCTCAGTTCATTAGCCATGCTTCTTGTGAGCATGCCTTCAGTAGGCTCACCAATTATATTGACAAGTTCTATATCCTGAGACCTAGTCCAACTGTCCTGAGGTCTTGGAAACTGATTAGAGCTTGTAGAGGCCTGATGGGTAGGATCAGGATCAGACACATGATGATCTTCAGTATCTTGAGTGTCTGAGTGGGTTGACTCATCACTGTGATTGTTTGTTTCCTGAGCATTTTGTACTGACTGAATGATTTCATCAGTACTTTGTGCTTCAACAAACTCAGTGATGGTTGGGTAAGGAATGTAATGGGGAATGATGTAATAGGAGATGTCAGCATTTGCTTGGTAATGAGTGAAAGGACCATTTTCAGGATGATGTTCATCAGGAGGATATCTTGATGATTCATCAACACCTATCTCTTCCACTGAGTTGTTAGAGACACTGATAGCATCAGTGCTCTCATCAAAGGTAACATGAAATGTTTCCTCAGTATGCTGTCTCCTAGTGTTGAACACCCTGAAGGCCTTTGAGACAAGGGAGTATCCAAGGAAGTATCCATCATTAGCTTTGGCATCAAATTTTCCTAAGTGATCCTTGTGATTATGAATAAACACAGGACACCCAAAGACATGAAAGTAGCTGATGTCAGGGATCCTTCCCTTTAATAACTCATAAGGAGTTTTGCTATGTCTCTTGACAATGATGGATCTGTTTTGTGTGTAACAGGCAGTCTTTACTGCTTCAGTCCAAAAGTGTTTAGAAAGGACTGATCCATTTAGCATTGTTCTGGCTGCTTCAATGAGAGTTCTATTTTTCCTTTCAGCCACACCATTTTGTTCAGGTGTGTATGGTGAGGAAAATTTTTGGGAAATTCCTTTCTCATCACAGAAACATTCAAGTTCATAATTTTTGAACTATGTTCCATTGTCAGTCCTAATCTGTTTGACCTTGATGTCATTTTGATTTTCAATGTTCCTGACAAAGGACATTATTGTTTCAGCTGCCTGACTCTTTTTGATCAAGAAGTATACCCAAGTGTATCTTGAGTATTCATCTACAATGACCATAGTATATTTCTCATGGTTAATGGATCTAGGACTTATTGGTCCAAATAGATCCATATGGAGAAGATGTAGGCAATTTCTGATGGAATAGTTGGTTTTGGTTTTAAAGGATGCTCTGTGATGTTTACCTTTTTCACAAGCTGAGCATGGTTTATCCTTTGAAAACACAAGAGATGGTAAGCCAAGGACCTTGTTTTGTTTACCAAGGTTGTTTATGTTTTTGAAATTCAGGTGGGAGAGTCTCTTATGCCAAAGCCAATTGAGAGTATCAGTGGCCTTGGTAAAGAGACAAGTTCCATTCTGAGTCAGACTGGTCATGTCCAACACATAAACATCATGTCTTCTTGGTGCAATAAGGACAACTTCCTTATTAGCATTGAAGATGATTCCTTGTTTATCATCAAACTGAACTATGTATTTAGCATCACATAGTTGACTGACACTGATCAAATTGTATTTAAGACCATTAACATAAGCTATCCTAGTAAAGACTATACCATTGCAGTTTACTGAACCATAACCTTCAGTGAGACATGATGAGTTATCAGCAAATATCACTTTGGGTCCTGATTCATCAACATACTTGTGCAGATACTCCTTCACACCAGCCATGCTCCTTGAACATCCACTATCTAGATGCCAAACAGGATCCCTGGCATGTTTCTACACAAATAGTAAACTGGGTTAGTTCTTTCTAGGACTCCACTTCTTGGAGGGCTTAGCTTTGGGGGTCTTTTTAATATTTACAATTGATTTATGGTCAGTGGTGGAGTGGACTGAGCTACCACAAATTATGCATTTGATTGCAGATGTAGACTCAGTAGACTGAGAGGCTGACTTTGTCATACCTCTTCTGGCCTGAATGGCCTTATCACCTCCTGAGGTTTCATGAGTGGAACTTCCACTATTTTCGCAACAATTGTCAATTTGAAAATCCTTAAGATGGTGATCATTGAACCCACAGTAAGGGCAAGGTGCAAAAGGTTTTGCCTTTTGTTTCTATTTCTGTTTAGAATCAGAAGGGTAGTTTAAAGACTGAGCTTTAAGGATTGCCATCTTTGATGTGACTGAGTGTGTTTTATGATCAGAGGTCCTGTGATCATCTTTTTTGCAAATCATGCAATAAAGAATTCTATAGCAATCATCAGTGATATGATTGGTATAGTTACACAGTTCACATCTTTTCAGGGGTTTTGAGGGTTTGTGTTACACCCGTATCCCGATGAGGTACCATTTATGTAAATATATTGCTATATAAATATAAATTATGTGTTGTAGGTTAAGTAATAACTAAATGGGTGGCTAAAATAAGAAGAATATGACTAGAAGGACCATAATTGCCAAATGACCAAAGATAATTCTACACATAATTAAATACTCTTAGCTTAGAAAAATCTGGAAACTTAGAGTGTATTCTTCATATGTGTCGACTTTGGTAGAGAGAAAGGGAGGGAAGGCCAAAAACATCATCTTATCTCATTTTAGCTATCAAGAAGTGATCAAAGGCATTAGAGATAACTTAATTGTTATCTTTTCATCAAGTAAGTAACTATCCCTAATTTGTAGAAATTAGGGTTCATGTGGTGGATTTTGGTATTATGGATAAAGGTTGTAAATGATGATCTCCTTAGTTAATTAGTTGCTAATTATAGTTAATTTTGTAATAGGAATCATTCTAGAAGCCCATATCAAGCCAAGTAGGAAGCTAGTAGGACTTGAGGTAAGTATATGAGTATAATCCTTGTTAATGCTATGATGTTAATGTTATGTTTGTGTTAATGTTATTATTATGGAGCTTGTGAATGTGTATTAGCTTGGATCCAATGCTAGTTGTGTAAATGATAAATAATTACTTGCTTGGTCAAGGTGAGTAATAATCCCATTTGATGCTCCTTGTTAATGTTATGATTGGTGTCAATCACCAATCTCATGTGAATGTGATGTTGATTATATCTTGTATACTTACTAAGCGTTTTCGCTTACGGTTTAGATGTTAATGGTTTTGTAGGTTCTAGCGGAGGAAGCAAGGGTAAGGATCTTGCTTAGTTGTAGTCGTGGAGTGAAGCATAGCGTAGTTAGAAGCTAGCTTAGAAGACCATAACTCTTGGACCAAGTATTTTGGAAGTTGGAAGCCGAAGTGCCATTTTGTGCCTTGGTATATTTAACTTGTGTGGTCGTTTTGTTAAATTATGGTCTAGTCGTCAAACAATGTCTTTTGTTCATGTAAAACTCTTGGGTCAAATGTGTAAGCGTCATGTGGTTGTAGTGGTATGTAGTCATGGACGTATTTAACTCTAAAAAGGGTGTTTGGCACGAAGCCGTTACTACCCATTTTGATGTATATATGGGTTGAATTGCTATGAAACAAGTTTGAATTGATAAGTTAACGTAGTTGGTCAAGTTTGATGTAAAACGGAAGTCGTATGGGTGGTTTGGAGTGAGCCCATTGACATACTAATGAAATCTGGAAAGTTTCATTAATTGTGGTATAGAATCGTTTTCGGAATGGGTATTTAGAGGTAAAAGGGGTAAATTAGACTAATACCAGTTTTAAGTGAAAGAAATGGGGTATTTTAGAGGTAAAAAGGGGGTAAATTAGACTAATACCCCCAGTTTTAAAAGTGAAAGAAAAATGGGTTATTTTAGAGGTAAAAAGGGGGTAAATTAGACTAATACCCCCAGTTTTAAAAGTGAAAGAAAAATGGGGTATTTTAGAGGTAAAAAGGGGGTAAATTAGACTAATACCCCCAGTTTTAAAGTGAAAGAAAAATGGGGTATTTTAGAGGTAAAAATGGGGTAAATTAGACTAATACCCCCAGTTTTAAAAGTGAAGGAAAAATGGGTTATTTTAGAGGTAAAAAGGGGGTAAATTAGACTAATACCCCCAGTTTTAAAAGTGAAAGAAAAATAGGGTATTTTAGAGGTAAAAAGGGGGTAAATTAGACTAATACCCCCAGTTTTAAAAGTGAAAGAAAAATGGGGTATTTTAGAGGTAAAAAGGGGGTAAATTAGACTAATACCCCCAGTTTTAAAAGTGAAAGAAAAATGGGGTATTTTAGAGGTAAAAAGGGGGTAAATTAGACTAATACCCCCAGTTTTAAAAGTGAAAGAAAAATGGGGTATTTTAGATGTAAAAGGGGGTAATTTAGACTAATACCCCCAGTTTTTAAGTGAAGGGAAAAAGTGTGTATTTTAGATGCAATGGTTGCATTTTAGACTAATACCTATGGTATTAGTGTCAGTTTAAAAATCGAGTAACTTTTAATCCGTAAGACGTCACGGGATGTGCCACCCATCGTTTCAAAGGTAATTGAGTCTAGTTTCAGTTAAAAATAATATTTATAAACTTTTGTCAATGGTCAAAAGAGTAACAGAAGGTCCGTTATGTTCAAAGCGTTTCCGTGTGTACAGTTTTAAATTTTTGGTCTAAGTGGGCACGGGGTGTGACAGTTTGGATTTGGTCTTTGAGGAAGCTGGTTTTTGTTCCTTCTTGGATTGAGAAGGTTTCTCAGAAGATGCAATCTTCTCACCCAGCTTCCTGACCATTTCAGCCAACTGATCAAATTTTGAGTCAGGGCTTTGGGTTATTACTTCAGAAGGGACTGAAGAAGATGAGTCATCAGTATTTACTGAGACTTCAAATGTTGGTCTTTTCAGGATTGTTTTTCCCAATCCTGACCTCTCCTTTGGAGAGTGTTGAGAGTAGACCATTGGTGGGAGGCCTAAGTAGGGTGCAGCACCCTAAAGGGTATTCAGTAGTGGGAGTGGTGGATATGATTTTGATTCAGACTCATTAACTGACTCAGTATTACTGAGTTGTTCAGTGAGTTCAAGCTTACTGAGTTGTTCAGTAAGTCCAAGCATATTTTTCAAAGCCTGACTTTCAGGAAGCAAGATATTTTCAGTCTCAAAGTTTGGTAACTTACTGACTGGGTTGTCCCTGACAATCCAGTCATTTGACTTGGGAAGCATTTCTTGCTCAAATGATATGCCAGCTGGAACAAAGGTCAATTCACTGGGACTTACATAGGGGTTAACCATGTGATGGTCAATTCCTATTGTTTTCCTAGGGATTAAACCCACAGTATCAAAGACCTTGGGGTTCTTTTTGGTCCAGCCATGGATGACAGCCTTTTCTTTGTTAAGTTCAGTTTGTAGGGCTTGGTTTTGTTTCAAAATTTCAGTGTTCTGAATTTGTAGAGTAATTGTTTCTAATTTGGCTTGCTTCAGTACAAGCAATTCATCTCTACATTTATTCAATTCTGACACTATGTTGTTATATTTTGAAAACATGTTAAGCCTATGTTCCTCAACAAATTTAAGATCTACACAAATATAATTCATGTAAGACTGCCAATCAGAATCATCATCCATAGAAAGTGAAGTGTTTACCTTCTTCATGGTGATGTTTACCCACTCTCCATTCCTTGCATGGCTTTTCCCAACAGCCACTTGATCACCTTCAGAGAGTGCCATCAGTGCACTCACTCTAATTTCCTCATCTGAGGATACTTTTCTTCAACCCAATCATAAGCTTCAGCTACTAAAACCTTGTTCTTTGCCTGAACAGGTTTGGATGTTTGAGCAGCCTGAGACATAGAGGGATTAGTTTCAAGAATTGCAAGTTTAGCCTTGGCTTTCCTATATTTTGCTTCAAAGTCTTTTTTACCCTTGTTTTGAAATTGTTGGGTCGACTGAAACATTCTAGGTTGAAACTTTCTAGTTCCTGAGGAACTATTTCCTGAAAATTTGTAAGAGGGTTCTGAGGTGGTTTTAGAATAACAGTCCCAAGCAAAATGACCCTTTTTACCACAATTAAAGCATTCAGTGGTTTCATTTGCTTTTCCTTTTGAAAAGTTGGACTGGTTTCTTTTGATGAAATGTTTTGAACTAGCAAGGAGTGCCCTCTCTTGGAATTCCAAGTTTAAATCTTTTAGGTACTCATCACTAGTCCTTTCATCAATTTCATCCTCAGAATCCTCTTGAAAGTCCTGCACAACACCATTAGTATAAAAAGCAGTTGATATGGGTGTGGAGGTCAAGGCCTTTTTGGACTCAAGAGCTTTTGAGTCAGGTTATCTCCTTGAGATTAAGTTGTCTTCATAGACAAACTTCCCATAGATCTCAGGGAGCTCAAGGGTCTGAATGTGATTAGCATTCCTCAGGCCTTGTGAGAAGTTTAGCCACTTCTCAGGGAGACTGTTGACAAAGCCAACATTTGTCTCATGCTTAGACAAAACTACACCATCATTTGATAGTTCGTTTATCAAGGTCTTGTATATGGTATAAGTCTGAGAGAGACTTTCAGAGTCTTTTGCCCTGAAAGTATTATACTCAAGTTTCAGGTCCATGACCCTGTTTTTCTTGGTATCTGAGGGACCCTCAAAGCTATTGACCAAGTCATCCCAAGTTTGCTTGGCTGTTGAACAGTTGATGACTGATTCCATTATATCGTCAGGAAGACATGATATAATGATGCTTTTCAGGCGTTGGTCTTGATTAACCACCATCCTCTCATCAATGGTCCATTGAGCCTCAGGCTTGTTTAGCCCTTCAGCAGTCTTTGAGACATAAGGACCATCTTTGACACAAGCGATGTAGTATGGTTCCATACCAGTCAAGTAGCAAAGCATTCGCTTTTTCCACTTGCTAAATTTACCAGCTTCAAGTCGTGGGGCAACAGCTGAAAAGCTTCCACCCTTTTTTTCGACTAGCTGGGGCACATTTGCATCAGTCATAGTAGGATCTTGGTTTTAAAAACCTTGAGCACTCTTGGTTAATTTTGAAAGATTTTATAAACCAGAGGCTCTGATACCACTTGTTGTTCCCTTAACACGCTTAGAGTTAACTAGAAAGTTAATCTATTTGTGTTTATGACTAATAGAATGTAATGATTACTTCTAACAGTTAATGAAATGTTAATATAAAAACACACAGTATTTTCAACGTTTAAATTCTTATTAGAAATGAATCAAAGAATCTATTACCCAAGTGTTTTGCGGAACAAACACTTGGGATTGAATAGACAAGGTATGGTGTCTCCTATCTAAACTCAAGATATGCTTAAGTGGTAACAATATGCCTCACTGAGCTATCTCAGGGACTGGTTACTCTTTGTAGGAGAGAAGTTGTTTTGCAAAAGTCTAAGGCTTTCAATGTACAAAACACACTCAACTTCTCTCCTTCTGAACCTATTTATACACAAGTATAAAAGAGTAAAAGTGATTAAAAATACTTCAACTTGTTGAGGAAGCGTGTCTGACAATTTACAACAGTAATTGTCATTTCCAAGAACCAATAGGAATGGACTAAAAGTATTTAGGAGTGTTTGGTCTGACACTCCATGACTTTTAGCCGTCTTTGGGAAGGTTGGTATCTGACAAGATAAGAGTGTTTGGTCTGACATTCTTATCTTCTCAAATACTTCCCACTTATTCCCGCCTTTATTTCAGGCGTTGGTTTCTTCAGTTTTCAATCACTTATTGTTGTTGAGGAGACTGAGGTTCAGTGAGTTATTGTCCAACACTCACTGGACCATCATCTTCTTCTTTGGCTTAAGTCCTACTTAGGGAGTACCGCCTACCTGAGTAGTGAATCCTTCTTCTTGAATTCGCCTTAAGCATCTTGAAGATGACTCACTGAGTGACTGCTCACTCAGTGACTTGAATTGTTCTCGGTTTAATTAACACTTAGTTAATTTGTGTCCAAATCTTGTTTTAAGTATTCTTGGGTACTGATGGATCCAACAACCATAATATATAACGTATCTCCAATACCAAGACTTCAAAATTTATCAAATGACCATAGTGATTTAGAAATTCGCTTACCTCATATTTAATTTTTGGAATACCAAGGAAAAACTCCCCTTCCCATTTGCCCGAATTCTAAACAAAGCCAACATTTTTAATCCTAAAAACATAATCCTTAAAGGCCTAAACACTTTAAGTACAGTTAAAAACAACTTTCAAATTCTTTACCACTGTACTAAAGATCACATTAAAACATATAATCAAAAGCAAGAACTTCTCAGCTTTAATATTCAGCATTTCTTTCAAAACCCGCTAACATAAATCAAGATAACAATAAAATATTAATTATAACAATAATCAAATAATCACTTCATAAACGCAAAATTAAAAGTAGACAAATTAAAATATATGAAACATAAAAATAAGAGATTAGCTCTTACCAGGCATATCAATTTACAAAAAAAACCCCTAAAATGCTTCAGTAACAAAAACCCCAAAACATCAAACCTAAGCATGCGTCATCTGATTATCTGATTTGACTGTGTGTGAGATTTAGGATAGTGTTTGTTTGTGCCAACACCTCGAGAGATGCACGTCTTCGGGTGAAAGTATCTGCATCTTGGTTGTGTATTGATTTTCTCACATCGATTTGTAACACACAGAAAAGATCTATGAATAATCGGTGAGTGTTTGTGTTTTTAGAGAGAGGAGTGTGTGTTTTTTTAGAGAGGGGAAGATGATAGTGATGTGTGGAAGCTTCAAGAGATGCGTTTTCTTTTTTTATTTAAGAGTTAATTTCATAAATGGTCCATGTGGTCTGTCGGGTTTAACAGAAATAGTCCCTAAATTTTTTTTAACGGAACCTTTCCCTGTGGTTGCGACCCATAACGGGTTTGGTCCCTTGACCAGAATTTCAGTTAGTTTGACAGTTAAAAACATGTTTAAATAGGTTAAATGACGAGAATACCCTCATCTTCAACATCATTTATCTTCAATCTCTTGTTTTTCTAGGCAACCTTTCAATAATTCCGGCCATCCCATAATTTGTAGCCACTATTCTAACAGCTACATAAGCCGATAATTCATAAACAACTACCATGATCTATATTAAAAAAAAAACCCCCAACGTCAATTTAATTTATAAAAGACTAACTCCAACAAAAAACAAAACCAAAATGTATGAGTTATCCATGTTCATAACCAATATCAACATATATCAAAGGTTAGATTAAATAATATATATATGAACAACATATTTGTACAAATCAAAACACCGCTTTTATAAGTATCTAACCAAACACCAATTTTTCTTTATCACCATAAAAAACAACTATACCCTTCTAACATAGTCGGCTACAAGTGTCTTTTATTAACTGCTTCATAACAATCCTTATCAAAATCAATACTTTTCTTTTCTGCCATTAACATCAAATAGTTTGACTTTTTTTTATACCATTTTAGCATCACCATCATCAAAAGAAAGAACTTTTCGACTATTTTAGCACCAAAGTATCTACAAACATGGAGCTTTTTTCTTGATCATGATTCATTTTTCAAGATGTGAAAAACCCATATCTAATGTATTCATTTTTTATACCATTTTAGCATCACCATCATCAAAAGAAAGATCTTGATTCATTTTTCTAGCACTTAACTACCTCAGAACGTATAAAAATTGGACATTGTATGGCTCCACGATTGCTAGTGGTGGCGGCAGGTGATGACGGTGTAGCAGATATGTTGGCGGCTGGTGGTAGCAGATCTGGTGGGTCGTTGGTGGTGGCAGATCTGGTGGCGTGAATGTATGGGGTGGTGACGGGTGTTGAGGTGGTGGTGTATGGTTTGTGGTTTTTGGTGATGGTGATGGGTATTAATACGATGGTGTGTTGTGGTGGCGTGAAGGTATGGTGTGTTGAGGGGAAGAAGACAGGGAGAGTGAAGAAAGATATGGAGTGGTGTGTGTGTGAGAGATATTAAAAGTGGGGTGCAAAAAAACATTTTTTATTTAACAATATATAAGAAAAGACCAAAATACCCTTTAAGTTAACAGTCAACTAATAGAAAATTTGGTCAAGGGACCAAACCCGTTATGGGTCGCAACCACAGGGAGATGATCCGTTAAAAAAAAGTTTAGGGACCATTTTCGTTAAACCCGACAGACCACAAAGACCATTTATGAAATAAACTCTTTATTTAATTAGTGGGAAAAACGGAACGGGTACAGTAACGTAACGGATGAACAATGTTTCAAATAGTGGTTCAACGGGGCTCCAACCAATAGGAGGACACTTTTGGTATAACGGAAAAACTAAGGTTTAGTATATAGTATAATTGTCTGATTGAAATGTATGACAAGAATTTCGTAAAGAAACTATCTTAAAAACTCAAATAGCAAGTAACGAGCGGGTTTGCCCACGCGTTGCTGCGGGGCGACCGTGTTTATGTTTATTAGAATTATGTTAAAGCTTTTTGGAGTAAGCAATTATTTTAACCAAGTTACTTTTATTGCATAGTCAATTGTATATTTAGGATGTATAGGCAAACTAACATTATGCTTTAATAAAGTTATTAAAAAATGTCAACCATATTCAAAATTATACGTTGTGCTCCGACAATTTTGAATTGTAACCAATGTATAAATTTGGTTCAGCTCAACAGATTACGACACCATTTTTGTATAACATCTTTGCACCTCATAGAATAAAAAATATGATACTGGGAATGTTTCAGTTTGTGTACATATGGAACACCAAGCTCTAATCGACACAAAAATGTGTAAATTCTATTTATGACCAACCTCAGTATCAAACATTTCAGCTCCTTTACCTTTTCTTTAAATGTGGCGGGCCGGTTCTTCATGTGGTTGATTATTGCACGGTATTTTTTTAAGTAGAAAGTAGGCCCGTTTTTGTGCTTTTGTATCTTGCAAGTTCGTTACTTTTCGCATGTATCAAAACCAACAACTATTATTACATAATATGGAGTAACAGTTTGCCTATATAAAAGTTACAACTCCTATGTTTGCATAAATGTCTACTACTTTATATGAAGATTAAAGTACTAAACTTAACATACCCCAATAATAGGTTAAACTTGTGTTGCTTGGAGATCATACCATCACGGTCAACATCCATCCATGAAGGGAATTGGATAACAGGGGCATTATAAAGTTATCTAGTTGTGCAGGCTCAATACTCTTATTTAGGCAAGTGGGCTGATACCTGCAAAGACACCAAAGAATGATATAAACGACCTACCAAACTGAATATTGCATATACATATTATAGTATCATATGGCATATAGCAGATCTAAATGAATATTTAAAAATAATAATAACAATAATACTAATTAAAAAAAAATAGTCGTTGCAAGCTTGACTATTCACCATCCTTTAATAGTGATCCCCCACGATCTTCACTCTCGTAGTTTCGTCTACAGTTGAAGATGAAAGATTTTATTTTGATGATATGGAGTTGAAATACCAATATAACTTCTTTCTATTTGCATTTCTACCATGATATTCTTGAAATCTATACATGATATATTTAGGGGTGTGTGTAAAAGATCATAGTTTTGGTAAATGCTACCTCACAAAGAATTCCCAATAGGCAATACTTCCCTGTCTGCAATCCAGTTTTCAACCGCCTGCAATCCAGTTTTAAATGGTGCCTTGTACGCGTCTTGCATATCTTGCTCCGTTACTGTAACACCCCCAAAATTATCGCAGCGGAAGATAGTTCACTGGGGTATTACTTCCTAGCACAAAGTACAAGTCATGGAAACGACCCTTTAAAAGAGACGTTTTAAAAGTGTTTCACATTTGATACATTAAAACCTCAAAGTTTGCAAAGGTCCCAACAGTTTTTATAAAACTCAATATTTTCAAAAGATCACAAATGTTTTAAACATAACATAAATCTTTAAAATATAGTCTCTTCAAATGTGAAAATATGCCAAGTCTTCAAAAGATATCCGTGCGACTGCATCCAAGACCTTCATGCCTTAAAACCTGAGATAAAACATGCTAAAAACGTCAACACAAAGGTTGAGTGAATCCATAGAGTTTGATAATAAGCAGTCGATCACAATAAATCATTTATAAAAATGACTAAGCAAAAAATGCAGAGTCTGATAAAGTTATTATTGCTCTAAGCTCGTGACCCCGACGCTACGTCTTTGTTGCCAATAGCATAAATTTGCCCTTCAAACATAGGTAATAGCCACACCTATCATTGGTACGAATACAATACACACGACTGCCATATAGGCACGTTCCTGCATGGGGATTGTTAATCCCAATAGATCTATTCACAGTATTCGCGTTCACTCGCAAGTGACTAACGGTTCACGATAAAAGGGACTTTCAGCTATGGGAAACTTAGGCAATAATAATAACATGATAGCATACAATTTTCAAAGCATTGTGATCATAAATATTTATAGCATGTATGTCCCCCACGGAGTTTGTAAAACAATTGAAGTAAAAATTGGGGCTATGAACTCACCAACGATGATGTAGTAGTAACAGAAACCGAAGAAGTGTGCACGTCGAGAAAAGCCGCAAAAGTCACAAATGACCTATATAAAATATAACACGACTTAGGCTCGGGGATTAAGGTATAACACTTATACTTATGTTTTAATTCAGTACTTGCACTTGTGACATCATAAGGTAATTTAGTTGAAAGTTTTATAGCAATTCATGGGTCGAAAAGTTGTTTGAAATAACTCATATGGCTTAATTCAAAAAACTGATGGAAAATTTATAAAATTACCGCACTAATCGGGTCGCCATTTCTAAACCGTGAAGGCTAAAATTATGAACTTTATATGCTTAGAAAGGTATGACTCTGTAATATATGAAAATCAAGGCCTTACTTAACTGAGAACTTCAGAACATGGGTGAAATTACCAATTTACCCTTGTGTCTCTATGTAGTTACTTCCAACATCCAAAGAAGTTAAAAAAAATTAGCATATCTTTTTATTTACAGGTCTAATGGACACAAGGCCAGTGGAAAAAGTTTTCTACAGGTATTAGCTCCAACTTTCATGTTTTTATCAACCTAGGGTTCTTTGCAACATTATAGAGTAAATGGCCTATCAAATCTGACATGCAAATTCTGGACAAGTTTTAGTGTGGATTTTCTCCAAAAATCATCGGGATGAATTAAGAGGTAAGGTTTTCTGGGAAATGATCCTAAGACCTAAGGCTAACTCCCAATATTTTATTTTTGCTTAAAACCTTCTGAGGAAGAAATGGTGAATTGATCTTTTTGCATAAAATCTGAGACAGACTATAGACTAATCCCAATTGCTACTTTTTGTGTATTTATTATATCTAATACTCATGCATGCCCAAGATCAATCATTACTAACCTTTTATTCACTCAAGAACTCTATAATTCCAGGAGTAAAATTTTATTTTGAAGATTTATTTCAGTTTTATAAACAAAACATCTAAGAAAAATCATCAATAACTAGTCAAAACTCATATAAATCCATCCATCTCTTGCATAACACTTACCAATCAAACCTAACTAATTATCTAACACTATATTTGCTATGAAATCTTGAATCAAGATCTCTCAAAACATACATGCAAGATTGGTTTAGCTTAGATCTAGAAAAATTTCTAATAATCATAAAAAAGGAGGAAATTGAGATTAAATGAGTTAGGGAACTTACCAAGACTTGAAACTAGAAGAGATACACTAGATTTTGATGCAATAAAATTTGATGATGGTGATGGTGTTGGTGTTTCTATTGTATGGCAGCAAGGGGAGGCCAAAGAGAGGAGAGAAATGGATGGTTTCTTTAGATTTGCATGTAATAGTGTGAAGAATGATTTTTGGGAAGTATTTAAATAAAAGTGGTTATGTTTTTGATGGTTTAGGGGGGGGGGGGGGCGGCCATGGGGGGGGGGGGGGGTTCCAAGGTGTAATTTATTTTTTTATTTTGCAAAAATACATTATATACATGTTTTGCACAACTATCATAAGTCACGGAGTGAGTTTGAAGGCTAACGGGGCTAAACCGGTAACGTTTTATGCATAGTTTGTGAAAATAAATGTCATGAAGATATTATTTTCATAAAAGTGTCAAATTTAACTTAAAATGACCTAATTTGATGTTTCAAATATTTCCCGAGCCTTCCGGAGCGTTATAACGTCGTTAAAGCTTAAAACGCGAGCCGAAAACGCGTAAAACGTAAACTGTGCACACTTCGCGTAGAAATGGAAAATTACATTATTCCATGTGAAAACAAGTACGTGGGGGAAAATAAATAATATTAACGGGTGGACTGAGCATAGCCTGAGTCAAATTATGAATTTAAGTGTACATGTCACGACGTACGCGGGAAACTTTCCCGCCAAAAGCCAATTTACTTAAAATAGCATAATAAGCAAATAAAATTAGTAAAAATAATGACTTGAAATTTCTCGGTTGTTACAGTTACTTGAATATATACAAACTCATAAACGTCAACGACTGTTCTAAATTTCTTTTTTAAATCAAAGAACTGTTATTGCAATATACTCGTAACCACCTCCACAGCAGCTCACCTCATATTTATAATCTTTATACATAAAAATAAAATGCTATAATTATATTTAAGAAATGTGCATGTTAATGTTAGGTATGCGTAAGTGTACTATAAAATGATTGTAAGATTTTAAGTGTAAATACTCTGCTTAACACAAACATATGTTATGCGAGTCAAGGCAATGAGAATGTAGTTGCTGTAATATCAGATTATACAATCTGACGGTCTTTCAGGAAGTAATTTAGTTTGGTTCTATTATAATTATGTATGCATTTTTGCGTGTAAGTACGGTCCATAAAAAGGTAGCAGGTGTAGTGAATCTAAGATTTGGGCTGAAAATTTAGTCGTTTATAAGGGTGTTGGTAACATTATGGGATTCTATCACAGGTTGATGAATCAGTTAGCTATTTATTGTTAAGTGTATGTATATGTGATGAGTATGTGTCATTACTTGTAGTTTAGAATGGGTTGTGGTCGTTGGTCCCTGCAACTTGGTGCCGAAAATTCTTCAATAACTTTTTGGCTGAAAACTGAACATCTTTTATCGTACCATGGTTGTCCCGGATTAATTCTAGAGATGGTTGCCTCATTTGTAAATCTGAGTCGCTGCATAGGATAATTTACAATACTATTAGTTTCCGAAAATGGGTAATGCGAAAACTTATGTCTTTACCTTGTAATTTTGGGGATTCACTTCCAATAGTGTAGCCAAAGAGAAACGGTTTTTTGTTTTTTCTTGTTCTTCATCTTGATGTTTTTGCCTTCAGATATCCAGTGACGGTGTTGTGTAAAGGAGTTCATTGTACCTGCGCAACAGTTTACTGATAGTTAAAATGTGTACAATGTTATAGCTAATGTGTTAGGGATATTTGTTTTTGGCTTACACATTAAGTATTTGGTGGACCTTTGAGATATTCAGTTTTGAAGTTATCGGAAACAGTTTTTAAGAAATTTTCTGTGAATAGTGTATTGTAGCTATAAATCTTGAGTATTATACTATTATGGTTACCCCCATATCTATTTGTTACACAGCATGAGCTGATTGTTGTCACAACTGGCTTTTCCATAGCCTCGTACGCTGCTATGTCATATTCAGTTGCCATTTCATTCCAGATTGAGAATCTTATTGTGATACCACTGCCAAAGATAAATTTTTTGAGTTAGGGTGTTATGTATGTGTGAATTCTAAGGTAGGTGATGGAACATATTCTAAGTCCGGTCTCCTTACAATCCACCTTAATGGAGCCACAAATGCAACCCCTAACAGGAAATGAATACATGTCGCTGAGAAAATCACAAAAAACAGTATGTACAAAGTTGTGATCATACCTACAAACACAAATCAAAGCAGTCAAACTCCGTTTCCCACCTAGCAAGCTCAGCAGTTGCATTTGCAGCCGCCAAGCAGTAGCTGTCGCCGTAATGGGAAGCGCAAATTGTCTGTCTTTCACTTATTTCATGTTCAGTAACCTGTAATTATGTAGGGATAAATATAAAATGTGGAAAAACGTGGTTATTGAGCTAAAAGTACAAAGGAGATGAAAAAGAAAACCTAAACTGTTGTTACATTTACCAGGAATCACTGGTTCTTTCTTTTATCTGTGATATTAGTGAAGGCGTTTGCTTTATTATGATGAACCTGAGTAACTCGGAAACCTAAAAGTTAAAAGAAACTTCTTTAAAAAAATCAAAATTTTTAAAAGTTAAACAGTCACAACTGAAACCTCTAACACAATCATGGTTACCGTTTTCAACCTCTCTCAAGAAAAGCCATTTTGCTGACCTGAGATCTATGCCTGCAACCACATCAAAGTTAATCGGTTAAACCCAAGATGAACTCCATTTACTTGAGACCCTATATTAAGAGCCTTTTGGACGACTTTTGAAAACAAACTTCCATCAGAAGCACTTATATCAAAAAGCAATACCTGATTTTGTCAAAAATGTTGCCAACAATTGATGAACTGATGTATCAGTCACTTAACTTTATGAAATTTCAGCAAACTAAACTCATCAAGTTTAATCCTTTAAATAGCTAAAAATGTTTTTTGCCCCTTTGGTTGTTAACACCGGTGAATTGCATGAGAAGAAAAGTATAGATAAACCACGTGTACTTGACCAGCTGTGAGCCTAACAATTATTGGCCCATTACCCAACCCGCCTAACTTTAGTAGAACGCAAAAACAGTAAGCTAAACTCCCATACCTGTTGTTGCGCAAGAACATCTTTTCCACCTCCTTTGCATTGCAGTGCCTTCAATGGCTCCTTTAGCCACTCTACAAAAACAGAGAAACATAAAAACAAAAGAAGGCAGAAATCAATCATCAAGAAAAAAAATAAAATAAAAACTTTTCCAAGAGATTAAAATCCCTAATTATAATGACATTACAAAACCCCTAAAAATATAAACATGTTCAAAGATGTAATTAGGGTTGATAAACTTACAAATTTGTTTTCCCATTCTTCAATCACCCTATTCAAAATTAGTCAATCCTGTTGGTTAGCTTTTGATGATCCGACCGCTTATTTTTTTGGTAAGTGTCACACTTTATAGAAAAAAAAACTCACGGTGATTTCATGTTTTCCGATAAGCAGCAACGGAACCACCAAAAAACCCTTATGCAATTAAGTAATCCAAAAAAACATTTTTTTAAATGCAGTAAGGTTACAATTAAAACCCATAGAACACCAAACCCCATAAATTTTTTATAAACCCACCTCCGTCGCAAGCTTTTTTTTTTTTTTTTTTTGGAAGTTTTCGAGAAAGCTGTGTGATGACGTGCCCTCCGAACGGATCGAAGGACTCCTATTCGAGCCTATAGAAAGCCCTCTCTTCGGAGGCCCAGGTTAATCTCATTAACACGTTTCATTGGCGTAAAACCATTCGCCTGCGAACTGGTTACCATGTGGGAATCCGCCAATCGAAGCCCTAAGCCCTTCGGGGTATTCCTATCGAAGGGACTAGCACGAAGGACCATTCTGACCTGGTCAAACCCACGTCTCCTCTTCCCCTTGGCTTTCCCGCCAAAACAGAGATCGTGGGCCACAAAGCCCTAGCGGTTACCACAAAATCATGGGACACCCCCATGATCTCCGAACAATGTGCAACCGCCCACTATGTCCTATTTCTCCCCTATAAATAGCGTAGTCGGGCATGAACAATGTAAGTTAACTTCACTCTTGTCATTTACAACCTACTCAAACGATTACACATACTTATTCGCACGCCGGAGGTGGTTCGCAGGGTCCAACCCCTGCGCAATCACTTAACGTAGTGTTTTGGTATTTCTTATTTTCAGGTTAAGAACAAGCTTGGCGCAATCTCAACACCCCATTATTCCTTTGATCATCTTTGAAGGCTTGGTTGTGCAATTATTTGTTCAATCAGTGGCGCCATCCGTGGGACCGCTACAATTGGTCTCGTTAATTCCGAGCTTATAACCAACCAACCACTTTCACTATTATTCCGGCATGGATCATGGGAGAGAAGATACTCCCCCACCGGGTTTCTCGACCTTGGCACCAATACCAATCAACGACACTAACAACCTTCCCCCAATAACCGCTTCCACTTTCACAACACGTTCTCACCCAGAAATCACAACCAACAATCATGCTTCGACATCAGCCAATCCCGAACCTGTCATTAGCCCAGCCTTTGTCGAAGCCAACCACGAAGTGTTGGAATCCCTCTTAAGGGCTCGTAACAGGCAAGTCAGGAATGCTGAGGTGCGAAGGGAGTTGGAATACTCGAGTGATGAGTATGATGAAGAAATGGAGATGGAACCTAGGCCCTCGACCCAAGGACCAACCCTATCGGCCTTAAGAATTGGGTCTCCAGTCGGTCGAAGGCTAAGTAAAAGGTTCATTGGTTTCGAAGGAGTCCCCGAGAGTGCTCCGACAAGAAGAGAAGGGGTGGTTACCGAAGGCTCTAACGGTAGGAGCCAGCGAAGGGAAGAAGTGGGGGTGACTTTGCCTCCATTGCTAGCAGCTCATCTTGGAAGGACGGAAGCTGGGGTTCCGTTGCAGCCTTCTCACGCATCAGGCATAGAAGGCAATCCGCCTACAATTAATATGGGAGGAAATCTTCCTCCCAATGGTATGTACCCCTCATTCCAAACTCAGTCTTATCCTCAAAATTTATATCCCCCAGTAAATGGACAGCCTAATAACCCAAGCTTTCCCCTAACTTATGGGAACATGCCCTTCGGGAATCCTATGGTGTACCCTCCGTACGCCATGGGAAACGGTTACCCGTTTGCTATGAATACACCTTATCAGTCCTACCCAAGCCAAACTCCTATGGGAATACCCCCAAACAACAATCCATATAATACTGTTCCCATGTATGCACCACCTTATAACTGTCTATACTCAGACCCTATGGGTTCAACTACACCCTTCGTTAGGTGGATCAAAGATTACCCATTGCCTAATGGGTTGAAAATTCCCTCGCACGTTGGGACTTATGATGGGAAGGGATATCCGGACAATTTCTTACATTTGTTCGAAGGGGCTATCAAAATGCAAAAATGGGTTATGCCAGTTGCCTGTCATATGTTTACATACACCCTACGGGATTCTGCTCGTATCTGATGGAATGGGCAAAAGCCCGGCAACATCGTCAATCTTGATGATCTTAAGGCTAAGTTCCGGTCACATTTCAGTCAGCAAAAGAAGTTCACGAGGACTCATTTAACAGTGCACAATATCAAACAAAAAGAAAACGAAAGCACAAGGGCCTTCGTTACTAGGTACACCGATGAGACTTTGCAGATTTTGGGTCTTCATGAAGATCAGCGTATCTCGGGTTTCGTACATGGTCTTCGAAATCGGAGTTTGGTGGAATTCTTGTCCACTGACCTTCCGACAACTTACAAAGGGTTAACGGAAAAGACATATACTTGGATCGAAGCAAAAGAGGTGTCTACTAATGGGGCTCCGGTAGACAGAGATAGCTGATGTGCGTGTATATTGCTCTAATTCTTTTATATCCACGGTAGCGGCTCCAAAAACTTGGTGCGCGCGTGATGTCGTTGTGGTTTTAGCAATATTAATGCCTACTCAAGTTTTAAATTTATATTTAGCCGACTTATCAATAAAACACACACTTTAACGAGCAGTGTACCCGGTCAGTATGAATATAATGGTAAGTAGAGTGTCGATCACTAAGAGTGGAACGTATTATCTAGTTATTCTAATCAGTATTTTAATATCCTAGGTTAGCTGTACAACCTAATCTAACGCAAGGGGGTTCAGCCTGAGAGACTGGCACGGTTTGGTTATGATTAAATAGAAAACTAAACTAATGAGCACGAATCAGCGATTAGCACACACGTACACAGATAGATACTCGAGACAATAAGAAGACCTGTCCTGATAATTAAGTAGCTTGTCACTTGTTTTATTGCTAGCTTTATATGAAGTGTATGTAATTAACCCTTTCTCGTTGGCTCTAATCTTATCGGCGAGTAAACCCTTAATGATCACTTATGTCTATCCCACTATCCTAGAATATTGAGCACTTGTGATGCCCACGTTTCGTATATGCTAGAATAGATAGGCGAGGAAGGGGCATGACGACCCAAGCAATGCTCAGCTAGACACAGAGGTTATCAATGCACTAATAAAAGTCACCAAAGACATCAACATATAAACTTTAATTAATGGGAAAGCAATTTTAAGGGGTGCCCATGATTTTCCGTAGTCACATGGAATCGGCCCATCAATCCTGATGAATTAAAGTGTACTAATACAATAAAACAAAACTACTTAATGAATTGAATACATGCAGGACCTTCTTACAGCTCTTGTATCTTCGTTCAGGGTGTGTCTTGTGCTGCTAATATGTCTGAATTCGTCTGGTATCTTGCACTGTGCTCGGTGTCTAAAGTCTCTAAGTAAAGGATCTCGAAATTCGTCTGGCCTTGGGGTATTTATAGTTTCTGTCTGAGGGTTAGATGCGGCGCATAGGATAAATAGATGCGGCGCATTGACTTAAATTCGCGTGGGGTCCAAGATTAATATATTCAGGAATATTCGTACACCGCCTTAAGATGCGGCGTAACTCCATTTCTCTATGCGGCGCATGTCCTTTGCTGTCTTGGATTGTAACTTGTGAAATCTTGATAATGATGCGCCGTATGTAATAAGTATGTTGCGGCGTATCTGGAGCAGAATGATCTTGATCTTGTACATTTCAGTAGACTCTTAACATCTTGCTTGTTTTGCTCCATAATTGGTCCAAAATCGCCAAGTTTCACATAATACTTGTTTTTACCTGAGAATTACAAAAGTAAACATTTACGTATCAATTCTCATATATAATATAATAAAACAAGTCAAATAAATAGGACAAATGATGATAATAAAATGTACTTATTTGAGTTCATCAAATATCCCCCCACTTGAACTTTACTTGTCCCCAAGTAAACCTTAGAATGAATTTTATGAAAATGTATCCTAAAAGATATTAGGATTTATTTTTATATTAAAGCATGTATTCGTTTTTGTCATAATTGCACAACCAAACACTTAACGAATTAGAAATAAATTAAAATATTTTGATAAAAGCAAATCTAATCGTTTAACTGTCCAGTCGTGACGAATATTCTATCATAAGCTTGGCAAGTATACGCATCTCCCCCACTAAAGCTAAGGAATAACAAGTCTAAAGCGGTAAAAAGGGTTTGTTGGTTAAGGGTTAATCATCCTTTTTAATCTCTATCGATCTCAAATTCCAGAAAAGGCGACAAAATCACAAATACATGATCGAATCCACGACCACGATACTTGCAATTGCTCAAATCCTTAACTCGAATAGGCTAAAGATAGGACCAAGTAATCTTCACCAATAATATTATATCAAAAAGGGCGACAAAATCATAAATACATAGCCGAATCCACGACTACGATACTTAAGATTGCTCAAATCCCTAATCTCAATAAATCAAAGGTTTGGATGAAGAATGATATAGGGTATGGATAATATTTGGGATATAAATTGGTGTAAAATGAAGAACAAAACGGATAAATTAAAATCCTAAGTGTGGTAAATTACTTTCCCAACCATCCCATGAATAAGACTCATATCATTGAATAACTCACGCTTTAACACTTGAAACACACGCTTTAGGTAGACACGAATTATACTCAACAAGATCTCAATCAAAGAATATCCTTAGTTGGCGTTCCCATAACGGCCAACTCCCATTCAATCCATAAATATAATATATAACAAGTAGTGGTGATATCGACCACTTAATACAAAACTTTACATAAGTTGGTTAAAACAAACTTCCAACTTTTCCTTTTGTCTTTTTCTTTTCTATTTTTTCGATTTTTTTTTTTTTTTTTTTTTTTGACATCAACATATGTGTAAAATTTCACAACTTTTCTATCACTTTCTTTCCGGATAATTTTTCCATACTCTTCATACTTTCAGAAATAACTGTAATAGTGAAAGTAGTAAACACACGAAAAATAAACTCAAAGATATACAATATTTACTTTCATACCAATTGCATTGTGCAATTTCCTGACTCAACCAAAGATAATGAATTACGCACGCGAACACAGGTAATGTAAGGAAACAAACTTTGCCTAAAGCAATTAACCAACCACGGATTTTAATCTACAGGGTAGGCTAAGGTGTAAGGGTGTAACGAAACATTATAACAAAGGTGTAAGAAACGAAAGGAATGGCTCTGAGTGTTTTTCTAGGGGTATCTTACTCTAAAAGTGAGAGTAACAAAGGGTTTATACGAGGGTTAACTAACCGATGTAGTTAGTTAATATCACATAACATATAAAGGCTATTTGGGTGTAATCCTAGAAATTTACCAATTTAGACAAGTCATTCCAATTATAAAGATAATACTTATTATGGTGGTCTCGAATAGTATACAAGCCAAGTTCTAAAGTTTACAAGTCACCGGCACACTCATAGATTTGTGAATTTTGATAAGTTCACAATTTTTGAAAATAATGTTATGTGTGCAGCTATGTAATTAGACTTTAAACAAAAACATGCTAAAAATTTTAAATTTTGATATATTAAGCGCATTTTAAGCATATTTTGAAAAAGTTTAGGACAAGTAAGTGTTCTAATTCTCCAATCCACCCACTTAAGTTAAACAACGTCCTCGTTGTTTGTTACAAAGGTTAAAAACTGGAAAATAAAAGAATTAGAACAGAAAAACTCCCCTGAGATTTGCTCGGTATGATCCTCCATTATTCGTATAAGAGCAAAAATCAACTTTCTTGTGGATGAGAACGTTTAAGCTTCTAAAATGATGTATCCACAAGAATGCAGGAATCTATAATACCATTTAGACTTTAACACACCTGAGTTAAGAAGGTTCAAACTTGCATAATACATTAGTAGTTAGTAAAAATAAAACTTAAAAAATTAAATTGAAAATCATCAGGTCAGTCGATACGCCGTATCTTATGGAAGAAGATACGCCGTATCGAGCCTGGAATAAATACGAATCAGAATAAAAGATGCGTCGCATCCTTAACCAGGGATGCGCCGCATTAAAATACTGAAAGAAAGTTTTAAAGTCAAAAATAAAAATGCAGAAAATTTAAATAGATATGACCAGTGCAGGCGATGCGTCGCATCTCAAGATTGAGATGTGCCGTATCTTCTGCAGGTCTGACAGACTCGACACAGAACAGAATAGTAAAAATTTTCTGGGTTGTTTCCCGGTCAGCACTTGTCTTTATTCCAGAGTCTTCAAGTTAGACTCACGTTCAGCTCCTTATTCTAATACTTCGGGTTCAAACTCCACCACCTCGTTCTCAGTATCCTCAATTTTATTATCAAAGTATTTCTTTACTCGTTGCCCGTTTATCTTGAATATATAACCATTTTTATCGCATATTTCAATAGTCCCGTATGGATACACTTTCTTGACAACGAACGGACCCGTCCATCTTGATTTAAGTTTACCTGGATATATTTTTAATCGAGAATTAAACAGCAACACTTTCTCTCCAATAGTAAACGTTTTATCCCCATGTAACCTTGAGTCATGCCATCTTTTAGTTCTTTCTTTGTAGATCTTAGTATTTCTGTAGGCCTCATCTCTAAGTTCGTAGAGTTCATTAAGTTCCATGAAACGGTTCTTCGTTGCAGCTTCCATATCCATGTTACATTTCGTTAAAGCCCAATATGCACTTTGTTCTATTTCGACCGGTAGGTGGCATGCTTTTCCGTATACGAGAAGAAATGGAGTGCATCCCGTCGGTGTCTTATAGGCTGTACGAAATGCCCATAAAGCATCATTTAACTTGTCAGACTACCCTTTCGGATTATATCCAGTCATTTTTTCTAAAATTCGTTTTATAGCCCTATTGGTTACTTCAGTTTGCCCATTGGATTGAGGATGGTATGCGGTGGAAACCCTATGATATACTCCATATTGTTCCAAATCTCTTCCAAGATGGTGATTACAAAAGTGTGTTCCCCTATCACTAATCAATGCTTTAGGAACTCCAAACCTAGCGAACAAACTTCGCAAAAATTTAAGCACTACCTTGCTGTCGTTTGTTGGTGACGCTTGCGCTTCGACCCATTTTGATACGTAATCAACAACAACCAAAATATATTTATTACCTTTAGATTCAGGAAACGGTCCCATGAAGTCCAATCCCCATATGTCGAAAACTTCACATACATGGATATAGTTTTGGGGCATTTCGTTTCTTGATGTTATATTTCCGGATCGTTGACACGCATCACATCCTTTTATATAATCTTTTGCATCATCCAACATAGTGGGCCAATAAAATCCTGCATCAAGGATTTTTCTTCTTGTAATAACTGCACCGTGATGTCCCCCCGTCGGCCCTGAATGGCAATGTGCCAATATTGCTGGGATATCATCACCATCTACGCATCTTCGTATAATATTGTCAGGGCATAATTTAAAGGCGTAAGGTTCATCCCAAATATACTCACTAGCACGGTTTAGAAACCTTCTTTTCTCGTCGGATGTTAGCCCTTTTGGAATTTCATTTGCAACAATAAAGTTTATATAGTCGGCATACCATGGTCTATTATTATTGCTCTTAATTCTTACCATCATAAGGTGTTCATCAGGAAAGTCATCAGCGATTTCTCTTTCATCAAGCACCTCCATATCAGGGTTTTCAAGTCTAGATAAGTGGTCAACAACTAGATTCTCGGCACCCTTTTTATCTTTAATTTCAATATCGAATCCTTGGAGCAATAAAACCCACCTAATAAGCCTTGGCTTGGCATCCTTTTTATTGAACAAATACTTCAAAGTAGAATGGTCAGTGTAAACCATAGTTTTTGACAATATAAGATATGACCTAAATTTATCGAACGCAAAAACTACTGCTAAAAGTTCTTTTTCCGTGGTGGTGTAATGTTCTTGGGCATTATTTAATGTTTTGCTAGCGTAATAAATTGGCTTGAATTTCTTTTCTATCTTCTGGCCAAGTACAGCTCCAACAGCATAATCACTAGCATCACACATTAGTTCAAAAGGTAGATTCCAATCTGGCGAAATTATAATAGGTGCAGAAGTTAGTTTTTCTTTAAGTATATTAAATGCCTTTTTGCAATCTTCAGAAAAATCAAACTTCGCATCTTTTAGCAATAATTGGGTCATAGGCCTAGATATCATTGAAAAATCCTTTATGAACCTACGATAAAATCCAGCATGCCCTAAAAAACTTCTAACACCTTTTACATTAGTGGGGTAAGGTAGTTTGGCAATTACATCAATTTTAGCTTTGTCGACTTCTATACCTTTCCCAAAAATCTTATGTCCTAACACAATTCCCTCTCTAACCATAAAATGACATTTTTCCCAATTAAGAACAAGGTTAGTTTCTTCACACCTAGCAAGCATTTTATCAAGTTTAAAGAGACAATCACTAAATGAGTTACCGAACACTGAGAAGTCGTCCATGAAGACTTCCATAAAGTCTTCTAACATATCATGGAAGATAGCCGTCATACAACGTTGGAAAGTAGCAGGGGCGTTGCATAGTCCGAACGGCATTCTCCTATAGGCGAAGGTTCCATAAGGGCAGGTGAAAGTCGTCTTCTCTTGATCCTCGGGGGCAATGGGTATTTGGAAGAACCCTGAAAAACCATCTAAAAAACAATAATAATCATGTCCTGATAGTCTTTCTAACATTTGATCAATAAATGGAAGAGGGAAGTGATCTTTTCGTGTAGCATCATTGAGTTTGCGGTAGTCGATGCAAACTCTCCATCCAGTAACAGTTCTTGAAGGGATTAGCTCATTGTCGTCATTGAGTACTACCGTCATTCCTCCTTTTTTTTGGTACAACGTGGATAGGACTGACCCACGAGCTGTCGGAAATTGGGTAGATAAGTCCGGAGTCAAGTAATTTCACAATTTCATTTTTCACCATGTCTTGGACTTTTGGATTCAAACGCCTTTGGGGTTGGATAGTTGGTTTGAATTCATCTTCCATAAGGATTTTATGTGTACAGAATGACGGGCTAATTCCCTTAATATCAGACATACTCCATGCTAATGCTCCTCTTCGTTTATATAATACCTGCAAAATGGATTCTTTTTCTTTTGGCGTTAAGTCAGATGCAATAATAACGGGCGAATTAGTGTTCCCATTTAAATAGGCATATTCCAAAGTAGAAGGGAGATCCTTAAGCACAGGTTTAAAATCATCAATTTCATTAGCACTATCGGAATAAACTTGTTCTTTTATTATTTCGTTGCTGTCATCAGATAAATGCGCCGCATCGATATTTCCGATGCGCTGTATGGCGTTACAAACAGCGGAATTAACAGCGAAATAATTATCAGTAGTATTTTCATCAACTTGATCTTCTATATCAATTGTGTTTTATAAATTTTTAAGCAGAAAAGAATCAAGCAAATTACCTTTTAACAATTTCTGAGTAAATTGATTAATCATGTCATCAGAAACATCGATATTATAGCATTCATCGTCTTCAGAATTAGTTTTACTCATAGATTGTTCCATATTAAATTCAACCTCATCTTTTCCTATGGTAAGAGTTATATTTTTATTAAAAACATCAATCATGGCCCTAGCAGTGGCTGAAAATGGTCGTCCTAATATTATAGGAGTTCTAGAATTTTCGGGCATATCGAGGATAACAAAGTAAATAGGTAATTCAAATTTATCAACTTTTATTAATATATTTTCAACTATTCCTAATGGGTATTGTATGGACCTATCAGCTAGCTCTAAGCACATCCTAGTAGGTTTTGGTTCACCTAAGCCTAATTTTTCATACATAGAAGAGGGCATAAGACTTATACTAGCTCCTAGGTCGGCTAAAGCATTTCCAATATGTAAAATTTTAATTTGACAAGGAATAGTGAAACTCCCTGGATCTTTTTCCTTAGATGGAAGTTTGTTGAGCAATGCTGCTGAGCTTCTTTCCCCCATTGTTACAGTGCAAGCCTCTTCAAGTTTGGACTTGTTTGTAAGTAAGCTCTTCAGATATTTAGCATATCTTGGCATTTGCACTAGGGCTTCCATAAATGGTATGCTTAGCTGCAGCTGCTTGAGATTTTCCAGGAACTTCCTTTGATAGGCATCTTCTTTCTCCTTCCTTACCCTATGTGGAAAAGGTAGTGTTGATCGTTTAAGTTCAACAGAAGGTTCTTCTCTAATCATAGGTTCTGGATAAGTCTCTTTTGGTTGCTCTTGCTCAGATGATATAGATTCAGGGGAAGTCTTGTTTGTACTGTTATCCTCGGGTGTCTCTCCGATTTGAAAGGTTGAATTTCCACCTCTAGTTGTAATCCCTTTCAAATCGTGTTTTACCAAAAGAATCTTGTTAAGCACTGTTGACAATTGGTGCACTTCAATTGCCAATCCATTAATCATGTTGTTTTGTTCCTTTAGTAACAGCTCATGACTGCCTTTGAATTCATTAATAAAGTTTCTTGCTTCATGATGTTATTTTTCATTTGCTTGAGCGATTAGTAGTGCAAACTCTTCCATGGCAGGGTTTCTTTGGGGTCTTCCGAACCAGTTGGGGAAAATATCGAACATTGTTCCTGAAAATTAAAGACAGGTAGATTTCAAAGTAAAAACTTCCAAGTGTAAGGGTTAGAATATTTTCCGTTCGGGAATAAGAAAAATAAAAGTTGCTGATATCTGTAGATGATGCGCTGTATCCAAAAAGTTGGATACGCCGTATCTTATAATCGTTAAAATTTAATCAGACTTTTATTCAGAAAGCAGATACGCCGCTTATAAATTAGAATGCGTCGTATCAGTTTAAATTATCAAAAATCGATTATATTTATTAAAATTAAATGCGTCGTATTAACAAAAGTTAATGCGCCGTATTTTCGTTACGTTTCTGTTGATCCCAGTTGAGCTTCACGATCTTAATAATTACTTTAGATAAATCTAAGGTAATCGGTATAGAAACTGATCTTGAGTTTTATATCAAATATTATGCGGAAACTAATACTTGATCTTAAGAAGAATAAACACAAACGAATTATCAAACAACACTTCAATATATTAATACGATTGCTCTGAATAGCAATAGGGTTACAATAAACCTTGAAGTGTAAAACAATACGTATGCTAAGATAAACAATCAATCGATATCTAACTCTAACCCTAGAACCTCCTTTTATAGTATAAGGAGTCCTAGTCGGTTTACAAGACTTCCTATACAAGAAAAATATTCATACGTATCTTTTCTATACTTATCTTAACATACTTTACATAATTAATAAGCAGCAAGTAATCCTTCTAGCAGCAGAGTCCTCGTGAGCTAGCAACAGAGTTCAATATGCCTATTATACCAAAACAGCAGAGTTACAATATGCCTATTATACCAAAACAGCAGAGTTACCAAAACAGCAGAGTTCTTGTGCTAATCAGCAGAGTTACATAACTATCCAGCAGAGTTGTAATTCTCGAATCAGCAGCATTTTAGACCCAACAATCCTCCCCTAAACTTGATATTTTTCATCAAAAATTATCAAGTTTCCTTCAATCCAAATAACCACCAGGAGGATGCTTCCAAACACCTTACTGTTTTGAAACTTGTGATACCAGCAACTTTTTATACTTCTCAATCAGTTCTTTTGCTTGATAATCTGTATCAAATGGTCTTTGTAGTGTCAACTTACCAGGTTGCAGCATTTGATACAGAATAGATGTACTGTTATTGATAACATAATCCTTCTCCACAAGCATATATACAGTCACACCTATGCATGATAAAACATGAACTCCACAACTTTGATATAAGTACCATTTCTGAACTGTAGAGCTCAGTAACTTCTTCCATTCAATACTTCTTTCATCTGGTTCAAACATGTTCTTCAAGTAGTAATAATTCAGTCTCTCATACACTATCTCTGGTCTAGTATCTCCATACTTCATCTTGTACAAATTCCAGAGTTGAGTAATATCATCTCTATCCATGTAGTGCAACATCTGAGAAAAACTAATATATCCCACACTTGAACCATTTGATCTCTTTATAATCCAACATACTTGACTATCAGCTAAAACATCATGTGAATATGAAATGATTGGATACTTGATTGATAAAGGAACTTCATTGAGTAACTCAGGTTCCTCTTGAGTGTCATGAACTGTAAGATCCATAATCTCTTTCATATCAACATCAGTCACTTTGTCAATATCACGCTCATCATTCACTTCTTCTTTCTCTGACTCACTATCACTCAACACTACAGATTGAGTTCTTCTCCTCTTCCTACTCACCTGCTTTACTCTCTTACCTGTCCTCTTATAACCAATAACCTTCTTAACTTCTTCTCTCTCAAACTCCATGGTTTCCTTGTCATCTTGTTTCTTTGAAACACTTCCACTTCCAGATGCTTTCACATTTTCAGATCCCATAACCTCTGGCGTTCTTTTCTTTTCAGAAACTTTTCTTGGATTAAGTTTAGCATAAGTTTCATAAAATTCTTTTTCAATTAAGTGATCTGCCTTACCCTTAAAATCCTTCATCTGATAGTTTCTAGCATTCTTCAAATAGTACTTCATGTCTTTAACCAATGCTTTCCTTGAAGATGACCTTTGTTTGTAACCATGCTTTTGTGCCTCTTTAATCCTTAAAATCAGCTCTTCCCACTTAGTCAATCCATTCTTTCTAAGTATGAACTCAACAAGCTCTTTTGTCTTTTCAGCTCCATCCAACTGCTCATCATTTGATATCAGCCTAGCTTCACCTCGTACAATCATATCAGAATCAATGAAATATTGCAATTGTTCATCTAATTCTTCTTGACTAACTTCATTGACTGTAGAGCATTCCATAAATTCAAACTGATTTCCTTCTTCTTCAGCTGCAACTCTTCTTGCATATTCTTCATCTTGAGCAATTTGAGCTTGTTCATCAGCCAACTTTTTCATCCTTTCAAACTTTTCACTTGATTCAGCAACAGGTTGTTGTTGTTGTTGTGATGGTGTGGGTGTTTTATCTGCTTTGTTCATGTTCAGCAACACTTGAGCTAAAGTCATCTGTTCATCATCTGAATCAGTAGAATCATTTACTCCAGCAGAGTCCTTTACACCTGCACTCTGCTCAGTCTCATCAGCAGAAACCTTCAACCCATCAGCAGAGTGTTCTGCACCAGCAGAGTCACCCTTTTCACCAACATTTTCAACAAAATCCTTCTCAACCTCCCCTGAACCTATCACATCCTCTTGATCCTTATCATTCACCACAGCCTCTTGATCATTCCTCCCCTGTTTGGAAGCATCCTCTTCCAAACTTGGTTTGGACCTCTTCTTGAGCCTCCCCTCAAGGTGTGTAACCCTTAGCTTAAGCCTCCTTATTTCAGCACCTTGAGTAGCTCTGACTGTCTTTAATTCCTTTCTCAGAACAAGGACCTCCTTTGACAAGTTTGTACAATTTTCCGTCAATTCTTTCAATTGTTTCATGATATCCTCACAACTTCGGTCTGTGTAACCTGACCCGAGAGGTTGATCATTGGAATTGTCATTTTGTACAGGTGTTTTAGCCGTCAAATCATCAGTTTCAAGTTCAATTCTAGCATCAACACTTCGACCTGTGTGACCTGGTCCGAGAGGTGTATCATTTGCCATGTCAATATGTACATCAGTGTCCATCAATTCAATATGTTCATCCCTGTCCTCATCACTTCGAGATGTGTTACCTTCTCTGAGAGGTGAATCTTGGGACATAAACTCAGTCTCATCCCTAGGATGAACATCTGAGCCCCCCATAAAATCCATTTGGCTGGGGTTACCACCAGTTGTGTCAGGTTCCTGAGAACCTTCTACAAATGATGTTGCCATGGTTGAGGTCTTAATTATGTTGACACTGTCCTATTCAACTACTAAGTTGGAAACAGTAGTGCCAGCCTCTTCCATCATGATACCTCCAACACCTGTATCAGCCTCATCTGCTACCATACTGACATTGGCCTGAGGTTGCACAATGCCCTCTTGTGAATTCCTAGGTGATTGGGTGTTTTGGGTTTCATGTGACACTGATTCATTCAAACTTGTTGATGAGGATGTGTGATGGGAAGCTGTGGGTGTTCCAGCTTCTTCATCCTCATTTACAGCAGCCACTACATTCAAGATGTGCTCAGTTAAGGGAGTAATAACACCAGAAAATCCTTTCCCATGCTTCTTTAAAAATGCAAACATCTTGATGGCCATTCTACTACAGGGCTCAATTTGTACATGCCTCAATGGTTCCCTCAGCTGTTTGTTTATAATAAGTTGTAGAAACCTTGGGTACAAATAAAACTTCTTTTTAACAAACTTTTTCAACCCCTCAAATATCATACCAGAAAAATCAAAGGGCTGCCCTGTAGCTAAACATACCAAAGCCATAGCTTGAGAAGCACTAAACTCATTCCATCCACCTATTTTGGGAAACAAGCAGTGTTGTAGAGTATGCAGTAAAAACTTCCAATGTGGACAGAGACGACCTTTCAATAATGTACTACCAGCCTCAGGTCTCTCATATCCAAAAGTCTCAAGCTCAGTCATAACTACTTCTGGGGTAATAGTAGGGGGTGTTGGGGTGCCTGATAAGCGTAAACTTCTCTTAATTGTGGTTTCACTAACTACAATATTCTCCCCATCTACACTACCTACCAATCGTTCCTCACCATCTAATACATCCAACTTAACAGTTGACCAAAATTGCTGCATATGAGATGTATAAATGGTAGGATCAGCAGTTAACGCATACCTTAACTTCGAAGCACTCAGGAAATCCATAACCTCATAAAATCCATCAGCAGCAGTAACCTTACTGAGAAATGCTATCTGATTGTGTTCTTCCGGAAACGATCTTCGAGCCATTAGATTTGGGGGTTTTGGGTGAAATAATAAGAATTGATGTTCTTGGGGATAGTCGAATGTAATTCTTGAGCAATTAAAATGGAATTAGATCAAATTGGTGAAAGATACCGATTTGATTCAATTAGGTTTAAGAACGCGCCAAAAGTTACAGTTTGACCCTTCAACTTTCAAACTCATCAGCAGAGTTATGAAAGTGTTGACCTAAAGTCAACTTTCCCAAAATTTTAAAATCACCTCCTTAAATACAATACCAACCCCACATTTAACTCCATAAATCCTTAATCACTAAATCAAATCCCCAATTCAAAACCCTAACTCAATAACAATCCAACATGAGTTCTTCAAAAACACCAATCATTGAAATATCTTCAGATTCATCATCTGATGAATCACAAGGTTGGGCTAGTTACTTTCCTAAGAAGGCACCACATCGCAACAAAAAGGAAAAGCAATCAAGGAAGAATCATACTCCGATCCACTCCCTTCAACACCATCGTCATTCGAAGATTCAAGCGATGATGAAACAGCAAATTGGCCTGGGAAACAGCAAGGTTGGCCAAAACACATGACTTACTACCAAGGTGCTTGGGAAATCATCCCTCCAAAACATCCAATAACCGCTGAACTTCAGAAACAACTGGAGAAAGCCGCAGCCGACTTTGCAAAGAGTGTCCACATTCCACATCCAAAGCCAAATCCGGTTGAGAAGAAACCCTCTGTGCCAAAGAAGAAGACCCAGCAGAAGAAAGCAGCTCCCTCTACCAGTCAGCAGCAAAATCCACCACCACGTTCAGTGGTACTTGCACTCCCCTGCCCAAGGGTGTTTGAAGCTATGGGCACCAGGGGACCGCGTAGCAAGGTCATGCCAGAATTTGCTAAGATGTAGGTTGTGAATCAATGTAGCTTGTTGTCTTTTGATGTTTCTTTAGAATGATGGTTGTAAGAAAACTTTCTCTGTACTTTGCTTATGGAATGAATGAACCTTTTAATTTTCCTTGTGTTACTTGAGTATTTGCATATGTATCTGCAAAAGGTTAGTAGCAAACAACAAACACAAGCAAGAATATTCCAAAAACAGCAGCAGAGTACCATAGCAACAGACAACTAAACAACTTAATCAAACAACAAATTTTGACTTAACAAACAGCACAAATCCTTACAAAACTTTACAAAAAAAAAAAAAAAAAAAAAAAACCATACAGAGATAAGATGGTTTAAGATTTAAAGATTGATCATACCAATACTAGCAACTAAAAATTGAAACCTACTTATGTCAAAACTTTTGGTAAGTAGATCAGCAACATTATTGTCAGTATGTATTTTAACCACTTGAATTAGCTTTTTCTCATAGCAATCTCTAATAAAATGATGTCTTATCTCTATGTGTTTTGTTTTAGAATGAAAAACAGGATTTTTGATAATACACATTGTGCTGTTGTTGTCAATGAAAATTTTGTGTTCATAAAATTGTACCCATAATCCAGCAATTGGTTCTGAATCCAAAGCACTTGTCCACAGCAGCTAGAAGCAGCAACATACTCTGCTTCAGTAGTCGAATTAGCCACCACTGTTTGTTTCTTACATTGCCAAGAGATCAACCTATGACCAAGATACTGACAGCCTCCAGTAGTTGATTTTCTGTCCATAGTAGCTCCAGCATAGTCACTATCTGAGTATGCTATCAAGTCAAATGGTGAATTATTAGGATACCAAAGACCCAGTTTTGGTTGACCCTTTAGGTACCTAAAAATCCTTTTGACTACTTCCAAGTGTGAAACTTTTGGAGACACTTGGAATCTAGCACAAGCACACACAGAAAACATGATATCTGGCCTTGAAGCAGTCAGATACATCAATGAGCCAATCATGGATCTATACAAATGTACATCAACCTCTACACCATCTTCATCCTTGAGCAAAGGTTTATTTTTATCCATGGGTGTCTTGGCTGCCTTCACATCCTTGAAACCAAATTTCTTTAACATATCAGCCACATACTTGTCTTGGCTAATAAAAATCCCATCTGACTTCTGCTTAACTTGTAGTCCTAGAAAGAAAGTCAGTTCTCCCATAGAACTCATCTCAAACCTGCTGTGCATAAGCTTCTCAAATCCTTCACATAACACCTTATTTGTAGACCCAAAAATGATATCATCTACATAAACCTGAACAAGTAGGATATCCTTTTTGTCTTTCTTAATGAACAATGTTTTATCAATGGTTCCCCTGCTAAAACCATTATTCAACAAATACTGAGATAAGGTGTCATACCAAGCTCTAGGAGCTTGATGTAGTCCATACAGTGCCTTCTTCACCTTGTAGACCCTATCAGGATACTTAGGATCTTCAAACCCAGGTGGTTGCATAACATAAACCTCTTCAGGTATCTTTCCATACAAGAAAGCACTTTTCACATCCATTTGATACACAGGAAAATTCTTGTATGAGGCATATGCCAAGAAAAGTCTGATAGCCTCCAGTCTTGCAACTGGAGCAAATACCTCATCATAGTCTATCCCTTCTTCCTGAGTGTATCCCTGAGCCACCAATCTAGCCTTGTTTCTGATAACAATACCTCTTTCATCTCTTTTACATCTGAACACCCATTTTGTACCAATTGCCCTTTTTCCATTAGGCAAATCAACTAATGTCCAGACCTCCTGAAGCTTGAACTGCAGCAACTCCTCTTGCATAGCTTCAACCCAACTTTCATCTTTCAAAGCCTTGTGAATGGTCTTGGGTTCTTCTTGAGATAAGAAACAGGCAAACATGCAATTTTGTAGATCTTTGTGGCTATTCCTCTTCTTAAGTGTTTGAGCAAACAATCCCTGATCAAGCAAATCACTCAACCCTTTTGATTTACTTCTAGTCTGAACAGCAGAGTGAACATCACCAATTATTTGCTCCTTTGGATGATTCCTGTGGATTCTTGTTGTTGGTATGGGACTAACAGGTATGTCAGTCTCCAAGTTTGATAAATCAGCTTTAGCACTAAAAACATCAACAACTTCATCATCAGTATCCACATACACTTCTTCTAATTCAGGCATCTCATCAACAGAATCATCATCAGAATCACCATCTTTATCAGTAGAGTCTTTGAGTTCAGCAGCAGAGTTACCAAGCTGAACAGCAGAGTGTTTTGCCTTAACAGCAGAGTACTTAGGCTTAACAGCAGAGTGTTTTGGCTTGGCAGCAGAGTTAAGAGAACTGCTGCTTGGTATATTCCCTTGAATTCCATCAACTTGTGACTCTTTATTCCATTCCTTATCATCATTCTTGACATCATGAGAAGGTTCATCATCACCTTCTACATTAACCTTTGGAACTTCCTTATGAACAGCAGCATCATCTGAACTTTTTCCTTCTTTAGGAGTGAAGTACTGATCAAACGTGCTCCTTTCAATCAAAACAAACTCCTCTGCAGTGTCATCCTTCTTTGCTTGTGTACCTGCATTGGGGTTAGTTTGTGTACCTGCAGACATGTTAGTAGTACCTGCAATGACTGGTTGATAATTCATACTCTTGGTTAAAGAATCAATATCAAACATCCACTCAGGACCTTTTCCATCAACATTAGGTGTGGTTTCTCTAATTCTAACATGCAAATTTTCCACCACATGCCCAGTTCTTTGATTGAAAACCCTAAAAGCCTTACTTTCAGTAGAGTATCCAACAAAGTAACCTATGTCTGCTTTCTCACTAAACTTGCCTAAGTGGTCAATGGTGTTTAAAATAGTGACAGGACACCCAAATGGTCTAAAGAAATCTATCAGAGGTTTCCTACCATGCAATAACTCATAAGGGGTCTTATTGTGAGGTTTGACTATCTTAGTTCTATTTTGTACATAACAAGCAGTGTTGACTGCTTCAGCCCAAAAGATAGTGGGTAACTTAGACTCTGACAACATAGTCCTAGCAGCCTCAATTAATGTTCTATTTCTCCTCTCAGCCACACCATTTTGCTGAGGAGTTCTAGCCACACTAAATTGTCTAGTTATCCCTTTTTCCTCACAGAACTGATTCATCACTTGATTCTTAAATTCAGTTCCATTGTCACATCTGATGATCTTAATCTTATGATTAAATAGGTTTTCTATCCTTGTAATAAAGGCCTTAAGAATGCCCGCTGTCTCATTCTTAGTTGCTAAAAAGAATACCCAAGTAAACCTACTGAAATCATCAGTGACCACTAAGCCATACATCTTTTTATTCAAACTATTCACATAAGTAGGTCCAAATAAGTCCATGTGTAACATAAACAAAGGTTCAGTTATAGAATTCACCAATTTGGACTTACAAGATGCTCTATGTTGCTTTCCCATCTGGCAAGCAACACATACTTCAGGATTCTCAAAGACCTTTGAAGGCAATCCTCTGACCAAGTTCCCTTTCACCAACTTGTTGATAGCCTTGTAGTTCAAATGTCCAAGCCTTCTGTGCCATAGTTTGGATTCATCAACAGTGGCTTTGGCAAACAGACAAGTCAAATCTCTTTTGGGAATAATATTCTTTATATCCACACTGTATATATTGTCATGTCTAGGGACTTTAAGAAGAACCAATTTATCATCAGGTATCTTATAGTCAGGAGACAAGACAAGACACTCAGTATCGGTAAAAAGAACAAAATTCTTCCTATCACACATTTGTGAGACACTAAAAAGATTGAACTTGAGACCATTCACCAAATACACTTTTTCAAAATCCAACTTTCCAGTTCTGATGATGCCTTTACCAACGATTTTTCCACCTTTAGGGTCATTCCCAAAGGCCACATAACCACCATCCAAAGCTTCAAAATTCTCCAAATTGCTTTGGTCTCCAGTCATATGTGAAGAGCATCCACTATCAAAAATACATTTGTCCTTTAGCTCCTTTTGTAGATTGCCCTGCACAAAAAGTAAGAGAATTAGTTTCTCTTGGGGACCCAAGCCATTACTGACTTGGATCTACCTTGTGCATCAAAGTAGTCAAATTTCTTCAACTGCATTGGTGCACTGCTGTGTCTGAGAACATGATCTAAAACTTTAACTTTTGGTTTCCAGACCCAGCAAGCTGAGGCTTTAACAGCATAAAAATGATTGCCTACAACAGTATCAGTAACAACTTTAGGCAAAACAGCAGAGTCTGCCTTAACAGCAGAGTTTGCCTTTTCAGCAGAATCAACTTTTTCCTTCTTAATGGGTACTGTTGATGCAATAGGAGAGATAACTCTAGAAGTACCATCTCTCATCAAAACTTCCCTAGGAACCATGTTTCTTTTAGGGTGAGGGTGAGTCTTTCTAGCAGAGTTTCTATGGTTCACCCTATTGTACTGGTTCCACGCTGGTTTCTTATAGCACTCATCTTGCAAATGTTCAAAGCTACCACAGCAATAACATGCCTTCTTAAGTAATTGAAAGTCAGTACCTAATTTGTGTGAAACTAGGTTGTTCCAATTTCTCTGGTTTCCCCTAGGCAAGTTATTTGTTCTTTTTGGATATACTCTAGGTGTTTTGTCAAACTCAGCCATTTTCCTAGAGATACCTTTACCAAACCTAGGCTTAACAAAATCAACCTTTTTAGCCCTAGGTACTTTTGATTCAACAACAGTAGGAATTTCTTCCTTTTTGTTCTTAGGGGTTGAATCAGATTCCACTTCATCATCATCACTGTCAGACACCCAATCTTCAATAAGGGGTGCTTCATCATACTTCTTTACCTCAACCTTAGGTGACTCTATTTCTTTTTCATTAGTTTCAACAACAGGTTTACTAATTTCACCTACAGGTTTAACCCCAGACTCAGAGATGAAAGTTAGTGTCCTAGTAGGAGGGGCATTGGCACTAAGCTTATTAGGATGAGAAACAGCATTATATCCTAAACCAGTAAAGTGTCTTCCTAATGGTTTACTGAGAATATCAGTGGCAAATTGTTGTTTTTCTATCATAACAACATGTTTTTCAGTCTCACTCTTAGCTGAATCTCTAGCCTGTTCAGCCTGTTCTACTTTTTCCATAAGAACCTTAATCTCATCATCTTTTATGATAATTTCATTTTTCAACACAGTGATCTGATCAAGGTATTCAATTTCAGCCTTTTTATAAAATTCTAATTTCTCTTCTAAGTTCTTTAAACCATATGCATAACTAAGATTATCTAGCTTAATTGTATCATTTTCCTTTTTAAGGTTTCCATAGCTAGACTCAAGCATCTCAATTTTATCAGAACATGATTTAAAAGAACAAGTTGAATCATTGGATACCTCAGAGTCTGATCCAGAAGAAGAATAGGCCATGAGAGCAAAATGCTGTACTTCAGGTTCCTCTTCAGCTACCAATGCACAATTTGGACCATCCTCAGCAAGATCACTCCAATCAAAATCACTTAACCCATCACATGATACCATAGCAGTAGTGGAATTTGGCTCTTCATCAGCAGACTTCTTGAAATTCTCATTGCTTCTTTTTGGTGCTTTGCATTCTCTTGCAAAGTGTCCCTTCTTTCTGCAGTTAAAACATTCAGCCTTTGACTTGTCAAATCCCACACTCTTGTTCCTTCTGAACTTCATCTCTTTACCAGTTCTCTTAAGAAACCTTCTTGCCCTCATAGTAAGCATTGCAAACTGCCATTGCATGTCAATCTCTTCAACATCATCAGGATCAAGTTCATCCAGATCTTGAGGCATGACTGAAGTACTTGTAGTAAGTTCAGCTAAATAAGCACAAATTGCAGCATCACTGATAGTGTTGGTGTTAGAAGAGTCAGCAGCAGAGACATGTGAACCAACAGCAGGAGCAAAAGCACCAGCAGCAGAGTGCTGTTCTTGATGTCTACCAGTAGTCTTGTTGCTTGAGGAAACAAAAGCAAGATTATTTGTAGTAGAGGATGAGCTTGACAATCCTTTAACTTCAGATTCATACACCTTCAAGTTGTTATACAGATCATCCAATGTCATAGTATCAAAATCTTCCTTATGTCTCCAAACCACTGTATGAGTGTTCCATTCAGAAGAGAGACTTCTCAGAAACTTTAGATTGACATCCTCTTGAGATGGCTCAATCTTCAAAAGAGCCATCTGACTGGTTAGCTTATGAAGTCGATCATAAGTTCCTTCAATGTCCTCAGAACTTGAAGCAGTGAAAGTTTCAAACTGATGCTTCAGTAGATTCTTTCTTGACTTCTTTGTAGCTTCATTCCCACCAAATCGAAGTTCGATTGCTTCCCATAACTCCTTAGCAGACTCAATATGATTAAAGCTCAATTGATAATCATTAGGTATTCCCATCATGAGAATACTGTGAGCCTTAACCTCCAATCTTCTCTGTGCTTTCTCCTCACTTGTCTTGAGAGTCAAGACTGATCCAGTAGCAGTCTTGGTTTGCACAGTGTCTCCATGAACAATAACTTCCCAAAGTGAGTAATCAACCATTCTTATGTACTGTTGAATCCTCATCTTCCAGATCTCATACTCTCCAGGCTTGAGCATGGGAACCCTTGATGCAGTAACCATGTGTGTAGAGTCGGAGTCCATTGCTTACAGTGATGATTAGCAAATCTTGTATTCAGAAATTCTTCTTGGTACCAGTTTCTAGATCACAAGCTCTGATACCACTTGTTGATCCCAGTTGAGCTTCACGATCTTAATAATTACTTTAGATAAATCTAAGGTAATCGGTATAGAAACTGATCTTGAGTTTTATATCAAATATTATGCGGAAACTAATACTTGATCTTAAGAAGAATAAACACAAACGAATTATCAAACAACACTTCAATATATTAATACGATTGCTCTGAATAGCAATAGGGTTACAAGAAACCTTGAAGTGTAAAACAATACGTATGCTAAGATAAACAATCAATCGATATCTAACTCTAACCCTAGAACCTCCTTTTATAGTATAAGGAGTCCTAGTCGGTTTACAAGACTTCCTATACAAGAAAAATATTCATACGTATCTTTTCTATACTTATCTTAACATACTTTACATAATTAATAAGCAGCAGAGTAATCCTTCTAGCAGCAGAGTCCTCGTGAGCTAGCAACAGAGTTACAATATGCCTATTATACCAAAACAGCAGAGTTACCAAAACAACAGAGTTCTTGTGCTAATCAGCAGAGTTACATAACTATCCAGCAGAGTTGTAATTCTCGAATCAGCAGCATTTTAGACCCAACAGTTTCAAAATACAAGATTTTTGATTTAGTATATGCGCCGTATCGATAAAATTCGATGCATCGTATCTATTTAATAATTCGAAAACTGTTTTTAATTAAAATAATAAATACGCCGTATCTGTTAAAACAGATGCGTCGTATGGCGTTAGGGTTTAGAAAAATTTCTTATTAAAAACAGAATACGCCGTATCTTGGGGAAAGATGCGTCGTACTCGAATTTAGTAAACGCGTTGTATTTTATAAAAATTAAACGCAATACGCCGTATCTATGAAAATAGATGCGCCGTATCGTTTGTATCAGCTCAATACAACGATAGCAGAATGCAGAAAAATAGAAAAACAAAAAACTAAAATAAAAATAAACAAAAAGAAACAAAAATTAAAGAAAATAAAAACACACAAAAACAGAAAATATGCAAATATTACAATGAATGCAATTTATCTAATATACAACGGAGTTAGCGGTTAGAATCTAAAAATTAAAAAGAAAAACCTAATTAAAATACTAATCAAATTAACAGATAATAACAATTCACTCCCCGGCAGCGGCGCCAAAAACTTGATGTGCGTGTGTATTGCTCTAATTCTTTTATATCCACGGTAGCGGCTCCAAAGGCTTGGTGCGCGCGTGATGTCGTTGTGGTTTTAGCAGTATTAATGCCTACTCAAGTTTTAAATTTATATTTAGCCGACTTTTCAATAAAACACACACTTTAACGAGCAGTGTACCCGGTCAGTATGAATATAATGGTAAGTAGAGTGTCGATCACTAAGAGTGGAACGCATTATCTAGTTATTCTAATCAGTATTTTAATATCCTTGGTTAGCTGTACAACCTAATCTAACACAAGGGGGTTCAGCCTGAGAGACTCGCACGGTTTGGTTATGATTAAATAGAAAACTAAACTAATGAGCACGAATCAGCGATTAGCACACACGTACACAGATAGATACTCGAGACAATAAGAAGACCTGTCCTGATAATTAAGTAGCTTGTCACTTGTTTTATTGCTAGCTTTATATGAAGTGTATGTAATTAACCCTTTCTCGTTGGCTCTAATCTTATCGGCGAGTAAACCCTTAATGATCACTTATGTCTATCCCACTATCCTAGAATATTGAGCACTTGTGATGCCCACGTTTCGTATATGCTAGAATAGATAGGCGAGGAAGGGGCATGACGACCCAAGCAATGCTCAGCTAGACACAGAGGTTATCAATGCACTAATAAAAGTCACCAAAGACATCAACATATAAACTTTAATTAATGGGAAAGCAATTTTAAGGGGTGCCCATGATTTTCCGTAGTCACATGGAATCGGCCCATCAATCCTGATGAATTAAAGTGTACTAATACAATAAAACAAAACTACTTAATGAATTGAATACATGCAGGACCTTCTTACAGCTCTTGTATCTTCGTTCAAGGTGTGTCTTGTGCTGCTAATACGTCTGAATTCGTCTGGTATCTTGCACTGTGCTCGGTGTCTAAAGTCTCTAAGTAAAGGATCTCGAAATTCGTCTGGCCTTGGGGTATTTATAGTTTCTGTCTGAGGGTTAGATGCGGCGCATAGGATAAGTAGATGTGGCGCATTGACTTAACTTCGCGTGGGGTCCAAGATTAATATATTCAGGAATATTCGTACACCGCCTTAAGATGCGGCGTAACTCCATTTCTCTATGCGGCGCATGTCCTTTGCTGTCTTGGATTGTAACTTGTGAAATCTTGATAATGATGCGCCGTATGTAATAAGTATGTTGCGGCGTATCTGGAGCAGAATGATCTTGATCTTGTACATTTCAGTAGACTCTTAACATCTTGCTTGTTTTGCTCCATAATTGGTCCAAAATCGCCAAGTTTCACGTAATACTTGTTTTTACCTGAGAATTACAAAAGTAAACATTAACGTATCAATTCTCATATATAATATAATAAAACAAGTCAAATAAATAGGACAAATGATGATAATAAAATGCACTTATTTGAGTTCATCAATAGCAACAACAAGTTTTCGAAGCATTCTTCGTGGGAAGGGTCCAAGAACAAGAACAAGAACAGAGATAGGTTTTCTCCGTACAACAAAGGCCCCAACCATGGTTTGTTAAGCAGTCTAACGAAGTCTCCAAAGGAAATACTTGCTACGGAAAGGGCTGCCAAGGCTTTCGAAGCACCCCCTCGTATGACAAGTAAGGGCAAAAACAGGGATACCAGCAAGTACTGTCATGGTATGTGCTTAAACACATACTTTTATTTGACCAAAACCGGACCCAAAACGACCAAAAACTAACCATAAATGCCAAAGATATTGTGTTTTTGTGTTTGTTTCTATGCAGGTACGGATATCTTGAAAAAGGGACAAAATCAAGCAAAATCCGAGAAAATGAGCACGAGACGTGGAAAAAGAGATTTATAGAGCCGGAGCCGGAAAAATTTCGTCAAAGATAATATTTTTGAAGAATGGCCCTTGGATTATTTTTGGAGAAATAGCAGATTTGGTCCTTGAGGTTTACCTATTTACAAAGTTGGTCCCTAAATTTATCCTAAACCCTATTATCTAAAAACCACAACCGGATCTAAAATTCCTCAAATCCCTTTAATCCTTAAAACCCACTATCCCCTAAAACAATTAACACCCTCAACACAACCGGTCACTCAACACTTTAACCCTTTAACCCCTTTAAACCAATCGGCCCAAATTCTACTAAACGCTACCCAACCCACTAACCTTAAAACTCTCACACACTTACCCAATACCCAACCGCCCCACTACAACAAAACTAAACCCCATAAGCCCACATCCCATCTTAACTAAAAACCCACCCATTTTAACTTAAAACTAATACCGGGGTACACAAGTTCGGTCAAATCCCCAATTATGGTCAAACTCTCAATTATCCCAACCCTAATTCGCCTCACCCTCTTCTTCCCCCCTAAATTACCGCCCCATCCACCATAACCTTTGCTAATCCCACCTCACCACTACAAGCCAAACCACCCACATGACTATGTCGTTGGTCCCCCCCCTCCACCTCAGCGATCCGAGGCTACAAAGAAAGATCAACGGTTCTAATCAAATGTTGTGGGCACCAAGTTTCATCCAAGGGTCAAGGAAGAAGCAAGAGAAGCACAAGGAGACACACTCACACGAAAAACACAAGTAGCTAGGGTTTTTGTATTTTTTTTAATATAAATAGGATGAGCAGCCGAGTAGTAGTTTTTTTTTGCTAGGATTTATTTAGCTTTTTTAAGGTATTTGTATTTTTTTTAAGTATTGTAATTTATTTTTAATCTTAATTTTAATTCAGTTTTAGTTGAAGTTCTAATTTACTGCTCTTTTTTTTTCGCTTATAAAAGGTTTTTATTTAGCTTTAAACTAGGTAATGTTTTCTTATTTTATTGTCTTGTATTTTAATTTACTTTTAATGTAATTTTCATTTGAGTTAATGCAAATTTAATCGTTATTGTTTTTATTTTTATTTTTATTTTTTTTGTCAATTTAGTCTCAGCTTATTCAATGGCTTATTTTTGCTTATTCTATTTTTCTGCCTATTTGGTCTTCACGTTGCTAGTTGATGATAGTGAGTGTAGTTAGTTATTGCTTGTTCTAGGATTAGAATCTGGTTTTGGCTTTCATAATCCTTTGCATTTTTTTTGATGTTCAAAATCAGTTAGAATAGGTAGATTAAGAGTTGGTTTAATGTTCAGTAGCATTTGCAAATTTTTTGGATAGATCATTAGTAAGAAGTGGTGTGTTTGGTGTGGTTTAGTTTATCAGTAGTTGCTTATTGGATTTTAAAAGAAAACCAAAGAGAAAAAAAAAAAAGATAAACAAATAAAACTCAAATCACAAAAGAGTCATGCCTGGGGTTCGAACCCAGGTCAGTTGACTCACAACACCAACACTTACCAGTATGCCAAGGCTATTTTTATGTTAAAGTAGTGCACAACTAATTACTTAACTTAGCCTTAATTTCATTTTGCTTATATAAGCTGTTTTGGCTTATCAAAGCTTATTGGCTTAAGCTTTTTCAAAACTTTTATTTTTCTTAGCTTTTTATTTACTTAAAGTTACTTTAGTAAAAATTTCAGATTTTTAAAATTAGTTTTAGTATTTTTAGAGATTTAAAATAGTTTAAATAGTTTTTAAATTATAAAAAATAATTCAAAAGTCAAAAAAATATTTTTCTTTTTTTCAAAATTTTCTTTTGTCATTTAGAATTTATAAAAATTATTTTAATATCCGTAGGATTAGTTTTTCAAATATTTTACGTTTTTACTCGTTCGTAGTTTATTGTTTACGTTATTTAATTTTAATTTTCGTTTTAATAGATTTTAGTAACCAAAACAAACTCTCGTCTTTTCAAGAACTTTAATTACGAACCGAAAACGATATTCTCAATTTCACGCCTCGAAGGGAGAACGACCCGGGTACACGCTTATCCGGTTATTACAATTGGTTGTTTTTGCGTTGAACCGTTCCGAGTTGACTTTCTTCGTGAGAAGTTTGACTTGTGATTACTTTTGACCCGAATTCGATTAGACATCAAAAAATGGCGCCGTTGCCCGAATTGGGGATAGGTGGGCTGGGGTTTAATGGATAGGGTGGGTTGTAGTTTAAGGTATAGTTGGGTTTGATAATCTTTTGGATCCGGGTAGATTTAGTAGTTGGTATAGAATTAAAAATCAAGGACCAAAGGTGTAATTTATGAAATCGCAGGGACCATTTTTGCCATCTTTTCAAAGTTCATCCGAGGACCAATTTTGCCAACTAAAAATAATCCAAGGGCTCTTCGGGATTTTTGAACAATAACTCGAACCAAACTCGTGAAATTCTTCCCGGGTCCCGGCTTTTGAGCTCTTGTCCAATTCATGCTCGGTTTTGCCTCATATTTGCCCTGTTTTCAATCCTTTTGTACCTAAAACACACAAAACACAATCCAAGGATATTTGTAACATTATATGGTCCATTTGGGTGTTTTTGGTCATTTTTGTGGGGTTTTTCGGGTATAAAATGATGAGTAAAAGGCAACTCATCAACTAACCATCCCCCACACTAAGCAATTGCTAGTCCCTAGCAATCCGATCATATAAAGTAATGAAAGGATCAAAAATATCAAGGTTACCAAAAATACCACCCCGTATTGACTTTATTATAAAATGCTAATAAATTAAAACGAGATAAAACGTAAATAACATGCTTGATTATCAAAAATGGCATCATGGAACGGGAATCACACAAATTGGGTGACTCCGGGGAATTGTAATCGTCATCCTCTTTTTATACTCCCCAACTAAGTCTAAAAACCTTTGTGCAAACGTTTTTGCAAAATGCTAACACTACTTATGGAAGTTAATTGTGTATTACTCCTCGTTCCCAAATTCCTATTTTCCTCTATTTATTTTATTTTTGGTGAGAAATGAATTTCTTCAAATTCTCGTTTCGATAATTTTTAGTCCGATAAAAGTATCAAGTTTGGACGCTAAGTAGTTTCAAACCCTTCCCTCGAGAACCGCTGCAAATAAAAATGAGGTCCACATCAAGGCGATTTAAAATTGGGCTTATTCTTCTTCTTTTTTTTTTTTTGACTTTAGCATATTTTTCTTTTCCATTCATCACTTTTTTTTTTTTTTTTTTTTTTTTTTTTTTTTTTTTTTTTTTTTTTTTTTTTTTTTTACTTAACTCCTTATTGTACCATAAACTACGGAACTTCACGGTTTAGTTCCAAGACCTTACACCTTTCGGAATAAATGATCCAAGGGCCGTTACAACGGAGTGTTCCAAGACTCTAGACATTCCTGAAATGAGGATCCAAGGTGGTTAGACCAAGACCTCACACATTCCTGAACTAGAGGTCCAAGGGCCGGTGCAAGAGGGTAGCCAAGACCTAAACGCCTTCCGGAAATAAGGATCCAAGGCCCGATCTCGAATCCGTAGCTTAGAGCACTTAAATTTAAGACTTATTTATTCATATTTATTTTCAATGCCCATACTCCAAATCCCGTGTAACATATTAAACGGAACTTTACGGAAAAATCCAAGACTCTAACGCCTTTCAGAATTAGAGATCCAAGGTCCGTTTTATGAACCGTCGCTTATGTCACACGACACTCGGAATAACCTTGATGTGTACCCAACTCTTACAAGCAAGGATTCTTTTAAGAAGACAAAAACTAATCATCGCCAAAACCGAAATACCTTTAATTAGAGGATTATATATTTTTGGTGATTCAAGCTTATGGGAACAAAGAGCCACAAATAACTTCGACAAGCTCTAAAGAGAACCAACTACTCCACGTTTAGCATTTTCATTTGCACAATTCGTAAAAACTTAGCCTAAACGTTAAGGGTAGCAGCTAGATCAACACTCTAGCAGAGTCGGGATTCCCCTTGTTCTAGCCTAATCAAGTCTAAACTTCCACTAATACCGAAGTATTAATGTATAGCAAATTATTTTTTTATGTGCAAAGCACTTCTTTTAGATGAAAATACTATAAAAATTTTAAAATTTTTGGTCAAAACGGGGGTGCTAGGGGACTAGAAGGAACAATATGTGAAAATTTTTAAAATTTGGTCAAATGAGAATTCCCCCCCACACTTAGAATTGAATATTGCCCTCAATATTCAAAGTACCGGCCTGAGCCGACACTATAGAACGTAAAAGGGTAAGACTACTACCTAAGTGTGGAAACGAAATCTTTTTCACAAAAAGGATTTTAAGATATCCCTGGATAATCATAAACACAAAGATAGGATATTGGGCGGCTGGTTTGAAAACAGGCGCTTCAATCATCACAATCTACGGGAATCCTGAAAACAAAGGCAAACACACAACCACAAAGCACAAGTAGAGGAACTCCCCCACACTTAGTGTTAGAAATAAGAAAGAAGATAGAGTAGTCATAATTGTCACAAGGGCCGTGCTCATAGACAAGCGGGCTCCTTGTTTGACAATCAGAGCTATAGTGAGGACCTCCACAGTACTCACAACAATAATATTGTTGTGACTGATTCGGTGAATTATATGGATAATGGTCATACCCGAAATTTTGATTACATGGAACTTGTTCATAGACAAACGTGTTCCCTGTTTGACAATCAAAACCCGGGTGAGGACTACCTCCACAATATTCACAAGAATATGTCTCCATCTGGTGTTGTGAGGGCTGGTTGAAAAAGTCGGTTGTTTCATGGTAGGAATAAGGATTTTGGTCATAGACAAACCCGTTTCCCGATTCCACCATGCTACAACCGGGACAATTCCCACCATTATAAGGACCTCCACAACACTCACAAAGATCATTTGGCATATTTTGGAATGATGTATCATTGAAGTTTTGATAACATGGTTCTTGCCAAAATGAATCTTGAGGAGGGTTGAAATCGTTTTGAAAATTTGGACAATTAAGTGTATTTTCGATTTCAGGAGTGTAACACACGCAAAGTCCATGGGTAAACCCACATCCTTTGCAGAAGCATCGTTCACAGTGTGAATCATCCCCCAACGGATCTCCACATACAGAGCACTTATGCTGAGTGAGTGAGGATGGCTGGGGTTGTGGAGAGTGTTCGGAAATACTTTGAGAATTATCGATGGAATTAAGCTCTTTGAGGGCTAAATCACACCAATAACAAGATCCGTCAGGTGCATCATTTCCACACTTCACACACGAACACTTGGAACAACGAAAATTATCACCCACTGGACCTCTGCAACGAAAGCAGCAATAGCCCAGTGACGACATAGAAGAAAGGTATAAGAAGTTTAGAATCAAATGAATAGAGGGTAAAGGGATAAAGAATCAAAAAGGGTAAGAGGGTGAGAAAAGGAATTAAACGGATAAGAGGGCACGGGAGAAAGAATCAAACGGATAAGAGGGATAAGAAGAATCTTTTTGGAATTTTTGAAAAACATTTTGAAAAACAAAAAGGAAAATAAATTTTGAAATGAAAATCTTTTTGGGTTTTTCAAAGTTTTTTTAATTTTTTTTTTTTTTTTTTTGGATTTTTGGGTAGAAAAAATATTTACAAGATATTTACGAAACTTCACGAGGAAGATTCTTCAAAACACGAATCGAAAAACAGAATCACGCACTCACTTCAACCTTCCCCGGCAGCGGCGCCAAAAATTGATTGGTAACAATTTATAGATCAAGGGAGAATTGCACCGGAAATATGCAAAGCCCAGGTTCGTTGTCCCGACGAAGATCGAATGGAATTTGTGTTCCCGGAACGTGATTCGTGTAGTGAATGTGAAAAAGAGTGAGAATTTTTGGATTACACTACTAATATTAAAATAACAAACAAGATAAACTAATTAAACTAAACTAATGGAACAATTAAACTAAGCATTAATCCTAAAAAACAACTAATAAAAACAACTAATAAGGCTACGGGTACAAATAAACTAAACATGTGAATTTAAAAACGAAAACCGGAATTTAAAACGTTACGCTACGAAATTTAAAAACGCGAATAAAAGTGAAAAGCTAAATTTTAAAAAACCTAAAATTTTGAAAATAATTTTCCTAAATTAAAACTGATAAAGAAAATTTTTGAAAAAAAGAAAAATATTTTTTTGACTTTTAAATAATTTTTTATAATTTAAAAACTATTTAAACTATTTTAAATCTCTAAAAATACTAAAACTAATTTTAAAAATCTGAAATTTTTACTAAAGTAACTTTAAGTAAATAAAAAGCTAAGAAAAATAAAAGTTTTGAAAAAGCTTAAGCCAATAAGCTTTGATAAGCCAAAACAGCTTATATAAGCAAAATGAAATTAAGGCTAAGTTAAGTAATTAGTTGTGCACTACTTTAACATAAAAATAGCCTTGGCATACTGGTAAGTGTTGGTGTTGTGAGTCAACTGACCTGGGTTCGAACCCCAGGCATGACTCTTTTGTGATTTGAGTTTTATTTGTTTATCTTCTTTTTTTTTTTTCTCTTTGGTTTTCTTTTAAAATCCAATAAGCAACTACTGATAAACTAAACCACACCAAACACACCACTTCTTACTAATGATCTATCCAAAAAATTTGCAAATGCTACTGAACATTAAACCAACTCTTAATCTACCTATTCTAACTGATTTTGAACATCAAAAAAAATGCAAAGGATTATGAAAGCCAAAACCAGATTCTAATCCTAGAACAAGCAATAACTAACTACACTCACTATCATCAACTAGCAACGTGAAGACCAAATAGGCAGAAAAATAGAATAAGCAAAAATAAGCCATTGAATAAGCTGAGACTAAATTGACAAAAAAAATAAAAATAAAAATAAAAACAATAACGATTAAATTTGCATTAACTCAAATGAAAATTACATTAAAAGTAAATTAAAATACAAGACAATAAAATAAGAAAACATTACCTAGTTTAAAGCTAAATAAAAACCTTTTATAAGCGAAAAAAAAAGAGCAGTAAATTAGAACTTCAACTAAAACTGAATTAAAATTAAGATTAAAAATAAATTACAATACTTAAAAAAAATACAAATACCTTAAAAAAGCTAAATAAATCCTAGCAAAAAAAACTACTACTCGGCTGCTCATCCTATTTATATTAAAAAAAATACAAAAACCCTAGCTACTTGTGTTTTTCGTGTGAGTGTGTCTCCTTGTGCTTCTCTTGCTTCTTCCTTGACCCTTGGATGAAACTTGGTGCCCACAACATTTGATTAGAACCGTTGATCTTTCTTTGTAGCCTCGGATCGCTGAGGTGGAGGGGGGGGACCAACGACATAGTCATGTGGGTGGTTTGGCTTGTAGTGGTGAGGTGGGATTAGCAAAGGTTATGGTGGATGGGGCGGTAATTTAGGGGGGAAGAAGAGGGTGAGGCGAATTAGGGTTGGGATAATTGAGAGTTTGACCATAATTGGGGATTTGACCGAACTTGTGTACCCCGGTATTAGTTTTAAGTTAAAATGGGTGGGTTTTTAGTTAAGATGGGATGTGGGCTTATGGGGTTTAGTTTTGTTGTAGTGGGGCGGTTGGGTATTGGGTAAGTGTGTGAGAGTTTTAAGGTTAGTGGGTTGGGTAGCGTTTAGTAGAATTTGGGCCGATTGGTTTAAAGGGGTTAAAGGGTTAAAGTGTTGAGTGACCGGTTGTGTTGAGGGTGTTAATTGTTTTAGGGGATAGTGGGTTTTAAGGATTAAAGGGATTTGAGGAATTTTAGATCCGGTTGTGGTTTTTAGATAATAGGGTTTAGGATAAATTTAGGGACCAACTTTGTAAATAGGTAAACCTCAAGGACCAAATCTGCTATTTCTCCAAAAATAATCCAAGGGCCATTCTTCAAAAATATTATCTTTGACGAAATTTTTCCGGCTCCGGCTCTATAAATCTCTTTTCCACGTCTCGTGCTCATTTTCTCGGATTTTGCTTGATTTTGTCCCTTTTTCAAGATATCCGTACCTGCATAGAAACAAACACAAAAACACAATATCTTTGGCATTTATGGTTAGTTTTTGGTCGTTTTGGGTCCGGTTTTGGTCAAATAAAAGTATGTGTTTAAGCACATACCAAAATTCCCCCAGACTAAGATATTGACGTGTCCTCACGCAATGTTATAAAAACACGTTTTTAAAACCAAAAATTTCCAATCTCTTTTTACTAACTTTGAAAAGTAGCAAAATTTTCAAAAGAGATTAAGAAATCTTAAGTTCTAAAAACTCCCCGATTTTCCTTTTATTCTATTTTTGTATTTTTCTCATTTTCATGTGACGGCTTTGTTGACAATCATTATCTCACGATAACTTTTAGGGTCTTCGAGCAGGAAACACGACTCATAAAGAAGTGACCATACGGATAAAATTCGTCGTCCCTGATTTTTCACGAGTCCCCAAACTAAGCGTAAAAACGAAATCATTGTCGTTTACAAGTTAGATTGCTACCACTACTCATAAAAGCTAATTGTGGACTTCTCGTTCCCAAATTCCTATTTTCCTCTATTTATTTTATTTTTGGTGAGAAATGAATTTCTTCAAATTCTCGTTTTGATAATTTTTAAGCCGATAAAAATACCTTAGTTTAGACGCTAAGTAGTTTCCAAACCTTCCCTCGAAAACCGTTGCATACAAAAATGAGGTCCACATCAAGGTCTCTGATTTAACATGATTTTGAGGATATCCCTTTTATTTGCGACCGAAACAACTCATCTACGAGTCCAGAGACGGAAGCCTTTATTAGGAAACACCCCGGAGTCGAAGTTTGGCATTTTTAACATCATTAAGCACATTAACGTATTTAATCCTTGGCCCTTTATAACAATCACAACATCGGCTGCGAACCGGCAAGATGTGATAGTCTATTATGACCTTGAAATTTTTCCTCTGCCTTTATTAGAAGTCTACAACATCGGCTGCGAACCGGCAAGATGTAGAAAACTTTTTATGGCTTTGGATTATTATTATACATTATCATATTCATTAATTAATTGCCAAACCCCAAGTCCTACGGCTTTTATAACAATCCCAACATCGGTTGCGAGCCGGCAAGATGGAATAGTCTATTACACCGTAACACTGGCAGTACCTTGATGTGTACCCAACTCTTATAAGCAAGGATTCTCTAAGGAAGAAATAAAAACTAATTATCGCCAAAACTAAAATAGCTTTAATTATTCCTAGATTACTATTTTTGAGTGAAACAAGCTTATGGGAACAAAAAGCCACAAATAACTTCGATGAGCTTTAAAGAGATCCAACTACTCCACGTTTAGCAATCTAACTTATAAACAACTCTATCATTTCTCGTTCTTCGCAAATTTAAAATCTTAAATAATAAGATCCGCGAATGCTTAGCCTTATAATCAAGCCATGCATATATAAAGTCAAATACGGGAACTTGCAAACTCTTGAAAAGAATTCGCATTTTCTAGCTCCTTGTGTAAAAGACTAGCACAAGCTTATAGATTATAAACGGTTAAGGGGACAAGCTAGGGCTCAACACGCCCGGTCAAGTCAGAATTTTATTCCCACTCTCTCCAGCGGAAAATCAACAAAAATGTCAAAATTTATTATATTTTTGCAAAAATTTTTAAATTTTTCTCATTTTTTTTTTGAATTTTTTCAAATTTTGAGGAAAAACGGGGTTGCGAGAGAAAACGGCAAAAATGCAAGGCAAAAATCAAATCGAAAGATTACCCCCCCAGACTAAAACGAGACATTGTCCTCAATGTCTTAAAGGTAAGGGTTCTCCTACATAAATCTAAGGCCGTTTATGAATTATGCCAAAGATAAACGTAAAACGATAAGATTAAGGATATCGGATGAGCAACGAATGATGAAACTCGAGTGGAGAGAAGCAGACCACGAGCACGAGAGTCTTCATCAATCGGGCTAACCTGGACATACACAAACAACCACGAAACACAACAAATAGAAGAGGAAACCCTCCTCACTACACTTATTAGAGAGAAAATAGAAAGAAGATAGATGGATAAGCATGGGGTGCCTCCCACGAAGCGCTTGTTTAGAATCGAGTCGGAAAGCTTAGACTCGCCCCGAATTTAATTGTTCTTGGGGGAGCAGGTGGAAAAGAAAATCTCAATCGGACTTTCGTTCAAGATGTTTGAATAAACATTAAAGCATACGAAAGTTCCACTCCGACGAGATACCCACGGCTTAAAAGAATGAGAGATGCCGGGGTCAAAGATTTTGTCCTCACTCCCGAGCGAGTGAATGGAAGGACAATCTACCTTGTAGGAGAAGAAAGGTAGAAAAACTCGAACGACATATGCGAAGTCAATATAAGGGCGATCCCCAAAAGGCACTGTCACATATGTCGGAGAAAGAATATCTTTTTGATTCTCGGGATTAACAATTGAGGTCATATTATCAAAAACATTAGAGTCTTTGACCTCATCGTTCTCTAACACTTCAATAAACAGCGGATTAACGTTGCTAGAAAAGCAATCGTCATCAAATTCAAATAGAGTATTAGAGAAAATCCCGGAAGTAACCTCAGAGATGTCAAGAGATTCTCCAAAAATTGGAGAATCACAATCTCTGTCGAATATCTCCTCAGACTCACTTGGGGTTGGGACAAGGTTCTCAGCACTAGACTTTATGAATTCGTCCGATTCCTTTTCAGGAACAGTGCTAAGATGCTCATCCCCCATAATTAGAGAGTCCTCGGGTGTAGACTGAGAGGGATGAGAAATGTTATCATTTAAAGGAATAGCACTCTCATCTTCGTCGTCATCTTCGTCATCGAGCATGCAAGCCTTATTAAACAAGAAACGGTTATGTGCTACACGTTCAATGGCGAGTAAATCTTCCATAGATTCACCATGACGATCCTCTTGTGTCTGTTTAGCAGCCCAAGCATTAAATGCATTCCTCACATCATGAAATTTTTGGAATACATTTTCGAAAGCAGAATCCAGAAGATCATTCCTAATATTATGAATTTCTTGGAATGATTCTTGAGGAAATGGTTGAGGCTGCGTTTGAATCGTTTGATACTGTGGAGGTTGGTCATGATAAGAGTAGTCATAATTGTCACAAGGGCCGTGCTCATAGACAAGCGGGCTCCTTGTTTGACAATCAGAGCTATAGTGAGGACCTCCACAGTACTCACAACAATAATATTGTTGTGACTGATTCGGTGAATTATATGGATAATGGTCATACCCGAAATTTTGATTACATGGAACTTGTTCATAGACAAACGTGTTCCCTGTTTGACAATCAAAACCCGGGTGAGGACTACCTCCACAATATTCACAAGAATATGTCTCCATCTGGTGTTGTGAGGGCTGGTTGAAAAAGTCGGTTGTTTCATGGTAGGAATAAGGATTTTGGTCATAGACAAACCCGTTTCCCGATTCCACCATGCTACAACCGGGACAATTCCCACCATTATAAGGACCTCCACAACACTCACAAAGATCATTTGGCATATTTTGGAATGATGTATCATTGAAGTTTTGATAACATGGTTCTTGCCAAAATGAATCTTGAGGAGGGTTGAAATCGTTTTGAAAATTTGGACAATTAAGTGTATTTTCGATTTCAGGAGTGTAACACACGCAAAGTCCATGGGTAAACCCACATCCTTTGCAGAAGCATCGTTCACAGTGTGAATCATCCCCCAACGGATCTCCACATACAGAGCACTTATGCTGAGTGAGTGAGGATGGCTGGGGTTGTGGAGAGTGTTCGGAAATACTTTGAGAATTATCGATGGAATTAAGCTCTTTGAGGGCTAAATCACACCAATAACAAGATCCGTCAGGTGCATCATTTCCACACTTCACACACGAACACTTGGAACAACGAAAATTATCACCCACTGGACCTCTGCAACGAAAGCAGCAATAGCCCAGTGACGACATAGAAGAAAGGTATAAGAAGTTTAGAATCAAATGAATAGAGGGTAAAGGGATAAAGAATCAAAAAGGGTAAGAGGGTGAGAAAAGGAATTAAACGGATAAGAGGGCACGGGAGAAAGAATCAAACGGATAAGAGGGATAAGAAGAATCTTTTTGGAATTTTTGAAAAACATTTTGAAAAACAAAAAGGAAAATAAATTTTGAAATGAAAATCTTTTTGGGTTTTTCAAAGTTTTTTTAATTTTTTTTTTTTTTTTTTTGGATTTTTGGGTAGAAAAAATATTTACAAGATATTTACGAAACTTCACGAGGAAGATTCTTCAAAACACGAATCGAAAAACAGAATCACGCACTCACTTCAACCTTCCCCGGCAGCGGCGCCAAAAATTGATTGGTAACAATTTATAGATCAAGGGAGAATTGCACCGGAAATATGCAAAGCCCAGGTTCGTTGTCCCGACGAAGATCGAATGGAATTTGTGTTCCCGGAACGTGATTCGTGTAGTGAATGTGAAAAAGAGTGAGAATTTTTGGATTACACTACTAATATTAAAATAACAAACAAGATAAACTAATTAAACTAAACTAATGGAACAATTAAACTAAGCATTAATCCTAAAAAACAACTAATAAAAACAACTAATAAGGCTACGGGTACAAATAAACTAAACATGTGAATTTAAAAACGAAAACCGGAATTTAAAACGTTACGCTACGAAATTTAAAAACGCGAATAAAAGTGAAAAGCTAAATTTTAAAAAACCTAAAATTTTGAAAATAATTTTCCTAAATTAAAACTGATAAAAGAAAATTTTTGAAAAAAAAAAAAATATTTTTCTTTTTTTTCAAAATTTTCTTTTGTCATTTAGAATTTATAAAAATTATTTTAATATCCGTAGGATTAGTTTTTCAAATATTTTACGTTTTTACTCGTTCGTAGTTTATTGTTTACGTTATTTAATTTTAATTTTCGTTTTAATAGATTTTAGTAACCAAAACAAACTCTCGTCTTTTCAAGAACTTTAATTACGAACCGAAAACGATATTCTCAATTTCACGCCTCGAAGGGAGAACGACCCGGGTACACGCTTATCCGGTTATTACAATTGGTTGTTTTTGCGTTGAACCGTTCCGAGTTGACTTTTCTTCGTGAGAAGTTTGACTTGTGATTACTTTTGACCCGAATTCGATTAGACATCATGTCACTTCCACGAAAATTACGGTTATGATACGAATAGTTGTAGAGAACTCAAGAAATAGATAGAAGAAGCTGTGAAGTCCGGGCAATTGGCACATTTGGTGAAGGGTATAAATAAGGGAAAGGAAGAAATGACCGACACTCAATTGGCTAAAGATACTGCTCCTCTCGAAGCCCCAATACTCATGGTCCGTTGGGGCGAAGCCAGCTTGAAGAGAAAGGTAACGGAGGGTAACGAAGTAGGGGAGGTAACTTTTCCTCCTCTTGCAGGCCAAGTCCCTTCAAATGATCCGGTAGTCATCAAAGTCCTGATTTCCAACCGAGAAGTGAATAGAGCCTATATGGACTGTGGGAGCTCCTGCGAAGTCATCTATGAGCATTGTTTCCTTAAGCTTAAGCCTTCGATCAGGTCGCAGCGGATTGATTCGAAAATACCCTTGGTAGGGTTTTCTGGTGAACATTCGTGGCCTCTGGGAGAGATTCCGTTGGAAATAACGATTGGAGAAGGCAAGCTTGCAAGGACAGAAACCCTCATGTTCGCTATCGTAAGGTCCAACTCTCCTTACAACTTGCTGATAGGAAGGACCGCCATGCAAAAGATGGGTATCGTAGTCTCCACTATACACGCAGCGGTAAAATTCCATACACCTTATGGGATAGGCACCGTATTCTCCACTTACAACCAAGGACAGACGGGAGACAACAACAAAAAGATTAGAGAAACTCCGGAGGAGCCTCCGAAGGCCATTCTAAGTTGTACAGATGCCGAAGAACGTATCGTGGTGAATGAGCTCTATCCAGAGCAGACGGTGGTAATCGGAAAGCAACTCCCTGCTAACTTCAAAGCAGACTTGGAGAAGCTACTTAAAGCCAACAAAGACGTATTCGCATGGACGTACTCAGATATGACCGGGGTTCCCAGGACCCTTATGATCGATGGCAAGCCCTTCGGTACAGAGCATAAGCTTAACGAGTTCAAGCACATTGAACCAATTAAGCAAAAGCGGCGAAACCTAGCACCAGAAAGAAACGCAGCTGCTTGTAAAGAGGTGGATGAACTTGTGCAAGCAGGAATTCTCAGAGAAGTGAAATACCTAACTTGGGTCGCTAATCCAGTTATGGTAAAGAAAAGTGACGGAGGGTGGCGTATGTGTGTTGACTTTACCGACATCAATAAAGCCTGCCCAAAGGATTGCTACCCTCTACCAGAAATTGATTGGAAGGTCGAATCCCTCTCGGGGTTCCGTTTGAAGTGCTTTTTGGATGCCTACAAGGGGTATCACCAAATACAAATGGCAAAGGAGGACGAGGAGAAGACAGCCTTCTACACAGGAAAAGGGTGTCTATTGCTACAAGAAGATGCCCTTCGGCCTAAAGAACGCGGGGGCTACTTATCAGCGTTTAGTAGACAAGGCCTTCCATAAGAAAATTGGGAGGAACTTGGAGGCCTACGTCGATGACATGGTAATAAAAAGCAGAACCGAAGAGGACCTCCTCTCCGACATTCAAGAGACCTTCGATCAATTACGGGCTATCAACATGAAGCTTAATCCCAAGAAGTGTTCCTTTGGCATGGAGGAAGGGAAGTTCTTGGGGCATTTAATAACAAAACAAGGGATTAAAGCTAACCCTTCGAAGGTTAAAGCCATAACTGATCTTCAAGCTCCGAAGTCACTAAAAGAAGTTCAAAGCCTCAATGGGAAGCTTGCGGCACTTAGCAGGTTCCTGTCGAAAGGGGCAGATCGGTCGTTACCATTTTTCAAAACACTCAAGGGGTGTACAGATAAAAAGACTTTCCAATGGAGTTGTGAGGCGGAAGCAGCCTTCGAAAAGCTAAAGGAATTTATGGAAATCTTACCAACACTTACGGCCCCAATCAAAGGCGAAGTGTTGTTCATGTACATTGCGGCATCGTTCGAAAGCATCAGCGCGGTGCTCTTAGCCGAAAGAGAGAAGAAGCAAGTCCCTATATACTTCGTTAGTAGGGTCCTACAAGGAGCTGAACTAAACTATCCGGAGTTGGAAAAGCTAATCCTAGCTTTGGTTTATGCTGCAAGACACCTTCGAAGATACTTTCAAGCTCATCCCATCATGGTATTGACTGACAAGCCTATCAGGCAGATACTGGCGAAGCCTGAGAAATCAGGAAGGGTAGCTAAATGGGCTATCGAATTGGGAGAACATGAGATAGAGTACAAGGGTCGAAACTCCGTCAAAGGTCAGATACTTGCAGACTTTCTCGCTGAAACACCCTCCGGACCTAGCCAAGATAAAGAAATTCCTAAGGAGAAGCCCCAAGAAACAAAGGAGGGGTGGAAATTGTACACAGACGGAGCATCAAGTTCTGATGGTTCAGGAGCAGGTTTAATGCTAGTTAGTCCGGAAGGAAGGGAATACACTTACGCATTGCGTTTTGAGTTCGAAGCTACCAATAATGAAGCCGAGTATGAAGCTTTGTTAGCCGGTCTTCGACTTGCGAAGGACATGGAGGTTTGTAACCTCTCCATTTTTGTAGACTCGCAGTTAGTCGCCAACCAAATTAAAGGCTCCTACGAAGCAAGGCAACCCACCATCAAGCAATATTTGGAAAAAGCTAAAGAACTCCTTCAGGGCTTCGAAACATATGATATAGCACATGTTCGCAGAAATCAAAACAAGAAAGCAGACGCCTTAAGCAAGTTGGCTTCAATGGCATTTGCTCATCTAACGAAAGAAGTTTTGGTAGAAGTATTGACTGATAGGTCAATTAAACGAAGCGAAGTTTCTGACGTCATACTCGATGAAGGCACCAATTGGATGACTCCGATCAGGGAGTATTTGATCAGTGGTATTCTGCCGAAGGATCCTAAGCTTGCTCGAAAGGTAAGGATCAAAGCTCCCCAATATAGGCTCATCGGAGATAACCTTTATAGGAGGTCTTTCATATCTCCATGGCTTCGCTGTGTGGGACCAAAACAGGCTTCGAACATCATCTATGAGGTTCACAAAGGATCTTGCGGGTTGCACTCAGGCCCTCGCTCCGTTGTATCAAAAATAATGAAACTTGGATATTATTGGCCATCCATCCATAGGGATGCAATAGAGATAATACAAAAGTGCGAAGCATGTCAGATCCACTCCAAAGTCCCGAGAATGCCTAAGCAAGACATGACCTCCCGTTACGTCAGCATGGCCTTTCTGCCAATGGGGATTGACATAGTCGGACCCCTACCAGTTGCTCCAGGAGGGGTAAAGTTCTTGGTTCGTAGCTATAGACTACTTTACCAAATGGGTTGAAGCAAAGCCCTTGGCATCAGTAACAGGAAGGCATATGGAGAAATTCGTGTGGGAACACATAATCTGTCGTTTTGGTGTCCCTCACATTATCATCTCCGACAATGGAAGGCAGTTCGCCGAAGGGGTGTTCCCAACCTTCTGCGAAGGCCTGAAGATCAAACAGTCATTCACTTCCGTTTATCATCCCCAAGGTAATGGACAAGTAGAAGTCACAAACCGGGATATTATCGAGGGAATTGAGAAGAGGTTAGGACGAAGCCATCATGGGTGGGTAGACGAATTACCCCAAGTTCTGTGGGCACATAGGACGCACCCCAAGTCAAGCCACGGGGAGACTCCTTTTAGCCTTACTTATGAAACGGAGGCTGTTATACCCTCTGAAATAAGCATTGAAACGGAACGTATTGTGAACTTTGAAGAAAAGACAAATGACGAAAGGCTTCGAGAAAATCTCGATCTTCTGGAAGAAAGACGAGAAATAGCTTCAATCAGGGAGGCTACCCACAAACAGAAGATTGAAAAGTACTATAACAACCGAGTTCGACCCTCCACGTTCAAGCCAGGTGAATATGTCCTTCGTTTGAACAGTGCAAGCAAGGCCGAATACGAAGGAAAACTAGGGCCAACATGGGAAGGACCCTACGTTATATCGGAAGCCTACGGCAACGGTGCATACAAGCTCGCAACGCTTAAAGGAGAGGTCATGGATAGAACTTGGAACGGTACTAACCTTCGTAAGTTTTACATCTAAAACTTACTACAAAAAAAAAAACACTCAGTTTGTTTTTACAATTTCATGTAACGCATTCTTCTCATCTGGGGAAAGAAGCATTAATGGTAGGTGTCTTAGTATTCATTTCTTAAAATGATGTAATCCTCCCTACCCAATTAATGATATAACGCATTTCCCTCAAATCTCTTGTTTCGTTCTTTACAACAAAGATTTGTCCAGCCAAGTAGTATAAAAGTTTCAATGTCGAAGGATGTAGCAAGGCACATGCCTTGTATATAAATAACATCCATTACAATTCACATTAACTTTCCTATGAAGTCTTAGGGTATTAAAAGCCCTCTGCAACTTAAGGATAAAGACGGAGTGGGTCGCGACCCTCTGTCGCAGTCAAATTATACGATTGCTTAAAATCTTGGTCCAAAATACACACAATAAGGTTAGAATAAACATGACAATAAAAGTGGGACATATCCCACTAAATTAGCATTAATAAAGACTACGTACAGTCTTAGCTATCATAATCACAAAAAGGACAATTGTCTAAAAGTTATGGGTCGAAGCCCAGTAGCACGAAAGATAAATTGTTCAAACAGGAACAAAGATAAATTGTCTCAAACAAATAACATGTTGGAAAATCATTTCAAGGTTGAGCAGAGGTGGATTTCTTTGTTGAGGACGAAGGCTGGATCTTCATAGGCTTCTTCGCCAGAAGTTCCTCTATTGGAGCCAACGGATCTCTGGTTACCTCAGCTAGGAAAGGGAACTCTGTTGACGTAAACACATTGCCAGCCTCATCAAATTCTTTCTCAGAATCAGGGCGATAGTATGGTACCTCCGACAAAACCACAGGCTTCCTTGACTGAGCAATTTCTTCTAAAGCGGAACAGGTTCCATAAAAGATGGCTGCGTTCACCAGTTTCCCAATAGCTTCCCCCACCTCATCACTACGATGCAACTCCATTGCCACATGAGGAACAACCTTCGCAACTACCTCAGCTCGGTCTTTCTTCAAGCTTCGACACTGGAACTTCAAACTATCGACTTCCTCGCAAAGCTTGGCCTCCTGCTCAATCAGCCTAGACTTTTCGGCTTCCAGACTTGTACATTTAGACTCAAGCATCTCAATTTGGGCTCTATAGATGGACACCTTAGACTCCTCAACCTTCAACCTATCACACATTGCTTGGGATTCCTTCAATTTCCCTTCGAGCCTGTCAATCTTGGCTCGCATATCTTGAACATAAGGATTCTTCTCAAAGTTCTCCATCACTTCTTTGCACTTAGCCTCCAATTCATCATATTCATGATCCCTAGCTTTTTCTTTGGCTAAGATAGCATCCATTTTAACTCTCACATTCAAAACCGTTTGCACCAACTCCCTTGTCCTTGAATTCAAATGATTATCCAAAACAGCCTGCCTAGCATAACTTTTAGAATGAAAGTTGCAAAGCTCTTCCATAAACATGTTATCCAAGATTTCCTTCCATTTAGCAGGTGTCATTTTTTCAACCAAGTGGCGGCACGCAGTTGAATTGGGTAGTTCGTTAACATCGGGAAGACCTGCGAAAGACAGAGGCACAAGTTATATAAGGAAGGGTACTTATTACGCATGCATGATAACTTACCAGGAGTATCATCCTCAGGAATCGTCAGAGGAGTAGGTATAAAGGTTTTCGAATGAGAGCCTTTGGGCTTCACCATTCTTGTCGGAGGAGTAGGAAGGGATAATTTCCTCTTCGGAGGAGTCTTCACAGACATAGCAACTTTTGCTTTCTTACTTTTCTTCCTATTTGAAAGGCCGGAGGACCTTCCGAGCCTTGTTTGAAATTCCTTAATGAGGGGATCATCGGAGTCTGCTACAGTCTCCACAAAATGCGGAGTCTCGTCATTATTTATTGATGTCGACGGAGAACCTACTTCATGGATCACATTATTTGGCTCTTTGGGGACAAAACTAAGCTCCCTAGTACCACGGGCTACAACGAAGTTTCTGAAGGCCATCCCTACAGAAAAAAGGAATGAGATAAATACCATCAGATAAGTCATTAATTTATTTGAATAAGTACATACATACTTTTCCCATTGCAGATTATCTCAGGCTCCAAGGGAGAACCTTCCCAATGATCTATAATGCCCGCCAGAAACAATATTGGCTCAGGAAACGTTTGCACATCAAATGGGTGACGTTCAAGACGTTGATAGAGGGGATAGCTTCTTACGAAGTGCGGCAAAGGATCATCAAAGCATTTCTCGTCAAAACGATTGTCTTTATCCAGTAACGCTGGATAATTGGGAGGTATAATAGTATCTTGCACGTAGAAAAACAGACCTTTCCATTTTCTTATATTGGCAAAGGGTTTTGTTATTAAGCAAGGGACATCAGGTTCACTTCTTTTACCTAAGGTTAACCAATCACCACCAGGGCAAAGGTTGATAAAGCCTCTAAACACGTTAAGCGTGGGCTCATAACCATAAGCTTTACATACTACAATGTAGGTGGTTAGCTTGGCTAAGCCAAAGGGGTTCAACCTGGAAATGTGTACTTGATAATACTGTAAAAATTCTAAGATCAGCGGATGAATAGGAATCCTAAAGTTGGATTCTGTAAAAGCATGAACATATAACCCAACATACCCAGCGGGGGCATCAAAAATACTTTGGTTTTCGTTTGGGAGTATCACTTTATACTTCTTAGGTATGGGATACTTTTCAAGAAAATCCGCCAAATCCTGTTCTGATAAGATACACTTTTGTTGCCTAATGGTCCTTTTTGCCGCCATACTCATCTTGTATTCGAAATAATGAGACTAAGGAAGGATAATTACCTTTAATCTTAGCAGAAGCACGAAGCACAAGTACTGTGTATGTGTACTTTGGGGCAAAGTAAAACAATACGATCAGGGGGAATCATAAAGGGTTTATGTACATTTTTAGTTGTTTCATCCTAGCCAACCACGTGTAGTCATAATATGAGTTTGACACGGATTCCAATTTGCTTTTGAATTTTGAAAATAAGTTTGTGGGTACCGACATTCTAGCTGATGTAGCTAGGATATGGTAGTTGCATATTTATTGGCCGCATTTATTGCGCAAGGTTGTTTAAGCATTTATCCCCTACTCGTACGACTTTGTGATGAAAGGACTAGCATGTAGTTTGTTTTTTGAGTCGAATGCAATATATACTCGTACATATATATCACTTTCGACTGGGGGGCTTGATGACGTACCCTCCGAACGGATCGAAGGACTCCCCTTCGAGCCTATAGAAAGCCCTCTCTTCGGAGGCCCAGGTTAATCTCCTTAACACGTTTCATTGGCGTAAAACCATTCGCCTGCGAACTGGTTACCATGTGGGAATCCGCCAATCGAAGCCCTAAGCCCTTCGGGGTATTCCTATCGAAGGGACTAGCACGAAGGACCATTCTGACCTGGTCAAACCCACGTCTCCTCTTCCCCTTGGCATTCCCGCCAAAACAGAGATCGTGGGCCACAAAGCCCTAGCGGTTACCACAAAATCATGGGACGCCCCCATGATCTCCGAACAATGTGCAACCGCCCACTATGTCCTATTTCTCCCCTATAAATAGCGTAGTCGGGCATGAACAATGTAAGTTAACTTCACTCTTGTCATTTACAACCTACTCAAACGATTACACATACTTATTCGCACGCCGGAGGTGGTTCGCAGGGTCCAACCCCTGCGCAATCACTTAACGTAGTGTTTCGGTATTTCTTATTTTCAGGTTAAGAACAAGCTTGGCGCAATCTCAACACCCCATTATTCCTTTGATCATCATCGAAGGCTTGGTTGTGCAATTATTTGTTCAATCACTGTGTGTGGTGAAGATTTTAGTAGGGTGTGTGTGTTGGAATTTGGTGGGAAGTAAGTATGAAGATGCTAAACGATTTTTCTGGAGAATGGGAAGATCTGGAAGTATCTAAGAGGAGGGTAGTACGTTAATGACCGTTTGTGGACATTACGGAAGTAATTATGCAAAAACGGAGGTGAATAGGAACACTCCCAACTCCTTTCAACCAATCGGAAGCTTACACAGAGGCCACTATCATACTATTGGGCCTGTGCATGTACTGTTTGAGTATCTATGGGCCAATAAGGGTGTGAATTAATATATAACGGAGGGCGTAAAAAAACACTAATTTGCCCGGTTCAACTTTCATTGTTAGAATATATTATAATGCGAGCTGAGACTCTTTAAGGAATTTAATCATGGCTTGATGACCTCCATATTCTCCCACATACCCTCCCCTCAATAACTACTATTTATTGAATAAAAACAATTAATTATAAAATAACCAATAATTCCTTGCCACGTAATCTTATGTGTAAGTGGTGAAGTCCGAAGGTCATAGCAAAATTGATTATCATCCATTAGATTAGCCCATTGATCTAGCGGCTGTCATAACAAGGCATAATGAACCCATTGCTAAATACATTTATAAGTTATTCTAAACTATGTTATCACGCCATAAAAACACCAAAGAGCAACCACATTGCTCTAATAAACCTTTCTTTAACCATGGAAAATGGTAGCCACGGTGGTTATGATGGTGGCCACGTTGGTTCCGGTGGTGGCGGTTTTTCTAATTATATAAATTATCAAAACCGCCATTCTTGGTATAAGCCCGTACCACCACCGTTAACAGCCATTGATCGATTTTTATGGGGCCGAACTCAAAATGATCAAACTCAATCACAAAACCAAAAAAGTAATGAACCATTTGTTTCTTTAAATGGGGTTCCTGAATTTTCTTGTTATAGTAATGGGATCAACAATGAAAGCGGGATATCTTTAGCACCATATTTACCAATGACTAAAAACTTTATGTTTGATGATGATGGAGATTTGTTTATTAACAACATCGGGGAGTGTCTAAGTTTGGATGAACTTAGAAGTTACCCGAATTATGCCCAGAATCGAGAATCTAACCAAGTGATTAAACCCGAAAAGGTCTTTACAAATTCTGTGAAGAAAGTGAAAGGTGGTGCCATTTCTAAGGTTTTAATCAAGGGACAATGGACAGAAGAAGAAGATAGGTAAATTTCAACATTTTTTTTTCTTGAATGTTTTCTTATTTGGATCAATTGTTTTGTTTGTTAAGTTAATCTACTTTACATGTTCATGTATAAATAACACATTACCAGTGACCAACTATTTTTATTTTTCGCGTTTAAAGCAAGTTGATTAGGCTGGTGAAACATTATGGAGAACAGAAATGGGCTTTGATCGCCGAGAAGATGGCTGGAAGAGCCGGGAAACAATGTCGTGAGCGGTGGCGCAACCATTTGCGACCTGATATCAAGGTTTTGTTTATGTCAATAAATTTTGTTCTTCATTTCATGCATGTCATATTTGTTTTAGTAAATTTTAATTACAAAGATCTACATTGTGAAGGCATTGATAAAGAAATAGATATGACATCTAGTAAGCAGTAACTAAGATTTTGTGTCCATTTTGTGCAATTATATTTTGGTTAATTTATCCAAATTTGGATGTTGATCTCGATGAATCATGAATGTTATCTTGACTATCTCGAAATTCTTTCTTTTTTCATATCCATTTTGCAAGTGCAATTAGAATAAGTAAGAGACAGTGATAACTCTAATGTACTTTACTTGAAATGTTTTTAGCAATCAAGTAATGTGACTGTCGTGACTTTATAATTAGGTGCTCGCTTTCATGTGATTTTCGACAACTATTGCATAAATTGATCAAAATGTGTTACAAAATTAAGGTGTTTGATAGGGACTTTCAATTGTTTGCTTTCAGAAAGATGAATGGAGTGAAGAAGAGGTGAAAATGCTAATTGAAGCTCATCAAAAAGTCGGAAACAAATGGGCTGTAATCGCGAAACTAATCCCGGGAAGAACTGAAAATTCGATAAAGAATCAATGGAATGCAACGAAAAGAAAGCAATATTCAAGTAGAAAGAACAAGAAAAATGATACCAAAAATAAAAAGCCTCAATCTACTCTTTTACAAGATTATATTAGAAGCAAAACTAGTGATCAAAGTCTTGACTCCTCCTCTAGCACCACCACCATAACCACCGTGAATTCCACCGTTATCCCTGAGCTATCAAATTTAAGCAACAACGATTCGGACCCATCTCTAGAGATCACTCAGACAAACGATGACGAGTTGGATTTTATGCAAACATTCTTCCAAACTACAAACTCTAGTGAGACTTCTAGCCATGTTATAGAGCCGAAATCTCCAACTATCAGTTATCAATTAGGTTTTTCTTCATTTTCTTCAACTCTTAATGACGAGAACTCGAATATGTACTTTAACAATTACCCTGAAGAAGATTCTTCGAAAGCCCACATAGCTCTTGATTCCAACCACTTGGAAGAAACCATTGCAATGCCTAGTTCAAAATACCAGGGTTGTCATGGAGATGGTTCTTCATCAAGTGCAAAGAAGATATGGATTTGGTAAGATTGATTCAAAGAATCTGAATTTTACAAGGTTGGAGCTTTGTGATGTTAAATTTTGACTAATTTGTTTTCTATTTGTTTGATGTGTCCTAAGTTACTACATTACTATGTTTCTAATATCATTGGGAGAGTAGACTGAATTTAGGGTGGTTATTTTTATCCTTTTTTAATAAGAGGGACTTTGTAATTCATATGAGAATCGGGACTGGATGTCTTATATGCATTTTGCATGGAATAATTAGGGCAAATGTTTTATTTGCTCTTAAGGTTATTTTTCTTTTTTATTGCAGGAGTATATCAGTCAGTATATGACATGCTAATTCTACATGGCCTTCATGTAAAATACATATGAACTAGAAATGCATGTTTAGATCTCATAAGCACAGAATATAAGAAATTTATAACACCTTCTTGGGTTCAAAGACAATGTTTTTTGATGTTTCACGGGAACAAAGTGAACTAGTTAGTCATTGGTGCTAACACAACCTTTTGGCTAATACAACCTTTTGCGGACCTAAGTTCTTCCGTATTCGGGTGTGAGAGTACCGTGTGTCATGACTACAACAAAACAGGCCTAATGCAACAGTCAAAATCTGTTGCATATCCGTTGCAAAAGGCTATTTGCAACGGATATGCAACAAATTCCGACTATTGCAAAAAGGCTCCATGCAAATTTGATTTGCATCAGAATTGCAACGGTCAGAAAACTTCTGCAACTGTTTTGCAACATAGATAATCCGTTGGAATTACAGGAATTTTTTGGCAACAGCACATAACTTGCAACGGTTTAATTTTGCTACTGATTTTGCAACGGTAACTTTTGCAACTGTTTTTGCAGCAGTTATATTTTGCAACAGAATTCTTTCGTCACAAAATCGATTTTTAAACTTCGATAATTCAGCTGCAATTCCGTTGCAAAACCTGCAGATTTTTTTCTGCCCATACTATTCCAGTTTTATCCTGTACATACGACAATTTAAAACCAAAAATCTCAATAAATGCAAATCAAACCGAAAATAGTTATCATTCACATACCCAAAATACCATAACGTCATCAAAAGTGTTCTATCTAACTCATTGTTACAAGTTAAAGTTAGAGTTAGAGTTAGAGAGCGTATCAAAAGTTAATGCAACATATTGTTTACTAGGGACGAGAAGTGGGGAGATTGTTGTGTGTATTGTGCACACATCTAAGCAATCTTTGCATTCGCTTCTTTCACTATTTCTTCCTTCATTGTCAACGCATGAAACTTGAGTTTTTCTTCATATTGCATTCTGTTATCTTCATTAGCTTGCTTCAGCTCTTCGATAGACTTTTTCAATACTTCAACCTACAAAACATCATATTTAGACCATTATAACTTATTTTTAACGTATAAATACCCTATACAACCTATTCAAAAATAATAGCAGCCCACAACAACTTGTTTCAACCCATTACAACCTTTTCTTTCCTCAAAAGTAATTAACTTTACTTCCAGCCACATTACGTATCATTAATTCACGTAGACATGGTATGAGAAATAAAGTGATAAATTTACCACATCCAGTGTCGCAGGTGGATACGAGGTTGAAGTGGTAGAAGTGGAAGGTATTCCCATCAACACAAAAATGGGATCGGATGACTTGCCTGGCCCATGTGTATTGCCCTGTACTGGAGTGACTTTATTCCATGTTTCCTGATTATGGGGATGTGACTCAACGCCCTCCCCATGACTCTCAATCATACAAGCCTGGTATTTCTCCTATGATAGAAATCATTCCATAAGTTAATAAATTAGTAATCTAACAATTTATAAAATTAAAAGTTAATGAAATTAATCTAGTCATTAATAGGGGTTTAAGTCAGGTATTCGGAGAATGTAGACAACAAGTAAAAAATAACCCTCATTTGGATGAGCAGCATGCTAAAAAGGTTTACGACAAGTAAAAAATGGCCAATACCCTTAACTCAAATGGTTATGACATTCATACTTTTTTAAAATCAACCCGTCTCACATAAGCTAGAATGAATTTTATGCCTATGTACTTGGACCAGAACTCATTATTTTTCATACAACAGTATGCACAACATTAGTAAAGCAAGCAAGAAACCTTTTTAGACATGTTTTTGCACAAGAATTATAACAAGTTAAGGACACTTACAATATGTTCACGTGACCTCTCATTAACCCATACCTGCTCGATCACATCTGCCCCTATTAAGGTTGACCCTCCTTCGCCATCTGACCCGCCTACCCCATTTGACCCGGATGTACCATCTGACCCGCCTGTACCATCTGAATCGCCTGCCCTAACTGACCCACCTACTACAGTCGATGCGTCTGCAATCGACTGTTGAACCAATGGCAGTCTAGTTTCTTTGAGTGTATGGACGAAAGTATAAAACTTGGTGGATCCAATAGGGGCCTTAGTTATTTTTTCCTGCACAATTCATTTATTAATTTATTATTGAAGATTTTATAAATGGCAATGTATAATATATTACAAGGCAAACTAAAGATATCTTACAACGCTTTTCCTGGTTGTGGTGAAGCTACAAGACCCACATGTGTGATCGCCACCTATGTTTGCGTGTCTTTTTTTTTTTTTTTTGTTCTAGATTCTTTTTCTTGTAAATGTGTATGCCTCTCTTTCTAGTTGCATTCAGCATACCATTGAATCGTCTTGCGGAGTTTTGCATAAAACATTTGCGTATAAGTTCATCCTTTCTGGGATGCCACTGATACATGTTCTGCACATAAAAAATTCAAAGTGTTTTAATTAGAGGATGTTTAAATTTACAAAGATAAAAGCTTATAGGGACATACATTAAAGTGTAACCACACCTGGTCCTTCTTCTCCCGTGGGACAGCGACCCATGTCGGCCATGGTTTGATAAACCTAAATTGCAGAATTTCGATAATGGAACGAACAATGACAGATCAGTCATTAAACCTACACAATGGGGACAAATAAAACAAGATAAAGATTAGTACCAGTTTATGTTTCCATATTATAAACATACATTTTATTCATAAAAATCAATTACTCGTCTGCGTATAAGTCAATCACTCGACGATCACCCGGTGCAGGCAGTGGATTCGGGATATTAGACCCTCACACACTATGTGATACTTCGTCACCTGATTCACTTCCATCAATGCCATATCCTCCAACCGCATTTGTCTACTGTTAGTACTGCGCTGTAAAGGCCTGGGACCACTAGGTCTGCGTCTGCTTGACATATATCTATAACAATAGAAATAACAATGAGAATTCCGAACAATATCAAGAACTACAATATATGATCAAATATCTATAATTAAGTTGCCACTTTTAAAACACTACAAAGTGATAATCATATCGTCATTTATTAATAGCAATCCAATACTTTAACAGATATTCCATTAATATAGAAAATATCCAATACTGAAAACACCCACATAGAACATTGCAGTACAAAGGAATTAATATGATAGAACATGAGAGGAAATACCAAAATATCAATTAATAACTAATACAAACTACTAACTACTAGTCAAACTCATCTACCTAACAAATATAAGCATAATTACACTTAATAATAAGCAACAAACACTCGTTATAACACCTAACAATCAGTAACAAAGGTCAATGTATTACCCAATATATAAACCCTAGATCAAGATACTTCAAATCCAACAAAATAACTTAAAATGACAACATACATTTACATAACATACACATATAAAGTCTTTATACACATAACTTAGAAGTTGGAACAAAAAGTTAAGTAGTCAAAACCAGTTGCTTAAAATAATGCCCAATGTTCATGTATTTATGAACTTATAAAATCGAAATACATCAAATGTAACTAAATATCTCAAATGATGGCATACACTATACACACATATGTAGCATCATTATACATATAATGTTATACTTAAAAAATAATTACTAGAAGAATATAAATTTACCTATTAGGCTCGGTTTAAAGACCGATAATCGAGAGGTGAGAAATGAGAAGGACGAATGAGAGGAGCTAGTGTGTGGGTGTTGATAAAAGAAACACTAATGAGGGTGAAAGTGATCGAAAATTGCTAGTAGCTATGGTGGCTGGTGTTGCTTCATATTACAGATCTGGTGTGTGTGCTTGAACAAGTACAATAAAGTTTTGATGATGTTGGTGTGTGTTTGGTGGTAAAGTAGGGCAAAAAAAAGTTGTGGGAAGCCTTAGAGGGAACTTTTGGGACGCCCGGGAAATGAAAATTGGAACTTTTGGAACGGGGGGAAATGAAAATTGGGATGGGAGGTAAAAATTCTTGTTTATATCACTGTTTTTTATAAATAAAAAGACAACTAAAAAGAAATTAGTTGCAGGTATAAAAGTGAAGTCTTTGCATACTAGAAAGTTATTATGTAACACGTTAAAAGGGTTAATACACAAATATGTTACTAAACTTTTCATAAAAGTTCGCCTAAGTTACTGAACTTTCATTTTGTTCACTTAGGTTACTGAACTTATAAACCATGACATTTGGGGTCACTGAACTTATAAAAAATATTCATAAACAACACTGAACTTGTAAAAACATGACATTTATGTTACTTAACATATCAAAAAATATACGATTAAGTCACTCCTACCAACACTAATAAATTAGGCGAACTTTTTTGGAAAGTTTAGTAACCTAAGTGAACAAAATGAAAGTTCAGTAACTTAGGCGTACTTTTATGGAAAGTTTAGTAACATATTTGTGTATTAACCCCACGGTAAAATTTGTTATCATCTCCGTTTTTTTATTGACCCAACTAGATATAATGCCCGCGCACGCGCGGGGTTTTTTCTAATCATTTAAATAAATTATTATTTTTAATTTCGGGTTTTAATTATTATAACAGGACCTTCAAAACCATTGTACTTTGATTGAGGTATTGAATTAGGGTTATTTACGAATGTAGTGGGTTTTAATATTAATTAGATTTAGAGGAGATGTTCTTGTGTCAATGATTGTGCGTGAATGAATGATAAAAGATCGAGTTTGATTGATGGAGGAGGAATTTGGGAATGTTGGGACTTCAAATATTTAGTGGGAATGATATTGAATTTTAAGTTTCAGCCCAAATCTTTGAAAAAATTGCTCCACCATTTTCAAGTTTTAATTTTTTATATTTTGACACATATATTTTTGTAAGTTTTTATTGAATGATTACAAATCACTTTTTTTTTTTTTTTTGTAGAATATGGATAAATTTAGAAGTATTTAGGCTTTTCTTATTTAATATTTAAGAAAATAATAATAATAATAATTTGATTATTACTTAATAAGGTATGATTTGATTTTTTTGAAATGTAAAAGTCCCTACTAGGGGTTTTGTTTTATTATATAAAAGATTAAGAGTTCAATTGCAAAATCGAGTTTTCTTATTGGTTAATAAAAGCCAAAATTAAATTAGTTTGGTCTAACTATTGATAAATTCCATTGAGATCACGTGAAGTCAATGATATGCTTGAACATGCTTGTGATACCTAATTAAGCTTGAAAGATCGTATCTCTCATATGTCATGTGACGATGTATCGATTGTTTGCACCTGAACCCTATCCATCAGTACCAGTCTCTGATATGCTTTACCAATATTTTGGAGAACCGGTTTTTGGTGAAACCCGACCATCTCCAAAGGTATTAGCATTATAAGAGAACAAAAATTTTGATCATGATAACTACTAGGAAATATAACTCGTATGAGTTGTACCAACTTATAATCTCACAATAACCTATGTGTGTAAGGGAGACTAGTTTTCAAAAGTTACTCGAGCTCTTCTCGCTTTAAGCTTGACTTCATATCAGGCAACAATCTCTTGTTTACCAATTAGGATCGAATACGCCTATGAGACCATTACAACCAATTTTAACATAATACAACATGTAAGATGAATGCAACCCCATTATTACTTATGGAAGTCCAACACAATATATTATGATTTAACTTAATACTTCAACACGATATGAAGTGCCAAGTGAAGCACGTCCACATCCATGTGTCACGTTGTAGTTGGCAAATTAACCTAACGAAGACAAAGTCTGCACTACAATGTACATCACAAAAATTATGTCCTTACATCAAAGATGCGACGATATGTGTCACTCTTGTTTTTCTTGATAGATGAACATGAGTTGGTACAATCTTGTCATCATATCGCCCCTTAGGTTTTATCCAAAGCTCTAATGTCCTCTTGGTGACTATATATGTGTTTTTCGTGAGAAGGTAAAGTTATCTTCATCATTTACATACATTAAACACACACGCTCATTTAGTCTGAGGGAGTGTAAAACCCGCTCTGAGGTTCATTGATATTCTCATGCGGTTTTAGTGGAATAACGTGAAACCGACCATACGAGTATACTCACCCACTTAACTACTCAACACATAAAGAACCTGCTACAAGGTCTACTAACATTCTCATGGGGTCCTACACGAACTAAAGAAAAACTGAACGTACGAGCCCATTGTACATTTCATACATAAAAGATTGCAAATTTCCAAAAATTGTAACAGTTTGGATACAAATAAAATGAATTGAATTAGTTTGTTCTTTTTCAATGGATATATAACCGTTTTCTATGTCCCTCTCATTTATGAAGCAATCTTTTTTTTGCAAAATGGTTTCAAATTTGCAGAAAAAATAATTTTGATATTTCGTTGCAATTCAAGATAAACCTCATTTTAACGCAATTAGGACTGAATACACCTACTAAATCATTACAACCAATTAAACATATCACAACCAGTTATCACAAATACCAACTCAGTTTTATTTATGAAAGCTTTATACAATAACACGATATAAATAACCCGATGAAACTCATACATATATAATGAGGGTATCTACTATTTCTAGAGAAATTTATAATTATGACTATTATAGAATATCCACACGTCACGTTGTATTCGTTATACACATGAACTCAACGAACAAAGAGCGTGCACTACAAAGTACTTCACAAGGATTTATTCTTTATTGTGCTAGACCAAATATGTGACGATAGTGTTTTCTTGAGGGATGATCACGGTCGGTGCAATCTAAACCATCTGATCACCGTTTAAGGTTTTATCCAGAACAATAATGCCCTCATGGTGATTAAACATGATTCTTCATAAGAACAAAAAGTCTATGTGAGCATTACCCCTGCTACGAGGATCATTGATCTTTTCACACGTTTTCTAGTGGATTATGAGGAAAAAAGATAAATGCAAGGGATTTGGAACGACAATAAAAAATAATTCTGTTTACATTTTAATGTAATCTTCTGTTGTAAATTTGATGCGAAATTTATAAATTTGCAGCAGAATTGTAACGGAAAAAAATGATAATTTCTTTTGTATTTAAATAATGTCTTTCGTTGCTACTTCATTTAAATTTATATTTTGCAACGGAATTGCAACAGAAAATAAGTGATAATTTGTTTCAAATTTTAATTTTTGTCTTCCGTTGCTACTCGGTTGCAAATTTTGAAAAATTGCAACTGAATTGCAACGGAAAACAAATAATATTGTTTTAGATTTAAATTTTGTCTTCGGTTGTTATTCCGTTGCAAATTATGAAAATTTGCAACGGAATTGCAACGGAAAATAGATTATAATTTCTTTTAGATTTATTTGTTGTCTTTCGTTGCATTTTCGTTGCAAATTTTTATAGTTTGCAACACATTTGCAACGGAAAAAATAAAAATAAACGTAAAAGAAATTAGTTTATATTTTGCAACGGATTTGCAACCATTTTCTTTTTCGTTGCTAATCGGTTGGTAATTCTTTGCAATACGGTTGCAAATTTGCAACGAAAATCTACCGTTGCAAATTTTCGTTGCATTAGCCTGGTTTTGTAGTAGTGTACCGTGTGTCATGACTCAAGCCACGACTTTCTTTTTAGTGTCACGTCGTGTCACGTTAGCTTTTTCCCATTTCATATCCCTTTTCACTCATACACCAAAAAAACACCTTCCCTCATGGATCAATTGAAAACACCCCTATATGTGACTTACTATTTAATTTTCCTTTCCATTTTTTCAAACCAACTAACTACTATTCTTTAAAACAAAAATACAAATTACATTAAACACTTGCAAAAATAAAATTACAAAATAATAAAAACACGTAAAATTATCAATAAACTAATTTTGTTGGTGTTGCCAAAGATGATCTTTAAGATTTCTATGAAGAGTTTTCTGTGTTTATTTATCACGTAATTCTTTTCCTTCGTTGTATAGTGCATCTGTCGATCCAAGTATATTGTATATTTGGTTGCGGATTAATATACAATTCGTTGAATTCACTTATCGCAAACTTTTGATTTTTCAAATTCATGTTATGCAATATGATGTAAGTGTCCTTGATTCTTCGTAGCATGTTAATAGTGTAAGCACGCGCCGGTTGTTGTATCGCCAACGTCCTTGGAGGCCACCAAAAGCTCGTTCAACATCATTTCTTGAACTTTCTTGTTGTCTTTTGTTGGGATTAAAAGCCTTCTTAGTGTTACTACTGCTCATATTTGTGATTACAGCTGCTCAGATGATTTAATACTGCTCATGAACTTCAATGAATATATGCTAAGAATGTTAAGACTACCAGTACAAAGTTAAGACTGCTCTTACAAAGTTAGTGCTGCTGAAGAACTTCAATGAATATAGACTAAGTGTGTTAATGCTGATCAGTCAAAGTTAAGACTGCTAGTACAAAAAGTTAATACTGCTGGTGCAAAGTTACAACTGTTAGTGTAAGTTAGTAATGTTAGACGTTTTGGTTAGTACTTCTTATTAGGTATGTATTAGATAAGTATAGAAAAGATTTGATATACTTAGGAAAGTATTGTAAGCCGACTAGGACTCCTTGGTGTATAAAAGGAGGTCCTAGGGCATAGAGTTTTATACACGAAAAGCACCACACTGTAGAAAAAGCTTAGCTTCAAGGTTTTGTAACCCTAATACTTTAAGAGTATTCGTATTATTCTTAATAATATATTGGAGCTTGATTGTTTGTTTGTTTCACTATTTCATTAAGCAATTCTTCTTAATATTAAAGATTAGATTCCCCATAATCTTTAATACATTCATACACAGTTTCTAATATAGTTGTGTTAGATTTATCTAATATAACTAAGCCTTAAACAAGCTTAAAGAATTCGATCTAAGTTCAACCAGGACTCAACAAGTGGGATCAACGTCTTTTTGTTGCAGCACGAAACCCATTGGGGTATTATTATATAAACTACCCTTATATTAGTTTGACTATAATATTTATTTGTTTGAAGACTATATATAATTTGTTAGTCAATGAGTTTTAAGATGAAAGTCAAAGTTTATGTATGTTTGGCGTGGAACGTTAATTTTTTAGAACGTCAATTTTAACTATCTCACAATAAATATATCTCACATGTCTTAAGAAAGACTTGAACCATAACCATTTGATTGGGGGAACTATTCACACAACATGTGGTACTATTGAGACACAAACCCTTTGTTTGGTATAGAAAGTTATAAGTGACCAATGTCCTAAGAATGGGACTTGAAGGAGTAAAGGTGCCATGTTAGAAGAGTTATATCATATTTTTATTGAGTCAACTCTTCTCATAACTTCCTAGGCTTTCCAAATGTGTGTAGAAGAGTGTGTGTGTCGTGAAGTGAAAAAGAGAGGGAAGAATAAGATTTTCCAAGTGATCAATTGATTAGTGAATTAGTGTTTACTGTCAAGAATTATGAGCCTAACCACAATCCCCACAAGGTAAGAATGCCCAATTTAAAATAATCTTGCAATTATAAATTTACGATTCATGCATTTGAAATTGGGGTTTTTGAGTAAGGAGGTTCTTGAGGGAAATTGATAAAGTAATGTGGTTAGAGGATTAAGTTCTTTTAATGATTTATGTTTAGTTGATGATTTAGGGGTTTTGGATAAAAGCATGTTTAAGTTAAATTGATGTTGAAATAAAGTTAGATGATGATAACATCATCATCTTTATTGTTATTTTTAATGGGGTAATGAAAAGAGGTTATGAAGGTATAAGTGTTAGTGAATTTAAACGGATGTTTGGATACAAGCTTTGATGTATAAACGACTCCTTGTTAGGAATGGATGGAGGAATGTTAATGAAGGATAATGCTTAGTTGACTAGTTATTGACGGGGGTAAGTACTTAGCACTAATTTAAATTAGCAAGATTTTCCATGATTCAATCTCATAATAATCTTTAATGAAGAATGTTATTATTATTGTTATTGTTATGAGCTAGTTACATGAGCTAGTGATTGAAATGGAAAGTTATGTCTGTGAAATATGTTATGATAAAGGGTAAATTAAGTTAAGTGACTTTGAATGATGAGGACTTAATGACCATTAGGTTATTTGGATGATTTGTCTCGTGTTAATATAGAAACATATGCATATGATTTATGAGAATCATGTGTATGTTTATATGAGTTAGAAGATAAGTTGAATGAAATATGAAATGAATATGGCTTAAAGCATTACATATAAGTGAAGTATAAAGCTAATACAACTAGTATGCCTTTATTTAGCTGTATTGGAGGAATTATATTATGTAAATATGTGAAGTAGTGACGAATATGAAAATGTGAATTTATGTAAGTAAATGACTAAAGGTGTTGAAGGATTTTGTATGAAAATAAGTATAAATGAAGAATCAATGTTTAGCCAAGTGCTTATGTGTGATGTTTATACATCAAGTATGATATGAAATAGAACCCTTTGGAGCAAAGTCACATGGAATGCGGTTCGATTTGGTACGGGAACACGAAACGTGAATGTGGTTCGCTAGGTCCCTAAAATATGGTACGATGAGGGGTAGGCTCATTTCGAAATGCTACGGTATGGTCTGGTTCGATGTACCATAAAATTTGGTACGATGTACCCGATTCGGTACAATGTACCATATTAATAATAATATTAAATTTCTACATTACAATACGTATAAGCCAAATGTCCATATGATATATTAATACTCAAAAGATTGTTTGGGACCTATATCATAAGTGAATGTTTGAAACACATTCCAAAAGATTAGATCATCAGACATTAAATACTAAAATGGATAAAGAGAAATGACAAGCAATTCTAATCTTCATCTAGATCCTCCCATTGCATATCTTCCATTGTTGAAGTCGAGCCTTCCAAGTATGCTCTTTCGGGATTCATGTCCCACTTTTTACTTGGTCTCGCTTTGTAAGATTCCGAAAACCTTGATATTAGACGAATATTTGAATGAACAAACACCAATTTATCGGCCCTTTTAGTATTCAAGCGGGTTCTTTTCACAATATGAATGAAAGAATACGTACTCCAATTTCTTTCCGCTAAAGAACTACTTACTCGGCAAGTTCCGGAGTTTCTGAACCGTAAATTGACCACCAATCAATTGGGTCCATTGTTACTACATTAATTTGAGCCTCGGGACGAGAATAAAAACCTTTTTTCATGTGAAATTTTGCGTATTGTGCCCGCAACATTTGTGTTTCTTCTTCGTTTTCTGAAATTCTTTTAAAGGCATCTATAACACCAACCATCACTTCCTTATCGAGATTTGGAGCCATTCTAGGAATTCCACTGGGCACTTTTGTACTAAGATAGGTTTTGTCATAAAACCTCAGTGTTAATGCGAACCCGAGACAATGTAAAGGGATAGTCATTTTCTCCCACCTAGCTAAAAAAATATCTTCAACTTGAGGGAAGTATAAATTGTACACATTTTTCATCACATCTTTAATTTCTCCAACCATACTATCCATCCTTTCATATACTTCTCCCATTTTCGCTCCCTCTCCATCACAAAATTTAATCAACAAAAAGATCGGTTTAGTTATTGCAAGGATACGATCAACATCATCCCAAAATTTGTCGCTTCTAATTGTTTCACAAACAATCTGTCCATTCTTTCGAGTGTTCTCATCCCCTTTTCTAACCCAATCCCTCCACGAGTTAAGGACAATAGTAGTCGCGAGAGCTTCCCTACAGTCCTTTAGTATTTTCCATAAAATGTAGTGGGAGGCGAATCGAGTTTTAGCTACTTTTAACAATTCCATTGTTGAATTTGCTCTAAAAATTGATAACGCTTGTGTATGATTTAAAAAGTACTTAACAATCATCTTACCTCTTTTGTATGTATCTGATAACCAAACTAGTTCTTTAGCTAAATCTTTAAATATTAAGTTTAAAGTGTGAACAACACAAGGAGACTAGAAGATGTGTTTGTATACCTTTAACACCCTCCTCTCCAGCAGCCTTGCAATTTGCGGCATTATCCATTACAACTTGAAGAACATTACTTGATCCAATGCTTTCAATAGCTTCGAGTAGAAATTTTAAAATTTCCACCCCTGTTTTTTCCACTCCAGAAAAATCCTCAGCATACATAAAAGTGGCACCACGACTATCAGCAGCAAGAATATTAATCAATTGTTTGTGTGTTGATACAAATAATGTCTAAAAACGTTATTCGTATTTTTCGACATATCTACGTTTTGATTATAACAAAATGCAAAAACGTCTTACGTCAAAATTAATGTAAACAAGTTTTTAGTCGTAATATTCCATTTTAGACGCAAATCACTCAAGGTATGAACAAACAAATCTAAAACTTGACAAATGATCAAAGGATTATATTTTGGTCTAAACTTCACATTTTTAATGTGACAAAACATTTTTTTTAAATACATTTTACAAATCATTTTTGAAATAAAAAGAAATACTTTAATTGGAAAAATATGTTTAAAAATTCCAACAGTTATTTTCCCCCCAAAACAGCTCCAAACATTCTCAAATAAACCTTCCCCACTAAAAACAAAGAAAGGAGCGTTTTTGTCCCCAACGGTAGCACTAAAGGACTGACGGTACTGTTAAATTTAATGTTACCGTGGGAACTTTAACGGTACCGTCCACTGTATAACGGCTATTTTTTTCTTGCCTATAAATACCAGTCCATTTGACATTTTTTACTCGCCTCTTTTGATACAGAACTTTCTGAGTTAAATCTATGCTCTCTAAACACCTTTCTTTGATCATTTAGTTAGTTAGTTTTTGTTTAAGAGTGATCCAATCATCCAACCAAGTGATCACCTTCATTCCTCTACTAGTACAAGAGAAGAACACATTGTATCGATAAGATACTAAGTGTTGTAGTAGTAGTATAGTGCACTTGTAACATTTGTTACATACTTGTTGTATCTTGATATACATCAAGTAGTCTTGAGTCTTGTTCAGTTAGCTTGTGTGGATCATTGTGATTGTGTAAAGGTTGCGGAGATCTTGTGTTGATAGTGTGTAGATTGTGAAGAGAGTGTGTAGATCGAGCGGATCAAGAGAAGATCGTGAGGATCTTGTAGATTGTGTGTATTGTGAGGATCAAGTAGATCGTGAGTGAGATTGGTACTAGCTAGATTAGTACTCGACATTTAGCTTAGTGTCGAAAATAGTGATACGCGACGTTGTACGATTTTCTCTGCCTGAAGGGAGTTTGTTGACATAGTGCTTAGAACTCTCGAGTTGGGTACTCAAGGAGTGGAGTAGGGCAAAGAGGAGCTTCGTTACCGAACCACTATAAATCTCTTGTCTTGGTTTGATCTTTTCATCTTTTATCTTTTATCTTGAAATTTATATTTTGGTATTTGTAGTTTATTTAGTATAGTGTTTATATTGTGATTGATTGATCTCACAAAAGTTCGAATCTAACTAGTTTTCATAAGTAAAAGTTTTAAATCAAGACTAAAAACGGTAAAACTATTCAACCCCCCTTCTAGTTTTCCACAATTGGTACCAGAGCCACGTCAACCAAGATTTTTAAAATATATTGTATTTTAAAACTTGAATCGATCAATGAATTTCGACAAATATCAAGAAGGGCAATCTATGCAAAGACCACCAATTTTTGAAAACGATTGTTTTATCTATTGGAAAACAAGATTCGAAACGTATGTGAAATAAAAAGATATTGATCTTTGGCATGTTATTACCGACGGTGACTTTCAACCAATTGAAAAGAATCCGAAAACGAAAAGGGATGAAATAGTTCCTTATAATAAACAAAGTGATAATCTTAAAAGAAAACTAGCAAAAAATAATGAGGCTGAAATGATGATTTACAATGCTTTGCCGAAAAAGGAATTTGAAAGAATTTTTATGTGTAATACGGCAAAAGAAATTTTGAAAAATTTGTTAGTCACTCATCAAGGTAATAGTCAAGTCAAAGAAAACAAGATTGATCTTCTTGTGCAACAATATGAACAATTTTCTAGTATTCCGGAAGATGAAACTATAGATAATGTTTTTGCTAGATTTAATACTATTATTACTAGTCTTAAAGCTCTTGATGAAGGTTACTCTAGCAAGAATTATGTTAGGAAGTTTCTCAGGGCACTACATCCTAAATGGAGAGCAAATGTCACCGCCATTGAAGAGTCGAAAAACTTGGCGACATTATCACTTGATGAACTTATAGGAAACTTGAAAGTTCATGAAATGATAATCAAGAAAGAATCCGATATAGTTAAAGGCAAAGGAGAGAAAGTAAGGTCTCTAGCGTTGAAAGCTAAGAAGGAGTATAGTGATGACGAAAGTTCGACTTCCGATAGTGAAGACGAAGAGTACGCCTTAGCGGTTAGAGATTTTAAGAAGTTCTTTAGGAGAAGAGGTAGATTTGTAAGACAACCTAGACATGAAAAGTAAGTCATTCCAAAAGAATCGGGATGACAAGAAAGGCAAAAGTGATAGGAAATTCTTTAGATGCGGAGATCCAAATCATCTCATCGGAGAATGTCCTAAACCACCGAGAACCAAGAACCAAAGAGCATTTGTAGGAAGTTCTTAGGGCGATAGCGGTGAAGAAGAAAAGGAAAAGCCCAGCGACAAAACATGTCTCATGGCTCACACTCCAAATGAGGTACATTCCGATTCCTCTTATTATAGTGATGATAACTCTTCGATAGATGATAACATACTATATGATGAATATAATAAATTATGTGAAGTAAGATCTAAAATCATAACTATAAACAAGATACTAAAAATAACTTTGCATAAATTCGAAACGGAAATTTTAGAACTAAAATACCAAGTCAAGAAACTTGAGAAAAACAAAGAAATAGACATTGGATGTAAGTCATGCATATGTCTTCGAGTTGAGAATGAAAAACTCAAGTAAAATGCTCTTAAAATCACTAAGTTTGAAAAAGGAACAAAAGCACTTAATGTATTGTTATGGCAAACATGCCGGAGCGGGCTTAGGTTTTGACCCAAAAGAAGCATCAACAAGTGAAACTAAACAAGTAAAATTTGTAAAATCTGGAAATCCTGAAGCAACAGTGGACGACACCACTAAAGGAGGGAACATCACCACTAAATTTAGTAGTACCGTGGTACCGTCTGTTAAGAATTTCAGAACTCCTTCGATTCTGAAAATAGCTTAAGTCCTAAACCAAGTCACTTAGTAATTAATAATGTTAAGATACCAGTTGCTAGTAAAAATGAAGTTAAACGCTTATACAAATCTTTGTCAAACCCCAAACCTGGTTTTGTAAAACCTGAACCTAGATAAAAAACTCCTTCACCCAAGAGAAAAAATATTCCTAAACCTCGGTCAAGAACACCTCAACCGAGAAGTAACTTTAGAAGGCAAAGTTATCCAAGTAACTATCCCGTAACTTGGAATAACTTTCAACAACGAAGTTATTTGCCATGGGAAAATTTTCCTTCATTCCAACATCCAAACCAAATGCAACAAATGCATGGGATGTTTAACACCAACAACTTTGGACCCATGAGATATTGGGGACCGAATGTTTGAGTTTTGTTCTTACTCAATATAGATATGCTTGGGAATTGACTTGGAGCCCGACAAATGGATCAAGGATAGTGGATGCACTAATCATATGACGGGGAATCGAAGTCTATTCTCATCATACAAAGCATACAACGGAGGTAAAGTCACATTTGGTAGTAAATTAAAAGGCAACATCATAGGCAAATGTACGATCTCTCATAACTCCCTCACTATTAGAAATGTTGAGCATGTAGATAACTTAGGGTTTAACTTTCTTAGTATTAGTTAAATGGTTAACAATAAGTGTAGAGTAGTATTTTACGAAGAGGGTAGTGAGATTATGATAAGGATTTATTTGGAACCTTTTTAAGGGGTCATTTAAGCCAAAAATCGAGTAAATATGATCAAATATTTCCTCAAATCGCTTCTTTTTGTATTTTAGGTACTTGGGACAAGAATTGTGGAAAATGACACTTTTGGAGCATATTTGAACGATAAAGTGAAGAAAACGACGAAGTCGCAAAAAATACGTTAGACTTGGAGATCTGACGGCATCACTAGACACAACGTGACGACGTCCCTTGTAAACTCGTGGAAGATTTCTAGTGTTGAGCTAACAAGTGACGCCTCAGAAGATTTTAAAGGCTTTATAACCTGACGCCATCAGGTGTAGAGTGGAGATGGGCGTCACGCTTTATGCTAACAAGAGACGGATCAGAAGGATTTTACAAGTGACGGCCTCAGATCCCTTTCTAATGACGTCAGAGCGGCGATTACACAGACGAAACCCTAAACCACGACGAGTTGACGGCGTCAGAGGCTATAACCTGGCGCCGTCATAACTGTATTCCTATATATATTTTCGAAAGTTTTCATTGTTAGGGGTGACATCTTTTGGAGAATAAACCCTAGTCGAATTTCAGCAGCTTTGTAAGGTTTTTTCAACCCTTGAACCTTATGCTTTATTGAAGATAAGTTATTCATTTAATCATTCAATATGTTTATGTGTTATTTGAGTAATTGTTTATCTTTTCTGCTATCTATCATGCTAGCTTAAGTTTGTTTGTGGTTGCTTAGATCTAATGAAACCTAGTTATTGAATATTGATTTATTATCTCTTGTTTAGTTGATTGTTATCGCGTTAAGTTAAGAAAATTGGCTGACCTCTTATATGTAACTAGCTTGAACGTCTTAAAAACGCAACCGTAGAGTGCACTATTGGTTTTGTTCATTGTATTTATTGCGTGAATTGTGGCTTGTAGATCCTAGAAAACTTAATGGATGTTAAGGGATCTAGGGGAGACTAATATTCATAGAGTTGGGGACTTCAGCACCTTCCCACGACCAATAATAAGGAATACGACGCTTCAACTAAAACAAGGATGTGACAATTCAACGAATCAATAGGAGATAACTAGGGAGTAATTAAATCTAAATAAACACGCTTTTCCTATCATAAGAAGTTCAACAATTTTCTTTTTCTTATTTTTAGTTTAATTTTAGTTTTATAATTAGTTTTTGGGTTAGTTGATTAACAACTAATTCCACCCACTCCTTCAAAAACGAGATTTTAATTGCTTTCTAAAAAATATAAAAAATACAAAAAGAATCATCCCTCACCTCTAGACCTATCTCGTCATACATCTTGACCTAACAACACTATTCCCCTAGAGAACGATCAATCCCCCGGACCTACCTATACTACACTACAACGATCAGGTACACTGCCTGGAGGATTGCAAGCTTCTCAAGATCCCTTGAGAAGTAAAACCTTTTGCGTGGACGCAATCCTCGCATCAAGTATTTTGCACCGCTGCCGGGGAATAGTTATTGTTTAGGTTCAATTTTTATCTCGTTTAGGTCTACTCACTAGATTCCTATCAAGTGAGATTTTTATTTTCTTTTTATTATCTTTCTTGTAGTCTATCTTTTCTTTGTATTTTTGTTCGTAATTTTTTTCAACCAATCGACCTAATCCACTACATAATCTACCCTTTCCACTCCAAAATGACATCTTTATGTTCCGACAACATAATGGTGAATCTTTATCCGATGCATGAACTCTTTTCAAATACTTACTACAAAAAGTCCTTCATCAAGGTCTTGACTTATTGTTTCCACTTCAAATCTTTTACACTCGTATCGACCGCGAAACCCAAAAGAAGCTTGAATATATGGCAGATGGGAAAATGTGGGAATTTGGTGATGAAGAAGCATGGGAAACCTTTGAGATTCTTGCTCAATTAAGAAGTGGAACATGGGACCCCAAAAAGCGCACGCATAGACCTATTCTCAATTTGGAAGGTTCAATCGGAAAGTTTGTTTAGGAATGAGGTGGTTAGAGTCATGTCATGGTTAGATCCTACCATAACACATGATGAACACATAGATGATCTAGATATGATGAAGGATGAGGTGGAAAATCCAAGCCCACAAAGTACCCCACAAGTCCCACCATCACTTGATGCATACACACCGCCCGTGACTTACTTGGAAGAAGTAGAAGAGACTATAGGAACCCCGATTGAAGTAGAACCTTTGGAAGAAACACAACTAGAGGAAATTGGTTTCAATAATTGTAGTCATAACCTTTCTTTTAGTTCTATGGAAGTTCCTAGCTTTGATGAACCGGAGCCTCAACCAAAGTCGTTACCCAATTTTCCATCCTTAGATGTGAATTTAGGAATTGAAAAAGGCCCCAATCCACCCATCAAACCATATAGTCCGGGTAGTTTTACGATGAAGGTAGTAGACTCTAAGCCTTGTAGAGAGGAAGCCGATATAGGAGTGGAACATAACCTTACATACTTACATCACCCATTTGTAAGTAATCACAAGAAACATTATGGGTTTAAACCGGGTTTATTAGGTCAAGATGGATTTCTAACTAGGAGTCTCTCGAAATTGATAGAAGATGATCCCTTTTTAGGAGAAAACTCCAATTCACCCATTAACCCAATTGAACTAGGTAAGGTTATAATGAAAGGAGCACACCCATTTGAGCATATAATTCATCCACCACTCTTTCCTCACGCGGCATATTTCCACCCTAAGGGTGTGTATCGCTACTATTACCCGCACTTAATCTTAAGTGTAGGGAAAACCCCCCTTATATATGTTAAATAAGGGTAGAGTCAGGCTCGTGACTCGAACAAAAACAAGCGCTTCTTGGGAGGCAACCCATGTTTTTAATTGTTTGATGTTTTTATTTTATTTGTTTGTTTGTGTCATATATGCTTAATCATAATTGTTTTATATTGAAGTTTCGAATGTAATTTGTGAAAATGCTTTATTTTGTTTTTAACTTCGTCTTAAATACATATAAAGGTATTTTACAAAAAAGATAAGTGTAGGGAAGATCATATTTGTTTATAAGAACGAATTCAAACATGAAAGATAACAAGTAATAATTAGCATATATTTATGTGATTGTTTAGAGTCAAATGCTTGTATCGAGTCACAATGAATGTTCTGCAGTTTTTCCAGGTTTTAATACTCAGATTTTTTCAGAAATTTTCTAGAAACAAAACGTAAAAATACTGTCAGGTCATACCTGACGGCGTCAGGCTTAACACCCGACGGCGTCAGGCACTGTAGCAGCACAGTTTTCCAGATTTTTGTTTTTCTACTGGAATTTAAATTTTTGAAAAATTTTAAGAATTTTAAATTTCCAGGAATCTGTAGACATTTATTTTGCAAGCATTATATCTTACTTTGCTTTCTAGTTTAGTTTTAGTATATATAGTGTTTATCGCCGATTGTATGAGAGGTTTTGTGTTTTATTTTCTTAGTGAATTACAGGTTATATTTGACAAGAAGACGAAAGTATACATTAGAAGTGAAGCTTATCATGTTTATTTTCTTGGAGGAAGATCTAACCATGTTTTCACATCGTCCATGCCGAGCAAATCAGGGGAGTATTAGTTTCTTTCTTTATTTTATTTTCCCTTTATCATAACTTTGATACTTTTCAAGAACATTGGGGACAATGTTCAATTTAAGTGTAGGGAGGGTAAAATGAGATACCTTAGAAACTATAACTTCGCTTGATATTTGTTTTGTCTTAGAATAAATGTGTAATAAAACTAAGAATGATACTTGTTAGGGCAATTTTAGCACCAAATTTAAATTTTTTTACAACATATAGGAGTCAAACTTTAGTTTTAATAAGCGTCTCATGAATAGGAATCATATAGCTAGCACAAAAACCCTTCCACTCAAAAATTTCCACCCCAAAAATGTGAGGTTCGCCTTTAGATATATAGGAAAAAGCATCCACCTTTAATGCTTATGAGTGTACCGGTAGTATATAGATTCTAGAACTTGCGTTTGTGGTGCATCCCGAGATCGCTAATGAGACTACATTCGTGTAGTTAGGATTTACTAAATGATAAGAGGCATTAGGATAACCTTTGTTTTAAACCTGTATTATAATTACGTTGGCTACACTGGTCATGTAATTTTCTCACACCTTTGCGATGTACTCATTTTTAGTACACGCTACCCCTAGTATACCCCTCAGAGCATATTCTTTTCATTTTCTAACTTTAAGTATATTGGAAAGACCGAAAGGAAGAAATTCTGAATAACGCATTCCGGTTACTTAGAGGAGGAATTTGTTTACAATCCACCCCCAAATGTACAACTAAATCGCCTTAGCCTATCTTGTATGCACTCATTTTTAGTGCATTATTGTTACAACATATATGTTTAAACCCCTTTGTTAATTGTCTAATCGGTTACATGATTGCTAAGTCGAGTCATATCTTGTAAATAAAGTTTTGGGACGATTGAGACTCATGGGTAAAAGTACTAGTTGTTATGGAGTAATGGGGAAGAAAGTAATGTTATTACCCCCATATGTGCGTTAATGTTTAAAGTACTCAAAGTGTTTTAATTTTCTTAAATCAGGTCATTAGTTAGTTGTGTGTAAAGTATGTAAAATTCAAGTGTAGGGAGGTTGCAAGATCCCTTTGATGTATTATTTTGGATGGTAGGGCAAGAGTGTATGAAAAAAAAATAAAAAAAAATGATAAAAAGAAAAAAAAGTAGAAAAAGAAAAGCGAAAAAAAATACAGACAACTATCCAGTTTCTTTTATGTTTAAGTCAAAAATAGTATCAAGAAAAATACAAAAAGAGTTAGTAGTTAGTGAGTCGAGTCGAGTCTCTGCTTAGCAACGCAACATTGTACCTGTAATTGACCAAGGTAATTGACTTGCCAATAGTAAAATTCCCTATATCCAACAAACCGTGTTTTCCATACCCTTACACCTAACGTTACAACCCTTGAAAATCCCTCTTTGATAGTTTATCCTAGGTGCTTACGCCAAAGTGGTGGAGGTTTGATCCATTCCCAAGCCTATGGTAATCTATGTACTATGATAGGTAGAGAGTGTTTCAATTTCAATTTTCCATATGTGTTATGTAACTTTATACACCCGAGATATGTGAGAATCCAAACACTTTATGTGAGGTGCTAGTATATAATTTCCGTGCTTATTTTGACTAACGTGGAATGATTGTATGTTGTAATTACTTTATATTAATGTTAAATGACCCATAGCTTGTAAATTGATTAGAATAAAAGCTCATTTGCTTGAGGACAAGCAAATCCCAAATGTAGGGATATTTGATAAGGATTTATTTGGTATCTTTTTAAGGGTCATTTAAGCCAAAAATTGAGTAAATATGATCAAATACTGCCTCAAATAGTTTCTTTTTGTATTTTAGGTACTTAGGACGAGAATTGTGGAAAATGACACTTTTGGAGCATATTTGGACGATAAAGTGAAGAAAACGACGAAGTCGCGAAAAGTACGTCAGACTTGGATGTCTAACGGCATCACTAGACACAACGTGACATCGTCCCTTGTAAACTCGTGGAAGATTTCTAGTGTTGAGCTAACAAGTGACACCTCAGAAAATTTTGAAGGCTTTATAACCTGACGCCGTCAGGTGTAGAGTGGAGATGGGAGTCACGCTTTATGCTAACAAGAGACGGATCAGAAGGATTTTACAAGTGACGGCCTCAGATCCCTTTCTGACGACGTCAGAGCGGCGATTACACAGACGAAACCCTAAACCACGACGAGTTGACGGCGTCAAAGGCTATTACCTGACGCCGTCATAACTGTATTCCTATATATATTTTCGAAAGTTTTCATTGTTAGGGGTGACATCTTTTGGAGAATAAACCCTAGTCGAATTTCAGCAGCTTTGTAAGGGTTTTTCAACCCTTGAACCTTATGCGTTATTGAAGATAAGTTATTCGTTTAATCATTTAATATGTCTATGTGTTGTTTGATTAATTGTTTATCTTTTCTTCTATCTTTCATGCTAGCTTAAGTTTGTTTGTGGTTTCTTAGATCTAATGAAACCTAGTTATTGAATATTGATTTGCTGTCTCTTGTTTACTTGATTGTTATCACGTTAGGTTAAGAAAACTGGCTGACCTCTTATATGTAACTAGCTTGAACGTCTTAAAAACGCTACCGTAGAGTGCACTATTGGTTTTGTTCATTGTATTTATTGCGTGAATTGCGGCTTGTAGATCCTAGAAAACTTAATGGATGTTAAGGGATCTAGGGGAGACTAATATTCATAGAGTTGGAGACTTCAGCACCTTCCCACGACCAATAATAAGGAATACGACGCTTCAACTAAAACAAGGATGTGACAATTCAACGAATCAATAGGAGATAACTAGGGAGTAATTAAATCTAAATAAACACGCTTTTCCTATCATAAGAAGTTCACCAATTTACTTTTTCTTGTTTTTAGTTTAATTTTAGTTTTATAATTAGTTTTTGGGCTAGTTGATTAACAACTAATTCCGCCTACTCCTTCAAAACCGATATTTTAATTGCTTTCTAAAAAATATAAAAAATACAAAAAGAATCATCCCTCACCTCTAGACCTATCTCGTCATACATCTTGACCTAACGACAATATTCCCCTAGAGAACGATCAATCCCCCAGACCTACCTATACTACACTACAACGATCAAGTACACTGCCTGAAGGATTGCAAGCTTCTCAAGATCCCTTGTGGAGTAATACCTTTTGCGTGGACGCAATCCTCGCATTAGATTACTAAGGATGGCAAGACCATAGGTAAAGGAGTTAGGAAAAATGGCTTATTCGTAATGAAAATGGGAGATAAGCCTCAGGACAAAATTTGTCAAGCAACCATAGATAAGAATTCCACTCTATGGCATAGGAGACTAGGTCACGCTAATATGCGTTTAATACAATCTTTAGCATCTAAGGATATAGTTAGAAATTTACCTAAGCTTAAGTTTGATAAACACTTTTGTGACGCTTGTAAAATTAGAAAACAAGCTCATTCTAGTCACAAAGCTAAGAACATGGTCTCGACCTCTAGATGCCTAGAACTCCTTCACATGGACTTATTCGGTCCATCAGCCGTACGGAGTTACGGAGGAAATTTCTACACCTTAGTAATTGTAGACAACTATTCTAGGTATACTTGGACTAGATTTCCTAAGAATAAGACACAAGCTTTCGAGGAATTCAAAATCTTTAGTAAGAAGTCCAAAATCAATTAGGTTGTAGAATAGTCTCTATTAGAACGGATCACGGTCGGGAATTTGATAATGAAGTGTAATTTGGAGTATATTGTGATGATAATGGTATTACACACAATTTCTCGGCTTCACGCACTCCTTAATCAAATGGTGTAGTTGAAATAAAAAATCGTACCCTACAAGAAATGAGTAGAACGATGTTGAATGAAAAATCTATACCACAAAATTTTTGGTGTAATGCCGTACACACCTCAACTTATATACTCAATAGGATTTTAATTAGTCCAATCTTTGGAAAAACACCATACGAAATCTTGAGAGGTAGGAAACCTACTCTAGATCATTTTAGAGTGTTTGGAAGCAAATGCTTCATTTTAAACACAAAAGATGATCTAACCAAGTTTGACCCAAAGTCATACGAAGGTGTTTTCCTAGGATACTCCCAAAATAGTAAAGCCTATGTTGTCCTAAATAAGGAAACAATGAAAGTCGAAGAATCACGTAACGTAACATTCGATAAAAGTCCTCCCCCAACTATGACATCACCCTTGGTGGATGATGACTTAGATGAAGAATAAGCCATTAAGGTTAGTGGCAAGAAAAACTTAGAAAATGACATTGAGGATGAAATAGTCGAAGTTGAAAAAATTGTCAACATTAAGGAATCCAAGAACTATCCAATAGAAAATGTCATAGGAAACCTCAACCAAAGAACCCTTAGGTCATAAGCACAAAACAAAAGTAATTTCTTTTATTTTATATCTACCGTAGAACCTAAGAATGTCGGTGAAGCGATAAAGGATGAAAGCTGGGTAGTTGCCATGATAGAAGGAATTAAATCAATTCACCGCAAATCAAGTTTGGGATATAGTACCTCCACCTAAGAATCAAACAATCATAGGAACTAAGTGGGTATTTAGGAACAAACTTGATGAAAATGGCGTCGTGTCTAGGAATAAGGCTAGGTTAGTAGCACAAGGCTACAATCAACAAGAAGGAATAGACTACGGTGAAACTTATGCACCCGTAGCTAGATTAGAGTCTATTAGAATACTCCTTGCCTATGCTTGCGCATTAGATTTTAAGCTATATCAAATGGACGTGAAAAGTGCATTCTTTAATGGTTTTATCAACGAGGAGGTATACTTTGCAGAACCTCTGGGATTCGTTGATTTCGAAAAACAAATCATGTTTATAAACTCAAGAAAGCACTCTATGACCTCAAACAAGCTCCTAAAGCTTGGTATGATAGATTAAAGGCTTACTTGCTTAAACATGAGTATACCATGGGGATGGTAGATAATACACTTTTCAAGAAGAAACAAAATTCACATCTCATCATTGTTCAAATATATGTCAATGACATTATATTCGGTTCAACTTGTCAAGGATTGTGCGATGATTTTGCGAAAATCATGCATGACGAGTTTCAGATGAGCATGATGGGTGAATTAAATTTCTTCCTTGGTCTACAAATAAAATAAATGGAAGATGGTATCTTCTTTAATCAATCTAAATATATTAAATAAATGCTTAAGAAATTTGAATTAGAAGAGTCTAAACCAATGAAAGCGCCCATGTCCTCGTATACGAAACTCACGAAGGATGAAAAAGGTGAGTCCGTAGACAATACTAAGTATAGGGGCATGCTAGTTAGTTTATTATACCAAATGGAAAGTAGGCCCGATATCATGTTTAGTGTCTGCCTGTGCTCGCTTCCAAGAGGATCCTAAAACCTCTCACCTTGAAGCGGTTAAGCGTATCTTCCGATACATTAAAGGCACTATGCACTTGGGATTATATTATCCCAAGGGAACCGGTGTAGAAACTATTCTCTATGCCGTCTCTGATCATGCGGGAGATTATGTGGATCGAAAAAGCACGAGTGGCGTTTGTACCTTCATGGGTTCTTGTCTAACTTCTTGGTTCTCCAAGAAACAAACGGCTCTTGCTATCTCCACGGCCGAAGCCGAATACGCAAGCGCCGGAAATGCATGTCAACAAGCACTATGGATGAAACAAGCTCTAATCGAATACGACATCCATCTCGACGACATTCTGATTATGTGCGACAATAAAGGAGCTATTGACTTGAGCAAAAACCCCGTGCAACACTACCGTACGAAACACATCGAAATTCGTCATCACTTCCTTCGTGACAATGTTCAAAAAGGAAACATCTCTATCGAAAAAGTTTTGTCGCAAGACAACATCGCCGACATATTAACCAAACCCCTCAAACGAGAATCCTTCAACTATCTACGTTTAGGTCTAGGAATGATGGAACACATTCCATAAATTTCATAATTAACATGTATTCAAAACGTCCCTCGAGTCACGTCTAATGACTATTTAAATATTTCCTTGGAAATATTGAAGTCATCTCGGATTGTCAATCATCGCATGTCAAATCCCGTTGGATTTATTCCTTAAAGAATTTATTAGGAATAAGTTCTTTTATCATGTCTAAAAGTCTCACTAAATCAGCGAGATTTGTTCGTCAAAAATCAAAACGGGACACATTTCTGTCCCAGCAGGTCACGGTACCACTAAAGTGGGCACGAAACCACTAAATTTAGTGGTACCGTGGTTCCGTGCACCTAACATACCCGATTCTTCTTTAATTTTTCCCAATATTTGCACATTCGAACTAAACAGCCTATCTACACTTGCTGTCAAAATCGAACCCAAAATAAAATCCAATTCCACCATCCAAAATCAAAATTGAGGCATTGTAATACAAAAATATCAATTACCACACATCCATAACATCAATTGTAGGTTAATTCATCTTAATTTTCTTCAATTTTGGGTTTAGGGTTTGATTTTGCACAAAATTCGAATTGGGGATTTTTGTTTTTTATTTAGTTTCATGCAATTAGGATTAGGATTAGACAATGTATAACTATTATGATTCCCTTAAAGATAGGATTTGCATAAACACTTAGTCATTTTTTTTCTTAGAATTATAGTTGAATTTTTATTAAATTCGAATTAGATTTTAGTTTTGGTGGAATCATGATTAGGATAATCAAAACTAAACATGGAATTGATAAGATTATAATTTTACACTTCCATGGAACTTTGCATTGAAATTTTTGAACTAGCCAAACACTCCAATTCCGTTTTAGAAAAATTTCATGTAACTAGGATCATCATGAAATGTTTTCGTGCGTTGTTTATACAATCTAAAAACATTTTCTCATGCATACATGAACTCTCGAATATTAGCCGAAATACATAATTACTATGTATTTTCGACATATTTGATTGAGAAAAAGTAAATTTAGGAGCGTTTGGGTAATTTCATTAATTTTATTTTAGAGTCGAGATTACCGCACCTCCACATTGATTGCATATTGGCACACACTAGGCACATGCCTTCAAAACATTTAATTTTAACTTTTGATCACTTTCATTTTTATAGGTATCAATATGCCACACGTATATGAATTTGATCATCAACTGACCAACATCTACATCCCAGACATTTCATTAGAACCTTACACACCTAGAGATTTTGTTCATGAATTCAAAAACCTTGAGTCACGTTATTTTCACGAGGTTCGAATCATCGACACCTCCTTGGTCTTTCAACAAGAAATCAATTCAGCTTTTCAATTTATAGGTTTTAAATGTCTCCTCACTATTAACGAACAAATTTGTCCTCGTTTCATGTTAGATTTCTTTCATCAAGTTGAACTCGTACGTAACAAGGATCAATCTTTCTCTCTATGGTTTTGGATACAAAACTATAAGTTTCTATTACCTCTTGAGCAATTCTCTCAAATCCTTGGACTTCCCAATCTTGGGCAATATGCCTGTACGGAAAAATTCTCTCTTAACTCTTTGAGTCAAGAAGAAAACGGTGCATATTATAAGTTTGTCCCATATTCAGAGGAATTAATTAATGTTCTCTGCAATTCACCTGATATCAAACATCCTAACAGAATCCGTTTGCTTGAACTTCGTTACTTTCTTCAACCCGTGGCGGTTATTCTATGAGAAAATGTATTGAGTCTAGTAGGAGATCGTGAGTATCTACTGACTTGTTGTACTCACATGCTTTATTGCATTGTACTTCGACATCCATACAATCTTGCCTACTTCTTCGCTAAACGAATCATACAATTCAAGGATAATGAAAACAAATTAATACCCTATGGGATGTTCCTAACTCGTCTTTATATTAATTACTACATGAATTTCCATCCGTACCTCCAAAGTCCTCAGTACTCACTTGTCAATCAAGTCATGGAACCTTTAAGCGAGTCACATATATCATCCTTCCTAACACCTGAATCATCATCCAACAACGAATTCTTTGATAATCCATCTAGTGACGACGATGTGTGAATCATCATCTCCAAAGAGTGAAGTAACAGGAATTAGCTCAAGTCAATCAATGGAAATAAAGCCATGAGTAGTAGATTCTCTAGTTAATAAGACAATTTTTTTTATCTCATGAATATGGATCACCACCCAGTCTTTATTATCTTAACACTATCTTGCATGTTCTACTTTACTCTATCACCCTGCATGAATATGGATTATATTATTCTTGGATGATAGCTTATTTTGTCTTATTGATTGCATGCTTGTAGATATTTTTAGGTAATCACATGTTAATCTTTTGTTGCTAGTTATGGCTAAACTTAGGATATTTTTAGTAATTATTCTTTAGTGGATTGAGGCACTAGGATTTACTGCAAATAGTCCCCCTAAGAACACCCTTTTTAGATGCTCAAAAACATGTAGAATAGGAAAGTTCATGACTTCCAGGTCACGGTACCACTAAATAGGCCACGGCACCGTTACATTTAATGGTGCCATCGGGTATTTAACGGTACCGTCCCCTTGGTTGATGAATTCTTCCTGTTTGCTCTAGATTCCTGCACTCCTCCCCTCAAACCTACAATGTTTTGCAAACTCTCATGACCCTAATCCTAAGATTCCCTCACTCCATCATCCATAGGACACCTCCACTAGCTTTAATTCAAACCACACCATTTTTTCCTATATAAGGCTTCACCATTGCAAGCTTTTCTTGCATTTCATCTTCACCCTCATATCACTCAACCACCATGTCTTCCACTCAAGCATCCAGAACTCACATCTCCAAGAAACCTAGGATTACCGTTAGGCCACCACATGAAACAATCATCATTGATCTCACCAAAGATGACTATGACATTGGTTCATCAACACCACCTTCCCAAAGCACTCCTAGCTCACCATCACTTCTAAATGCTCCATCCAAGACACCATCAACCAGGACAACATCTTCATCATCATCTTCTTTTGGTACTATGGCATCATCCATGGATATCACCCTCACTCTTTCGCCAATAACTCCTTTGGACTATGTCATGCCCACACCATCATCACCATCACTTACTCCACCTCCTCCATCTCCTATCATGGGCCATCCCATCCAACTCCATCCGGTTGATTTACATAGTGCTAATTGCCTATGTTGTCTTCACAACCGTAACTTCATCTTCTCGTTGAGAGATGAACTTCATTTCATATTCTCCTATGTGGAGCAACTCTTGACACCACCACCCGCTTCGCTCATACCTCCACCCGAACCAACAAATAGGCCATCCAACTAAACATCTTTATGTTTAGTTTTCAACAATAAATGATTAGGATCCCTTTTGGACTAGAAGCAAATCTTAGGGTCTCTCAAGTTACTAAAGATTATTATGTGCTTCTTGTAGTTTAATTTTATATTTATGATGTAATCATACTTTATGTATGATCCCTTTAACTTTAATGAATGAATGGGCTTTAGTTTAATTCATTTTTCATGGTTGGTTGCTTTTATAGTTGTTATTTTTGGCTATTGAAGCCAATTTTTTTTTTTGTGGTTGGATGTTTAGTTTTTGGCTACTTATGCTAGCCACTTTTTATTTCCTTGATGGACATACTTGCTACTAGTTGGATATTGCATTTCTCTTCTAACTCGTTTTTGTAGTAAGACACCATTGCTCGATTCATTGGTGCCTCCAAACGAGGGGAAGCATACATCAAAGGGAACCTTAGAGTAGTCAAATTCACCTCGACAACCTTTTTGTTTCGAAAAAAGGAGGAGATTGTTGATACAAATATTGTCTAAAAACGTTATTCGTATTTTTAGAAATCTCTACGTTTTGATAATAACAAAATGTAAAAACGTCTTACGTCAAAATTAACGTAAACAAATTTTTAGCCGTAATATTCCATTTTAGACGCAAATCACTCAAGGTATGAACAAACAAATCTAAAACTTGACAAATGACCAAATGATTATATTTTGCTCTAAACTTCACATTTTTAATGTGAAAAAACATTTAAAAAAAACATTTTGCAAATCATTTTTGAAATAAAAAGAAATGTTTTAATTGAAAAAATATGTTTAAAAATCCTAACAGCTATTTTCCTCCCAAAACAGCTCCAAACATTCTCAAATAAGCCTTCCCCACTAAAAACAAAGAAAGGAGCATTTTTGTCCCCGACGGTACCACTAAAGGACTGACGGTTCCGTTAAATTTAAAGATACCGTGGGAACTTTAACGGTACCGTCCACTTTATAACGGCTATTTTTTTCTTGCATATAAATACCAGTCTATTTCACAGTTTTTACTCACCTCTTTTGATACAGAACTTTTTGAGTTAAATCCATACTCTCTAAACACCTTTATTTGATCATTTAGTTAGTTATTTTTTGTTTAAGAGTGATCCAATCATCCAACCAAGTGATCACCTTCATTCCTCTACTAGTGCAAGAGAAGAACACATTGTATCGAGAAGATACTAAGTGTTGTAGTAGTAGTATACTGTACTTGTAACATTTGTTACATACTTGTTGTATCTTGATATACATCAAGTAGTCTTGAGTCTTGTTTAGTTAGCTTGTGTGGATCATTGTGATCGTGTAGAGGTCGTGGAGATCTAGTGTTGATAGTGTGTAGATTGTGAAAAGAGTGTGTAGATCGAGTGGATCAAGAGAAGATCGTGAGGATCTTGTAGATTGTGTGTATTGTGAGGATCAAGTAGATCGTGAGTGAGATTGATACTAGCTAGATTAGTACTCGACATTTAGCTTAGTGTCGGAAATAGTGATAAGCAACGTTGTACGGTTTTCTCCGCCTGAAGGGAGTTTGTTGAGATAGTGCTTAGAACTCTCGAGTTGGGTACTCGAGAAATGAAGTAGGGCGAAGAGGAGCTTCGTTACCAAACCATTATAAATATCTTGTCTCGGTTTGATCTTTGCATCTTTTATCTTTTATTTTGCAATTTATATTTTGGTAGTTGTAGTTTATTTAGTATAGTGTTCATATTGTGATTGATTGTGTTAATACAAATAATGTTAAAAACGTCATTTTCATTATTCGGTCTCTATACGTTTTGATAATCACAAAATATAAAAACACGTTACGTAAAACTACGTTTTATAAGGTTTTGATTGAGAAAACTCGTTTCGACAATGTCTCGACTACAACATCACTTAAGGTATGAACAAACAATATACCAATATTAGTTAAGTGATCAAAGAAAATATTTTTCTTAAAACCTCACATTTTTATGTGACAAAACATTTTTACTAAAGTATTTTTGTAATTAAAAAGAAATGTTTTAATAAGAAAATATATTTGAATTTAAAATTCTCTAACAGCTAGTTTTCCTGCCTAAAATTAGATAAATTTTCACCACACCAGGACAAAAATGGGAGTGTTTGTCGGGACGGTCCGTAAACATGGTGACGGTCCCTTATATATATGGGACCGTCCAAGGTTTAAAGGACCGTCCCCGCTCCTCCTGGTGCCTATAAATACTGCACTATTCCATGTAGAAAAACTGATCCTCTTGGCACAAAAACTTTCTTTTCTTTCCTACTTCTTCTTTGATCACTATAACGTATTGATATGTGTTTATAAGTGATCCCGTTATCCTCTACATCAAAGTGCAAGAGAAGAATTCTTGTATTTATCAAGAAACGAAGTGTTATAGATTAGTCTTCACACATACAAACACACATAACTAGTGTTACAATTCTCTTCTCCCACCTCCAAAATCTATTAGTGTATATTTGTGTATCCGACTTGTGTGTGAGTCGTGGCTAGTTGTGTTAGTTTAGATTGGGATATAGTGTGAAGTCCTTGTAATAGTTTGTAGATTAGGACGGGGTGATCGTTCGTGTGAAGATTAGGACGGGGTGATTGTCCGTGTGAAGATTAGGATGGGGTGATCGTCCATGTGAAGACTTGGATTGTGTGTAAATCCAAGTGGACAAGGTGCTTGTTCGTGTAGCCGTGTGTTGGTGTGTAGATTAGTTCTAGCTAGGATTAGGATTCGACATTCCACTTAGTGTCGTTAATTGGTGTAAGCGTTGGTGTGCGGTTTGCTCCGCCCAAAGGGAGTATGTTGACATAGTGATTGTGAGCTCTCGAGTGTGATACTCGAGGAGTGGAGTAAGACGAAGAGTGAGCTTCGTACGTAACCACTATAAATCTCTGTATCTCGGTTTGGTTGGCTCTATTCCTTATCTCCTATTTACATTTTCTTTTACTCTATGCATGGTTGATGAGTGGCCTTTTACTCATCATTTTACACCCGAAAAACCCCACAAAAATGACCAAAAACACCCAAATGGACCATATAATGTTACAAATATCCTTGGATTGTGTTTTGTGTGTTTCAGGTACAAAAGGATTGAAAACGGGGCAAACATGGACAAAACCGAGCTTGGAATGGAAAAGAGCCGAAAGCCGATGCCGGGAACGACATTATTTATTTGGATTTAATTCGAGCTCAGAAAATCCCAAACGGCCCTTGGATTATTCTTACTTGGCAAATTTGGTCCCTTGATTAAGTTTGAAGATATGGCAGAAATGGTCCTTGAAGCTTACATGTTTACAACTTTGGTCCTTGTGTTTTATCCCATTTATCTTATCCTAATAACAACCGGATCCACAAAACTATTAGCCCACATCACCTAAAAACTAAATAAAACACAACCCATCAAAATACTACCCAACCCATCCCACTAAACTTAAACAAACCCACCAAGCCCAATCATTTCACCCTAAAGCCCACACCCATTTTTAACTTTAACAAAACCGGGGTTAAAAGACGGGTCAAACAAACACACCCTAATTGGTCAAAATCCCCTTTTTGAGTCAAAATCCCTAAAACTAAAACTAACCTCAGACTAATCACCATCATCTTCTTTATCCCGCCATTTCCTCACCCTAATCACCAACCAGTCACCATCTCACCACTACCAGCCAAGATAACATCACATGGTGTTGTCTTTGGTCCCCTCCCCTCCACCTCAGCGATCCGAGACAACCACACCATCCAACGGCTCAAATCAATTGTTGTGGTGAGCAAGTTTAATCCAAGGGCTATGGATTAAAGATAAGGAGCAGTAGGGGAACACATACACAAAAAAAGCACACCGAGAGATGTAGGGTTTTCAATTTTTTAGTATAAATAGATTCAGATAGTCATTGTAATGAACAGGTTTATTTTAGCTATTTTTGTAAGGTATTTGTAATTTTTTTCTTTTATGCAGTTGTAATTTACTTTTTATTTAATATAAGCTCATTTTTAGTTTAAATATTGTCTTTAGCTTATCTGCTTATTTAACTGCTTCTTGCTTATTATGCTTTTTTTTTATGTGCTTCTTTGTTTTAGTTTGTGTTTATTAATCTGTGATATGCTCATGTAATGTAGGATTCTAGTTCTTAGTTGTTTTCCTCTTTTTTTTTTTCAGCCTAGGGAGTTTTAGAAAAACTTATCAGCTTATTAGGATGTTAGCTTAAGTGCTTATTTGGATACCATTTCTTGCAGCTTCTTAGCTTAATTTAGTAGATTAAGTATAATGAAGCAAGTTGATTTAAGCTTCAAAAGGGTTGGTGGATTTTAGAATCATTTTTTTTACCTGCATCAGCACAACTAGCAATATCAGTTCTGCATCAGTTTTTAAATCCCCTTTAAGTGCTTATTTTTTAGGTTATATGCTTAATTCTTTGAATTCTAAGTAGTGTGCTTATATAACTTCACTTGTTTCCAAACTCCAGGTCTTTTCCTAGCTTATTTGAGCTTCAAAATAAGCTCACAAGCTGCCTTTTCACACAATTTGAACACTCAGTGTTTATTTTGTGTTGACTGAGCAATTTATCAGCTTAATTTTAAGCAGCAAATGAGCTAATCTGGGCCTGAAACTTGGTTTCTGAGTTAATTGTTGTATGAATGTTAAGTTTTGTCTGAGCTTGGGGTAACAACTTATTCCATAGTGCTTATTTCATAGTCTATAATCACTCTATTCTGCCCTGCATCGGCAGTTCAGCAGACTCTTGTTTTCTTTTGACTATTTGATGCTTATTTTCTGCTTATTTCTGTTTTTCTTGCTATTTGTGAGTTTTATTTTATCTATCAGTTAGTTTGAAGCTTATTTTATAATACCTAGCTCAATAGATTAGTTTTTTAGCTGTTTTGCCTTTTTAGCTTGTTTGTCTTTAAAAAAAAATAAATAAAATAAAAAAAAATTGATCAATCTGAGATAACAAGCTGTTTCTGAGCTTGTTTGTGTGATTTAAAAAAGCTTTTAGTTTAGAAATCTGCTTAGTATCACTTGTTTGATAAGATTTAAAAAGAAAAACCAAGAAAAAAAAATTAAATACAAAAAAGTGGCTTCTGGGATTCGAACCTGGGTCACTAGCCTCAACAACACAACACCTAACCAGTAATGCTCTTGTTGTGCTTGTGTTAAGTTTTACAAAATTAATTATTTAACTTAGCCTTCTTATTCCTTTTAGCCTATTATAAGCTGTGTTAGCTTATTTCTGCTTATTCAAAAAGCATTTTCACTTATCTTATTTTTCCTAAGGCTGTTTTATCATTAAGTAACTTCAGTAAAATTTTCAGATTTTTAAAATTAGTTTTAGTATTTTTAGAGATTTAAAATAGTTTAAATAGTTTTTAAATTATAAAAAATTATTTAAAAGTCAAAAAAATCATTTTTCTTTTTTTTCCAAAATTTTCTTTTGTCATTTAGAGTTTATAAAAATTATTTTGGTACTCGTAGGATTAATTTTTAAATATTTTGACGTTTTTACTCGTTCGTAGTTTCCGGTTTACGTTATTTAATTTTTCATTTTTAGTAGATATTAGTAACCAATCAACCCTCTTCTTTTCAAGCATTTTAATACCGAACCAAAAACGATATCCTCAATTTCACGCCTCGTTGGGACCTCGACCCGGGTATTCGCTTATCCGGTTATTAAATCGATTTTGCGTTAAGTGTTGCACGTTGACTTTTCTTCGTGAGAGGTTGACTTGCGATTATTTTAACACATAATCAATGGTCGTTGTGCTCATATATATATTTGATTGATATCACATAACTCAGAATCAAACAATTTTCAAAAAGAATAAAACTGTTGCAAAAAGTCTTAAAACATAAATATAAATGGTGAAACCATTCAACCTCCCCTTCTAGTTTCTACAATTGGTATCAGAGCGGGTCACTCAAGAGCTTTAAAATATACTGTATTTTAAAAATTGAATCGATCTATTGAGTTTGAAAGATATGTAGAAGGGCATTCTTTGAAAGGACCACCATTTTTCAAAAATAATAACTTTATTGATTGGAAAAATAGATTTGAAAGTTATGTGAAATCAATAGATCAAGATCTTTGGTATGTCATTTCAATTGGTGATTCTCAACCAACAGAAATAAATTTTGAAAATCAAAGTTATGAATTTAAAAGGAAATTTTACAAAAATAAATTGAAGCTAAATAATGATTTACAAAGCTTTGCTGAAAAGTGAATATGAAAGAATTTTACAGTGTCAAACGGCAAATGACATTTGGAAAAGTCTTTTAAACTTTCATCAAGAAATTAGTCAAGCCAAAGATAACCAAATTTATCTTGAACATATATATGAACAATTCGTCACTTCTGAAGACGAATCAATAGATAGAAATTTAGATAGATTAAATACAAGTTCTACTAGTGTAAATGTTTTCAATGAAGGAAATGCCATCAAGGACTACATGAGTAATTTGCAAAGAGAAATCATTGGAGAAACTTGGAGTGATACTGATGAAGAAGACAACAATTCCCGAGTGCGAGGATTGTCAAATGGCTAAGACTTCAAGTGAGGTGCACTCTGAAATCGAATATTTTTGCTATGACACATTCATTCTATAATTTTCAAAATTAGAACGTGATCTTGAACATCTTTGGAAACATTTCCCGCCGGTGTTAGTAGCCAAGTCTGCCGGTATCGTAATTGAAGCCCGCCGATCTTCATGCAAGTGCGGCGTACTTCAGAAGATGATCAGTCACACTTAGCCTATAAATAGAGCCTCAATCCGTCTCATTATACACACCTCTCATTCCAAGTATTACCAAAGCTCTGCTAACCTCTTTTCAGTCGAATTTCACCAATTGGAGTGGGCAAACGAAGCAAGTTTTAGTTACATTGAAATACTACCTTGATATTGTTATAGTGATCGCTAGTGACGGTAGCTCAATCATTGTAGTCAATTCAGGAAGTATGTCTCTCTTTGCAAACGAATCAATCACTGTAAGCATGATTACTCAAGCCATGTTAGGCTAAACTACTTATGGTTGCTTGGATATGTTAATATAATAAAGTGAATTGGTTATGATATGATCTCATTTGATTTCTTGTTTATGTTGTGACCTTGTTGTGGTTGAAACTCTTTATCCATTGTTTATCACTTTTGATTATACTTGTCAATTGGAAAAAGGTCGAAAGAACCAATTGGTATTATATAATTTTCGAAATATGTCTATGTATCTTGATCAATTGGTTGAAGAAATCTGCTCTTGTTAAGTTATAAACAATAGAGTTTTCTGTACTGCAGTTGGTTCTTGAGCTTGTTACCCACACGTTCAAGTACTAGGAGGCATAAATCTTTAATCATAATTGTTAATCCGTGAAAACGTTATTTTGACGAGAATAACTAATCGTTGGTTGAACCTGCTTCATCATTGAGATCATTATCATTAGTCATTCACTGAGTTATAGTAACTATCCAAGTAATCATATTTGTCTCATATTTGAATCTCATTTATGTCACACCCCCAAATACCTGATTTGCAGCGGAATGGAATACATGGGGCGCGACTGCCATAGCATCACAGTTACAGTTATATTGAACGACTTAAAGTGTCATTTTAAAAGTACATCGTTTGATTTCATAAAACATTCAGAGTTTACAAAGATAGGTCCCAAAATATTTGTCAAAGTTGCGGAAATAAGTTTGTTACAAACCAAACGATAGTTTAAGTGCATAAAAATATAAGGGAGACGCGTCGACACCGCGACTCTATGATAGGTCCTCATGCAGGCCATGATGTGAATGCCTTAATTACCTAAAAATACATTGCTAAAACGGTCAACAATAATGTTGGTGAGAATCATAGGTTTATGTAAATGTTTTGCACGATATCCACAAGTATAAAGTTAAGTGTAACAATGTCGCCATATAAAGTTAAGTGTGACAATGTCGCCATATAGTTAAAATAATACAATTGCTATAAGCTCATGACCCCGAAGCTAGACTGATAATGTATGCCCCAACTGAGTGTTTTTCAAGACACTCTATTATGATTCAAATGATATGCGTTCGTAGACTAGTTGGAGCTACCAACCCGAACGGAGAAGTCACCCTCAATAGATCTATTCACTCACCCTAGCTTAATGTCAATTAACGGTTCATGATAAAATAAAAGGGGACTTTAACTTGGCACTGCAGTAACTTAAGCAATGTAAATGAATTTAATGTACTTGGACTCGCAATAAAATAAAGTGCAATGTATTCTCCCCCGTAGGTTTGAAATGAAATATTAACTTGAAAAATGGGGCTATGAAAACTCACCTGATGCAATGGTTATGATAACAATAGTGGATACACTGAAATGGGGCGCGATCTCTAACCGCAACCTAATATGAATGATATGATCTAATGTAAGTCATGAAATGATGCTACACATGCAAATACGTATGTTATCGATACCACTCGTGAAATTTGGAAATAATGTTTATCGTCAAAAAAATATGTTTTTGACTTCTTGTTAAGTTATAAAACACTTTTCGCGTATATATGTTGTAACTGCATTCTACGATAGTCATTTGGTGATTAATCGAAAAATAGAGTTTTTCGTCGCAAATAAAACACTTTGATAAATTTCTGATAATGACTAAGTAGCCTCGCAAAGCTAGTCGTAAGTTGGTGAATATTGAGTGTTAGGAAACGATCTCCGTGGTTTTAGAAAGCTTGTAACAATATCTTAAATTCGTTACATCGAAATTTGGTCCATACGAGTCCCGATCACAAAGAAAAATAATAGTTAAGTTAGATAGTCGGGCTAAATTTGCTGTTTTTGTGTAGTTTTCGGGTATATTTGAAAGGTCGTATTTTACTCGTTACAAGTCTGGTTGACGAACAGCTGGTCAATTTGGAAAATAGGCCGGGAGTACTTGATTTTACTTCAAAGTGTTAATGTCTCAAACTGACTCGATCAATGAGAAAAACGGCTCTCAACATGGTTACTCGCAAAAACAGTTTTACACTTGAAAACATTTTTAATAAAAAGCTGATAAAAATTTGTTGTAAACGTCGGGTTTCAAACGCTTGTAACTCGGTCGTTATAAGCTCGTTTTCTACGTTCTTTATATCCTCGGCTTCGTATTACAGCTAACTAATAGATTTTTGATATGTCGGCTCGTCTAGTTCGCGTTCAACGCCTCGTTTTACCCATTGAAAATCGTGTAACAGCTTGTTATTTTTCAGAAAATAGTTTTTAGTCGTCAAACTTAGAATTAATGTATCTTTCTCGTCGTAAGCTCGTTTTTACTCATTCCAGCGGCCACGGCTTCGTTTTTGAGTGTATTTTCTAAATATGTAAACCAAAATAACCCATGATCTACTGAGATTTCCAGAAATTGCAAATATGGACAGAACCTCAACTATATTTTGTTAAAACCATTTTTACTACTTCAAGACTTGAACAAATCACTTCCAATCAACACCAAAGCTATTCTAAACCTACCATACACCTTCTTAGGGTGTCATGGGTTCCTAATCATTACCAAAAATGATGGAGCTCATAAGATCACTAATAAAATTCTTTAAATTCATTTTAGTGTCAAAATAAGTGGTAAGTGGTATATAACATAGATATATTTGCATGCTTTGATATTAGAACTTGAAAATAAATCAAATGAAAGTATGTAAGAGTAGAAAATTTTACTTGAAACACTTACTTGATTATGAAGAGTTTTTGAGGTAAATGACTTAGTTATTTCTAGGTTTTTATTTCAAAACCCAAACAAGAAACACTAATAGAGTTGTAAAATCACTTGATCTTGAAAATGTTATGGTTTCTCCTTGTTCTTGATCTTGGCCGAACCTCAAAGGGAATGGGAGAGATGAGAGAATTTTTCTTGCTAGTTGATTTTTGTTAGTTATTGTATGTGTGTTTATTTGAGATACTTGAAGTATTAATGAGGGAACATGTAATGATAATGAGTTAGACAACTAGCCTTGGTCTAGTTTGTAGCTAAAGTGGGCTAGGATGGGTGGGGGGGGGGGGCAACGGGCGGCAAAAGGGGGAAAGTGGGTTGAGGTGATGGTTAGTCTTAGTTAATCTTGGACTTGTAGTGATTTAGCTAGATTTGGTTAGGATATCATGTGTTATCGGGTACTGAGTTAGCTAGAAATAAATTTTAACGGAACAAGATAAAGTATGAAGAAGTTGTAAAAATTATAAAATCACATTTCTTGCAAGTATCGGCTGTCCAAATAATTATTGTGTTGAAATTTCGTAAACCGTCGTAGTTATAAGGTTTTAACGGTATATATAGTAAATAATTTCAAAACACCGGGTAAGCTAATAATATAATTTTTATATCACTGTAATGAGCGTGAACTTATATTAGGATCATAGTCGGGAGTGTCGGGTATATTGCTCGTAGTAAATGATTGAGAGATAGCGTTTATTTAATAAATAAATATACGTAAATTGAAATTATGCAAACCCGTGAAGGACCTAATATGGAGATGATGTTACTGATGATATGTAGACTACTCTAGTCTATATGATGTGTCCTTAGTGATGTTCCATGAATACGCAGCTAAACCCTAATGGTTACGCGAATTTTTAATACCCGTAAACCTAGTTTACGAAATGATGAATGATAACCATGAATAGTGATTTCCCTCCGAGAATGAATAGTGTTTTGTGAATAGTAAATTTTTTTATAACGTTTCAAAGTCGCAAACTGACTTAAAAAATGATGAATAGTAATCTATGAATAGTAAATTTCGAAGTTTGGAAAATGACTTGAAATTACGATTTGTCACAATTTAGTTCTCGCATAATTGTCTAAACGCTTTCTAAATCATCTTAAGTAGTTAATCGAATAAATATAATGCTGGGAATTAAAGCTTCTTGAATTGCTGCTGCTCTTATGGAAGATACTGCTGCTCCAAAGAATTACAACTGCTCTTGGACTTCAAGGATAATGTTCTAAGTGTTTAAAGTTGGTAATGCAAAAGTTAAGACAACTGGTGTAAGTTAAGACTGCTTTTAGAAGATTACAACAGCTGCTGAACTTCAAGGAAAATACACTGAGTAGTTAGTGCTGCTGGAACAAAACTTAGTACTGCTAGTACAAAGTTACAACTGCTGAAGAGTTAATGCTGCTAGAGTAATAGTTAGTGCTGCTCAGTCAATGTTAAGACTGTTAGAGTATTCGTTAGGCGGTTTATGTTTATAGTAAGTCGTGTAATTCAAGTTTTGTATAGGATAATTATAGAAACGATTTGATATACTTTCCTTAGAATTGTAAGCCGACTAGGACTCCTGAGTCTATAAAAGGAGGTCCCACTAGTACAAAAATAGGATTTGGTCACACATGGGCAAAATGGAATGGCCACACAGTCACATATTTATGTGGCTAAAGGTACAAAAATAGACAACATTTACTAATTAGCCACACATGAAAATTTTGATTGTGTGACCATCAGAACTGTATTGCCACACAAGCGAATATTATGTGGCTAAAGGTAACTGTAATTTTGCTTCTGATTATTTAGCCACATATGAATTTGGAACGCGTGACCAATACAAGTAAGCTTGAAGCATTAGTCACATGAAGTAATTTTTTATGTGTCTAAATCATATAGTCAAGTTTTGTCACACATTATTTAAGGGTGACTGCTATCTTTTGCTAATTATTTAGCCATTATGAATTTGGAACGCGTGACAAATGAAAAGTAAGGTTGAAGCATTAGTCACGATATACATATAAACAGTGACAAATATATGTCACACACTTGAACACTGTGACCAAATGCCATATATGGTCACACTAAATGTTTTGTCACACATTATTTAAGTGATTTTTAAAGAAAGGCATGATCCAAAAGTTATATTTCCCTCTCCACATTTTCACTACTCCCGCCCCAAACTTTTCCCCAAAATCAAATTGTCCCGCTATACATTTTTCACAGATCTCAAAATTCATTTTCATATTCCAATAACCCATAGTCCATACAACCTGCTCCCTCTCTTTCTTTCACTACGTGAAACCGAAAACCCCTAAAAACCACATAGATATCTCTCAAACCACTAACTATCCCCATTTGAAGCCAGTTTCTTCACAAATCAGGTAGTTTATTGTATTTTACCTTCGATTCGATTATCAATATGATGTGTTCATGGGTTAATTTTATGTTTCGGTGATTTTCAAATTAGGGTTTATGAACTTGGGATGATGGTTATGGAAATCAAACCATGAGGGATTGTGCCAAAACAATGGAAATGGGTTTGAGTAAGAGTGATGGAGGACCTCCTCGGTGGTTTCGCCATGTTGCTTGTGGCATACCTCTAAAAGGTTCACCGGCTCTTTTGTATTTACCTGGTAATTGGGGTTTTTGTGTTTAGAAGCTACATAAATTAAAAAAAATCTATAGAGTTGCCATATAATGTGTTGTATGGATAGTATACCATTTTAACTGTTGTAGGATTTAGTTGACACCACAGTTAATCTACTCGTATGTATTCTGACTTTAGCTTTTTCCCTTAAAATCTGTAGAGTTGCCATATAATGTGTTGTATGGATCGTATACGCCATTTATTTGATGATAAAATTATTTATCTAGGTTCAGTTGTCAGTTTAGTTTAGTTAATCTTTAATGGAATCAACCCATCAAAGTGGAACTTAGTCTACGATCAGATGTTCAAACTCCATAAGTTCATGTAACTGTTGTATTTCACTTGTAAATATATGTAGGTGGCTACCAGAAGTAGCGGTGGAACTACCGTGTCTGCAACCATGATCTTTGCTTCAATGGTGAGTGCTTTCTCACTGGTTTTCTCTTTCCGACTAATTCAGTTAGCTTAGAGGTGGAATAATAGACAGGTTGGGTAATACGTCAAAACAGGTATTTTTTTTAAAAGATTAAAAAACAATATGACGACCGTCAACATGTTTGAAAGAGGCTAATTACATATACAAAAAAAATGCATACATGATGTGTATAAAGAAGCTTATATCTGAACTTATGTAGTTACTATTACCTCCTTATGTGGCTAATTTATCCAACTGTTCCAACTTTTCATCAGGTTGGCATATCTATATTTGTGACGGGAGGTATTGGAGGAGTTCACAAACATGGAGAAAGCAGTAAGCTTTCTGATATATACATATTGCTGGATATTTTCACTTCTTTTTCATATTAATTTATAATTCTGAAAAATCATTGCTGTTTTCTGTTTGTCTTTTATGCAATTTAGGTGCACCAAGCAACATAAACATTAATCTTTAGAACGGGATATAAATTTCATATTCATGTGTCGTCAATTGTTGTTTTATGCTCTCTACATTTAATTGAATTTTATTTGCTATTTAATTTTTTTTTTAATTATTTGTCGATAATCAACTCCCTATTTGACCAATTTGCACTTGATCAAATAATTGTGGAAGTGAGTCATTTTCCATTCTTTCAAAACGGATGGGTGGCTAAAGAACACCAGATTTATAATAATGCCAAAAGTCGAAAAAGGCTTCTTTTTTTGGGACAAAATAGTTCGTTCTTTAGTGATGTCTATTTACCGAGAACATCAGATTTATAATAATGTCAAAAGTCTAAGCATCAGGTTTATAATAAAAAATTGTAACTATATATAAGTTTACATGTATACCATACTCTTTAATTTTCAAATTGAACTCATCATATTTCCGGTTGAATATAAAGCTACCCAGGGATAAATATATTCTCATAAATCTAGTTTCAATAGTTATACCGTGATCAACTGAATATCTTTTATACTTGATTATTGTAGCTTAAAAGAGGTTTGTTTTAGATATTTACTTTATAAACTATATATGTGCTTATAATTTTTGATTTGTTGGCTTCTGTGTGATTCAAATTGTTTAAGCTATGGATATATCATCTGATCTTACGGAGCTTGGAAGAACTTCTATCACTGTAGTATCAGCTGGTGTGAAGTCAATATTAGATATACCCAGAACCCTAGAGTATTTGGTATGTTCATTCTTCCACTAGTTACTAAGAAGCAACTATAAATGGAGGCTGACGTATAACTATAAATTTTCAATGGTACAGGAAACTCAAGGAGTATCTGTTGTTTCATACCAGAATGATGACTTTCCTGCTTTTTATACAGAAAAAAGTGGCTGCAAGGTATGGATTGCATCATCCTAGGAATCCTGAGCAATCAACGCTGATAGCTCTAATTGGTATTACATATATATTTATTTGATATAACCCTTCCTTAATAACTTCAATTGTTTAATGATAAACCAGGCACCATGCCAATTAGATACACCGGAAGACTGTGCTCGAATTATTGGCAAGTACCATTAACCCCTAAATTGATTGTTCATCTAAGTCATTGATTAAATGTGTTTACTATTTTCTTTACTTATTCATCACAGAGGTCAACAGGAAACTTGATCTCAAAACGGGTATCTTGAATGGAATTCCAATACCAAAAGAACATTATGTTTTTGGTAACATTATAGAATCTGCTATACAAACAGCACTCAGAGAAGCTAGGTAAGAATTATACCAAAATATACAATTTCATATTCTCTAAGGTGTTTATAAATAATATTCACCGGGTCACAACCCTTTACCAAAAAAAAAGGCATCTATAAATAAGTTAACATATGTTTAATAAATGTAATTTGGATATGTGATTTTAGTGATAAGGGCATATCAGATTTAGTTGACACTACATAAATCTTTGTGTTTGTTAATTTCATTTTGCTTTTTAGGAAATTGCGAGTTACATGGGTCTTGATCTTGGAAGGATTCAGATTAAGAGGATTGCGGATGGCAAAATTTATGTTCAGCTGCAAGAGAGTGTATAACGCCCTATAATTCGGATTAACATTTTAATTATCTACTTTATTTATACCATAAGTTAAATAAATAAATAGTAATATAAATATAACATTGGGCAAATTGGTTTAAAAAAATGTTTTGGGCTTACTTTTCTTATTTAAACCCATACACCCCAAGCGCAACTAAAATTTGATAATCCCATTAAAAAAAAAAATCGGCGTTCCCCCCTCCCATAAACGAGATACAGAAAAAAAAAAAAAAAAAAAAAAACACCTAGCCTCCATAATTGTTGTCATCAAGAACTCAAGATCAAGATTCGTGATAATCCCGCGAAAGGTTGGTATGATTAATCACCCATTTTCTAAAAATCTTTTGTTTTTAATTTTTTAATGTAACTATAATTGATGGATATGATTAGGGTTTATTAAAATCTTAGTAATTAAGTATTTTGATCCTTAAAACATAATTAGGGATGTGTTAGAGGTTTTATCTTGCATTGGTTAGGGTTAGAATTTTTTTTTTGTGATGCTGTCCAGAAATTGGGTCGGATTGATGGATGTATAAATTGATGATGACAACATGTTTTTGCAAGATTATTGAGCCTAAAACTAAGTTCAGGATGTGTACTATCTGCATATAAAATTTCATAATTTTTGGGGTCGGGAAGATAACTTTTTGATTTTTAGAACATTAGATGTCAATCCTGAGTTTAGGAGTCTGGAAATTCAGGTGGTGTTTTTGAATTTTAATTTCCAAACTGTTAGGAATTAGGAGGTCTCCTTCTAAAGGTAGAATATTTAGGATATAAGGGACTTACTGGAATGTTTACAAATTTTTCTGAAGGGTTCTCATGGGGTAGCCAAATGCAAACTTTTTGGGTGTCTGTGCAGTTATCTTTCTGGGCAGGTCTGGAAAAACGATTTTTGAAAGGATACTATCACTTTGAAATAAAATCTAAGAAAATTACAGTAGGTGCTCAACATGTATAGGTATCTATGATAAAAATATTAGCTTCCCAGTAGACACTTAATTATGGTTTAAAATTCATAAAAATCAGGACCAGAATGGGATAAAATCTGAACCATCCTTCAAGTTAGGAATTTAGTATAACCTAAAACCATTGAATATGTTTTGACCTTAATAACATTGTAACACTAATTCAAATACTCTTAAACATGTGTTAACCTACTTTGTAACGTTAATGCGGATACTTTTGGTCATATGTTAACCTAATTTTGATAATGAAACCCTAAGTTGTTTAATTGTGAAGTGTGACCCGGGGTTGGAAACTTACTAAGTCTGGAAACTTACTAATGATGGAAACTTGCTAATTATGGAAAGTTACTAATTTAGGAAAGTTGCTAATTATGGAAAGTTACTAATTTGGACAAGTTACTTAATTCGGGAAACTCACTTAATTCAGAAAGTCACTAAATTGGAAAAGTTACTAAATATGGAAGGTTACTAAAAATGGAAAGTTTCTATAAATAGAAGGAAACCCTAATACGTTACTCTTCTCAACAACAAGTGATGAATCAGTAATAACTTATGAAATAGTTCTTAAATAATAAGACGGTCATTAATTTGTGTAGATTCGCTGAAGAAGGAGTGACTTCCGATCTTTGTGATATGGTTTCATTTGCGGTTTAAGGTATAGATATTCTACCCTTTCTCAGTAAGGGTGTCTTCTCTCATAACTTTTTGATCCTTGACTTTGATTCATTTGCTTTGCTATGATTCCGTTGATATGAGCCTTTGCTATGATTCCCTTGATATGATCTGTTTGGATATGATATGATTATGGATATGCTTTGATATGATATGTTCTGTTCAGTGCCCAAGCTAACTAGCCATGGAGGTACCATGGCCATGTCATTGAGGCACCAATGGCATGACACTTTCTGTGGAGGTGTGATTGATCTACGGCGTCCCCATTTGATATGATATGATTTGATATGATATGAGATCTCTTGGTCATTTTGATATATGTGTATACTTGTCTAGTACATGTTACATATATGATTTGTTTTGTAGGGGGCGTATGGATGCATCCTAGGTATATGTGATTTGATATGATTATGATATGATTTGGTGACTGGCTTGTGTGTGCCCTACACCCCACTCACTATTTGGTACTTAGAGGCCTCTCATCTCCGTACACTTATGATTTGATATGATATGTATATGTGATTATGTGGTCTATTCGAGTGTCTCATTTAGACAGGCTCGTGGCTATCCTATGTGATTCTTTGGTCTATTCGAGTGTCTCGTTTAGACGCATTCGTTGGCCTTTCTTATTTGATTCTTTGATTCCTTATGATTATCTGATTTGTATTATCTCATGATATCTCACTTCATTTGACTCATTTGACTTTTGATATTTGTTCAGTTGATCTTCGATCTCTCAGTCTTTTGACAGATGATATTCGTTTCAGCAGGAGCTTATGTTTCCTTTTCCTATACTTATATATGATTTGATTATTCATTTGTTATGTATATCTGTTCACTGGGCTTTTTAAGCTCAGCCGCATTTCTTTTCCTGCGGCAGGTTTTAGGTTTGGAAGCTGAGTTTGAGTGAAGAGTGCATAGGAGCTCTTAGTGGACTACCCTGACGATAGGCACCTATTTGCTTCTGGATTAGATTTGGATTTATTTTCAATTAGATTAGTTTGGATTTGTATTTGGCTTTGGAACTCATTATGTATGGATGTTAGCATTTCATTATTTCCTTAGACTACCTTTGTAACTATTATGTTTATAAGTCTTCCGCTTACGTTTGTATGTTCTGATTGACACCATAATGTGGCATCCTGACCAATGTCGGGTTAGGGTGTTACAATTATGGTATCAGAGCCCTGCAACTTGTAGTACATAAGTTATGGCCTGTAAAGATTTGGACCCTTAGGTTTGCACTATAGGAGCTTACGAAATGACCTTTGAAGGATTTGCTTTAGGTTTCTCCCCGTAGGAACTTCAGTTATGACCGGTTAGGAATGGGTAGATTATGCGATAAGGCATTGGTTAGTAATCTTTCTTCCGCACCACTCTGATTTATGCCTCTGATTTCAGCTAAGCCTTTTTAAGATTATTCATTCCAGAGATTTAGAAAATTTAGCAAGATACGCAACATAAGTTTAGAATGCTTTGAGACTTTTGTAGTAATGCCTTACAAGTTTCACTTTCTTTTGTGACCGCATTCTTTCGAATTTTGATCTCCGATTCGTTTATGATTCATTTAGATACCTTTTCGTTCGTTCAAAGAATTCGTATATGTATGAATCCGATTTGATCGATACCTTCTGTGGTTTCCCTTGCTTTTGCTAAGCGTATTAAGGTTCCCTCTACACTATTAGAATCTGCTATACTCATTTCTATTCCTATGAGAAATCTTGTGATTATCCGTCAGAAGTATCGGAATTGTCCAACACATTTTGAAGATATTTGAGAATAAGTTTCGTTCCGCTAATCTGTTTCCTTTGGGAATGTTTAATTCGATGTTATTTTGAATATGGATTTGTTGACTGAGCATCGAAATACTAACAACAGTCATATTAGATTTGTAATCTTTGGCGATTTGAGAAACTCAAATTCTGTACCATGGTTCCCAATCTGGTAAACAATTATGATCACCTTTGCTTCGAAACTCATACGTTAATCTGTCGCGGTTGTGAAGATATTTTGTTTGATGAAACTCGCCTCGAGAGTTATTCGGTTGTTTGAAAATTTCGTAATGTATTCCTTAATGAACTATCAAGATTTCCATCTGAGTGTGAATTTGTTTTGATTTGATTATGAGAATTTGCTTAGTCACGACTCGAGATAGAATGTGATTGCAATAAATGCATGTGTATATGATGCAAGTATTATGACACCTGGCCAACGTGATAATAGTTACATCATATAACTTGAACTTATTGGAATCATAGGATGTCTTGAGCAGTGCCTGAGATCAGCTAGTTGTTTGATTCAGAAACCCTATCCGTATAAGAGCAACATTTTACCTAATTCTGAAACTCTGTGCTTTATGTCATTAGTTGAATGGAAAGAATTGAAGGACCAGCTGTTAGAAAGTGGTTTTACCCGTCTGAGTGTGTATCGGTGGTGTACTCCAGTTCTATTCGTAAGGAAGAGTGATGATAGTATGAGGTTATGTATTGATTTCCAGAAGCTGAATCATAGTACAGTTTGAATCATCCTCCATTACTTTGAATCGACGATTTGATTAATCAACTTCAGGGTGTGAAGTTTTCTCAATGATTGAGTTTGAATCCGATTATTTTCAGTTACGTTTAAAAGAGTGAGATATTCCTAGAATTGCTTTCTGTATTCGTTTTGATCTCTATAAGTATTGTGATGCCAATTGTATTGGCCACTGCTTTGATTGTTCTTATGGACTTGTTGAATCGTTTCTTTCATGAATATTTGGACAATTTGTCATAGTATGACATATTGGTATATTCAGAGATGAAAGAGAAACACGGAAATCATCTTCGTATTTTGTGTTGAGATTTCTACGTCAGAAGAAGCTATATGTTATATTCTCGAAGAGCAAATTTTGGTTGGGATGAAGAATGAGAGGATAATTTTGAGAAGCTGAAAAGAGATTTGTTTCTACTCAAGAAGGAGACTTAGCTACGTCCTTATGCAACACGGGAAGATTGTTGGTTATGCATCAGTACAACTAGAACCGTAGGAAGTGAACTATCCGACGCATGACTTGGGAGAGATTGGTGACGGGCATGAAGAAGCTCAGGAGCAAGACGGTGGAATCTGATCTATGTTAAAAGACTTGAAGGAAGCGGTTTTGACTGAAGCACACATATCTATCTACTCTATTCATCTTAGTTGTACTAATATGTATAGAGTCTTGAAGCAGAAAATTTCGATGGAATGGTATGAAGATGGTTGTGACTGCCTTGGTGGAGAATTGTTTAGCGTGACAATAGGTTATGATTCAGCATCAGAGTATAAGTGGTTTTCCTTATTTTTGAATGTTCGTATGTGGATGTGGGATTAAACTTTTAGGAAACTTTGTAACGGGATTTTCGTGCATAGTTAGGAAGGACAACCTGAATTGAGTGTAGTGGATCATTTGACTAGGTCGGCTCACTTGGAGGATTGGCAGAAATTTCTTTCGGCAGAAGATTATTCAAGCTACATGGCACACCTGCAGTGATCGTGTCAGAAATTCGCGTTTCCATTTCACATTCCTTGGAAGAACTACTGAAGGCTTGAGGAACCAGACTCAAGTTTAGTAATGCTTTGCACCGCCAAACCGAGGGATAAGCAGAACAACTATTCGAGCTTGGAAGATGTGTTGAGCAGGAAATTTGACAAGTGTTAGTTCTGGTTGTGTTTGATCATCAAGATAGATGGCATGCAAGTGACAAGAGTTTTGTTTTCGGCGTTTGTATGAACAGAGATTAAGAAAACCTTTTAGTTCAATTAGGTCGGGGAGCTGTTTATTGAAGGTCCGGAGTTGATTACAGTGACTAATGGGTTAGTTATCATTGTGGAAAGGAAATTTTGAACTTGAGACCGGGAATTTGTTTGTTTCGTATGATGTTTCCGTACGGAAGAGTTAGACGTTTTGGCATATAAGGGATTAAGATTTAGATTCGCGATACGTTAGACCTTATATTCGTTCTTATCCGTACGATTATTCTACCTATTCCATTATGCCTTCTGATACATTTCCGTATTCCGATATGTGCTTAGTTGATTGTCGATACGAATATGTTACCCACCTCTTTAAGAAACTCTTGATACGTTTAGTGATTCGATATGTGCCTCTCTGATTATTAGCAAGTTCCCTAGTTCGTTTAGAATCTGGATAGAGTTGATGAAGTTTCATCGTTTAGTATTACCTCCGTATTTGCCTCATGTGTATATGTGTTTCATGTATATCTTAGTGAGATTACAAATATCATCTGTCATGTATATGTTCCATATTCGTTGGATCGAGATTTGTCATGATTTTTCTATTATGGAAGAGCCTAAGGCTATTTTGGAGCGTCAGGATCGGGTCATGAGAAATAAAACTATTTCGTTTGTGAAGATGCTTTTGGAAGAACCTCTCCGAGCGTGAGGCTTGTTATTGTCATTTCTTTTCATGATTGATACGTCTCCGTCTAACTTTTGCGACTTCAAATTTCGAGGATGAAATTTTTCTTTTTAGATGGAAGAATTATAACGCCCTATAATTCGGATTAATATTTTAATTATCTATTTTAATTATACCATAAGTTAAATAAATAAATAGTAATATAAATATAACATTGGGAAAATTGGTTTAAAAAAAATGTTTTGGGCTTACTTTTCTTATTTAAACCCATACACCCCAAGCGCAACTAAAATTTGATAAACTCATTAAACAAAAAAAAAAAAAAATGTCAGTGTTACCCCCTCCTATAAACGAGATACAAAAAAAAAAAAAAAAAAAAAAAAAAAAAAAAAAAAAAAAAAAAAAAAAAAAAAAAAAACCTAGCCTCCATAATTGTTGTCATCAAGAACTCAAGATCAAGATTCGTGATAATCCCGCGAAAGGTTGGTATGATTAATCACCCATTTTCTTAAACATCTTTTGTTTTTAATTTTTTTTTTGAAACTATAATTGATGGATATGATTAGGGTTTATTAAAATCTCAGTAATTAAGTATGTTTGATCCTTAAAAAATAATTAGGGATGTGTGAGAGGTTTTATCTTGCGTTGGTTAGGGTTAGAATTTTGTTTGTGATGCTGTCCAGAAATTGGGTCGGATTGATGGATGTACAAATTGATGATGACGACGTGTTTTTGCAAGATTTTTGAGCCTAAAACTAAGTTCAGGTTGTTTACTATCTGCATATAAAATTTCATAATTTTTGGAGGTCGGGAAGATGACTTTTTGATTTTTAGAACATTATATGTCAATCCTGAGTTTAGGTGTCTAGAAATTCAGCTGGTGTTTTTGAATTTTAGTTTCCAAACGGTGAGGAATTAGGAGGTCTCCTTTCACAGGTAGAATATCTAGGATATAAAGGACTTACTGGAATTTTTACAAATTTTTCTAAATGGTTATCATGGGGTAGCCAAATGCAAAATTTCTTGGTGTCTGTGCAGTTATCTTTCTAGGCAGGTTTGGGAAAACGATTTTTGAAAGGGTACTATCACTTGGAAATAAAATCTAAGAAAATTACAGTAGGTGCTCAACATGTCTAGGTATCTTTTAAAAAAATATTAGCTTTCCAGTAGACACTTAAGTACGGTTTGAAATTCATAAAAATCAGGACTAGAATGGGATAAAATCTGGACCGTCTTTCAAGTTAGGAATTTAGTATAACCTTAAACCATTGAATGTGTTTTGACCTTAATAACATTGTAACACTAATTTGAATACTCTTAAACATGTGTTAACCTACTTTGTAATGTTAATGCGGATACTTTTGGTCATATGTTAACCTAATTTTGATAACGAAACCCTAATTTGTTTAATTGTGAAGTGTGACCCGATGTTGAAAACTTACTGAATCTGGAAACTTACTAATGATTGAAACTTGCTAATTATGGAAAGTTACTAATTTAGGAAAGTTTCTAATTATGGAAAGTTACTAATTTGGGCAAGTTACTTATTTCGGGAAACTCACTTAATTCGAAAAGTTACTAAATCGGGAAAGTTACTAAATATGGAAGGTTACTAAAATGGAAAGTTTCTAAAAATAGAAGGAAACCCTAATATGTTACTCTGCTCAACAACAAGTGATGAATCAGTAATAACTTATGAAATAGTTCTTAAATAATAAGACGGTCATTAATTCGTGTAGATTCGCTGAAGAAGGAGTGACTTCCGATCTTTGTGATATGGTTTCATTTGCGGTTTAAGGTACAGATATTCTACCCTTTCTCAGTAAGGGTGTCTTTTCTCATGACTTTTCGATCCTTGACTCTTATTCGTTTTCTCTGCTATGATTTCGTTGATATGAGCCTTTGCTATGATTCCCTTGATATGATCTGTTTGGATATGATATGATTATGGATATGCTTTGATATGATATGTTCTGTTCAGTGCCCGAGCTAACTAGCCATGGAGGTACCATGGCCATGTCATTGAGGCACCAATGGCATGACACTTTCTGTGGAGGTGTGATTGATCCACGGCGTCCCCATTTGATATGATATGATTTGATATGATATGAGATCTCTTGGCCATTTTGATATATGTGTATACTTGTCTAGTACATGGTACATATATGATTTGTTTTGTGGGGGGCGTATGGATGCATCCTAGGTATATGTGATTTGATATGATTTGATATGATTATGATATGATTTGGTGACTGGCTTGTGTGTGCCCTACACCCCACTCACTATTTGGTACTTAGAGGCCTCCCCTCTCCGTACACTTATGATTTGATATGATATGTATATGTGATTATGTGGTCTATTCGAGTGTCTCGTTTAGACAGGCTCGTGGCTATCCTATGTGATTCTTTGGTCTATTCGAGTGTCTCGTTTAGACGCGTTCGTTGGCCTTTCTTATTTGATTCTTTGATTCCTTATGATTATCTGATTCGTATTATCTCATGATATCTCACTTCATTTGACTCATTTGATTTATGATATTTGTTCAGTTGATCTTCGATCTCTCAGTCTTTTGACAGATGATATTTGTTTCAGCAGGAGCTTATGTTTCCTTTTCCTATACTTATATATGATTTGATTATTCGTTTGTTATGTATATCTGTTCGCTGGGCTTTTTAAGCTCAGCCGCATTTCTTTTCCTATTACAGGTTTTAGGTTTGGAAGCTGGGTTTGAGTGATGAGTACATAGGAGCTCTTAGTGGACTACCCTGACGATAGGCACCTATTTGCTTCTGGATTAGATTTGGATTCATTTTTAGTTACATTAGTTTGGATTTGTATTTGGCTTTGGAACTCATTATGTATAGATGTTAGCATTTCATTATTTCCTTAGACTACCTTTGTAACTATTATGTTTATAAGTCTTCCGCTTGCGTTTGTATCTTCTGATTGACACCATAGTGTGGCATCCTGAGCAATGTCTGTAGGATCGAGTACTTCGAGCTTGATTGAGCTTGGTATAAACAAGAACCTCTGCAATACAAGTGTTTATGCGGAAACTAAACAGCAAGTATTATAAAGAAGAAAACTCTAAAAGAACAATGATCCTCTATGGATCAAACTATTGAACTAAGAATCGTTTATTGAATATTAAAAGATGTTCAAGGCGTACATAAACTCATAGACGGGTTTATCTTTTATACTAACAAGATCACCTAACCCTAACCCGTTCTACAAGAAAACGTGTAAAGAGATTAACAACAATCTCTTCTAAAAATAAATCATAACAAACATTCTAAATATACGGATAACAAATAATACTATCCGCAGCAACAACACTATCGGCAGGAACAAGATAACACTGTCGGCAGCAATGAGCTTTCAGCAGGAACCAAGCTATCGGCAGGAACCAACTTTACACTATCGGCAGCAACAATGAACTCTTATTTCCCAGAGATCCTAACAATCCTCCCCTAATCTTGAGGTTGACTAGGTTAACCTGCAAGATTCCCTTGTGATAAAGCTTTCAGAAACTCAGGCTTGAGGACTGCGACTTAGCAGCAACAATAAGAAGTAACCAGCAACAACTTCAATAACTTCAAGATTCCAACTTCTATAGCATCCAGCAGCAACTTCAATAGAGCAGCAGGAACATGAAATCTTCTTCAAAATAGATTTACTGGTCACCATAACATCACTTGAACTTGGCTGCTACTAATGACAAAATGTACATCAAATCACCTTAAGTTTCATACTATTCTCATCACATCCAGGTGTGTTAACTCCTGTGAGAGGTGAATCATTGAAAATTAATGGATTTGATGTCTCTTTACCAATAGCCATCACTACTGGAGTAGCCAATGTTTAGGTGTGTGAGACCATGGTACATTGATAACCATCTGATTTATTAGCAAATCAGCAACTATAAACGGATTTGGCATGTCTTTACCTGTAGCCGTTTGCTCAGGACTAGCCAATTCTTTGGTTTCAACTGAACCTTGGTGAATTGAATACCAAATATGGATACCAAATGTCTTTACCACAAACCATACTTTTGTGGACTAGCCAATCCTTTGGATCCCAGAAGGGTTACATCCATGGTGAATTGAGAACCATTTTCAACTCTCAGGAATAAACCATGGGTGAGTTGAATTACCCTATAGCTTTGAGCAAGCTATTACAGCTATCAACGGATTTGATTATCACACCAGAGCCGTACCCTCATGGTGAGTCAACTCTTTCTTGTCTGCAAGACATGGTGAGTTGAGCACCATTTATTGTGCAGGTGTAAACACCAACACTGTACCTGCAAGGTGTTGCTCAAAACCACTTATTAGCACACAAAATATACAAAGAAATTTTTTTTTTTTTTTTTTTTTTTTTTTTTTTTTGAACTTAGAAACACCAACAAAAACACACCAAAAGAAAAATAAGAAAAGAAAATAAGAAAGAAAGATAGAAACTTTACAACAACAACAAGAATAATCCTCCCCTTAAGCTTCATTCCTCCCCTTAAGCTGCAATCCTCCCCTTAAGCCCTGTAGCTAGGGATTGACCATCCCAATATGAACCACCAAATGCTTAAACCTTGGTCCATCAAAAGCCTTAGTAAGCAAATCAGCCACATTATCATCTGTGTGAATCTTTTCCACCTGAATAAGATGCTTCTCATAAGCATCTCTTATGAAATGGTGTCGAATTTCAATATGCTTTGTCCTTTGATGATAAACAGGATTCTTAACAATACACATAGTACTTTGATTATCAATAAAGATCTTAGTGTTCATGAAGTTGAATCCATAATCCAACAGCTGATTTTGCATCCAAAGAACCTGTCCACAGCAACTAGCAGCAGCAACATATTCTGCCTCAGTAGACGATGTAGCCACTATAGTCTGCTTCTTGCACTGCCAAGAAACTAACCTTCTACCCAGAAACTGACAACCTCCAGTTGTAGACTTCCTATCAAAGTTAGCCCCAGCATAATCACTGTCACTATAGGCTTCTAACACAAAAGGAGAGTCTTTGGGATACCAAAGTCCCAATTTTGGCTGTCCTTTCAAATACTTAAAGATTCTCTTGACTGCATTAAGGTTAGAAGTCAATGGTGTAACCTGATGTCTAGCACATGCACCAACAGCAAACATGATATCAGGTCGTGAAGCTGTTAAATACATGAGGGAGCCAATCATGGATCGATATAAATGAACATTAACAGCAGCATCAGGTTCATTATTGGACTTAGGCTTTGGAGGTTCAAACGGAGTTACAGCAATCTTCCCATTCTCCATATCAAACTTTTTAAGCATGTCATAAACATACTTCTCCTGAGAAATAAAGATCCCATCTGATGTCTGCTTAACCTGAAGACCCAAGAAGAAAGTCATTTCACCCATAGCACTCATTTCAAATTCACTCTTCATCAATTCTTCAAACTCCCTGCACCAAGCTTCATTGGTGGAGCCAAAGATGATATCATCTACATATACTTGTACCAGAATGATATCTTTGAAGTCCTTTCTGATAAAAAGAGTTTTATCAATAGCCCCTCTTCTGTACCCATGTTTTAGCAAGAAGGCTGATAATCGTGCATACCAAGCCCTTGGTGCTTGATGAAGACCATAAAGTGCTTTAACCACTTTGTAAACCAAATTAGGATTCTGAGGATCTACAAATCCCTGTGGTTGAGTAACATAAACCTCTTCCTCAATCCTTCCATACAAAAATGCACTCTTCACATCCATTTGATAGACGACAAATCCCATAAATGAAGCAAAAGCCAAAAACAACCGAATGGCTTCAACTCTTGCCACAGGTGCAAACACCTCATCATAATCAATCCCCTCCTCTTGTCTATGACCTTGAGCAACCAGTCTAGCTTTATTTCGAACCACAATTCCCCTAGCATCTCTTTTATTCTTTAGAATCCATTTAGTTCCAATAGCATGTTTGCCAGCAGGCAAAGGTACCAACATCCATACTTTCTGATTCTGGAACTGCTGCATCTCTTCTTGCATAGCCTCAACCCAATCATCATTAGCAAGTGCCTGAGCTATGCTAGTTGGTTCAACTTGAGATAAGAAACAAGCATACAGACAATGTAAGTAATCAGTATGATTGCTTCTTAATTGATCCTGTATATAACTGAGAAAAGCAGATTCTCCAAATTTAGATGGATGCATTTTACTCCTTGTTTGAACAGGGGAATTAAGATCTCCAAGAATCAAAGACTGAGGATGAACTGTATTGATCCTCTTGGTAGCAATGGGATTAACATCAATGGAGGATGCCTGATTAGTAATTGAAGGGTTGAAGTCATCATCATATGAGGAAGAAGTGAAAATGCCAGATCTGGACTGATGATGAGGATCATTAAGCTTATCTCTTGAAGAGACCGAATTTCCAAGATCAGAAGGGATTGGAAATCTTTCAGGGGAGTTATCAATTCCCAACTTGTCAACAGATGGAGAAGACACAGGAACATCAGCAGAAACATTAGAAGGATCGGCAGGAACCGATCCACTATCAGCAGGAACAGCATCAGCAGGAACAGGAATACTACTAGTTGTATTGAGTTCCCTTCGAACTTCAGCTTCAGCCTTTCTCAGGATCTCCTCTGTCTCTTTAGAAAATCCAGAACCAAACATCTCAGCAGCTCTTTTGGCATTAAACTCTTGTCTTTGAAGCCTAGCAAGATCTTCTGCAAAACTAGAATCACTTCCAGCCATATCAGAAGAATCTTTGAGCTTTGAACCTGAAATGTTGTTAGAGGGAAAAGAAGGAACAACTATAGGTCGTTCATCACTCTCTGCATCAGAATCATCATCTGAGGTACCTGCATTGTTAGTTTGAGAAACATTTGTACCACCAGACAGATTTGATTTGAATCTAGTATACCCTAAGGTGTCAGATAGATAATCCAGATCAAAGTACCACTCTGGACCAGCACCCTGCAAATTAGGTTTATCTTCAAGATATCTTAAGTTGAGAGTCTCTTCTATTCTCTTAGAGGACAGATATAAAACCCTATAGGCTTTACCATGAGCAGAATATCCAACAATAAACCCTTCATCAGCCTTTCCATCAAACTTGCCTAGATAATCACTAGTGTTCAAAATAGTGACCTGACATCCAAAAGGCTTAAGGTAACTAATGTTTGGAACCTTCCCAGACAAAAGTTCATAAGGTGTTTTATTATGAGGACTAGTAATAGATACCCTATTCAACACATAACAAGCAGTGCAAACTGCTTCAGTCCAAAACATAGTGGGCATCTTAGATTCAGCTAACATAGTCCTAGCTGCTTCTATCAAGGTCCTATTTTTCCTTTCTGCAACCCCATTTTGTTGTGGAGTTCTAGCATTACTATAGTCCCTTTTTATCCCCTTAGACCTACAGAGTTCAATAAGATTAAAATTCTTAAACTCTGTACCATTATCACACCTTATAGACTTAACCTTTTTATTTAGCTGATTTTCTATTAAAGCAATAAAATCCCTAAGTACTGGATAAGTTTCATCTTTAGTACTCAAAAAGAAAGTCCAAGAAAACCTGCTAAAATCATCTGTAATCACCAGGCAATAATTCTTATGGTCAATACTTCTGATAGAAGTAGGACCAAAAAGATCCATATGAAGAAGCTGCAAAGGCTCAGAGATGGTGCTCACAGCAGTTATGGCCTTGTATGAAGCTTTGTGCTGCTTTCCTTTGTTGCAGGCAATACAATTGTGCTCATTAGAGAAGATCTTCAAAGGAAGCCCTTTCACCAGACCATTCTTAGCCAGCTTGTTAATGGTTTTGAAATTTACATGTGCCATTCTTCTGTGCCATTTATTGGACTCATCCACAGAAGCTTTTGCAACCAGACAAGCAAGTGACCCCTCAGGCTGAACATCACTAAGATTGAAGCTATAAAGATTGTAAGTCCTAGGAACTTTAAGTTCAACCTGACTTTCATCAGGCAACTTGAAGTCTTTGGACAACACAAAGCACTCATTCTCAGTGAATAGAACACTGTTCTTCTTGTCACAGATTTGAGAGACAGAGAACAAATTGAAGTCTTGGAGTTCCTTCACATACAGCACATCTTCAAAGTCTAGCTTGGCAGTCTTGATAGTTCCTTTCCCTGAGATCATTCCATCTCCTCCTCCAAATGTCACAGTACCTCCATTCATAGGAATAAAATCATGTAATCTTTCCAAATTCCCTGTCATACTCCTGGAACATCCACTGTCAACAATTCCAACATCTTTGCTTCTAAAAGGAAAATCCTGAGATAAAGAATACATATACAACATTAGATACAAGAGAGACTCAAGTCATTGCTGACTTGAGCCTGCCTAGTGGATCAATAAGAATTAAACCCTGGAGATTGATAGGATCCACCATTGATCTTGGATCCCATTTTCATATGTTGGTTATTGATTTTCCAAGACCAACCTGCTGAGGACTTAACAGCAGTGTTCCATCTTGCCCCTCCCTTGTGCATTGTGTCAAAATAAACAGGTCTCAAAGCATTTTGAAAGTAAGTACTAGAAGGTCTGAATGATCTAACATTATTGTTTTTCCAACCAGCAGGATTGCTCCTGTCGGCAGGAACAGGATAAGCAGCAGGAATAGGCTTATCGGCAGGAATGAACTTTTCAGCAGCAACAGGCTTACCAGCAGAAACTGGTTTGCCATAAGCAACTGAAGTTTTCCTAGCTGCTTGAGGAATATAGGGGGGAATATCATTTACATTTTTCCATACAGACCTATTTTTACAAGCATGTAATCCCATCTGTTTTTCATAGTAGTCACAGTCTTTAATAAGATGATCATAACTACGACACACAAAGCAAGATTTCTTTCTAGGGGACTTTTTCTTAACAATAACATTCTCATTGCAAACAAAATTATTCAAACCAACACATGAAACAGAATTATCCTTAACAGAAACAAAACCACAACCAAAATTGTTTGAAACAAAACCACAACTAGAAACATTATTGTTCTTAAAATTATCAAAAGAAACATCTTCAAATGCAGCTTTCTTTGATTGAGATTCATCAGTAGCTGCTTCTGAGGAGAGGTCTTCTGACTTTATTGATGCTGACTTGTCACTTGATCCACATGTGGCATAGTCATCAGTCTTGATTTCTGAAGATTTGTCACTGTAAGAACAAGAGACAAATTCATTAGAGTCACAATCAAGATTAGGCAATTCATTTGCCTTTTTGCCATAGCACATTTGTGAATCATCAAAGTCAACAAAAGGATCAGCAGGTTTAAATGTTCCAGTTATGGGTGGAGGAACATCATTCATTCCTCCCTCCTTTACATACTTAACAGGTTTTCTATAATCTACAGGTTCCGGATTAAATACACTATACTCATTAGGGTCATAATACTGATTTGTCCCTATTAGGTTACTGAATCCTAAACCTCTTTTAGTTTTAGTAGACATAGAACTATCAATAAGCATGTTAAGATTTTTGGATGAGTCTTTCCACTTAGCAAATCTAGCCAATGAGTTATCTAGCTTAGACTGAAGATCCTGATTTTCCAATTCTACCTTAGCTTTTTCTCTTTCAGAATGTTTAAACTCATTAGTGGCATTTTTTAAATCTCTTTCCAAAACCTTTACTTTTACTTCATATGCAGACAGTTGTTGTTGATACCAGACCTTTTGTTGTTCTAATGTCTTAACAGCCTTTTTATGAGCCTTAAGTTGAATAAGGTTATCCTTATTTTCACTTTCAATATCATCAAATTCCTGTTTTAATTTAGCATATATAGATTCACAACCAAATGGACAGTTTTGTACCTGAGATGGATGACCCATCATTCCAAACTGACCAGCCACTTGTTTCTTTTCACCATATCCAGCTACCATCCCAAAGACTTTATCTGATCCACTCCCAGCAGCCTTCTCATGATGCTCCCAGTCCACCATCGAATCCACAGATACCAAAGCCTTGGGGTCGTCTGACTCTAACTCTTGAATTCTGAAAGCAGAATACCGTGCTTTATCATCCACCTTCTTGTCTGGGCATTCCCTGGCAAAATGTCCTGTTTGAGAACATTTATAGCACCTCACCTTCCTTCTATCAAACCTAGCAGGCTCTTGTCCATCAAAATTGACCCTTCTTCCTGCCTTCTTTTCAAACCTATCCAACTTCAACGATATCATAGCCACCTGCCATCTTAAGTCCATCTCTTCCAGATCCAATTCATCAACCTGCTTAAAATCATCATACACAATCTTTTGCTGTGGTGTACTTTCAGCAACAAAAGAGTGAAGCACATCCACTACAAGATTATCAGATCTGGGCTGAGTTTTTGGTGTAGGAGATGAGTAGGAGATTGATGATGTTGATGGTGTTGGACTGTTTCCATATAATGCTTTGCTAGGACCAGAGTTACTAACAAAAGCAGTGTGGGTTGGAGTATGAGGTGAATAGGTGGAATACCCTTTGATATCAAGTTCAAGGGTTTTCAATTTGTTGTACAGATCATCAAAGCTCATAAAATCCAGTCCTCCTTTGGCCTTGAGGGTAATGGAAACCTGCGACCAGGATGGTGGCAAGGCCCTCAGGAACTTGGTATTACAATCCTCATCGTCCGGCCTAGCTTTCAACTGGTTAAGTTGGCTCAAGATCTTGTGGAATCTGTCATATCCTTTGTGAATTCCCTCAGCCTCAGAAATCTTGAATTCTTGAAACTCTTGCTTGAGCATAGACTTTCGCATCTTCCTGGATTCATCATTCCCTCCAAATCTGGTCTTTACAGCATGCCAGATCTTTCTAGCATCATCCAAGTGATGAAAATCACTCATATGATCCTCTGGAATAGCTTGAAGTAGAAGAGTTCTTGCCTTTGTTTCCCTTTGAACAGCAAGGTGTTCCTCTGCTGTAACAGGTGGCTCTATATAAATATTGCCATCATCATCCCTTCCAATATTCTTCTTGCTATTTCCCTTAAGAATCACATTCCACAGATTGTAATCAGTGTTTGTGATCCAATACTCCATTCTCATAGCCCAGACTTCATACTCATCTTTCTTGAGATACGGGAATTTAGCATTGTTGGTGGACATGGTGGTGACGATTTGTGTTTGGACTTGAGTGGTTTCTGGTTTGGGTTGTTGATCTTCCGGGTTAATGACATTGGTTTCAGGGTTATCGTCTGCCATTGAGAGAGGGTTAAGAGATATGAGATCGACCTTTTTCTTCTTTATCAGAGATCCTTACCAGGCTCTGATACCACTTGTAGGATCGAGTACTTCGAGCTTGATTGAGCTTGGTATAAACAAGAACCTCTGCAATACAAGTGTTTATGCGGAAACTAAACAGCAAGTATTATAAAGAAGAAAACTCTAAAAGAACAATGATCCTCTATGGATCAAACTATTGAACTAAGAATCGTTTATTGAATATTAAAAGATGTTCAAGGCGTACATAAACTCATAGACGGGTTTATCTTTTATACTAACAAGATCACCTAACCCTAACCCGTTCTACAAGAAAACGTGTAAAGAGATTAACAACAATCTCTTCTAAAAATAAATCATAACAAGCATTCTAAATATACGGATAACAAATAATACTATCCGCAGCAACAACACTATCGGCAGGAACAAGATAACACTGTCGGCAGCAATGAGCTTTCAGCAGGAACCAAGCTATCGGCAGGAACCAACTTTACACTATCGGCAGCAACAATGAACTCTTATTTCCCAGAGATCCTAACAATGTCTGGTTGGGGTGTTACAGAGTGTAAGAGGTTGTGATGTGTATCTGGTTCAACCCACTGGACCTCCCGCAAATGAGAATATCATGGAGCTTTTAATAACAATTGATGTTTGTGGAAGAGCATCAGCGAAGAACATCACTGCGGTTATCCCTTACTTTGGATATGCCAGAGCTGATAGAAAAGTTAGCTCAAATATACTTTAATAGTTTATGTATGTATGCATGTATGTTCTGCAAATATATAATTCACTTGTTCAGACTCAAGGGCGTGAATCTATTGCTGCCAAGCTTACAACAAACCTCATTACAACAGCAGGCGCAGATCGTATTATTTCTTGTGATCTTCATTCTGGGCAGTCAATGGGTTATTTTGATATTCCAGTGGACCACGTCTACTGTCAGGTAATTATTTTCACATCTTGACTTGCTTAGAAGTTCTTGGTATCTTTTGGCTCATAATGACTGGTTTCATTTTGTTCCACAAGCCTGTTATTCTTGATTATCTTGCCAGCAATTTAATTTGCTCTAGTGATTTGGTAGTGGTCTCGCCTGATGTTGGTGGAGTTGCTAGAGCACGTGCTTTTGCCAAAAAGTTATCTGATGCCCCTTTGGAGCTGCTCATGAACTTCAAAGAAAATGTGCTAAGTATTTACTACTACTAGTACAAAAGTTACTACTGCTAGTGAAAGTTAGTACTGCTAGTACAAAGTTAAGACTGCCCAGAGATTAAAACTGCTCGAAGTTAATACTGCTAGTGTATTAGTTACAACTGTTAGTTATAAGTTAGTACTGTTGGTTCATATAGTTAGTACTTGATGTGCGTGTGTATTGCTCTAATTTTTATAACCACGGCAGTGGCTCCAAAGACTTGGTGCGCGCGTGTTGTGTCGTTGTGGTTTTAGCAGTATTCAAGTTTTAAATTTATATTTAGCTGACTTATCAATAACACACACTTTAAGGAGCAGTATACCCGGTCAGTATGAATATAATGGTAAGTAGAGTGTCGATCACTAAGAGTGGAACGTATTATCTAGTTATTCTAATCAGTATTTTAATATCTTAAGTTAGCTATACAACCTAATCTAACGCAAGGGGGTTCAGCCTGAGAGACTGGCACGGTTTGGTTATGATTAAATATAAACTAAACTAATAGGCACGAATCAGCGATTAGCACACACGTACACAGATAAATACTTGAGACAATAAGAAGACCTTTCCTGATAGTTAAGTAGCTTGTCACTTGTTTTATTGCTAGTTTTATATGAAGTGTATAGTTCGATGCAACGCACCGAGATTAATCCCTTTCTCGTTGGCTCTAATCTTATCGGCAAGTAAACCCTTAATGATTACTTATGTCTATCCTACTTATCTTTCTTCCTACTTTTCTACAGACGATAGAATGCATAGGCGATAAAATAAATAGGCGAGGAAGGGGCATGGCGACCCAAGCAATGCTCAGCTAGACACAGAGGTTATCAATGCACTAATAAAAGTCACCAAAGACATCAATATATAAACTTTAATTAATGGTAAAGTGATGCGTGCGATGTGTCGTTGCGGTTTAGCAGTTTTAATGCCTACTCAAGTTTTAAATTTATATTTAGCCGACTTATCAATAACACACACACTTAACGAGCAGTGTACCCGGTCAGTATGAATATAATGGTAAGTAGAGTGTCGATCACTAAGAGTGGAACGTATTATCTAGTTATTCTAATCAGTATTTTAATATATTAAGTTAGCTATACAATCTAATCTAACGCAAGGGGGGTTCAGCCTGAGAGACTGGCACGATTTGGTTGCAATTAAATAATAAACTAAACCAATAGGCACGAATCAGCAAGTAGCACACACGTACACAGATAAATACTTGAGACAATAAGAGGGCTGTCCTTATGAAAAGTAGTTTGTCACTTGTTTTATTGCTAGTGTTATATGAAGTGTATAGTTCGATGCAACGCACCGAGATTAAGTCCTTTCTCGTTGGTTCTAATCTTATCGGCGAGTAAACCCTTAATGATTACTTATGACTATCCTATTTATCTTTCTCCTACTTTTCTACAGACCATAGAATGCATAGGCGATCTAATAAATAGGCGAGGGCAGAGGCATGGCGACCCGATCAACGCTCAGCTAGACACAGAGGTTATCAATGCACTAATAAAAGTCACCAATGACATCAACATATAAACTTTAATTAATGAGAAAGCAGTTTTAAGGGAGTGCAATCTTTCCGTTGTCACATTACACAAGCCGCCAATCTTGATGAATTAAAGTTTACTAACACAATAAAACAAAACTACTTAATGAATTAAACACATGCAGCACCTTCTTACAGCTCTTGTATCTTTGATTTGGGTGTGTCTTGTGCTGCTGCCTTGACTGAATTCGTCCTAGGTTTCTGGTCTTCGGTCTTCTGTTAAAACTTCGGAACTAATATTTTTCTCTCCTTTGAATTCGTCTGGTCTTGGGGTATTTATAGTTTCTGTCTGAGGGTAAGATGCGGCGCATCTAGTAAGTAGATGCGGCGCATTGACTTAACTTCGCGTGGGGTCCAAGATTATAATATTCAGGAATATTCGTACACCACCAGAAGATGCGGCGTAACTCCATTTATAGATGCGGCGCATGTCCTCTTATATCTTGGATCGTATCTGGTGAAATATTGATAGTGATGCGGCGCATGTCATAAGTGAGATGCGGCGCATCTGGAGCAGATTAGTCTTGATCTTGTACATTTCAGTAGACTCTTAACTTCTTGCATGTTTTGCTCCATAATTAGTCCAAAATCTCCAAGTTTCACCAAATGCTTGTTTTCAACTGAGAATTACAAAAGTAAACGATTAAGTATCAATCCTCATACATAATATAATAAAACAAGTCAAATAATTAGGATAAATGATAGTAATAATATGTACTTATTTGAGTTCATCAAATATCCCCCCACTTGAAGTTTACTTGTCCCCAAGTAAACCTTAGAATTAATCTTATGAAAATGTATCCTAAAAGATATTAGGATTTATTTTTATATTTAAGCATGTATTCGTTTTTGTCATAATCACACAACTAAACACTTAACGAATTAGAAGTAAAATAAAAATATTTCGATAAAAGCAAATCTAATCGTTTAACTGTCCAGTCGCGACGAATATTCTATCATAAGCTTGGCAAGTATACACATCTCCCCCACTAAAGCCAAGGAATAACAAGTCTAAAGCGGTAAAAAAAGGGTTTTTAGGCTTAAGGGTTAATTATTCTTAATCTCTATCGATCTCAAATTCCAGAAAAGGCGAAAAAATCACAAATACATGATCGAATCCACGAACACGATACTTGCAATTGCTCAAATCCTTAACTCGAATAGGCTAAAGATAGGTCCAAACTTCACCAATAATAATATATCAAAAAGGGCGACAAAATCATAAATACATAGCCGAATCCACGACTACGATACTTAAGATTGCTCAAATCCCTAATCTCAATAAATCAAAGGTTTGGTTGGATAAAGAATAATAAAGGGTATGGATAATATTTGGGATATAAATTGGTGTAAAAATAAAAAATAAACAAAACAAATAAATTAAAATCCTAAGTGTGGTTAATCACTATCCCAACCATCCCATGAATAAGACTCATATCATTGAATAACTCACGCTTTAACACTTGAAACACACGCTTTAGGTAGACACGAATTATACTCAACAAGATCTTAATCAAAGAATAAACCTTAGTTGACGTTCCCATAACTGCCAACTCCCATTCAATCCATAGATATAATATACAACAAATAGTGGTGATATCGACCACTTACATAACTTTACATCGTTGGTTAAAACATAGATGTGTAAAATTTCACCACATCACTATAATGATAATTCTGGATAATTTTTCCATACTTTTCATAACTTCAGAAATAACGGTAATAGTGAAAGTAGTAAACACACGAAAAATAAACTCAAAGATATACAATATTTACTTTCACTCCAATTGCATTGTGCAATTTCCCGACCTAACCATAGATAATGAATTACGCACGCGAACACAGGTAATGTAAGGAAACACACTTTGCCTATAGCAATTAACCAACCACGGATTTTAATCTACAGGGTAGGCTAAGGTGTAAGGTGTAACGAAACATTTTAACAAAGGTGTAAGAAACGAAAGGAATGGCTCTGAGTGTTTTTCTAGGGGTATCTTACTCTAAAAATGAGAGTAACAAAAGGGTTTATACGGGGGTTAACTAACCAGTGTAGTTAGTTAATATCACATAACATATAAGGCTTTTTGGGTGTAATTCTAGAAATTTACCAATTTAGACAAGTCATTCCAATTATATAAATAATACTTATTATGGTGGTCTCGAATAGTATACAAGCCAAGTTCTAAAGTTTACAAGTCACCGGCACACTCATAGATTTGTGAATTTTGAAAAATCACAATTTTTAAAATAACGTCATGTGTGCAGCTATGCAACTTAGACTTTAAACAAAAACATGCTAAAAATTTTAAAGTTTTGATATATTAAGCACATTTTAAGCATATTTTGAAAAGTTTAGGACAAGTAAATGTTAAGTGTTCTAATTCTCCAATCCCCCCACTTAAGTTAAACAACGTCCTCGTTGTTTGTATGAAAGGTTAAAAACTGGAAAATAAAAGAATTAGAACAGAAAAACTCCCCTGAGATTTGCTCGGTATGATCCTCCATTAGTATTAGAGCAAAAATCATCTTTCTTGTGGATTAGAACGATTAAGCTTCATAAACAATGCATCCACAGGAAATGCAGGAATCTATAATACCACCAAGGCTTTAAAACACACCTAAGATAAGAAAGGTTCAAACTTGCATAATACATTAGTAGTTAGGAAAAATAAAACATAAAAGTTAAAAATGAAAATCATCAGGTCAGTCGATGCGCCGTATCTTATGGAAGAAGATACGCCGTATCGAGCCTGGAATAAATACGGATCAGAATAAAAGATGCGCCGCATCCTTAACCAGGGATGCGCCGCATTAAAATAAACTGATAAAAAGTTTTAAAATCGAAAAGTAAAAATGCAGAAAAATAAAGATATGACCATTGCAGGAGATGCGTCGCATCTCAGGATTGAGATGCGCCGTATCCTCTGCGGCCTGACTGACTCGACACAAAAACAAAAATTAAAAGATAAATCCGGGTTGTCTCCCGGTCAGCACTTGTCTTTATTCCAGAGTCTTCAAGTTAGACTCACGTTCAGCTCTTTAATATCGATCATTGAAGGAGTCGGAAACATCGCGCTCCCTCATTCCCAATTCAGTAATATTGAACATTCCTTGCTCGTCCTTAATTTCCACGCCGTTCTTCTTTAATATCTGTATAAACAAAGTTCTGTCCCTTTCGGGCAGAGATGACAAAATGATAGACGGGAAATTCTTATTATCATATAAGCATAAATAAGCAAGGTGGGGTGGTAGTTCAATAAACACATCATTATTCAAATTTGTTTTCTCAACTATTCTCCTACGTTTGTTAATTACTACACAATCATACCACTCATCATCAGAATCATTGACAACATCGCGTCTAAGTTCGGTAGGTACATTTAGGTCAATAAATTCCTCAAAGTTCTCATGATTAGGATTAGTTGAGTTGTTTTGAATCAATGTTTCTCCCATGAGCCTAGCTTCAAGATCGAGGTCCATACGCTCTCTTAATCCTAGCACATAGACTCCTCTAATTATGCTTTTAACAGGATCTTGGCACTTATAGACTAGTTTATTATTCCCTACCCTTAATGAGATTTTTTTTTAAACACATCAATCTTAGCATGGGCAGTAGACAAGAAAGGTCTTCCAAGGATTAAAGGAATCTTAACATCCTCGGGCATATCTAAAATAACAAAGTCTACAGGGAAAATAAACTTCTCAATCTTAACTAGCACATTATTAGCAATCCCTTCAGGTCGTTTTACCGTTTTATCAGCCAATTCAATAAGTAACTTAGTCGGTGCTAATTTACCTAGTCCTAGGGTAGTGAATGTCTTAAGAGGCATAACACTAACACTAGCTCCTAAGTCAGCTAACACATTATTGAAAGATATATCATTAATTGAACAAGGTAGAGTAAAACTTCCTGGGTCTTTTTCTTTATGAGGCAAGGCATTTAAATCGGTTGCAGAGCTCCCTTCTTTCATTGTACCCTTGATCTCTTCTTCAATCTTTGTCTTTTCCTTGAGTAGTCTCCTTAAACTGATTGAAGAATTAAAGAAAAATTCAGGTCTTGCACCATCATTACCATTCATCGATCTTCTTGGCAAGTAAGGAGTGACTTCTTCAGTGGTGCTTATGGCCTTGACATGATCTCTTGGGTTGGTTTCGGTTGAGCTAGGTAAACTTCCATATCCCCTTTCTTGAAGAACTTTGCTCATTTGACCAATTTGTTGTTCCAATGCTTTGATCGAAGCTCCTTGATTTCTTGTAGTAGTGTCCGTTGAAGCTCGGATTTCTTTGATCATAGCAGTATTCTCTTCATGTCTTTTAGCAGCATCGGCCATAATTTGCTTTAGAGTGTCATCTAAATTCTGCCTCCTCTCTTGATAAGCGGGATTAAAGTTGTTCTTTTGATAGAATCCCGGGGTAGCTTCCCTAAATCTTCCTGAAGGTCGGAATGGTTGTCCAAATTGGGTGTAATATGCTTCTTCAAACGTCTCACTTTCATTCTTATTCGGGCAATCTTTAGTGTAGTGAGGTCCTTCGCACTTTTCACATCCAACTTGGGCAGCATACGCTCTTTCATCACGCTTCTTCATCTCTCTACTAATTTTATCCAATTGAGCTTGAATAGCAGCAATCCCGTCAAAATTAGTGCTGCTCTTAGATCTAGTAGAGGTCCCATCGTGCCATTTTTGAGAATGATCAGCAGCATCTTGGATCGCTTTCCTAGCATTGGTTGCGCTCATTTGAGGCACAGCTCCCTTAGCATCCAAGATTTGTCTAGTAGGCACGTCCAATCCTTGATAAAACAATATTATCTCTTGCATAGGGGTTAGATAGTGTTGAGGACATTTTACCAATAAATCTTTAAATCTTTCCCAAGCTTGATAAAGAGTTTCATCAGGCTCTTGCTTGAAACTGTTGATAGCCTCCATCTTTTTAGCAGTCCTAGCAGGTGGACAATATCTCTTCAGGAATTTGCTCTTTAAACCTTCCCATGTAGTGATTGAACTAGCAGGTTCATTCCTTAGCCACTTGTTAGCAGCTCCTTTTAGTGAGATTGGAAAGATTCTTAGCATGAGTTGATCGTCAGTGACTCCTTCCGAAGTAAACAAATCCGCAATCTCGAGGACCTTTTCAACATGTTCATTAGCATCCTCGTGTTCCGATCCACTGAAAGCATTCTCTCTTAGTTCCTTGAGAAACTGACCCTTCAATTCAAACTTTGACTTATCATCAAACTTTGGTCTAGCAACTCCTGAAGTGTAATCAGCACGGGTTTTGTTCATGTATTCCTCCATAGTTGTGTTTTCGCCCATTGTTTCTGTTTCTTCTTCCTCTTTCTCTTCAGAAAAATAGTCAAGCTCGAATGAACTTGAAGTATCAAAGCTTTTTGTGTTGAAAAGCCTTTTAAGCGAATGAAAGACTCGTTCAGGATCTTCGAAAGGTTGAATCAAGTTCTTCGTAGAACTCCTGGTCATGCACTTCCTGAAATCATCACAGAAATATCAGTAGGGCATGCTCGAGAAAGTAGTATATCAGAAAATTAACAACGAAAACGGAATACGAAAAATTAAAGTTACTGATATCTGCAGACGATGCGCCGTATCCAAAAAAGATGGATACGCCGTATCTTATAATCGTTAAAATTAAATCAGACTTTATTCAGAAAATAGATACGCCGCTTAGAAATTTGAATGCGCCGTATCAATTTTAATAATCAAAAATCGATATTTATTTAAAATTAAATGCGTCGTATTAACCAAAGTTAATGCGCCGTATTTTCGTTACGTTTCAAAATATAAGATTTTTGATTCAGAAGATGCGCCGTATCGATAAAAATCGATACGCCGTATCTGTTTAATAATTCGAAAACTGTTTTTAATTAAAATAATAGATACGCCGTATCTGCTAAAGCAGATGCGTCGTATGGCGTTAACGTTTTAGAAAAAAATTTTATCAAAAACAGATACGCCGTATCTTGGGGAAAAGATGCGTCGTATCGCTTTATCGCTCAGAGAAAAAAAATTTCTTATTAAAAACAGATACGCCGTATCTTGGGGAAAAGATGCGTCGTATCGAATTAATTAAACGCGTTGTATTTTATAAAAATTGAACGCAATACGCCGTATCTGAGGAATCAGATGCGCCGTATAGTTCGATTTAGCTCAGTACAACGATAGCAGAAAACAAAAAACACGAAAAATTAAAACAAATAAAAACACTCGAAAATAAACACAAACAAAAGCAAACAAATAACACACAAAAACAGAAAATATGCAAAATAATACAATGAATGCAAATTAATCTAATATACAACAAAATTAGCGGTTAGATTAAAAAAATTAAAAACCTAATTAAAATACTAATCAAATTAACAGATAATAACAATTCACTCCCCGGCAGCGGCGCCAAAAACTTGATGCGTGCGATGTGTCGTTGCGGTTTAGCAGTTTTAATGCCTACTCAAGTTTTAAATTTATATTTAGCCGACTTATCAATAACACACACACTTAACAAGCAGTGTACCCAGTCAGTATGAATATAATGGTAAGTAGAGTGTCGATCACTAAGAGTGGAATGTATTATCTAGTTATTCTAATCAGTATTTTAATATATTAAGTTAGCTATACAATCTAATCTAACGCAAGGGGGGTTCAGCCTGAGAGACTGGCACGATTTGGTTGCAATTAAATAATAAACTAAACCAATAGGCACGAATCAGCAAGTAGCACACACGTACACAGATAAATACTTGAGACAATAAGAGGGCTGTCCTTATGAAAAGTAGTTTGTCACTTGTTTTATTGCTAGTGTTATATGAAGTGTATAGTTCGATGCAACGCACCGAGATTAAGTCCTTTCTCGTTGGTTCTAATCTTATCGGCGAGTAAACCCTTAATGATTACTTATGACTATCCTATTTATCTTTCTCCTACTTTTCTACAGACCATAGAATGCATAGGCGATCTAATAAATAGGCGAGGGCAGAGGCATGGCGACCCGATCAACGCTCAGCTAGACACAGAGGTTATCAATGCACTAATAAAAGTCACCAATGACATCAACATATAAACTTTAATTAATGAGAAAGCAGTTTTAAAGGAGTGCAATCTTTCCGTTGTCACATTACGCAAGCCACCAATCTTGATGAATTAAAGTTTACTAACACAATAAAACAAAACTACTTAATGAATTAAACACATGCAGCACCTTCTTACAGCTCTTGTATCTTTGATTTGGGTGTGTCTTGTGCTGCTGCCTTGACTGAATTCGTCCTAGGTTTCTGGTCTTCGGTCTTCTGTTAAAACTTCGGAACAAATATTTTTCTCTCCTTTGAATTCGTCTGGTCTTGGGGTATTTATAGTTTCTGTCTGAGGGTGAGATGCGGCGCATCTAGTAAGTAGAAGCGGCGCATTGACTTAACTTCGCGTGGGGTCCAAGATTATAATATTCAGGAATATTCGTACACCGCCAGAAGATGCGGCGTAACTCCATTTATAGATGCGGCGCATGTCCTCTTATATCTTGGATCGTATCTGGTGAAATATTGATAGTGATGCGGCGCATGTCATAAGTGAGATGCGGCGCATCTGGAGCAGATTAGTCTTGATCTTGTACATTTCAGTAGACTCTTAACTTCTTGCATGTTTTGCTCCATAATTAGTCCAAAATCGCCAAGTTTCACCAAATGCTTGTTTTTAACTGAGAATTACAAAAGTAAACGATTAAGTATCAATCCTCATACATAATATAATAAAACAAGTCAAATAATTAGGATAAATGATAGTAATAATATGTACTTATTTGAGTTCATCAGAAAGCAATTTTAAGGGGAGTTGAAGTGCATGATTAAATCAATGACACAAGCCTATCAATCCTGATGAATTAAAGTGTACTAATACAATAAAACAAAACTACTTAATGAATTGAATACATGCAGGACCTTCTTACAGCTCTTGTATCTTCGTTCAAGGTGTGTCTTGTGCTGCTACTTCGTCTGAATTCGTCCTAGGGTTTCTTCGGTCTTTTGCTAAATGTCTAACTCTGAATTTCGTCTGACTTTGGGGTATTTATAGTTTCTGTCTGAGGGCTAGATGCGTCGCATAGGATAAGTAGATGCGGCGCATTGACTTAACTTCGCGTGGGGTCCAAGATTAATATATTCAGGAATATTCATACACCGCCAGAAGATGCGGCGTAAATCCATTTCTAGATGCGGCGCATGTCCTTGCTGTCTTGGATCGTAGCTTGTGAAATCTTGATAGTGATGCGCCGTATATAATAAGTAGGATGCGGCGTATCTGGAGCAGAATGGTCTTGATCTTGTACATTTCAGTAGACTCTTAACTTCTTGCTTGTTTTGCTCCATAATTAGTCCAAAATCGCCAAGTTTCACATAATACTTGTTTTTACCTGAGAATTACAAAAGTAAACATTAACGTATCGATTCTCTTAGATAATGTAATAAAACAAGTCAAATAAATAGGATAAATGATGGTAATAAAATGTACTTATTTGAGTTCATCAAATATCCCCTCACTTGAACTTTACTTGTCCCCAAGTAAACCTTAGAATAAATCTTATAAAAATGTATCCTAAAAGATATTAGGATTTATTTTTATATTTAAGCATGTATTCATTTTGTCATAATCACACAACCAAACACTTAACGAATTAGAAATAAAATAAAATATAATTTGATAAAAGCAAATCTAATCGTTTAACTATCCAGTCGTGACGAATATTCTATCATAAGCTTGGCAAGTATACGCATCTCCCCCACTAAAGCCAAGGGATAACAAGTCTAAAACGGTAAAAAGGGTTTGTTGGTTAAGGGTTAATCATTCTTCTTAATCTCTATCGATCTCAAATTCTAGAAAAGGTGACAAAATCACAAATACATGATCGAATCCACGAACACGATACTTGCAATTGCTCAAATCCTTAACTCGAATAGGCTAAAGATAGGACCAAGTAATCTTTACCAATAATATTATATCAAAAAGGGCAACAAAATCATAAATACATAGCCGAATCCACGACTACGATACTTAAGATTGCTCAAATCCCTAATCTCAATAAATCAAAGGTTTGGATAAAGAAATGATATAGGGTATGGATAATATTTGGGATACAAATTGGTGTAAAATTAAAAAATAAACAAAACAGATAAATTAAAATCCTAAGTGTGGTTAATCACTATCCCAACCATCCCATGAATAAGACTCATATCACTGAATAACTCACGCTTTAACACTTGAAACACACGCTTTAGGTAGACACGAATTATACTCAACAAGATCTCAATCAAAGAATAACCTTAGTTGGCGTTCCCATAACGTCCAACTCCCATTCAATCCATAAATATAATATACAACAACTAGTGGTGATATCGACCACTTAATACAAAACTTTACATAAGTTGGTTAAAACAAACATCCAACTTTTCCTTTTTTTTCTTTTTCTTTTCTCATTTTTTCGATTTTTATTTTTTTTTTTTATTTTTTTTATTTTTTTATTTTTTTATTTTTTTTTTTTTTTACTAAGAAACATAAACATAGATGTGTAAAATTTCACCACATCACTATAACGATAACTCTGGATAATTTTTCCATACTTTTCATGACTTCAGAAATAACGGTAATAGTGAAAGTAGTAAACACACGAAAAATAAACTCAAAGATATACAATATTTACTTTCACTCCAATTGCATTGTGCAATTTCCCGACCTAACCATAGATAATGAATTACGCACGCGAACACAGGTAATGTAAGGAAACACACTTTGCCTAAAGCAATTAACCATCCACGGATTTTAATCTATAGGGTAGGCTAAGGTGTAAGGGTGTAACGAAACATTATAACAAGGGTGTAAGAAACGAAAGGAATGGCTCTGAGTGTTTTTCTAGGGGTATCTTACTCTAAAAGTGAGAGTAACAAAAGGTTTATACGGGGGTTAACTAACCAGTGTAGTTAGCTAATAACACATAACATATAAAGGCTATTTGGGTGTAATCCTAGAAATTTACCAATTTAGACAAGTCATTCCAATTATGTAAATAATACTTATTATGGTGGTCTCGAATAGTATACAAGCCAAGTTCTAAAGTTTACAAGTCACCGGCACACTCATAGATTTGTGAATTTTGAAAAGTTCACAATTTTTGAAAATAATGTTATGTGTGCAGCTATGTAATTTAGACTTAAACAAAAACATGCTAAAAATTTTAAATTTTGATATATTAAGCGCATTTTAAGCATATTTTGAAAAAGTTTAGGACAAGTAAGTGTTCTAATTCTCCAATCCCCCCACGTAAGTTAAACAACGTCCTCGTTGTTTGTAACAAAGATTAAAAAATGGAAAATAAAAGAATTAGAACAGAAAAACTCCCCTGAGATTTGCTCGGTATGATCCTCCATTATTTGTATAAGAGCAAAAATCATCATTCTTGTGGATGAGAACGTTTAAGCTTCATAATTGATGTATCCACAGGAAATGCAGGAATCTATAATACCATCAAGACTTTAACACACCTAAGTTAAGAAGGTTCAAACTTGCATAATACATTAGTAGTTAGTAAAAATAAAACTTAAAAAATTAAAATGAAAATCATCAGGTCTGTCGATACGCCGTATCTTATGGAAGAAGATACGCCGTATCGAGCCTGGAATAAAAATAAAATAAAACGAAATAAAGGATAGGATGCGTCGCATCTGTTTTACCAGATGCGGCGCATGTAGTTACCAGACAGACTGTTAACAGTCTGTTGTAAAATGACTCGTTCCACGGTTTATCTCTCACGTCCTCTCATACTCTCATGCTGAACTTAATGCCAGTCTTTGTCAAGCATAATAAGAAATATCAACTGAAACATCAAATATATACGATAATAATAATGAGTACAAACAAAAATAATAATAATAATAATATACGTGGAACAATGTCAATAAACACATCAAATCCAGAGATCATGGGTCAGTAGGGTCGTCTGGGCGGGTCCCGGAAGTGCTGGCACCATCTGTCCTGGCCCGGACTCTGCGAGTGTCACCCCTCTAACCTGAGTACCATCCGGGCGAGTGTGGCTAATACCCTGATGCTCCAAAAGCCGGCTCATACTCGTAACAAGCCACTCCGAGTCCCTCCTAACACTAGCGAGGTCTGCTCTCAAACCTCTAACCTCAGCCTCGACCAGCTCAAATCTCTGCCCCACTGTACGTGCAGCTGCTGGCGGGGGTACTGGTGCCTGTGGCTCCTCCTGATGGGCTGGAGCAGCAGCTGGAGCTCCCTGAGGACCTCCCTGCTCCGCCTCTGGCTTTGCTGGTCTAGCGGGCCCCAATGCCACCCAAAAGTAATCCCCCAAAGTCATCTGACAGATCCCTATCCTCACCAAAAAGGCCTAGTCAATAACTGGCAGCCTAGTCACATCGACCTCTAAACCGGCAGGGATCTCGTCACCAATCACTCCAAAATGGCGGGCCAGCCTAGACAAAAAATGCCCGCCAGTCATCTGACTCCTCCTGTCTCTCCCTGCAGCTGCCCGATGGAGGTAATGTGCCAGAAAGTGGGGGATGTTCACCGACAACCCCTCGTCCATGCTCCTCAGAAGGAAGAGGTCAAGAGTAGTCACCTTCTCAGGTGACTGACCCCTCCCCGCAATGGTCAGCGCGATCATCCTGTGGCATAACCTCCTCATGGGCTCCCTGATCAACGTATAAGATGGGGTGCCTGTGGTGGAATCACCCCCTGAAGAGATCCTCTCCCAGTAGTCTCCTAGCAACCCCCTTTCAGGAACCACTCTCAAACTCTCATCCCAATATCTAGCAAAACCATCAGACTCAATCTCCTCCACCGTGTGCAAGCCCATAGCCAAAATGAACTGTCTCATCGACATCTGCCTGTGCTCTCCCCCCAACCTAAAAACCAAAGTGTCAGCAGTGTCCAACTCCGTATCAGTCTCTCTATAGTGAACTGTACTGAAAAACTCCAACATAAGCTCCCTAACCAGAGGCTCATCTATCCTAAACATCCTCTCCCAAGCGTACGACCTGAATAGGACCTCGTCATCATCATCTCTAATAACCATCTCCAACCTATCGTGTAAACTATCAGCTGCATTACCCCTATCTATCAACCCAATATCCTCAAAACCAAGAACCGAGACCCTGAAGATCCTCCTGAAGTAAATAGCTCTAAGCCTCCTCAAATACTCATCCAATGTATCAGGAGTCAGTCCAAAAGTCTCAAAGCGGAGCCATGGATGTCTGTTAGCAGCTTCGGGTAGTGCCATCTGCAATAAATCTTCAAGGTTAGAAATCAGTCTGTAAATATGGTAGATACGGCGCAACTGATAAATCAGTGCGGCGTATCTGCGAAATATAAGAGATGCGGAGCAAGCACAATAGAATACGGCGTATGGAGATGCGTCGTATCTAAATTAAGTAATACGGCGTATATGGAATTTTATTAAATTGGAATTAGGTCGTTACGCCGCATCAATTAATTAAGATGCGCCGCATCTATCAATCTATCAGCATAAAAAGGGGTCAGGCACGCATTCCAAGAATCCAGAACCGTGACGTAAACTCCCACTTAACATCACAGTTCCTAATACCCATTGTAAAAGTTTTAAAAGTTTATTATACCACCACCAATCCATTTTCCCACTAAAATTCAAAATAACTTCCCCAAAGCCTAGTTTTTGCTCAAATCAATTCGGGTCGAAATTCAATGATCTATTCAAATTCAATATGGGGGAAATCATCTAATGCAAGTCCTAATCATTTCCCTAAAATCTTCCTAATCCTAACCGAATTATTGTATAAACCCTAATTTTTAAATTAAATAGATTTAAATGAAATAATTACCTTAGATTACGATTAGGATTAGGAGTAGAAGTTTTGATTCGATAAGAAAGCTCGGATTCGAGGGTTGATTTTTGACTGTGTGTGTGTTCTTAACTGTGTGTGTTTTTGGGTAAGAAAGTGAGATCCGGCGCATCCCTTTCGTATTTATAGGGCAGATAGATGCGCCGTATCTCATAATTAACATGCGCCGTATCTATCTAAAATTGTTGACTGGTCAATAGGTTTTAATTAGTTAGAGATACGGTGCTTAGAATGTTGGATCCGCCGTATTGTTGTTCCAGTAAACAAAATTTAAATAGGGAACGTACCTTGGCCTCCGCAACGCTTTTCCTTATACATAAAATTGGGTAAAACGGTACACCATATGATAAATATAAATTCAAAGTAAGTGTAATAGGCATATACGTTTTATTAATGATTATAATCTCATTGCTTAGTGGATAATGATTTATTCCATGGTTAGGAGCAAATATCGTTTTAAGTTTACAAAATTGAGATTATATTCGGGAGAGGTTTCGTAGAGAATTCTCTTTAAGGCTAGGTAAATTATTGTAGAGGATACCTGGAATTCTATTTCAAGAATTTTAAGATACTCAATGTTACCAGTACTGAATTCTCCTCCACTCTTGTCGTCTTATTACAGCCTTACAATCATCAACGGTTTGATTACTCCAGCTAGCATCTCATGGTCGGGCTCAGAATGTAATCTTCCATAGTGATGCTTAAGCCATCATTTATCCTGAAAGTGAACCAACTTGCGCACGAGAGTAGTGGAACGATCAAAGTGAATATCAAAAATCAACTATATTTATCAAATTAAATTCTTCGTATTAACAAAAGCTAATGCGCCGTATTTTCGTTACGTTTCAAAATACAAGATTTTTGATTCAAAAGATGCGCCGTATCGACAGAGATCGATGCGTCATATCTGTTTAATAATTCGAAAACTGTTTTTAATTAAAATAATAGATACGCCGTATCTGCTAAAGCAGATGCGTCGTATGGCGTTATCGTTTAGAAAAATTTCTTATTAAAAACAGATACGCCGTATCTTGGGGAAAGATGTGTCGTATCGAATTTATTAAACGCGTTGTATTTTATAAAAATTAAACGCAATACGCCGTATCTAAGAAAATAGATGCGCCGTATCGTTTAAATTAGCTCAGTACAACGATAGCAAAATACAGAAAAACAAAAAATAAAAACAAACGAAAATAAAAAACACAAAAAGAAACAAAAATTAAAGAAAATAAAAACACACAAAAACAGAAAATATGCAAATAATACAATGAATGCAAATTAACTAATATATAACAGGGTTAGTGGTTAGAATTAAAATTAAAAACCTAAATAAAATACTAATCAAATTAACAGATAATAACAATTCACTCCCCGGCAACGGCGCCAAAAACTTGATGTGCGTGTGTATTGCTCTAATTTTTATAACCACGGCAGCGGCTCCAAAGACTTGGTGCGCGCGTGTTGTGTCGTTGTGGTTTTAGCAGTATTCAAGTTTTAAATTTATATTTAGCCGACTTATCAATAACACACACTTTAACGAGCAGTGTACCCGGTCAGTATGAATATAATGGTAAGTAGAGTGTCGATCACTAAGAGTGGAACGTATTATCTAGTTATTTTAATCAGTATTTTAATATCTTAAGTTAGCTATACAACCTAATCTAACGCAAGGGGGTTCAGCCTGAGAGACTGGCACGGTTTGGTTATGATTAAATATAAACTAAACTAATAGGCACGAATCAGCAATTAGCACACACGTACACAGATAAATACTTGAGACAATAAGAAGACCTGTCCTGATAGTTAAGTAGCTTGTCACTTGTTTTATTGCTAGTTTTATATGAAGTGTATAGTTCGATGCAACGCACCGAGATTAATCCCTTTCTCGTTGGCTCTAATCTTATCGGCGAGTAAACCCTTAATGATTACTTATGTCTATCCTACTTATCTTTCTTCCTACTTTTCTACAGACGATAGAATGCATAGGCGATAAAATAAATAGGCGAGGAAGGGGCATGGCGACCCAAGCAATGCTCAGCTAGACACAGAGGTTATCAATGCACTAATAAAAGTCACCAAAGACATCAACATATAAACTTTAATTAATGGGAAAGCAATTTTAAGGGGAGTTGAAGTGCATGATTAAATCAACGACACAAGCCCATCAATCCTGATGAATTAAAGTGTACTAATACAATAAAACAAAACTACTTAATGAATTGAATACATGCAGGACCTTCTTACAGCTCTTGTATCTTCGTTCAAGGTGTGTCTTGTGCTGCTACTTCGTCTGAATTCGTCCTAGGGTTTCTTCGGTCTTTTGCTAAATGTCGAACTCCGAAATTCGTCTGACTTTGGGGTATTTATAGTTTCTGTCTGAGGGCTAGATGCGGCGCATAGGATAAGTAGATGCGGCGCATTGACTTAACTTCGCGTGGGGTCCAAGATTAATATATTCAGGAATATTCGTACACCGCCAGAAGATGCGGCGTAACTCCATTTCTAGATGCGGCGCATGTCCTTGCTGTCTTGGATCATAGCTTGTGAAATCTTGATAGTGATGCGCCGTATATAATAAGTAGGATGCGGCGTATCTGGAGCAGAATGGTCTTGATCTTGTATATTTCAGTAGACTCTTAACTTCTTGCTTGTTTTGCTCCATAATTAGTCCAAAATCGCCAAGTTTCACATAATACTTGTTTTTACCTGAGAATTACAAAAGTAAACATTAACGTATCGATTCTCACAGATAATGTAATAAAACAAGTCAAATAAATAGGATAAATGATGGTAATAAAATATACTTATTTGAGTTCATCAGTACTGCTTATATGTTATGTGTTAGTTGTTTATGGAAAAGATTATAGATACTTAGGAAAGTATTGTAAGCCAACTAGGACTCCTTGGTGTATAAAAGGAGGTCCAATTTTATATTTGGTTCAGTTATATACATTCCAATTTTATTGTATTTGAATTTTTTTGATATATATTTGAATTTGTTTTGATATATATTGATTTCTTAAATGTGACTAAAAGATGCATATAGTCACACTTATTAACACTTTTGGTCACTTTTTGCTTAATTCGTTGTGTGACCAAATATTACAAAAGGCCACAAAAAAAACATTCATGTGGCAATTGGATGATCAATATTCACACAAAATATACATTTCTTCACTTTAAACAGCATATGGTCACACTTATTAACACTTTTGGCCACTTTATGCTTAATTGTATGTGACTAAATACCCAAAACAAACATGCTTTGTGTGACTAAATAGTACAAAAGGCCACACAAACATAAAATTCATGTGGCCATTGGATGAACAATAGTCACACAAAATACACTTTTGCTTCACTTTAAACACCATATGGTCACACTTATTAACACTTTTTTCCACTTTATGCTTAATTGTATGTGACTAAATATACAAAAAAACATGCTTTGTGTGACTATACGATGTTTACGGTTACGAATACTAATTAATCCAACTAAATTTGTACCTAATTAGTCACACATGCTAAGGTTTTGGTCACTGTTTTTTAATAGAGACGAACAAAAAGTCAAACATGTGACCGTAGGTTCCCTACGGTCACGCAACCTTTAGTCACACACTCTCGAAAAATCATGTGTGACTATATGTATATCGTCACACTTATTGGGTGTAGCCAAATCCACTTTGTGTTCTAGTGTCCTAGGGCATTGAGATAAATACGTAATTTTGATAGAGTTATAGCTTCAAGGTTGTATAACCCTAATACTTGTCAGAGTATTCGTATTATAGTCAATAATATTGAAGCATTGTTTGTTTGATAATCTTGTGTTCATAACTGTTTTATTATACAAAGTTCTTCTTAAGATTAAAGTTTAGATTTCACATAAACTTTAATACAACTCAAGCACAGTTTCTATACCATAGTTGTACTAGATTTATCTAGCATAACTTAAAATTTACATGCTAAGGGAATTCGATCAAGTGCATTACTAGGATCAACAAGTAGTATCAGAGCTTGTGATCTAGAAGCTGTGATCAAGAAGAACCTGTTTTAATACACAAGATCTTACTTGAAAAGATGGATCAAGACTCTGCACATATGGTTGCTTCATCTTAGGTTCCAATGCTCAAGCCTGGTGAGTATGAGATATGGAGAGTGAGAATTGAGCAGTATATTCAGATGATTGACTATTCTATATGGGAGTTAGGGGTGCAAACGAGCCGAGCCGAGCCGAGCCCGAGCCCGACTATAATCGAGCTGGCTTGTCAGTTTTTTAACGAGCTCGTAAACTTTTCACAAAGCTCGAGCTCGACTCAATCCGAGCCTTTATTTTTGTGCTCGAGCTGGCTTGTCAGTTTTTTAACGAGCTCGTAAACTTTTCACAAAGCTCGGCTCGCTTAAACGAGCCTGATCGAGCTCACTTTATCTGCTTCACAATCGATACCCATGATCTTAAATTAGAAGCACAGTTTATTAAACATCATCAGCCATAAACGGAATGAAAGATCAGTAACACACCACAATCCCAATACAAATCCAAATCTATCCTAACACCTCACCTTCAATCCCAACTACAAACAACCACAAGACTCTCAATCCAACAAGACTCGTGCATAAATAGATACACATGATCTCAGATTTGTGCAACTTTGTTTTCAATCTTTTAAAGATTTTTTTAAGTTGTACAATAATCATCACAGATTCTTTAGAAGCTCAGCTTCTTTCTCACTATACGAATATAAAAGAACGAAATATAACATGCAGGTTATACTCGTTTCTTTCATTCATGTTATACAAGAATCAAGAAACAAAACACATATACCTACCTCTGACCTCTTTGAGAGACCATGAAGCTTAAACGAGATTAAACAACCGGGTATATGGCCTTCGACCTGCTGTAAGAAAGTAGATTGAAGATGTTTTCGTTGCTGAGATTAGTGTGATGTTCTTTGAGGTGTGTTAGTCTTGGTGAGATGAGGAGTCAGTCATGGTGGGTTGAACGATTTCTAGATCTGTTGTTGGGATTCTAGATTTGATGAGACAAAATAAATAGAAGAATGAAACAAAAGGGCTTAAAGTGACAAAGGAAGAATTCTTCAATTAATGAAGAATGAAACACAAGGGACCTGCTTGATAAAGAAGTTTTTATTTATTAGTCCTTCGTAGTATTTTGTAAACCCTAAATCTCTATTATATAAAGAGATCAAGGGTACATAGGTTTCATATGTGTCTTCCATAATGTAGTCAAAAGGTGTGTGTGTGTGTAACCTAGGCGTGTAGGTTTGTAAACGCCTAGTGTTTGTAAAGTTGGTTCGTATCCTTCAAGGTCTGAGGTGTCTTAGATCCCTGTTACAGTTAGGTAACATGTTATATTCTGATCAAATTAAATTGGAGGTGATTGTGAAGAGAAACTTTGTGTCAATAACAATTGATTGTTTTACTTATTCCGCTGCATATTTGTTCATTGTTATTGTTGAACCCTAAGGCTCAAAACGATCCAAGAAACTATCTTTAGCACGTCGTTAGTTTCAACAATTGGTATCAGAGCTTGGGGAGCTTGTTACCTAGGGATTCACAAAGTTTACAGTCGAGGAAGAAAGCAGCTTTGAATATCAGATTCGTTAAAATTCTTATTGGTCGATTTTTTTTCTAAGCGATGCAAATAAATGGCGAATTGGTGTTTGGGATTCATTAAATCGGTAAACTCATTGTGTTTGTCTTATTATGTCGATTTATTAATTCCTATGTGCATTAATTGGGTCTGCAAGGCAGCGTATGGTTTAATTGGTTTATTTATTCGATTTGTCATCTACTGGTGTGAATTTTACCTCGTACTACTCAATTGATAGATTTAATATGTGGCGAACGTGATTCATGAATTAAGTTTGTCGCATGGTGCCTTCAATTCCACATATGATTGGTTAATTACCTCGTACGAATTTATTAGTGTCAGACAATTAAAAGGTTGTGGGGCTAAGCGCATGATGTATGCTGCTGTTGTGAGTTGCTGCTGAGATCAGTATTGGTATTTACTCTGCTGCCAGTTAAAATCATTCTGCTGTTTAGTTATTTTACTCTGCTGTCGGTGGTTATAATACTCTGCTGTTAGCTTTGATCACTCTGCTGTTTGATGTGAATTCACTCTGCTGTTACGCATATTGACTCTGCTGCTGGACTTACTCTCTGCTGCTATGTTATTGTTTCTACACGATTGATACTTGCATGATTTACGAGCAGTGAGGGGAAGTAAGTATGGTTATTGGTTTACACACACACAGGGGAAGTTCACACACACAAGGAGATTTGTTTATTCGTTCTCTATTTGTTGATAACAAAAAGGGGAAGAAATATTGTGATGGCATGGCTTAAGGGGAAGACAAGGAAGACAAGATTTGTTTCATTCAGGGAGATGATTACATCTCAACTTTTCTACTTCGTCTAGGGAAGTTCGTACACGACTTTGTTTGTTTTGTCATCATCAAATAGGGGAAGATTGTTGGGATTCTAGATTTGATGAGACAAAATAAATAGAAGAATGAAACAAAAGGGCTTAAAGTGACAAAGGAAGAATTCTTCAATTAATGAAGAATGAAACACAAGGGACCTGCTTGATAAAGAAGTTTTTATTTATTAGTCCTTCGTAGTATTTTGTAAACCCTAAATCTCTATTATATAAAGAGATCAAGGGTACATAGGTTTCATATGTGTCTTCCATAATGTAGTCAAAAGGTGTGTGTGTGTGTAACCTAGGCGTGTAGGTTTGTAAACGCCTAGTGTTTGTAAAGTTGGTTCGTAACCTTCAAGGTCTAAGGTGTCTTAGATCCCTGTTACAGTTAGGTAACATGTTATATTCTGATCAAATATAATTGGAGGTGATTGTGAAGAGAAACTTTGTGTCAATAACAATTGATTGTTTTACTTATTCCGCTGCATATTTGTTCATTGTTATTGTTGAACCCTAAGGCTCAAAACGATCCAAGAAACTATCTTTAGCACGTCGTTAGACGATTTCTAGATCTGTGTTGGGAGAATAAGCGAGTGAGGGGGCGGACATACTAAGGGGATGTGTGTTTTAGGGTTTGGTGAAGTAAAGTACTGGGCTTTAAAGTATTGGGCTTTAAAATATTGGGCTTGGTTTTATGGATCGACGAGCCTCGACGAGTTGATTTTCCTGCTCGAGCTCGGCTCGAGCTCAACAAGGCTCGGCTCGTTTTGAGCTTTTTATCGAGTCGAGCTCGAGTAGCTCGCGAGTAGCTCAGCTCGTTTGCACCCCTAATGGGAGTTCATATAGACTGGTAATACCTTGCCAAGAACAACATCTGATACTGGTGTTGTGACTGTGTTGCCTATTAAAACTTTTGAAGACAAGGCACAAAGAAGATTGGAGGTAAAGGCAAGAAGCACTCTTATGATGGGCATTCCTAATAAACATTAGTTGACATTTAATTCTATCAAGGATGCTAAGTCATTGTTAGAAGCTATTGAGAAGAGATTTGGAGGGAATGCTGCTACTAAGAAGACCAAGAAGAATCTCTTGAAGCAACAGTATGAGAACTTTTCTGCTCCAAGCACTGAGATGCTTGATCAAACCTTTGATAGGCTTCAAAAGATTGTGAGTCAATTAGAGCTTTTAGGTGAAACGATTTCCCAAGAAGATGTCAACCAGAAGCTTTTAAGGAGTTTGTCACCAGAGTGGAACACACATGTTGTTGTGTGGAGAAACAAGACTGATCTGGATACAATGAGCATAGATGACCTTTACAACAATCTAAAAGTACGTGTATGAACCAGAGGTCAAAGGAATTTCCAGTTCAAGCTCAAGCACACAAAACATTTCTTTTGCGTCCTCCTCAAACAATAACACTAGCAGTACTGATGGAGTAGTTAATACTGCTCATGGAGTTTCTACTACTAGCACTCAAGTTAATGCAGCTAATTCTACAAATGTTGATAACTTGAGTGATGCTGTTATTTATGCATTCCTGGCTAGTCATCCTAATAGTCCTCAACTTGTACATGAGGACTTGGACCAAATTCATCGAGATGACTTAGAAGAGATGAATTTGAAGTGGCAGATGGCAATGTTGGCTATGAGGGCAAGAAGGTTCTAGAAGAATATTGGAAGGAAGCTCACAGTCAATAACAATGAAAACATGGGGTTTAATAAAGTCCAAGGTGGAGTGCTACAACTGTCACAGGAAGGGACACTTTGCTAGAGAATGCAGAGCTCAAAGGAACCAAGACAACAGGAGTAAGGAAGGTTCAAGAAGGAGTATACTTGTGGAAACACCTTCTTCAACAGCCTTGGTGTCATGTGATGGTCTTGGTGGCTATGATTGGAGTGATCAAGCTGAAGTAGGACCCAACTATGCACTTATGGCCTATTCATATTCATCTTCAAGTTCTGACTCTGAGGTATCAAATGATTATGGTTGTTCTTATAAATCTTGTTTAGATACTGTTGAGTCACTTAAAGCTCAGAATAATAAACTAGTAGAAGATTTAAAGAAATCTGAGTTACATGTTTTAGGCTATAAGGTAGGCTTAGAGTCAACAGAAGAAAGACTTGAATTTTACAAAAAACAAGAGTTTGAATATATAGACATAATTCATGTTTTTGAAGGTGAACTTTTCGTAAAAGAATCACTTATTACAGAGCTTAGGAAAAGGCTTGAAAAAGATCAAAAAGAAAAAGATGTAGTTCAACAAGAAAAAAAAGCATTCAATTTAGAGTGGATAGATTTGAACATGCATCTGAAAGTGTTAACAAGATTGTAGAGTGTAAAATTGTTAACAAGTGCAAGAATGGTATAGGATATAAAACAGTTGCACCTCCCATTACAGGAAAGTTTGTGTCTCCAACTGCTGACTTATCTTTTATTGGTCAAGATGAGTATAAAGAGCCTATAGGTGAGAATATTAAAGCAGAGATTAGTGAGGAAAAGCCTAAGATTGATAGGAAGTATACTGATGCACCAATTATTGAAGATTGGGTGTCAGATGATGAGGATCAGGTTGTGTCTACACCTAAGGTTGAAAGTAAAACTGTTAGATCTAGTGTTGAAAATATAAAGTTTGTTAAACTTAATACACAAGGTCAAAATGCTAGGAGAACTGTTAATCAAGATGCGCAACCTAGGCAGAACACTAACAGCCCTAGAAGAGGAAATCAAAGGAACTAGAATGGCATGATGTCTTAAAGATTAGGAAGTAATTTTGAGATGTTTAATAAGGCTTGTTATATGTGTGGTAGTTTTGAACATTTGCAGTATAATTGTCATTACCATCAAAAACAATTTACAAATCAAAGGATGGTAAAACTAGTGTGGAACAATGCTTCAAGGGTGAATCACCAAAATTTTGCCAAAAAACTCAACCCTGTACAAATAGAAACATGGTTCCAAGAGAAGTGTTAATGAAGTCTTGTCTAGTATCAATTAATACTGCTAGACAAAATGTTTCAAAACCAACAGTATTGGTTAATACTACTAGAAAAGTTAACACTGCTTCCACAAAATCAACATGAATGGTGCTAAATCAATGTCACAATTTTCAAAAACAGCACATTCAACTGTAAAAAGGCCCATTCAAAAGACAACAACAATTAATACTGCTAATCCAAAAGCAGTAGTTAATACTGCTAGGCCAAAAACAGTAATTAATACTGTTAAGGGAGATCATTTTTATGATGTTAAGGCCTCAGCTTGTTGGGTTTGGAAACCAAATATTAAAGTTTTAGACCATGTTTCCAAACATGACAGTGCATCAATCACCCTTAAGAATTTTGATTATGTTGATGCACAAGGCAGATCCAAGTCAGTGATGGCTTGGGTCCCCAAAAGAAACTGATTTTCTTACCTTATGTGCAGGGCAATCCACAGGTGGAGTTATAGGATCAAGAAGTGATTGATAGTGGATGCTCAAGGCACATGATAGGAAACATGTCCTATCTTATAGATTATAAAGAAATTGATGGAGGATATGTTGTCTTTGGAGGTAACCCCAAAGGAGGGAAAATCACAGGCAAAGGTACAATTAAAACTGGTAAACTGGATTTTGAGAATGTGTATTTTGTAAAAGAGTTAAAGTTTAATCTCTTTAGTGTCTAACAAATGTGTGACAAAAAAAATAGTGTTCTCTTTAATGACACTGAATGTATAGTCTTATCTCCTGACTTTAAGTTAATTGATGAAAGTCAAGTTTTACTTAAAGTTCCTAGAAAGGATAATATATACAGTTTTGATTTAGAGAACATGGTTCTCAAAGAAGGTTTAACTTGTCTCTTTGCAAAAGCCACATCTGATGAATCTAAACTTTGGCATAGAAGGCTAGGTCACTTGAATTTTAAAACAATGAACAAACTGGTTAAAGGAAATCTGGTAAGAGGTTTGCCTTCCAAACTTTTTGAATATGATGAAACATGTGTTGCTTGTTAGAAGGGAAAGCAACACAGAGCCTCTTGTAAGTCCAAAACAGTGAACTTTGTCAGCCAACCTTTACAATTGTTGCATATGGATTTGTTTGGTCCAACATTTGTAAAAAGTTTAATGAAGAAAATGTATTGCCTAGTTGTCATAGATGATTTCAGTAGGTTTACTTGGGTTTTCTTTCTAGATACTAAGGATAAGACTAGTGGCATTCTTAAGTCCTTTATAACTAGAGTAGAAAATTTATTAGGCAAAAAGGTAAGGTGATTAGATGTGACAATGGAACTGAATTTAAAAATAGAGAGATGAATCAGTTTTATGAGATGATGGGTATTATGAGACAATATAGTGTAGTGATTTGTGTCAATTATAGTCCAAGGAAAACACACGTGGAAATATGTGTTAACCCGAGTCGTTTGTCCCGACGAAGATCGAATGGAATTTGTGTTCCCGGAACGTGATTCGTGTAGTGAATGTGAATAAAAGTGAGAATTGTGATTTCTACACTACAAACAATGAAATAACAAATAAAAACTACTAATAAAGCTATATGTACAAGTAATCTAAGCACGAGAATTTAAAACTAAAAACCGGAATTTAAAAACGTTACGTGACGAAATATAAAACGTAAATAAAAATGAATTTCTAAAATTTGAAACCTAAAAATATAAAAATAATTTTCCTATATTAAATCTGATAAAAGAAAATTTTTGGAAAAAGAAAAATATTTTTTTGACTTTTTAATAATTTTTTATGAATTAAAATCTAATTAAAACTAATTAAATGTTTTAAAAATATTAAAACAAGTGAGAAAAATCTGGAAAAATTTGAGTAATTTTAATTTTTAATAAGAAACCTAGGAAAAATAAATTCAGCACTCAATTCAACATAATTAAGCTAAACAGTAGAAAATAAGCACTTGGAATTAAGCTAAAAATAAGCAAAAGTAAGCCAAAAATTCTGAAAAGCTCAGGACATGCATATCTAACTACTGGAAGCTTAATAGAACTGAAATTGATCAAATTATCTCATGAAATAAGCTAGAAATAAGCTGAACAGTTGATAATCAAAACAGATTCAGCTCAGTTATGGTCCTACTTTGACAGTCCAAATAAGCAGTCTAATAAGCTCTTAATCTGAAACTAAAGGGGGCAAAAGCAACTCAGATCTACTAGTTATCCAAAAATACTTTAAAATCCAATTTTCAACTTCAACTGCTTATCTAAATCTACCTAGGAAAAGTAGCTAATGAACTGAATTTACTTAAATGCAAGCCAAAAGCAGTCCTAATGAAAGGTTTTGCAAGATTGAAATAAGCTATCTAAATAAGCCAGAAATTAAGATCCCAGATACTATACTACTAGACACCTATTTGAACTATGTGAATACCAAAAACAAAGTTCAAAGCTTATCTGGTTAAGCCAGAATTAAGCCCATGACAGCAGTATAAAAAAAACACAAAGTCTGCACAAATTATTGTATGACAGCAAAGAAGAAAAGTTGGCGCAAACTTGGTAATACTACTCTAAACCAAGCCATCTTAAGTACACTTATTAAAACACTTAAAAGCAACTTGAAAATGCAAAATAAGGGGTCTAAATAAGCTCAGCTTATGCTGAGCTTATTAAGGCAGATAGGGACTACTTAAGGTTCTAATGGACTAAAATACTTAAATAAAGCTAAACCTCTACAAACCACTCTAATTACAGCTTAAATTACTAAAGATTGATCTAACCTGAATCTCAACCAACTGCAATGCAACAGTAACTGATCTCTATACCCCTAACTGCTATTTTTCCAAACACCCTTTGTACCACTGATTTAGCAAATTTTCAGATGAGATGAACTTTTTAAACTGAAAACCAGATTATAATACTAACTTTAAACTGAAAAACACTACTAACAAGCAAATAAGCTGGAACTCTAAAATAAGCTGAAAGTTGACCTTATCTTTGACTTTAAGCAATAAAGACAGGAACAAAATAATATTAACCACTAGACATTAAAACATTGTAAAATAAGCAGAAAACTTGAAAATAAGCACTTTATAAAGAAATTAAGCTGATGAACAAGACAGTTGACCAAATTGACTTTCATTAAAATAAAAGAACTGAGTACAGAAATGATGTTTGAAATCTAAATTACAACTTGAAATGAAAATTTACACTACGAAAACATTTAAATGACAGGAATGAAAATTGGTAACAAATTTCTAATACATAAAATTTGGAAAAAAACTTGACTGTGAAGAGAGGGCTTCTATTTATAAGCCTTGAGGGAACCTTCTGGGCTGTCCACGCTGGCGATCCTCGTGCTCTTGAGCTTATCTTCACCCTTGGATCCTTTGCTTGCTTCCCACGCTCGATCTTGGCCGTAGGATTAGATTGAATGATGTGGCCTCTCCAATCAACTGCTCCCACGTGTCCCTGCAGCTGTCAGGACCTTCCAGAAGAACTAATGATTGGGTAATAATCATTGGGATGAGGTAATTTCTTGTATGGTTAATTTAGGGTTTGTGATGGGTACAGTAACTATGGAAAAGGGGGAAAGTAAAGGCGCGGGTCATTTTTAGTTTACCCAGGTTCATTAATTATGGTTGACCTGGGTTTTATTAGACGGGTCGTGGATTTGGGTTAGGATAATGGGTAGTGAGTGGGCTTGTGGTTTTAGTATGATGGGCTTTTGGATTTTAAAAATTGGATTTGTGGGTTTGTTGTTTAGAATCCGGATTTGGTTTGGTTTATGCATTTAGAAATAATAATCCAAGGATCACTTTTGCCAAGTTTAAAAATCAAGAGACCACTTCCATAAAATTTCTTCAAGGACTAATCTTGTCATTTGATGATTCTTCAATGACCAAATCTGACATATGAGAATAAGTTTTGATCATTTGCTTCCCCGGCTTCGGCTTTTATATATCAATTACATATCTCGTGCTCGTTTTCCCGGTTCTTTGCTTGATTTTGTCCTTTTCTTCGATATCCGTGCCTGCATATATAAAAACACAAAAACACAATATGTTTGGCATTTTGGTCGGGTTTTTGGTCTATTTGGGTCCGGTTTTGGTCGAGAAATGGTATGTGTTTAAGCACATACCAAAATTCCCCCAGACTAAGATATTGCAATGTCCTCATGCAATGTTATAAAAACACGTTTTTGAAACCGAAAATTTCCAATCTCTTTTTACTAACTTTGAGAAGTAGCAAAATTTTTAAAAGAGATCAAGAAATCTTAAGTTCTCAAAACTCACCGATTTTCCTTTTATTTTATTTTTGTATTTTCTTATTATTCATGTGACGGCTTTGTTGACGATCATTATCTAATGATAACTTTTAGGGTCTTCGAGTAGGAAACACGACTCATAAAGAAGTGACCATACGGATAAAATTCGTCGTTCCTGATTTTTCACAAGTCCCCAAATTAAAGCTTAAAAACGAAATCATTGTTATTTACAAGTTAGATTGCCAACACTACCCATAAAAGCTAATTGTGGACTTCTCGTTCCCAAATTCCTATTTTCCTCTATTTATTTTATTTTTGGTGAGAAATGAATTTCTTCAAATTCTCGTTTCGATAATTTTTTAAGCCGATAAAGATACCTTAGTTTAGACGCTAAGTAGTTTCCAAACCTTCATTCGAAAACCGTTGCATACAAAAATGAGGTCCACATCAAGGTCTCTGATTTAACACGATTTTGAGGATATCCCTTTTATTTGCGACCGAAACAACTCATCTACGAGTCCAGAGACGGAAGCCTTTATTAGGACACCCCCGGAGTCGAAGTTTGGCATTTTTAACATTATTAAGCACATATTATTTAATCCTTGGCCCTTTATAACAATCACAACATCGGCTGCGAACCGGCAAGATGTGATAGTCTATTATGACCTTGAAAATTTTCCTCTGCCTTTATTAGAAGTCTACAACATCGGCTGCGAACCGGCAAGATGCAGAAAACTTTTTATGGCTTTGGATTATTATTAATATTCATTATTCATTATATATTTTGCCAAATCCCGAGTCCTACGGCTTTTATAACAATCCCAACATCGGTTGTGAGCCGGCAAGATGGAATAGTCTATTACACCGTAACACTGACAGTACCTTGATGTGTACCCAACTTTCATAAGCAAGGATCCTCTAAGGAAGAGATAAAAACTAATTATCGCCAAAACTAAAATAGCTTTAATTATTCCTAAATTACTATTATTGAGTGAAACAAGCTTATGGGAACAAAAAGCCACAAGTAACTTCGATGAGCTTTAAAGAGATCCAACTACTCCACGTTTAGCAATCTAACTTATAAACAACTCTATCATTTCTCGTTCTTCGCAAATTTAAAATCTTAAAGAATAAGATCCGCGAATGCTTAGCCTTATAATCAAGCCATGCATATATAAAGTCGAATACGGGAACTTGCAAACTCTTAAAAAGAATTCGCGTTTTCTAGTTCCTTGTGTAAAAGACTAGCACGAGCTTATGGATTATGAACGGTTAAGGGAACAAGCTAGGGCTCAACACGCCCGGTCAAGTCAGAATTTTATTCCTACTCTCACCAGCGGAAAATCAACAAAAATGTCAAAATTTATTATATTTTTGCAAAAAAATTTTAAAATTTTTCTCATTTTTTTAGTTTTTTTTCAATTTTGGAGGAAAAAACGGGGTTGCATGAGAAAACGGCAAAAAGTGCAAGGCAAAAATCAAATCGACAGATTACCCCCCCCCCCAAGACTAAAACGAGACATTGTCCTCAATGTCTTAAAGGTAAGGGTTCTCCTACATAAATCTAAGGCCGTTTATTAATTATGCCGAAAGATAGATGTAAACGATAAGATTTTAGGATATCGGATGAGCAACGGATGTGAAACTCGAGTAGCGTGAAGGAAACTACGAGCACGAGAGTCTTCGATCATCGGGCAAATCCTGGACACATCACAGAAAAATACGAAACACAAGAAATGGACAAGGAACCCTCCTCACTCACTTTATTAGAAATAAGAAAAGAAGATAGAAGGATAAGCATGGGGTGCCTCCCACGAAGCGCTTGTTTTTGGTAACCGAGTCACATGAGCTTGACTCGACCCCGAATTTAATTGTCCTTGGGGGAGCATGTGGAAAAGATAATCTCAATCGGACTTTCGTTCAAGATGTTTGGATAAACATTGAAGCATACGAAAGTTCCACTCCGATGAGATACCCACGGCTGAAAAGAAGGAGAGATGCCGGGGTCAAAGATTGTATCTTCACTCCCGAAGGAGTGAAAAATAGGAGAAATCACCGGGTAGGTGAAGAAAGGGAGAAATATCATGATAACAATTGTAAAGAAATTGTCATCCTCACACCCGGAAGAGATAAAAAGGGTGGGTTGGGTGGGCAAATTATCATACTTTTCAGAAATCTCATCCACCACTTTAGAAGTCACAACACCCGTATCGGGCTTGATATCATCGGGTGGTTTAGCAGGCGGACGAGTGGGTGATGGCTCAACGTGTAATGACTCAGTTTTATGAAGTGAAAGGGGATCATCATTAAGCAATCTTTCAAGAAAAAGATTTTCCCCTTCCGAGTCATGGGAATCGTCAGGGCGAGGTATTGGTAAAATCAGCTCATCAAATGTAGAGTCCTCGTCCTCGACGTTCTCTAACCCTTCATCGAAAAGAGGATTAACTTTGCAAGAAGTATACTCATCATTGAATTCAAAAAGAGGGTTAGAGAAAATCCCGGAGGTAACTTTGGAAATGTCAAGAGAATCTTCACAAGATTGCAGATCACTTTCACCGTCGGATATTTCCTCGGACTCACTTGGGATTGGGACAAGGTTCTCAACATTGTCTGATTCCGTTGCGGAATAGTGTTAAGATGCTCGTCCCCCATTTTTAGAGAGTCCTCGGATTCTACGGTAGGAAAGACGGGTGCTATTTGAGGGAAGGTTACCGGAACAAATCTCTCATCGTCATCATCGGAATCATCGTAATAAGCGAATGTCATATTGGCACAATGAAGGTTCTCTAATGGTCGAGACGCTTCCCTCTCTTCGTGATAGGATGAGTCAACAGGAGGATCTTGTTTTTGAGTTATAAGAATCCTCTCCTGAAGACGATTTATTTCAGCTAGAAGGTTCATGTTGAATTGATTTTGAGCATTTATTTGTTCAGCTCTAGTAGTTAAAAACCTTTGAAAAAGAAGGTCATGAGGGGTTGTGTATTGTGAAGGTTGGTCAAAACCGGATAAGTCATGATTGTTATAAGGAATATGCTCATAGTGCATGTTCTCGGTTTGACAATCAGAACCATAATGGGGACCTCCCAATATTCACAACAGTATGTCTCCATCTGATGTTGTGGGAGCTGGTTAAAAAAGTCGGTTGTTTCATGGTAGGAATAAGGATTTTGGTCATAGACAAACCCGTTTCCCGATTCCACCATGCTACAACCGGAACAATTCCCGCCATTTGGAGGACCCCCACACCATTCCACAGAATACGGGTAAGATGAAGACATGAAGAAGAGGAATTAAACGGATAGAGGGATAGAGATAAAGAATCAAACGGATAAGAGGATTAAGAAGAATATTTTTGGATTTTTAAATTTAGAAACATGGAAAATCTCAAAAGAAAAATGGAAAATAAATTTGAAAAGAAAAATCTTTTTGGATTTTTATATTAAAGGAAAAATTAGAATTATTATATTTTTGGTGATCGTTGATCAACCGTACTCGTTTCTTTCAAAACTACGCGCAGCGTGGCGGGAGAGAAGAATGGATCTCTCTTCAGTCTGCAATTTAATGTCAAGACTTCCTTAAACCCCGTAATTAGGTTGTAGTAAAGAAATAATCCGAGAAACGTTTAACTTCACGATCTCTTTTGTTGTTTATTCGGAATGGTTTACAACCGCCCTCCTTCAACGGAAGACCGAGGATGTATTATTAATGGTGAAAACACTTTAGGAAAAGTGTTTTTTAATTATTTTCTTTTTGTATTTTTATTTTTTTATAAAAACGATAACTTCCGAGGAAGGGTCTTCAAAACACGATTCGACGAACGAAATCACGAACTCACTTCAATCTTCCCCGGCAGCGGCGCCAAAAACTGATTCGTGTCAATTATAGTCCAAGGAAAACACACGTGGAAATATGTGTTAACCCGAGTCGTTTGTCCCGACGAAGATCGAATGGAATTTGTGTTCCCGGAACGTGATTCGTGTAGTGAATGTGAATAAAAGTGAGAATTGTGATTTCTACACTACAAACAATGAAATAACAAATAAAAACTACTAATAAAGCTATATGTACAAGTAATCTAAGCACGAGAATTTAAAACTAAAAACCGGAATTTAAAAACGTTACGTGACGAAATATAAAACGTAAATAAAAATGAATTTCTAAAATTTGAAACCTAAAAATATAAAAATAATTTTCCTATATTAAATCTGATAAAAGAAAATTTTTGGAAAAAGAAAAATATTTTTTTGACTTTTTAATAATTTTTTATGAATTAAAATCTAATTAAAACTAATTAAATGTTTTAAAAATATTAAAACAAGTGAGAAAAATCTGGAAAAATTTGAGTAATTTTAATTTTTAATAAGAAACCTAGGAAAAATAAATTCAGCACTCAATTCAACATAATTAAGCTAAACAGTAGAAATAAGCACTTGGAATTAAGCTAAAAATAAGCAAAAGTAAGCCAAAAATTCTGAAAAGCTCAGGACATGCATATCTAACTACTGGAAGCTTAATAGAACTGAAATTGATCAAATTATCTCATGAAATAAGCTAGAAATAAGCTGAACAGTTGATAATCAAAACAGATTCAGCTCAGTTATGGTCCTACTTTGACAGTCCAAATAAGCAGTCTAATAAGCTCTTAATCTGAAACTAAAGGGGGCAAAAGCAACTCAGATCTACTAGTTATCCAAAAATACTTTAAAATCCAATTTTCAACTTCAACTGCTTATCTAAATCTACCTAGGAAAAGTAGCTAATGAACTGAATTTACTTAAATGCAAGCCAAAAGCAGTCCTAATGAAAGGTTTTGCAAGATTGAAATAAGCTATCTAAATAAGCCAGAAATTAAGATCCCAGATACTATACTACTAGACACCTATTTGAACTATGTGAATACCAAAAACAAGTTCAAAGCTTATCTGGTTAAGCCAGAATTAAGCCCATGACAGCAGTATAAAAAAAACACAAAGTCTGCACAAATTATTGTATGACAGCAAAGAAGAAAAGTTGGCGCAAACTTGGTAATACTAATCTAAACCAAGCCATCTTAAGTACACTTATTAAAACACTTAAAAGCAACTTGAAAATGCAAAATAAGGGGTCTAAATAAGCTCAGCTTATGCTGAGCTTATTAAGGCAGATAGGGACTACTTAAGGTTCTAATGGACTAAAATACTTAAATAAAGCTAAACCTCTACAAACCACTCTAATTACAGCTTAAATTACTAAAGATTGATCTAACCTGAATCTCAACCAACTGCAATGCAATAGTAACTGGTCTCTATACCCCTAACTGCTATTTTTCCAAACACCCTTTGTACCACTGATTTAGCAAATTTTCAGATGAGATGAACTTTTTAAACTGAAAACCAGATTATAATACTAACTTTAAACTGAAAAACACTACTAACAAGCAAATAAGCTGGAACTCTAAAATAAGCTGAAAGTTGACCTTATCTTTGACTTTAAGCAATAAAGACAGGAACAAAATAATATTAACCACTAGACATTAAAACATTGTAAAATAAGCAGAAAACTTGAAAATAAGCACTTTATAAAGAAATTAAGCTGATGAACAAGACAGTTGACCAAATTGACTTTCATTAAAATAAAAGAACTGAGTACAAAAATGATGTTTGAAATCTAAATTACAACTTGAAATGAAAATTTACACTACGAAAACATTTAAATGACAGGAATGAAAATTGGTAACAAATTTCTAATACATAAAATTTGGACAAAAACTTGACTGTGAAGAGAGGGCTTCTATTTATAAGCCTTGAGGGAACCTTCTGGGCTGTCCACGCTGGCGATCCTCGTGCTCTTGAGCTTATCTTCACCCTTGGATCCTTTGCTTGCTTCCCACGCTCGATCTTGGCCGTAGGATTAGATTGAATGATGTGGCCTCTCCAATCAACTGCTCCCACGTGTCCCTGCAGCTGTCAGGACCTTCCAGAAGAACTAATGATTGGGTAATAATCATTGGGATGAGGTAATTTCTTGTATGGTTAATTTAGGGTTTGTGATGGGTACAGTAACTATGGAAAAGGGGGAAAGTAAAGGCGCGGGTCATTTTCAGTTTACCCAGGTTCATTAATTATGGTTGACCCGGGTTTTATTAGACGGGTCGTGGATTTGGGTTAGGATAATGGGTAGTGAGTGGGCTTGTGGTTTTAGTATGATGGGCTTTTGGATTTTAAAAATTGGATTTGTGGGTTTGTTGTTTAGAATCCGGATTTGGTTTGGTTTATGCATTTAGAAATAATAATCCAAGGATCACTTTTGCCAAGTTTAAAAATCAAGAGACCACTTCCATAAAATTTCTTCAAGGACTAATCTTGTCATTTGATGATTCTTCAATGACCAAATCTGACATATGAGAATAAGTTTTGATCATTTGCTTCCCCGGCTTCGGCTTTTATATATCAATTACATATCTCGTGCTCGTTTTCTCGGTTCTTTGCTTGATTTTGTCCTTTTCTTCGATATCCGTGCCTGCATATATAAAAACACAAAAACACAATATGTTTGGCATTTTGGTCGGGTTTTTGGTCTATTTGGGTCCGGTTTTGGTCGAGAAATGGTATGTGTTTAAGCACATACCATGTAGCTAGAACTCCTCGACAAAATGGAGTTGTTGAGAGGAGAAATAGGACACTAATTGAGGCTGCTAGGACTATGCTAGTTGATTCTAAATTGCAAACTACTTTTTGGGCTGAAGCAGTTAATACTGCTTGCTATGTGCAAAATAGAGTGTTAGTTGTTAAGCCTCATAACAAGACCCCATATGAACTTTTTCATGGTAGAACACCAACTTTAAGTTTTATGAGACCATTTGGGTGTCCTATTACTATTCTCAATACCATAGATCACTTAGGCAAATTTGATGGTAAGGCTGATGAAGGTTTCTTTGTTGGATACTCACTGAATAGTAAAGCCTTGAGAGTATTCAATAGTAGAACAAGGATAGTGGAAGAGAACTTGCATATTAGGTTTAGTGAGAGTACACCCAATGTTGTAGGTAGTGGACCAGATTGGATGTTTGATATTGATGCACTAACAAAAATAATGAATTATGAGCCAGTTGCTGCAGGTACACAGTCTAATGGTTTTGCAGGAACAAAAGCAAATAATGATGCAGGTCAAGCTAGTAAGGAGACAGAACCTGCAAGAAGTATATCTTGCTACCATTATGGACTGCTGATCAACCATTCTCAACTCAAGATCCAAAGAGTTCTCAAGAAGATGATGTCAAATCTTCAAGTGATAATGAAGATTCAAGTGATGATGAAAAGAAGGTTGATGATGAACCAAGGAAAGAAACTGAATATGATGATCAAGAGAATGATGATGTTAACAGCACTAACAAAGTTAATACTGCTAGTTCAACTGTTAATGCTGCTGGCATACAAGATGATGCTATTGGTGAAAAAGATAGCAGTGAATATCCATTTGATCCAACAATGCTTGTATTGGAAGACATATGGACTGAGAGTGATGAAGATGATGCTGGTAAAGAGGCTGACATGGGCAATTTGGATGAGACAATTCCATTCAGTCCTATTCCAACCACAAGAATTCATAAAAATCATCCTATGACTCAAGTGATTGGAGATGTGCATTCAGCTGTACAAACAAAAAAGATGTTAAAGGATTTGAATGAACAAGAACCATTTTTCAAAACTCTTAAACAAAGAAACAGTCATAAAGATCTTCAAAATTGTTTGTTTGCTTTTTTCTTATCACAAGTAGAGCCCAAAAAGGTGATTCAAGCATTGAATGATCCAAGCTGGATAGAGGCTATGCAAGAAGAGCTTCTACAGTTCAAGTTACAAGAAGTTTGGATTTTGGTGGAATTACCTAATGAAAAGAGGGCTATTGGTACAAAATGGGTTTTCAAGAACAAGAAAGATGAAAGAGGTATTGTAGTAAGAAATAAAGCAAGATTGGTAGCTCAAGGGTATACACAAGAAGAAGGGATTGACTATGATGAAGTCTTTGCCCCTGTTGCAAGAATTGAATCAATTAGTCTGTTTTTAGCTTATGCTTCATTTAAAGACTTTGTGGTGTATCAGATGGATGTCAAGAGTGCTTTTCTCTATGGGAAAACTGAAGAAGAAGTGTATGTGTGTCAACCACCAGGGTTTGAAGATCCCGACTTTGCTCATAGAGTTTATAAGGTTGAAAAAGCACTATATAGGCTACATCAAGCTCTTAGAGCATGGTATGAAACCTTGTCAACATATCTGTTAGAAAATGGGTTTCACAGAGGAAAGATTGATAAGACCTTCTTCATCAGAAGGCACAAAGATGATATTTTGTTGGTTCAAGTATATGTGGATGATATCATCTCTGGTTCTATAAGGAAGGAGTTATGTGTTGAATTTGAGAAGCTGATTTATGAGAAGTTTTAGATGAGTTCTATGGGAGAACTTACTTTCTTTCTGGGATTACAATTGAAGCAAATGAAGGAAGGCATATTTATCAGTCTAGATAAGTATGTTGCTGAAATTTTGAAGAAATTTAGGTATACAGATGTCAAGACAGCAAGTACACCTATGGAAACTTCAAAGCCTCTGCTCAAGGATGAAGATGGTGAAGAAGTTGATGTTCACTTATATAGATAAATGATTGATTCATTGATGTATCTTACTTCTTCAAGACCTGACATTATGTTTGCAGTGTGTGCATGTGCATGATACCAAGTTACACCTAAAGTTTCACATCTTCATGCTGTGAAAAGGATTTTTAGATATTTAAAGGGTCAACCAAAATTGGGCCTTTGGTATCCAAAAGATTCTCCTTTTGATTTGGAAGCATACACTGATAGTGATTATGTTGGAGCAAGCTTGGATAGGAAGTCTAAAACAGGAGGTTGTCAATTTCTTGGGTATAAATTGATCTCATGGCAGTGCAAGAAACAAACTGTGATTGCAAATTCCACAACAGAAGCTGAATATGTGGCTGCTTCAAGTTGCTGTGGACAAGTGCTTTGGATTCGGAATCAACTGCTTGATTATGGGTACAATTTCATGCATACCAAAATCTTTATTGACAATAATAGTACTATGTGCATAATTAAAAATCCTGTTTTTCATTCAAAAACAAAGCATATTGAGATCAGGCATCATTTTACCTGAGATTGCAATGAAAAGAAATTAATTCAAATGGTTAAAATCCATACTGATAAGAATGTTGCAGATTTGCTTAAAAAAAGCTTTTGATGTAAGTAGATTTCAATTTTTGATTGCCAGTATTGGAATGTTAAATCTTTAAAATCTTTGATCTTGTTATGTTTTTGTAGAATTTTGTATGGATTAGTACTGTTATTTAAGTCATTAAATGTTTCTGCTGTTAAGTATAATTAGTACTCCTAGTTATACTTAAAACTGCTAAGTTTGTGCTGCTGGTTATACTTAATACTGCTGTTATGTATTATCTTGTAATCATTGTGAATATGGTTATTGCTTGTGTTTGTTTGGTTTTGGACTAACTTTTTGTAGGAAAAGCAAAAGAAAAGTATTAGATTGGTGTGGAATTGGAGTTAGTGCTGGTGCCTCAAAGATACTACTGCTAGGCATAAGTTAATGTTGCTAGGCATAACTTAGTGCTGCTGAGGTTACAACTGCTTGATTGTTCGAGGGACTGTTTCATAGATACTTTAATTATGGGTTTAAATTCCCAAATCATTCACTTAATCGATTTCACGCGCACATAATTCTCTCAAAAACAAACCCTAACTCTCTTTTTATCATCAATTCGAAAAAACCCACCATCAATCACAACAATGTCGAACCTATATTTTGCTGATACTCATAACATGATCACCTTCCTACAAAAACCAAAAGAAAGTGAAGGATTTACAGAAATTGTTGATTTCTTGAATGCAAACCCCATAAGGTATGCATTAACTGTAAGTCCTACTATATATGTTTCCCACATTGAAGAGTTTTGGTCTACTACTAAGGTCAAAACAATCAATGAGGAAGTACAAATTCATGCCATTGTAGATGGCCAGGAAATCATTATTACTGAAACATCTGTTAGGAGAAATCTTCGCCTAGCAGATGATGGAGGTATTGAATGTTTTTCTAATTCTACAATTTTTGAAAATCTTGAACTGATGGGGTATGAGATGAAAAATGATTCATTAAAATTTTTCAAAGCAAACTTCTCCCCACAGTGGAAATTCTTAATTCATACTATCCTACAATGCTTAAGGCCAAAAACAACTTCTTGGAATGTGTTTAGCAGCTCTATGGCATCTGCCATTATCTGCTTGGCCACAGACCAAAAGTTTAATTTTTCTAAATTGATTTTTGATGGTATGGTTAAGAACTTAGATAAATCAGCAAACAAATTTTATATGTATCCAAGGTTTTTACAAGTTTTCATGAACCAACAGTTTACTGAGAAGAAAACTCATAAAAGAACATATCTTGCACCCTCTCATTCTAAAAAGATTTTTGCAAATATGAGAAGGGTGGGAAAATACTTTTCCGGAAATGTAACACCATTGTTTCAAACAATGTTGGTATAAACTCAAAACCAGGGTAAAGGTTCAGTAATCCCCACTGATACCCATCACACACCCACCATTTTGGCAACATCATCCTCACAACCTCAAAAGACCTATACCCGTAAGATCACAAAGGAAAAAGGCACTGAGATACCTCAATCTAGTGCTGGTATGGTTGCAGATGAGGCTGTGCATAAGGAGAGGGGTCACAGTTTGGAAAGGGCTGCTACTACTGCTACTAGCTTAGATGCAGAGCAGGACAGTAGTAACATAAGTAAGACCCAATCCAAGGAAACATCTAATGAGTCTAGTTCTCATTGAACTGATTCAGGTGATGGTCCCAGCCGACAGGAAACCATGGGGGGTATGGATGCTCAAACTAGGTTTGAGGCTATGCCTAACATACCTAATGATTCACCTCTTGGGATAGGTAACACAATCCGAAGTAATGAGGGTAGAATGCAACTAAAAGAATTGATGGAAACTTGTACCACTCTAAAGAAGGAAGTTCTTGGCCTCAAGAAGCTTACCTCTTCTCAGCAAAAGGAGATCACTATTTTAAAGAAGAGAGTAAAGCAATTGGAACAGGGTAAAAGGTCAAGAACTCACAAGCTCAAGAGGTTACATAAAGTGGGTACTACATTCAGAGTTGAGTCCTCTAGTGAAGCTGCAAGTTTGGGGGAGGATGCTCCCAAACAGGGGAGGAAAGATGTGTAGGATGAGCAGGTGATGGATGAAGGTGTGGAGTTTGTTATTGAAGATGCAGAGGAAAATGTTGTTAAAACTATTGTAGAAGAGAAAATTGAGATGGTTTCTACTGCTGAGACAAATATTGATACTGCTCAGGTTAATGCTGCAGTGGTTGAAGTTAGTACTATCAATGAAATAGTTAGTGCTGCTGGGCTTGAAGATACTACTGCTAGTACTACTACAACAAATGTTACTGTTGCTGCAATAGTTACTGAAGATGAACTTACTTTGTCTCAAGCTTTGGCTAGTTTGAAAAGTACAAAACCACCGGCAAAAGGGGTTATCATCAGGGAGCCAACAACAACAACAACAAAAACTGTTCAACAAAAAGTACAAGGAAAAGGAAAAAGTATCCTGGTTGAAGAGCCTATGGAAAAGCCTTTAAGCAAGAAAGAACAACTCTTGCTTAATGAAGAAAAAGCAAGAAAACTTCAAGCAGAGTATGATGAAGAGGCAAGGCTTGCAGCTGAACAAGAACAAGCTAGCATTGAGCTCATTAATACATGGGATGATATGCAAGCTAAATGTGAAGTTGATCAAGAACTGGCTCAGAGGATGTTACAACAAGAGCAGGAAGAGTTGTCCATGGAAGAAAATGCAAAATTGCTCATGGAGCTCTTAGAGAAACAGAGGAAGTTCTTTGCTCAAAAGAGGGCAGAAGCAAAGAGGAACAAACCACCCACCAAAGCTCAACAAAAATCATTAATGTGCACTTACTTGAAAAACATGGATGGATGGAAGCCTGCTCAGTTCAAGAACATGAGCTTTGAAAAGATCAAGGAAGTATTTGATAAAGTCTTCAAAAGGGTGAACACATTAATAGACATGGAAACAGAGGAGGTGGTGGGGAGTTTAAAGAGGGCAGGAGAAGAGTTAGAACAAGAGAGCACTAAAAGGCAAAAGATTGATGAGCAGAAGGAGTAAGAGCAACAAGATAATGATGACAAAGGAACAACTGATTTACAATAATATATGGTGATCAAATCAGATGATGAAGAGATACCTATAGATGTTGTACCTTTGGCTACTAAGCCTCCAGGAATTATTGGATGGAAAATCTACTCAGAAGACAAGAAGGTAAACTGGGTGATAATCAGGGCTGATGGAAAGGAACAAGTGTTTAATAGGTTTAGTTAAATGCTTAAAAGTTTTGATAGAGAAGACTTACAAACTCTGTGGGAACTTGTTAAAACTAAGTATGGGACGTCAAGACCTTTGAAGATGTCAGCTTCTGATTATGATTATGTCTTGTGGGGAGATTTGAAGACAATATTTGAACCTCATGTGGAAAATGCAGTATGGAAGAATCAGTTTGGATCTAAAGTACTACACTGGAAGCTTCATGATTCTTGTGGAGTTTATGAAGTGATGTTACAATCTTCAGTGATCTATATGCTAGTGGAGAAAAAGTATCCTCTTACAAAGAATATACTGAAAATGATGCTGGAGAGTAAGCTAATAGTTGAATATGACAGTCAGATGTCATTGGATCTTATCTGGTTTATCATACAACTGAAGAATGAAAAGTGAAGTGTTTGGAAGCATCCTTATGATGATGGTGAAGCTTTAAATGAAGAAACTTGATGATTTTGGGAAAAAATATAAAGTTTAGGGGAGGATTGTTGGGAATTAAAGCTTATTGAATTGCTGCTGCTCTTATGGAAGATACTGCTGCTCCAAAGAATTACAACTGCTCTTGGACTTCAAGGATAATGTTCTAAGTGTTTAAAGCTGCTAATGCAAAATTTAAGACTGTTGGTGTAAGTTAAGACTGCTCTTAGAAGATTACAACTGTTGTTGAACTTCAAGGAAAATACACCAAGTAGTTAGTGCTGCTGGAACAAACTTAGTACTGCTAGTACAAAGTTACAATTGCTGAAGCGTTAATGATGCTAGAGTAATAGTTAGTGCTGCTCAGTCAATGTTAAGACTGTTAGAGTATTTGTTAGGCGGTTTATGTTTATAGTAAGTCGTGTAATTCAAGTTTTGTACAGGATAAGTATAGAAACGATTTGATATACTTTCCTTAGAATTGTAAGCCGACTAGGACTCCTTAGTCTATAAAAGGAGGTCCTAGGGCATTGAGATAGATACGTAATTTTTATATAGTTATAGCTTCAAGGTTGTATAACCCTAATACTTGTTAGAGTATTCGTATTATAGTCAATAATATTGAAGCGTTGTTTGTTTGATAATCTTGTGTTCATAACTGTTTTATTATACAAAGTTCTTCTTAAGATTAAAGTTTAGATTCCACATAAACTTTAATACAACTCAAGCACAGTTTCTATACCATAGATGTACTAGATTTATCTAGCGTAACTTAACCTTTACAAGCTAAGAGAATTCGATCAAGTGCATTACTGGGATCAACATAGAATAATCTCAGTCCTTGTGGAACTGGTCTTACCAAAACTCTTTACCATAAACGAGGGTTATACTTTTACCCGGGTGTGTTTTGAATCATCAGAAATCGGTAGAACTAGTTATATAAATTTAAAGCTTTCGAGACACATCAAAGTTTTTGGCACCGTTGCCAGGGACTAGCACTTGTTCTATTATCACATTTAATTCATTTTAGGTAAATTTAGATTGCATTCATATAGCATTTTGTGCTTAACTATTGAATATTATTGCTTTGTCTCAACAAAACCGCCACTTTTTCATTAACTCCGCCGCTTTTCATCGCGATCTCGACGCTCTTTTCCTAAAGTACGCCGCAGTTCTGGGAAACGTAACACTTTTTACTGGAAATATCACAACCTTATTCAGAACTTACCCAAAACCACCAAATCGACTTGCAAACATAACCCAGAGGATAATTCCAACAAATCAAACTTAACTAACTATTTTCGTAAACCAAAAATTCCCAGAAGTATGCCTTACTTACAATAAGTACGCCGCACTTATTACCACAAAAGCGAAAATTCAGTTCATCCGAATTGAATTTTGGTTTTTTCGTTACTATTACCCTTAGCAGCACAGTATTGGATGGTTACACGATCCTCTAACGCAGAGCTTGCTAGACCTTTATCCGAACCCGAATGAACCATAAACCGAAGACGTAGACGTAACAGAAGAGTTCCATTCTCACAAAAAGATTTAAGACCTGAAACACCAAAAGAGATAGTCCCAGCTATTGACGATATTTCTCTTTATCGATTCTTCATTAAATTCATTGAACTTTACGATCCAATGGATGACGCCGATAATGAACCTATGTGGGCGAATGAGCGAACCGTTGCTCCTACTCCTGGTCCTGCAATCACTTTGCCTGACACCGCCAATGAGTTCGCCATCAAAGGAAATCATTTGACCCTTGTCAAAGGTAATCAATTCGATGGGAGAAACAAAACCGATCCTCATAAACACATCCACGAGTTCCTCGAAATTTGTGAAATGTTCAGATATGGAGAAACCGAAAATGAAGTCGTCCGGCTCATGATGTTTCCATTATCCATGACTGGGGAAGCAAAAACCTGGTTAGATGAACTTAACGAAGGAACCATAGCAACATGGGATGAACTTCGTATCGCTTTCATAAGCCGATTTTTTCCTCCAGCATTATTCGACCAACTTCTCGGGGAAATCCATGCTTTTTCTCACAAGATCGAGAAACCTTGATTGAAGCATGGCTTCGAATGAAAGAAATGCTCAGGAATTGTCATGGACACGGTCTAAGTAAAGGAAACATAATCAAAATCTTTTACCATGGACTTGACCGCAAAGAAGAAGCCAAGTTTATGCAATCATTTTGACGCACTCGTTTTTACGATGACTATCATAATCACGATGTATCGTTTTAAGTATAATATTTTTCCAAAGGAAAAGGCAACGGATGCGTTTTCCCCGGGTCGTGTCCCAACGAAGGTTGAATTCGAGTTTTTGTTTCGGTGTCGAATAAGTGTTGTGAATGTGAGTGAAAGAGTGATTGATTGGTGTTTTTATACTACAAACAATGAAATGTATAAAAGAAACAACTAATTATCGCTAATGAAACAATTAAACTAAGCACGTAATCCTAAAAACGAAAATTGAATTTAAAAACGTTACGCGACGAAATTTAAAACGTAAATAAAAAGTGAATTTCTAAAATTTAAAACCTAAAAATATAAAAATAATTTTCCTATATTAAAACTGATAAAAGAAAATTTTTGGAAAAAAAAAAATATTTTTTTTGACTTTTTATGAATTTTTTATGAATTAAAAACTAATTAAAACTATTTAAATGATTTAAAAATATTAAAACAAATTGGAAAAATCTGAAAATTTTTGAGTAATTTTAAAATTAAATAACTAATTAAGGAAAAATAATTTCAGAACATGAATAAGTTTAAATCAGCAAAACAGCCCAATAAGCACTTTGGAAATAAGCTAGAAATAAGCAAAACTAGACTAAAAATCACAAAAAGCTCAGGAAAGGTAGATTGAGCTATTTTAAGCTTAATTCAACTGAAAAACATCAAATAAACTAAAGAAATAAGCACTTGAAGCTTCTGCACAGCTTATTGCTAAATCAGGTTACTTACTGAAGTTGCAGACTAGAAATAAGCCACTAAATAAGCCAGAAACTTGGATCCCAGATATTTCCCTTAAAACTTGGTATATGAACTACCTATAAACCACAATTAAGGACCTGAGCTTAATCAAATAAGCCACAAAACAGGCTAGATCAGCAGCTTAAAAAGGGAAGTCTGCACAAAAGTACCCTGTGACAGCAGACCTAGTAATTTGGCGCAAAACTTGTGCGAAACTTGACCAATGCTATCCAGCCTTTGTGAACTCACTTTAACACCTAAAAGCAATTTGAAAATGCCCAAGTTGTGTTCCAAATAACCTCAGCTTATGCTGATGCTAATGAAGGCAGTTTACTAACTATAATTTGCACCTAATATTTCTAAACCTCAAAATTGATAAAAGCAACTTATAATCTGCATTTAACAGCTTAATACTACTAATTTAAGCTCAATCTAAGTAACTAGAAAAGCAATACTACAGTAACCAGGCTTCAATGCTCCCAACTGCTACTTATCCAAACACTCCTTAATAATCCACTTTAGCTAATTTAACACTACAACTAGCTAAATTTTGATACAATACCAATTGAACTATAACTAATTAAGCTACTAATCAACTAAGAATCAAAAATCACAAATCAATAAGCACTAATATAGCAGTCAAACTAAGCAACAATTATGAACTATAAGACTTGAAATTAAATGAGACTTACAAAACACTTCTCCCTCAGCAAGAACAGAGGGAGTTCACTAAGCTTGCCAGTCTTTAAACAGGCTAGAGGCATCCATTTCCCCTCCTAGACCATCACTCCAATAAGCAATCATCATGGAAATTGAAATAGTTGACCACAGTTGACTTTTTGGATTATTTGAGATAAATTCAGAATTGAACACAACAAAAGCTTACTATAAGCTACTGAGCTTATATAAGCTTGTAAAATGGATAAAACAGCTTATTGAAGCTGAGCTTTTAGACTATTTTTGGATTTTTTTTTTACTTTTTTCAATTTTTTGGGATTTTTGCAATAAGATGAACAAGTTATGAGATAAACAGTGAAAATAAGCTAGAAATGGCTTGAATAAGCTTCTGAGACAATGATTAAGCTAATAAGAAACTTAGAACTTAAAGAGATTCGAATTGATAAGAAACATAAACTAAAATTTCATTAATAACTTTTAAAAATTACAACTGAAAGATTAACATTACAACTGAAATAAAATGATTATACTAAAAAAACAGTAAATAAAGTGGCAACAATTTTTTAAAACATAAAAATTGGACAAATCTAACTAATGAGGAGAGCTCTTCTATTTATAGCCTTCTTCTGAACCTTCCAGGCCTGCCACCTTGGCAATCCGTGTGCTATCTCAGCCAATCTTCACCCTTAGATCATGCCTTGCTCTCTACTCTTTGATTTCCAGCCATAGGATCAAATTTGATGAGGTGTTCGGTCCAATGAAATGCTGCCACGTATCATTCTTGGTGTCAGGACTCCCCTAGATATGCGTGCAAGGACGAGACTACCCTTAATTGTGGTAAATGTGTATGGGTAGAAACCTAGGGTTCATCGTTCAGTAACTCTATCTGGGTAAATTATTAATTGGGGGGCGGGGTGGGTTTTGCTTATTTTTTTATTGTTTAACCTATCTTAAATAACGTTTGATCGGGTTAAGTTAATGGGCGGATCGGGTCAAGGTTTTTTGTGTGGTGGGCTGGGCTAGGAGATATAAGGTGTGGGGTTGGGTTTAGAGTTAGTTGTGGGTTGGATTTAGTAAATCCGGGTAAGGAAGTGTTTATAGGGTTTTTAAAATTCTAGGGACCAAATGTGTAATTGCTAAAAATCAAGGGGCTGATCTTGCCAATTTATCAAAGTTGATCTAAGGGTGATTTTTGACATTTGGTGGAACTGTAAGGCAGATTTTGACTTTTTGACCAAGTATGACTTTCCCGGCTTTGGTTCTGAGTCTTTACCAAATCTCATGCTCGTTTTCCGGTTTTGACTTTATTTTGTCCCTTTTTCTCGATATCTGTGCCTGCACAATCATAAACACAAAAACACGAGATATTTGGCATAATTGGTTAGTTTTTGGTCTATTTGGGTCCGGTTTTGGTCAATAAAAGGTATGTGAATAAGCACATACCAAATTCCCCCAGACTAAGCTATTGCAATGTCCTCATGCAATGTTATAAAAACACGTTTTTGAAACCGAAAATTTCCAATCTCTTTTTACTAACTTTGAGAAGTAGCAAAATTTTCAAAAGAGATTAAGAAATCTTAAGTTCTAAAAACTCCCCGATTTTCCATTTTATTTTATTTTTGTATTTTTCTTATTATTCATGTGACGGCTTTTGTTGACAATCGTTATCTCACGATAACTTTTAGGGTCTTCGAGTAGGAAACACGACTCATAAAGAAGTGACCATACGGATAAAATTCATCGTTCCTGATTTTTCACGAGCCCCCAAACTAAGCTTAAAAACGAAATCATTGTTATTTACAAGTTAGATTGCCAACACTACCCATGGAAGCTAATTGTGTATTACTTCTCGTTCCCAAATTCCTATTTTCCTCTATTTATTTTATTTTTGGTGAGAAATGAATTTCTTCAAATTCTCATTTCGATAAGTTTTAGTCCGATAAAGATACCTAGTTTAGACGCTAAGTAGTTTCCAAACCTTCCCTCGAAAAACCGTTGCATACAAAAATGAGGTCCACATCAAGGTCTCTGATTTAACACGATTTTGAGGATATCCCTTTTATATACGACCGAAACAACTCATCTACGAGTCCAGAGAAGAAGCTTTTATTAGGATACCCCCGGAGTCGAAGTTTGGCATTTTTTAACATTATTAAGCACATTAACGTATTTAATCCTTGGCCCTTTATAACAATCACAACATCGGTTGCGAGCCGGCAAGATGTGATAGTCTATTATGACATTGGAATTTTTCCTCTGCCTTTATTAGAAGTCTACAACATCGGCTGCGAACCGGCAAGATGTAGAAAACTTTTTATGGTTTGGATTATTATTATACATTATCATATTCATTAATTATTGTGTTGCCAAACCCCAAGTCCTACGGCTTTTATAACAATCCCAACATCGGCTATGAACCGGCAAGATGGAATAGTCTATTACACCGTAACGCTGACAGTACCTTGATGTGTACCCAACTTTCATAAGCAAGGATTATCTAAGGATGAAATAAAAACTAATTATCGCCAAAACTAAAATAGCTTTAATTATAACTAGATTTCTATTTTTAGGGTGAAACAAGCTTATGGGAACAAAAAGCCACAAATAACTTCGATGAGCTCTAAAGAGAACCAACTACTCCACGTTTAGCAATCTAACTTATAAACAACTCTATCATTTCTCGTTCTTCGCAAATTTAAAATCTTAAATAATATGATCCGCGAATGCTTAGCCAAATAATCAAGCCATGCATATATAAAGTCGATACGGGAACTTGCAAATTCTTAAAAAGAATTCGCTTTTTATAGCTCCTTGTGTAAAAGACTAGCACGAGCTTATAGATTATAAAACGGTTAAGGGAACAAGCTAGGGCTCAACACGCCCGGTCAAGTCAGAATTTTATTCCTACTCTCACCAGCGGAAAGTCAACAAAAATGTCAAAATTTATTATATTTTTGCAAAAAATTTTAAATTTTTCTCATTTTTTTGGATTTTTTCAACTTTTGGAGGAAAAACGGGGTTGCATGAGTAAACGGCAAAAAATGCAAGGCAAAAATCAAATCGAAAGATTACCCCCCCCCCCCAGACTAAAACGAGACATTGTCCTCAATGTCTTAAAGGTAAGGGTTCTCCTACATAAATCTAAGGCCGTTTATTAATTATGCCAAAAGATAGATGTAAAACGATAAGATTTAGGATATCGGATGAGCAACGGATGATGAATACTCGAGTGGAGAGAAGTAAACCACGAGCACGAGAGTCTTCATCAATCGGGCAATCCTGGACACATCACAGAAAACCACAAAACACAAGATATGGAAAAGGAAGACCTCCTCACGTTTTATTAGAAAAGAGATAAGAAGATAGAATGATAAGCATGGGGTGCCTCCCACGAAGCGCTTGTTTTTGGTAACCGAGTCACATGAGCTTGACTCGACCCCGAATTCATTTATCCATGGGGGAGCATGTGGAAAAGATAATCTCCATCGGACTTTCGTTCAAGAGGTTTGGATAAACATTGAAACACATGAAAGTTCCACTCCGATGAGATACCCGCGGTATTAAGAAAGAATAACCATAAATGGTAATACCGGGGTCAAAGATTCTATCCTCACTCCCGAAGGAGTAAAGGATGGGAGAAGTCTCAGAATATGTGATGAAGAGCATAAAGATTTTGATGATTATTATGAAATACTCTTCATCATCAAAAGAAGTTTTGTCATAAGTCTTGGGCGGGAGGGTCGGGATTAAATCTTCATGAGAAGGTATGCCTCCCCCCAGACTAATATCTTCCTCCAGATCAAAATAGAATTGATCGTATTCCGGAGGAGATATAAAGAGAGAAAGTTCATCGGAGAACTTGTCGAGATAAAGATCATTCATATCAAAATGAAATGATTCATATTCGGGAGGAGAGATATGAGCATGAGAAGTGGTACTGCCACTACTCGTCTCCTCCGAATGATCGATATCAAAGAAGAAGGTTTCAAAAGATGGGATAGAAAGATTGAGATCAGAAGTGGGATTGCCACTAGCCGTGTCAAACGTAAAACTCTCATATTCGGTACAAGCATCCTCGAGCTCGAGCTCCAAAGGATCTGACGGCTTCTTTTCAAGATTAACTTCTTCATAAACTTCCTTCGGGGGAAGGGAAAGGAACGGTTCATCAATTATTTTTAATGAATCATCTTCCCCCGGAACACCTCGACCTCTTCCCTAGAGATAACATTTTCTTCAATCGTAGGAGAAAGATGGGAAGAGTCGGAATTAAGAATCTCGATGTGATAAACTTGTTCTGGAGGTGGGACAAGTGGTGTGCTCTTAGAGCTAGCAATTTCCACCGCTTCCGTTGTAGTCTCCGATTCATCTTCATCATCGTCGTCAAGAACACTCTTAGTATTTGCAGCACAACACTCAAACCATTTGCTCGATCCAGGAGTAATTTTCATGGCCTTGAGCTCAGCACGTTTTTCTGACATACTCTTTGTGGAAAACTAGAAGGGGGGTTGAATAGTTTTTACCGTTTTTAAAGTTTTATTTGCTTTGTTACTATATGTTAATTCAAAGGAAACAATCACAAATAAATAATCACACAATGTAAACAAAAGATAAAGAGAGGAAAGATCAAACCACACGACACAGTTGTTTATAGTGGTTCGGCTACAAGAACTCTATTCCTTGCCCTACTCCACTCCCCGAGTTTCCTACTCGAGAGTTTATCTTTCACTAAGAAACAAACTCCTTTCCTAGGCGGAGAAAACCTTTACACGTCGCTTACTTCCTTTTCCGGTACTAAGCTAAACACAGGGTTCTTTCACAAGGTAGAACCAACCTGACGTCGCCTAATTACTTTACCGACACTAAGCTAGATGTCGAGTTCTTTACAAGGGTACAACCACTCCCTACACTCTTTGTACTTTAAGGACTAAAGTACTAACCACACTCACTGATTACAAATGATAGATATGATGTGTGAAACAAACTATAAGATCACACAGTAATGCAACTAAAGGATTACGGTTCTGTAGATCCTTGAATGCTTGATCTCTTTTCTACAACATGAAAGATCAAAGTGAAATGCAACTATGAATGATGTTAGTAAGATATGTACTGAATGAATATATGTGTTAAGCTATATGAGTGATGAGAGAGCCAAATGATCAGCTTCCTATTTATAGGCAAGCTGATCTTCAGCTCACGGATCCGGCGGATCCCTCAAAAGGGATCCGTCCTTTATAGGACTTGGATCCGTGGGATGTGACAGCTATGTAATAGTTGTCTCTTACCATATCTTAGTTGTATCTTACCATATCTTCCAAGATCTTCAAATGTCAACTATGTTGCTTGCATATCTAACCAAGATATATCAAAGATATTGTATGTGATGCATACAATGATGTCATGGAATAGTTTATGAATTAAAGTTTCCTTTTAAGGAAACAAGTTACTAAACTTGTAATTCTTAGTTAATATGTGAAGTGTAAAGTGTGTACTTAAGAGACTAAGCTAGTATTTATTATTTGCTAAAAGATATTCCTTATATTTGTCATTAACAAAACTAATGAAAGATCAAAGAATATAAATAACGTTTTTGGGACGCTATTTGTATTAACAATCTCCCCCTTTTTGTTGATGACAAAACATAAAGTATATTTTTGAGCAAGAGAATAAATATAGCATGAGTTCTTAAAAATATATATTAAGTTTGTTTATTAAAGAAAAGTTTTGTAAAAAAATGTATGTACTGTGATGATTCACAGTTGATGCAAACTTAGTCCTTTCTCCCCCTTTTTGTCGAAACAAAAAGAGTAGCGAAGCGGAATGCGATTTTGAGAACTTTAAGAGCTCCCCCTTGTTTTATACTCCCCCTAAATGGAGTAATCAAGTAAATGATGCATGAATCTACAAAACAAACGGTTAGTATATGAGATGCTTATGAGATGCTCCCCCTCGATGTATACTCCTCACTTCTCGAGTACCAACGTATACTATTGAAGGGTATGATATGCTGCAAATGAAGTGTTAGTTATGAAATGACTTCAATGAAGAAGTAGAATGCTTGTTAAGTGTTCTTCCAAACAAGCCTTTCAATATGTTTGACTTTAAAAAGTCAAACTAAGTGTCTGATGATAATTTGTACCTAAAGCAATCATATGCAAGATATAATATATGCAATATAGGAATGTTAGTTCATAATGATAATGATAATATGCAATATGTTGATCACTCATAAGCATAAAACATCACATTCATATAGATTGAAAATTTTGTGACAAAAGTCACAATAGTGAAATGATGTTACAAATAAGAAGACATCCAAAAAAAATAAAAAGGTCCTAAACAAACAACTAAAAAAATCCAAACAACTAATCTAAAGAGCTCCTATTGAGAAGGATGAGAGATTGCGTTTAAACGTTCAAGAACATGGTTCAAGATGAACCTCATCTCGTTTTGAAGCTCATGGACCAATATGTTGGTCCTTTGGGCCAAGTGAGCCGTTCTCTCACAATGTGCGCAATCATGAGTTGAGAAGCCGGGCGGAAGACTAGGGTCCAAGTTGTGTGGTGGTGGTGGTGATGGTGGTTGGGTGTTGTTGTTGTTGGATGGTTGTTGTGGTGTTTGGAGGGAGTTCATAAGAATGTTTTGGATGTCCATTGCTTCATGAAGGCGATGGTCAACCATACCCGAGAGAGTGTAGAGACGATTGAGCTCTTCACTAATCTCTTCTTGGGTTTGAGGCATATTCATCCACATTGCCTCGTCAATGGCAACTAGAGTGGATGTGGGTGATAGAGATTTTTGTTGAGGTTGGGATGATTGTGCATCATGGTATAAAGGGTCATGGATATCCGGGTAAACCGAGTGAAAAAGCATGGGTTGTTGACCTTCAAAAGTCATGGGTGGAAGATTGGGTAATTTTGGTGAAAGTTCTTCTAAGTCATCAAGATGTGGTGATGTAGGAGGAGTCCTAAATAATTCCAAGGGTTGGAGTTTAGGTGATTTTGGTGGTGATGGTGATCTAACAGTCTGTGATGGAGCCGGTGGTGGAGTAGTGGCTATTGGAGTAAGGGTTGGTGGTGGTGTTTGTATAACAACATGTGATGGTGTTGGGGTGGAGAGTGTAAGGAAATTTTCACTAGCAATGGGTGATGATATATTGAGAGGAGAATTTTCCTCAGATGAAGAGTTTGCTAAGTTGATAAAACAACAGGGTTTAACACTAATGCGGGCTGATCTTCTTGAAGTTCTAGATGTGGAAGAGTTGTGTGACTTGGTCATGGTGAAGTATGATATCTAAAGTGTACAGGAGAGGAAGTGTTTGTTGTGTGAAGAGATGATCCTAAAGTGCTAATTTATAGACAGAAGGTTTGTGAGTCTGTGTGTTTGGATTTGATGTAAATCCAATAGAGAATGTTGGTTACTAATGATTTGGAACAAAAATTTGTGCAGGTCATATCAAGGAAGTCAAGCTATTGAGCTTTGGTTGAGTAATATGTTTTGGATATGCAGTTAATACAAGAGGATAGTGGAAAATCTGATGATTTGATATTTCCACGGATTTGACGGATCCCTAAAAAGGGTTCCTTCTTTGTATCAGTTTGGTAACTTACACCTAAAATTCAAAAATTTAAATTTTGGTGGGAAATTTTGTTCCTAAGTTTCTAAGAGTTCCTAAATGATTCTAAGATGAATTATGATCAGTGAATAGATCCTAAATGATACTAAACACTAAGATTTAAGAATCGGGATAAGTTGAAAAAGTTTTATAATTTTACTGGGAATCCTGCGGATCCAAATGGTTGCGAATGCGGAACCTTATTTTGCAATCCGCCAAATCCGCAGGATGGCGTTTGGCGGATCCAACGATAAGCCTTGGCGGATCCTTATTTTGGGATCCGCGGGATCCGTAGGCCTAAAACTAAGAAAGTAAACAGAACATATGTCATATTTCGCGTTTTTCGACGAAAACCCGAAAATTCATCTAGACCTTACTTAACATCTAATATGTATAGCAAAACAACTAAATATGATAATATTAACACTTGATTGCACATAGTTTAATCCATACTTAGAAACTTACCGTTTTAGGTGTTATGCCAAACATAGGCAATAACCCGGAAAATTGATAACCATGATGGTTATCTACCTGCAAGTGTTAGTTATTACACATACACAATAAGTATTATCAGATAAATTCAAGACACATAGAAGTTTAACAACACAATATCCAACATTGTTTAAAACCAAACACTCCATCAACTCAGCTTCTTCTTCAACTTCTTCATCCCCTTGTGTAATTTCATCATCCAACGCCCCAGATTCTTCACCATTCCTTTGATGTTTCGATACTCAGCGGATTCATGTGGAATTGGAGGAAGATGGCTCAAGTATTCGGGTGGAGGAATCCTAGAATTTGGCATACCATCATCTTCACTCATGGAAGATGATGAGGATGATGTTGGAACACGAGGACGTTTGCCCTTATCAACACTAACCCTAAAATCACTCAAAGGAACGAAGGTGTGTTCAATTTCATTGTAATCCGGAACAAAGCCTAAATGGTTTGGACGAGCGGGTGCAAAGGCTCTATAAAGTCGGGTTAAGAGCATACCATAAGGCATTGCAATCTTGCTTTGAACCGGAATGTCACACATTCGTTTGGCAACATAATAAGCAAGATTGAAGGGTTGACGAGTAGAGATGTTGTACATCATGTGACATAAACAAGCATTGATATGATCACGGTTTCCTATGGTGCACATCACATTTGCCCTTAATACATCCTCCATCTTCTTGAATTCGGGTCTTAGTTCATTAAGTTCCATTGCAAATGGATCTCTAGCAACTTCACGACCACGATACATTCTTGTGGGGTTGTTCTTAGGAATGAAGAGATGTTCCCTAATCACTTCTTTTGATTGGAGAGGAGTGGCATATGGTGCCGTCCTATCGAGATTGGAGTCTAAGATTGTTAAGGACCATTTGTCCGAGTAAATACATGTACCTTGACTTGGAATTCCTAAGACCTCACCAAATTGATCAAGAGGGATGTTGACAAGATTTCCATTTAGAGTGAAATGAAGACTTAAGTAACCTTCATCACTCGAGCTAAGACCTACACTAGCATAGAACTCAAGTATGAACCTAGGAATGATTGGTTCATCTATGTCTAAAAGAGAATCAAATTGAATTGCGGCTAATTGTTCCCTAAGTTGAGTGCCTTCATAAAATGATGCATCTACGGCTCTACCCTCATGAACATACTTTTTCTCTAAGACTTTGAAAATTTCGATTTGGGCATCGGTTAGACCCTTGGTTTTGTGGACTTTGGGTAAGTAGTTAACGGTTTTCTTGTGATCGTAGTTGGTTGCGGGAGGCATGATTTTCCTAATTACAAAAAGTTACATAATTTTAGTTAAAATGATTTAAGGAAGTGTAAAATTCCTAGTGTGTGCCTACATGGGGACAATGTGGAGGTGCGGTTATCTCGACTCCTTTTGATGCAGGAAAAATTAGTTTATGCAAGTTTTGTTTACAAAACGAGAGATAACCCAAACACTCCTATTTCAATGTAGCTACGGTTGAATGTACCCGAAAATACATATTAGTTATGTATTCCCTTTAGCATTCAAGAGACATTATGCAAGTGAAGTCTAAAAGATAACGTTTTTGCATTTGTATGAACAATGTAAGAAAAAAAAAATTTACCTAGTCGTTAGAAGATTTTAGTGAAAAATTTTCATGGGGTTTTTGTTAAATTAAGACAATGTGCTATGAGATGCAATTCCTAACTAAGAAAAACATGTTTTTAAGTACAATGCAATAAATATGCTTCATGATTTTTCAAGAATTATGCATATACCCCAAGTTTTGGTTTTCGTGCATGAAATGGAAATCCTAGACGCAGATCAGGAGTATAAATATGATAAGAATACTTACAGTGATGTTAGAAGCACAAATTTGTGGAAGAAAATGGTCTAAAATGTGATGGAGATTAAGTGTGTGTCGAGTATAGTAAGGTGATATGTTTTGGAGTGAGGAGTGAATAGTACTTGTTCTTGTTTATTAAATAATAAACTGGACTTAGCATGCGGCGGATCCGGCGGATCCCAAACAAAGTATCCGTCTTTGTTGTCGATTGGATCCGCGGATTCAGAACACATGTTTTGGTTTAGTGTCGTGTGTGGCTAAACTAATGTTTATACTAATGTTTCTCCTAATCACTAGGTTCCATTAATCCTAATCCAAGTCTAAGATAGTTGAAAGGTTCACGTTTAAGTGGTTTAGTGAGGATATCGGCAATGTTGTCCTCTGAGGAAACTTTCTCAATTGAGATGATTCCCTTCTGTACATTGTCGCGAAGGAAGTGATGGTGTATTTCAATATGTTTGGTTCTAGCGTGTTGGACTGGATTTTTGCTTAAATCGATAGCACCTTTGTTGTCGCAAAGAATGGGAATGTTGTTGAGTTCAATTCCATAGTCGACGAGAGCTTGTTTCATCCACAGTGCTTGTTGACACGCCTTTCCTGCAGACACATACGCTGCTTCTGTTGTTGAGATTGCGAGGGCAGTTTGTTTCTTAGCGAACCATGATGTGAGACAATATCCTACAAAAGTACAAATACCACTAGTACTTTTCCTATCAACATAGTCACCTGCATGATCTGAGTCGGTATACACTATGGTTTCTACACCCGTTCCTTTGGGATACCATAATCCTAAGTGTGTAGTACCTTTGATGTACTTAAATATTCTTTTAACGGCTTCAAGATGGGACGTTTTTGGATCTTCTTGAAAACGTGCACATAGACAAACACTAAACATAATGTCAGGCCTACTAGCCGTAAGATAGAGTAAACTACCAATCATTCCTCTATATTTAGTGCTATCTACGGATTCATTTTCTTCATCCCTAGTGAGTTTGGTTTCGGAGGACATGGGTGTTCTCATGGGTTTTGAGTCTTCAAGACCAAACTTCTTAAGCATATCTTTGATATACTTTGATTGGTTGAAGAATATCCCATCTTCTAATTGTTTAATTTGGAGACCTAAGAAAAAGTTTAGTTCCCCCATCATACTCATTTCAAACTCGTCATGCATGATTTTTGAGAAATCGTCGCATAACTCTTGACAAGTTGAACCGAATATAATGTCATCCACATATATCTGGACTATGATAATATGTGATCCCTTTTTCTTGGTGAAGAGAGTATTATCTACTAGGCCCATGGTATACTTATGGTCAACTAGGAAAGTCTTAAGTCGATCATACCAAGCTTTTGGTGCTTGCTTAAGTCCGTATAAAGCTTTCTTAAGTTTGAAAACATAATTTGGTTTTTCAAAGTCGGCAAAGCCGGGAGGTTGTGCAACATATACTTCTTCATTTATAAACCCATTTAAGAAAGCACTTTTGACATCCATTTGAAATAACTTAAAATCATGTGCACATGCATATGCAAGTAATATCCTAATAGACTCAAGTCTAGCTACGGGTGCAAAAGTTTCATCGTAATCTATACATTCTTGTTGATTGTAGCCTTGAGCTACTAGCCTAGCTTTATTTCTAGATACAATACCATTTTCATCCATTTTATTTCTAAAGACCCATTTAGTGCCGATTATGGTTTGGTTTTTAGGTGGAGGGACCAATGTCCAAACATCATTTCTAATAAATTGATTTAGTTCTTCTTGCATAGCAATTACCCAAGATTCATCTTTTATTGCCACGTCTATGTTTTTGGGTTCAACCGTTGAAATAAAACAAAAATAATTACTTTCATTTTGAGCTTTGGATCTTAATGTTCTTTCATTAAGTTTTCCTATGACGTTTTCTAATGGATGACTTTTAGTTTCTTTAATATTAATAATTTCTCCTTTTATGGGTTCATTGCCATTTTCAATGTTTTCTATATCATTAACCATTTGACTTTCAACTAAGTCATCATCTACCAAAGGTGATGTCTTAGAGGGAGGCGGACTTTCGTTGAATGTTACGTTCAACGATTCCTCGACTCTTGATGTTTCCTTGTTTAATACAATGTATGCTTTACTGTTTTGCGAGTACCCAAGGAATACACCTTCATACGACTTTGGGTCGAACTTAGTGAGATAGTCCTTTGTGTTTAAAATGAAGCACTTGCTTCCAAAAACTCTAAAATATCCTAATGTAGGCTTTTTGCCTCGATAAATTTCATAAGGAGTTTTATTTAAAAATTGTCTAATTAAAACTCTATTAAGGATATATGTAGAAGTATCTACAGCGTGACACCAAAACTTTTGTGGTATGTTTTGTTCATTTAACATAGTTCTACTCATTTCTTGAATTGTTCTATTTTTACGTTCTACTACACCATTAGATTGAGGTGTACGAGGAGCCGAGAAATTATGAGTTATTCCATTATTATCACAAAAATTTCCAAATTGAATTTCATTGTCAAATTCTCGACCATGGTCAGTTCTAATAGATACTATATTACTTCCTATTTGATTTTGAATTTTCTTGCTTAGAATTTCAAATTTATCAAATGCCTCATTTTTAGTTTTCAAAAACTTTGTCCATGTATATCTAGAGTAATCATCTACTCTGACTAAAGTGTAAAAATTTCCTCCATAACTTTGTATAGCCGACGGGCCAAACAAATCCATATGTAATAATTCTAGGCATCTAGATGTAGATACCATGTTTTTAGCCTTATGGCTATTATGTACTTGTTTCCCAATTTTGCAAGCATCACAAAAGTGTTGGTCATATTTCAACTTGGGTAGGTTCCTAACGAGTTCTTTGGAAGACAAGGATTGAATAAGCCTCATATTAGCATGACCTAAGCGTCGATGCCATAGAGTTGAGTTTTCGTCCAAGGAGGTAAGACATAACTTATCTTTAGGTGTTTTATCTAATTTCATAACATAGACATTATTCTTTAAAACACCTTTTCCTACGGTTATGCCATCTTTAAGTATTTTACTTCCATTTTCACTGAAAAGGACGTTATACTTTTTGCGGCATAATTGACTTATACTAAGTAGATTAAATCCTAAATTATCTACATGAGCAACATCATCAATAGATAGAGAGTCATGAGAGATTGTACCTTTTCCGATGATTTTACTTTTAAGCTTGCTACCGAATGTGACATTACCTCCGTCATACACTTGGTAGGTTGAGAAAAGATTTTTGTTTCCCGTCATGTGTCTTGAGCACCCACTATCTTTGATCCACTCATCAGGTTCAAGATCAACTTTCAAGCATACCTAAGTTCATAAAAGACTCAAGCATTTGGTCCCCAATATCTCATGGGTCCGTTTGGGTTAAACATGACATTATCATGGTTTATGTACTGAAAAGGTGGACAATTGTTCCACAGCATATAATTAGGACCATGAAAGTTTCTAGACATGTTTTGGTTCCAATTATTTTGATAAGTGTGTTGTGAATTAGCTATACTCTTTGGAAAGGGGTGTTTGGGAAAACTCATCTGAGGTCTTTGTTGATCCGTTTTAACTCTATATTCATTTCTAGCTTGACCTCTTCCTAAAGATACTGCTGGTTTGTGTTTATTATTGGTTATGCTACTGTTAGGTTTCTTAGTAACTTTAACAAACTCGGAACGGTCGACTTTGTGAACCTTCTGTTCAACTTCTGTACCCGCGGATCCTTTGGATATACCTGGCGGATCCAAATTTTTGGATCCGTCGGATCCGTGAGTGTCTAACTCTGTTGAATCAGTTTTAATCACAGTCTGTTCCTTATAATCACTTAAGGTTCCTAGTTTCATAAAGCCTAGACCTGTTTTATCATGAGGTAGCTTTTGCATTTTCATTATTTCATCTGCACAACTTATGTTTTTATCAAACCTTTTAAACTTTGAATTTTGTTTGATTAAATCTTCCTGTGTGGTTCTTAAGGTTTCTAGTTCAAGTTTTAGTTCTTGACAAGACACACATGTTTCTTTACTAACTTTACCTTTTTCAATTCGTATTGCTTTTTCTTTAAGCCAATATATTTCATTTTCTAAAAGTGTTGTCTTTGTTTTCAAAAATTTGTTTTTGTTTATGATTTTTAAAGTGACATCACACAGTTTGTTATATTCTACTTCTAAGGTTTCATCATCTATAAAGGAGTATGAATCAGAATGTACCTCTTCTGTGTCATTAGCCATAAGTGCAATTTCGTTGTTCTTAGGCTCATCATCATCATCTCCTTCACTATCGCTCCAAGCTCCACTAACGAAGGCTCTTTGAGACTTGGTCTTTGGAGGCTTTGGACATTCTCCTATTAAGTGACTGGAGTCACCACACCTATAGCATTTCCTATCATCCTTACCTTTCTTATCGTCACGATCTTTCCGAGAGGATTTCTTTTCATCACGAGGTGGTTTTACGAACTTTCCTCGTCTCCTGAAGAATTTCTTGAAATCCCTCACGGCCATGGCATATTCTTCATCATCACTGTTTGAACAAGACTCATCATCACTTGACTCGACTTTGGCTTTCAAGGCAATAGACTTAATCTTCTCCTTTTTGCCTTTGACAATTTCCGAGTCTTTTTCCATAATCATTTCGTGAACTTTTAGGTTTCCTATGAGCTCATCCAGTGTCATGCTTGAGAGATCCTTAGATTCTTCAATAGCTGTCACCTTTGCTCTCCATTTCGGATGGAGTGCTCTTAGAAATTTCCTGACAAAATTCTTGCTAGAAAAAGATTCGTCAAGTGCTTTAAGTGATGTAATAATAGTATTGAACTTAGCAAACGCATTATCAATGGTCTCATCTTCAGAGATAACAAATTGTTCGTATTGTTGGACAAGAAGATCAATTTTGTTATCTTTTACTTGTGAGTTCCCTTGATGTGTGATAATAAGAGATTGCCAAATATCCTTAGCCGTTTTACACATAAAAACTCTTTCATATTCTTTCTTAGGTAAGGCATTATAAAGCATCATTTTGGCTTCGTTATTTTTGGCAATTAGTTTCTTTTGCTCATCACTATGACGAGTAAGAGAAGCTCCTTCATCCCGACCACCCGAAATATTATTACTAATAGGCTTGTAATCACCATCAACTATAATATACCATAGATCTATATCCTTTGACTTTACATAAGTCTCAAAGCGATTTTTCCAATAAATAAAACAATTTGGTTCAAATAGAGGTGGTCTCTGCATAGATTGCCCTTCTTTAAAGTTTTCAAAATCCATGGATCGTTTTAAGTTTTAAAATACAATATATTTTAAAGATCTTAAGTAACGTAGCTCCTGATGCCAATTGTGGAAAACTAGAAGGGGGGTTGAATAGTTTTTACCGTTTTTAAAGTTTTATTTGCTTTGTTACTATATGTTAATTCAAAGGAAACAATCACAAATAAATAATCACACAATGTAAACAAAAGATAAAGAGAGGAAAGATCAAACCACACGACACAGTTGTTTATAGTGGTTCGGCTACAAGAACTCTATTCCTTGCCCTACTCCACTCCCCGAGTTTCCTACTCGAGAGTTTATCTTTCACTAAGAAACAAACTCCTTTCCTAGGCGGAGAAAACCTTTACACGTCGCTTACTTCCTTTTCTGGTACTAAGCTAAACACCGGGTTCTTTCACAAGGTAGAACCAACCTGACGTCGCCTAATTACTTTACCGACACTAAGCTAGATGTCGAGTTCTTTACAAGGGTACAACCACTCCCTACACTCTTTGTACTTTAAGGACTAAAGTACTAACCACACTCACTGATTACAAATGATAGATATGATGTGTGAAACAAACTATAAGATCACACAGTAATGCAACTAAAGGATTACGGTTCTGTAGATCCTTGAATGCTTGATCTCTTTTCTACAACATGAAAGATCAAAGTGAAATGCAACTATGAATGATGTTAGTAAGATATGTACTGAATGAATATATGTGTTAAGCTATATGAGTGATGAGAGAGCCAAATGATCAGCTTCCTATTTATAGGCAAGCTGATCTTCAGCTCACGGATCCGGCGGATCCCTCAAAAGGGATCCGTCCTTTATAGGACTTGGATCCGTGGGATGTGACAGCTATGTAATAGTTGTCTCTTACCATATCTTAGTTGTATCTTACCATATCTTCCAAGATCTTCAAATGTCAACTATGTTGCTTGCATATCTAACCAAGATATATCAAAGATATTGTATGTGATGCATACAATGATGTCATGGAATGGTTTATGAATTAAAGTTTCCTTTTAAGGAAACAAGTTACTAAACTTGTAATTCTTAGTTAATATGTGAAGTGTAAAGTGTGTACTTAAGAGACTAAGCTAGTATTTATTATTTGCTAAAAGATATTCCTTATATTTGTCATTAACAAAACTAATGAAAGATCAAAGAATATAAATAACGTTTTTGGGACGCTATTTGTATTAACACTCTTGACCGTGAATCTTGAAAGGTTTGGATCAATTATTTTAGGAGCAATTACGGGATCGGACTTTTGATCAACCGTAGTGACATTGCATTTGTCGGTTTGAGGTTTCGAGTTCGGATTAATGTTGAATGTAACTTTTTCCTTATCGACCCGCAAAGTAATTTCTTTACCATAGACATCGATCAAAGCACGCCCGGTCCTCAAGAATGATCTTCCGAGAATGAGAGGAACCCGGGGGTCGGCGTCAAAATCAACTACCACAAAATCCGCTGGAAAATGGAACTTCCCCACTTTGACAAAGACATCCTCGGCTACACCCTTAGGAAGGGTTATGGACCGATCCGCAAGCTCGAGGGTCATGCAAGTGGGGGTGAGATCGGGCAAAGAAAGTTTCTTCCAGATGGATAACGGCATTAGGTTGATGCTCGCACCAAGATCGGCCAAGGCGTGGCATTCAACCATTCCCGGAAATTCACATGGGATGAGAAATTTTCCAGGATCTCCAAGCTTTTCCGGAAGCTTTTTGAGAATTGCTGCTGAGCAGTTTTCGTTCACTGGAGTTTTTGCTAGTTTCGATAATTTTTCCTTATTGCTCAACAAACTTTTGAGGGTAGAAATGAATTTAGGCATCAAAAGCAAAGCATCCGCGAAGCTTATTTCGAAATGTCACTCTTGAAAAATTTGGAAAAATTTCTCCATTTGAGTTGAAGCTTTCTCACGGAGCTTTTGATCACTTAATCTCGAAGGATACGGAAGGTTTTCTTTGACGGGAATTTCTTTTGGTTCAACATTCTTCGGTTCAGATGGATGGATGACCGGAGGTTGGACGTCTTCGGTTCCTCCGTTGTTAGTAGGAGGTTCCGTGTCCTTGGTCACCTCGGTCTCACGGACGACTACCTTGGGAGGTAGAGAAGAAGAGGTAGCCGGAGCCATGGGTCCATCATATGAAACACCGCTCCTTGTAGTGATCGCCTTAGCATCGCCCCTCGGGTTGGCGATCGTGTTGCTTGGGAGAGAAGTAGTACCCGAGCCCGAGGGTCGATCATTTAAAGCCTTCTTGAGTTCAGATATTTGACTACTCAACAACCGATTCATTTCTTCTTGAGATTTTTGGTTTTGAAGAATCAGTTGTTTCAATAACTCATCTGAGGCCGATGGAGTTTGCACAAATCCTTGATTTTGATTATTGTTAAGATTTGGCCCTCGGTTGTTATTTTGATTAAAACCCTGGTTGTTGTTTTGAAAATTTCCCTGATTAAGATTTCCTTGGTTTTGAAAATTGCCTTGGTTCGGGTTTTGAAAATTTCCTTGATTTGGGGCTCGGTTATAATTCCCCTGGTTTTGAAAACCTTGATTACCCCGATTTTGATTTTGGTTATTTGGAACATTACGGTTCTGAACTTGCAGAGTTTGATTTTGGGTACAACCGGGTGGTCCGAGAAAATTGTTAGAACGGTAGCTGAGCAAATTACGGTCTCCTTGGGGTTGGTAACCGTTACCTCCCTGATTGTAGGATCCCGTAGCAGCGTAAACATTCTCTTGAGTGTAGCCACCGGAGGCTGGGCACTCGAAATACTGATGTGGACCACCGCAAGTTTCACAACTATGGTTAACAACATTGACTTGATTGTTGTTGTTTTGATTCATATTCTGATGAATTCTTAAAATAGCCGTTGACATATCATTCATTTGTTTAGAAAGAGCGGCTATCTCGGAGGTAGAAGAATCAGTGTTAGATCTTGTTGACTCATTCCTCTCGGCAGAGGAATCCCAAAAATTATGGTGGGCGGTCATGTTTTCAATAAGATCATAGCACTCTTCGGGGCGACGTTTCATAAACGTACCACCGGCAGCAGCATTAATCGTATCACGGTGTCGTAATGTCAAACCGTTATAGAAGGTATCTATAATAGTGACCAATAACATATTGTGGTTCGGACACCGATCAATCGATAACTTGTAGCGTTCCCATGCCTCAAACAATGATTCATCGGGAAGCTGACGGAAATTGCTAATCTCATTCCTTAATTTCGTCACCATCGACGGTGGGAAATATTTCGCCAAGAACTTTGTAACCATTTCATCGAAACTACGAATGGAGTTCTTGGGAAGACGATCAAACCAAGCGGTGGCATGATGCGTCAAGGAGTAAGGAAAGAGATATAGACGGAGGGCATCATCGGAGACCCCATTTTGTTTCATACTTTGGGTGACGGTTATGAATTTGTCAAGATGCTTGTTCGCATCATCACCCGGCAAGCCATGAAATTGGCACGAGTTTTGGACTTGTTGAATCATATGGTGCTTAAGTCCAAAATCGGCGGCTTGAATATTGACGGGGGCAATCGGGCCACCACGTCCGTGCATTGTGGGTTGGCACAACTCCTCCATCGTTCGGAGATCGGGAGCTGGCATGTGATTATCACCACCCATCGGCGGGTGTTGATTGTTTGGGTCGTCGGCCATTTCCTCAACGGTTGAGAAATGAACACGGTTGTTATGACGAATAATCCTCTCGGGATTTGAGAGCGGTGAAAGAAGAGGGTGAGAAGTAGAAGATCGGGTGTGCATACACCAAAAACAAACAAAAAATCAAAAAGGAAAACCAAATTTGAAAAGAAAATATTTTTGGATTTTAATGAAAAATTAGATTTATTATCTTTTTGGTGATTGTTTGATCAACCATACTCGTTTCTTTCAATACTACGCGCAGCGTGGCGGAGAAGCAAAGGTCCACTCGAAGGTGATTAAAAACCCGCCTCTTTCGGTCTGCAATTTAATGTCAAGACCATCCTTAAACCCCGTGTATAGGTTGTAGCAAAGAAATAATCCGAGTAACGTTTAATTTCACGATCTCTTTTGTTGTTTATTTCGGAATGGTTTACAACACTTTTCAGAAAAAGTGAGGTTATATTATTGGTATTTTTGAAAACACTTTAGGAAAAGTGTTTTATTTATTTTATTTTTGTATTTTTTTATTTTTCAAAAACAAATAACTTCCGAGGAAGGGTCTTCAAAACACGATTCTACGAACGAAATTCAAATTCTTCTCAAGCCTTCCCTGGCAGCGGCGCCATTTTTGATGTATCATTTTAAGTATATATTTTTCCAAAGGAAAAGGCAACGGATGCGTTTTCCCGGGTCGTGTCCCAACGAAGGTTGAATTCGAGTTTTTGTTTCGGTGTCGAATAAGTGTTGTGAATGTGAGTGAAAGAGTGATTGATTGGTGTTTTTATACTACAAGCAATGAAATGTATAAAAGAAACAACTAATTATGCTAATGAAACAATTAAACTAAGCACGTAATCCTAAAAACGAAAATTGAATTTAAAAGCGTTACGCGACGAAATTTAAAACGTAAATAAAAAGTGAATTTCTAAAATTTAAAACCTAAAAATATAAAAATAATTTTCCTATATAAAAACCGATAAAAGAAAATTTTTGGAAAAAGAAAAATATTTTTTTTGACTTTTTATGAATTTTTTATGAATTAAAAACTAATTAAAACTATTTAAATGATTTAAAAATATTAAAACAAATTGGAAAAATCTGAAAATTTTTGAGTAATTTTAAACTTAAATAACTAATTAAGGAAAAATAATTTCAAAACATGAATAAGTTTAAATCATCAAAACAGCCCAATAAGCACTTTGGAAATAAGCTAGAAATAAGCAAAACTAGACTAAAAATCACAAAAAGCTCAGGAAAGGTAGATTGAACTATTTTAAGCTTAATTCAACTGAAAAACATCAAATAAACTAAAGAAATAAGCACTTGAAGCTTCTGCACAGCTTATTGCTGAATCAGGTTACTTGCTGAAGTTGCAGACTAGAAATAAGCCACTAAATAAGCCAGAAACTTGGATCCCAGATATTTCCCTTAAAACTTGGTATATGAACTACCTATAAACCACAATTAAGGACCTGATCTTAATCAAATAAGCCACAAAACAGGCTAGATCAGCAGCTTAAAAAGGGAAGTCTGCACAAAAGTACCCTGTGACAGCAGACCTAGTAATTTGGCGCAAAACTTGTGCGAAACTTGACCAATGCTATCCAGCCTTTGTGAACTCACTTTAACACCTAAAAGCAATTTGAAAATGCCCAAGTTGTGTTCCAAATAACCTCAGCTTATGCTGATGCTAATGAAGGCAGTTTACTAACTATAATTTGCACCTAATATTTCTAAACCTCAAAATTGATAAAAGCAACTTATAATCTGCATTTAACAGCTTAATACTACTAATTTAAGCTCAATCTAAGTAACTAGAAAAGCAATACTACAGTAACCAGGCTTCAATGCTCCCAACTGCTACTTATCCAAACACTCCTTAATAATCCACTTTAGCTAATTTAACACTACAACTAGCTAAATTTTGATACAATACCAATTGAACTATAACTAATTAAGCTACTAATCAACTAAGAATCAAAAATCACAAATCAATAAGCACTAATAAAGCAGTCAAACTAAGCAACAATTATGAACTATAAAACTTGAAATTAAATGAGACTTACAAAACACTTCTCCCTCAGCAAGAACAGAGGGAGTTCACTAAGCTTGCCTGTCTTTAGACAGGCTAGAGGCATCCATTTCCCCTCCTAGACCATCACTCCAATAAGCAATCATCATGGAAATTGAAACAGTTGACCACAGTTGACTTTTTGGATTATTTGAGATAAATTCAGAATTGAACACAACAAAAGCTTACTATAAGCTACTGAGCTTATATAAGCTTGTAAAATGGATAAAACAGCTTATTGAAGCTGAGCTTTTAGACTATTTTTGGATTTTTTTTTTTACTTTTTTCAATTTTTTTGGATTTTTGCAATAAGATGAACAAGTTATGAGATAAACAGTGAAAATAAGCTAGAAATGGCTTGAATAAGCTTCTGAGACAATGATTAAGCTAATAAGAAACTTAGAACTTAAAGAGATTCGAATTGATAAGAAACATAAACTAAAATTTCATTAATAACTTTTAAAAATTACAACTGAAAGATTAACATTACAACTGAAATAAAATGATTATACTAAAAAAACAGTAAATAAAGTGGCAACAATTTTTTAAAACATAAAAATTGGACAAACTAACTAATGAGGAGAGCTCTTCTATTTATAGCCTTCTTCTGAACCTTCCAGGCCTGCCACCTTGGCAATCCGTGTGCTATCTCAGCCAATCTTCACCCTTAGATCATGCCTTGCTCTCTACTCTTTGATTTCCAGCCATAGGATCAAATTCGATGAGGTGTTCGGTCCAATGAAATGCTGCCACGTATCATTCTTGGTGTCAGGACTCCCCTAGATATACGTGCAAGGACAAGACTACCCTTAATTGTGGTAAATGTGTACGGGTAGAAACCTAGGGTTCATCGTACAGTAACTCTATCTGGGTAAATTATGAATTGGGGGCGGGGTGGGTTTTGCTTATTTTTTTATTGGTTGACCTATCTTAAATAACGTTTGACCGGGTTAAGTTAATGGGCGGATCGGATCAAGGTTTTTTGTGTGGTGGGCTGGGCTAGGAGATATAAGGTGTGGGGTTGGGTTTAGAGTTAGTTGTGGGTTGGATTTAGTAAATCTGGGTAAGGAAGTATTTATAGGGTTTTTAAAATTCTAGGGACCAAATGAGTAATTGCTAAAAATCAAGGGGCTGATCTTGCCAATTTATCAAAGTTGATCTAAGGGTGATTTTTGACATTTGGTGAACTGTAAGGCAGATTTTGACTTTTTGACCAAGTATGACTTTCCCCGCTTCGGTTCTGAGTCTTTTCCAAATCTCGTGCTCGTTTTCCCGGTTTTTGCTTGTTTTTGTTCCTTTTTCTCGATATCCGTGCCTGCACAATCATAAACACAAAAACATGAGATATTTGGCATAATTGGTTAGTTTTTGGTCTATTTGGGTCCGGTTTTGGTCAATAAAAGGTATGTGAATAAGCACATACCAATGACTATCATAATCACGATCGAGATAAATGGCGTACCGTCGAAAGATCAGTATATAACCGAGATCAACCTCGATCATTATATTCTGACGAAAAACCAGATCTTCAAAAACAACTCTGCGAATTCATAAAATCACAACAATCTACAAACACATTTTTCAAGGAAACCTTTATGAATCTTAAACAAAAATTAGAATCCACAACCAAAAACTACCAAGCTTCTATCCATAATCTAGAAGAAAAATTTGACAGATTAGCTGAAAAACAAGCTGGTCGATCTCCTGGATCACTTCCTAGTAACACTCAACCCAATCCGAGGGGTGGTACCTCTAGACCTTATCAACCACCTCAAGCTCGTCACGAGCATGTGAATGTTATAACCACTAGAAATGGTACTTCATATGAACCACCACCTAATCCTAGTCAAACACAACCAGCTGTCGAATTTGACAGTGATGAGGAAGATGAACCAACTCCTCAAAAGAAACTCAAAACGAAAGCAATACCTGAAATACATGTTTTAAAACCATACAAACCCAAAATTCCATATCCCCAACGTCTCAGAAAAGAGAAAATGGAAGCTCAATACGGAAAATTCCTAGACATGATTCATGTCGTTCGAATCAATGTTCCACTTGTTGATTTCATAGCAAGAATGCCAAACTATGGTAAATTTCTAAAAGAACTCGTAAGTAATAAGCATAAATTAGAACAAATATCCACAGCTTTTTTAAGTGATGAATCTTTAGCAATAATCCAAAACAAAGTTCCACCAAAATTAGGAGACCCAGGAAGTTTCCTGATTTCTAGTAATTTTGGCAAAACATTCTCTTGCAACGCCTTGGCCGATCTTGGCATAAGTATAAACCTTATGCCATATTCTCTCTATGCCAAACTAGCTCTAGAAACTCTTAAACCTACCAAAATGAGCGTTCGATTAGCAGACCGATCTTTTCAATATCCTGTTGGGATAGCTGAATATATGCTAGTTGAAGTCGGTAAATTCACTTTCCTAGTAGAATTTGTTATCCTAGAAATGGAGGAAGACAACAAGGTCCCTTTTATTTTAGGAAGACCATTCTTGCAAACCGCTGATGCAATAATTCGTGTCAAACAAAAGAAACTTAATCTTGGAGTTGGTGAGGATAGAATATCCTTTTCAATCGATTCAGCCATGAAACATTCCTACTCTAATGATGAAACCTGTTTTAGCATTGATGTGATTGACGAAATTCTTGAAGAAGATTTTGACATTTTGCTTAAAGAAGGGATTGAAATTCTTCATACCATCAAGGGAACAATTCTTGAAGAAAAACTCTATGCAGAGTTTAACGAATTCATAGCCATGAATATCAAAGAAATTGAAACAGATGATGAAAAAGAAATAATATTCGAAAGAATTACATTCAATACAGATCATAAAGTTCAGAAATCTCTAGAGGAACCGCCTACTGATCTTGAACTCAAACCACTTCCTAAACATCTCGAATATACATTTCTAGAAGGAACATCCTTACTTCCTGTTAGCATATCATCCGAACTCTTAGACAAAAATAAAGCAGACCTACTCATAGTTCTCAAAAATCATAACGGGCTTTTGCCTGGAAAACCTCAGACATTCCTGGAATTTGTCCTTCATTTTGCAAACATAAAATTCAAATGCATGAGGACAAGAAACCAGTTGTTCAAAAGCAAAGGAGACTTAATCCTAACATGCAAGAAGTAGTTAAAAAGGAAGTAACAAAACTCCTCGATGCAGGAATAATTTACCCAATTGCTGATAGACCGTGGGTTAGTCCTATTCATTCTGTGCCAAAGAAAGGTGGTATCACCATGGTTACAAATGAAAAGACGAACTAGTTCAAACCAGAACCATCACTGGTTGCCATGTTTGTATAGACTACCGAAAGCTCAATGAGGCTACTGCCAAAGAACATTTTCCCCTACCCTTCATGCATCAAATGTTAGAAAGACTCGCAGGAAATGAATACTTTTGTTTCCTCGATGGTTTTTCTGGATATTTTCAAATTCCAATCGATCCTCTGGATCAAGATAAAACCATGTTCACGTGTCCTTTTGGAACATATGCTTATCGATGAATGCCTTTTGGCTTATGCAATGCACCTGCTACATTTCAAAGATGCATGATAGCTATATTCCATGACATGATTGAAGAATTCATGGAAGTTTTCGTGGACGATTTTCTGTTTTTGGAAATTCATTTAAAAGTTTGTAGAAACTAGGGGGTTGAATAGTTTCACCGTTTATAATTACGTTTTAAAACTTTTAGTTCCTTTTTGAAAAGCCGTTTGATTCAAAGTTATGTGATATCTATGAACACGATAATAATGCATAGAGTAAATAAAGTAAAGACAATAGATAAGGAAGAACACAACCAAACCGAGACGCGGAGATTTATAGTGTTTCGGCACGAATCTCACTCTTCGCCTTACTCTACTCCTTGAGTACCACACTCGAGAGTTCACAATCACTATGTTAACACACTCCCTTTAGGCGGAGCAAACCGTATACCAAATCTTACACCAATTTAACGACACTAAGTGGAATGTCGAGTCCTAATCTAAGCTAGAACCAATCTTCACAAAGCCCACGTAGCTACACGAACAAGCACTCTTGTCCACTTGGATTTACACACAATCCAAGTCTTCACACGGACGATCACCCCGTCCACTTGAATCTTCACATAATCCAAGTCTTCACGGACCTTCACCCGGTCCTAGTCTTCACACACGGACTCACACCAAGTCCAAGTCTTCACACACCAACACACGAACTAACACAAAGTCCTAATCTAGATACACCACTTCTCAGACTTACACTTTGTCTGTATTTATCCTAACACACCAAATCACGACTCACACACAAGTCTGATATACAAATTTACAATATACACAAAAGAGACAGTTTGGGGGAAGAAGAGAATCGCAACACAAGTTACGTGTGTGTGTGTGTGATGACTATAACACTTCGTTGACGGATACGAGTGTTCTTCTCTTGCACTTTGATATAGAGGGTAACGGGATTACTTATAAACACATATTGACACGTTATAGTGATCAAAGAAGAGAGGAAGAAAGAACAGAATGTTTTTGTGAAAAGAGGCTTATTTTTCTGAGTGAAACAGTGCAGTATTTATAGGCACCAGGAGGAATGGGGGACGGTCCCTTAAAGTTGGACGATCCTATATATATAAGGGACCGTCGTCATGTTTCTGGGACTGTCCCGACATACGCTCTTATTTTTGTCCTGATGTGGTGAAAGTTTATCTGGTGAAAAACTTATATGGTTTAGGCGGGAAATATAGCTGTTGGGAAATTTGAAATTCAAATTTATTTTCTTTAATAAAACATTTCTTTTTAATTACAAAAATACTTTTGTAAAAATGTTTTGTCACATAAAAATGTGAAGTTTTGAGAAAAATAATTTCTTTGATCACTTTACTAATGTCGGTATTATGTTTGTTCATACCTGAAGTGATGTTGTAGTCGATGCATTGTTGAAACGATTTTTCTCGACTAAAAACTTATCAAGTGTAGTTTTACGTAACGTGTTTTTATATTTTGTGATTATCAAAACGTAAAGTGACCGAATAATGCAAATAACATTTTTGACATTATTTGTATTAACAATCTCCCCCTTTTGATGATTACAAAATAGAAACTCATTTTAGGTAAAACTATATGTTAATAAGTTTTTAATGAGTTTTCGTTTACTTCTCCCCCTTTTTGTAGGCTCAAAAAGGATTCGTCGATGTGTAGAGAGGAAAGAAATCAATGGTACTAATGCTCCCCCTTGTTCAGTGCTCCCCCTAGATGAGGGCATCGGGGAATTAAGCTATTGTGTTGTGCTACAAAAACAAGTTAGAATACAATGCACATACACATATTTATATGAGAATTAGAGGGAATGTGAAGAGAATTAAGATAGATAGAAGGAGATAGGATGTTGAGAATTACATTGAGTTGATAATACAAAACAATAAAAGGAGAATGAAGAAAATATGAAACTACAAGGACTTAAAAGATAAAGATTTGTACTGTATGAGTCTTTGTAAACCCTAAATGTCTATATTATATAAAGAGATGCAGGGTCTAGGTTTTAAGTGTGTCAAGATGTGAACACCAGAAAAGAGAGTGTGTGTGTCTAGGCGTGTTTTACACAATGTAGATGCCATATGTATGTAGCCTCAATGTAATCAAGGTTTTCCTTGATCCTTGTTACTGTTAGAGATAGGTAATCGTTATATTCTGATCAAATATAATTGGGGCTAGGTGTGAATGTAATTGTTATATTGAAGATAATGATGAAGAAATCTTATTATAATAACATTGTAATGTTCTTATTCTGCTTTGCAAGTTTATATGTTTATGTACTTTGTTATTGTTATTCTTAGATGAGATCTAACAAATCTCGAGCTATAAATGATTGTATCAGGTGGTATCAAAGCTATGGAGCTCATGATCTAGGAACTTACAAGGTTTTAGTCAATGGCAGAAAGCAGTTTTGAATAGTTTTATGATCAATCGATTTTTAGGGTTTCTTTTAAAATCAATTTTTATTACCTGCTGGTTTAATTCGATCTGGAAGTTGGTTATACGTTGTTTGGTGTCTTTAATTCAGGGATGAAAGCATCTTGGTAGTACGATTGGTGTTTATGGTTTCTAAAAATATTTAGGGTTTGTTTTTATCATGACTGGTGGTGCCAGTAAAGCTACTAAGGTTACTGGGAATTACTCTACTCCTAAATTTTTCATTGTTTGACGTTATTGTTATTGTGAAGTAGGGTTCCTGGTACTACGCACATGTATAAGATTAGGGTTACTGATACTAAGGGTTGTGAATATGTCTGATTTCTGTGATGAAGTCAGAAGCTTAAAGTTTACTTCCTTTGTTTAAAGGGTGAGCGGTTTATGTGATTTTGAAGGCGGCCCTAGGTATGGACTTAATTGGTTAAACGAGGTGGTTGAAAAGATGGGAAAATTGTTAGTTCTGTAAGGGAGATGAAGACTATAAGGTTAGGGAAAAATTGAATCAGTTGTCTTGTCTACTTGATCGGGTATTATCTTGTAGGCCTACTAGGAATGCAAAGAACAGCTGGATAGTGATTCTTTTACAAGACAATTTGGGTGTTAGGGTTTCAAATACTATATTGCTTGTTTATGCTGCTAATGAGTTTTTAGTACTGCTCACTTGAAATTTTAATGTTGCTTGAACTTAAGGCTGCGTATTGGACGTTAATACTGCTCTCATTGTTAGTACTGCTTATTGATGAGTTAGTACTGCTGAGTTATTTTTATTGCTGCCTTTATACAACTTAATGTTGCTCAAAGGACTTTTAGTGCTGCTCGTTATTAGGCTTGTGTTACAACTGCTCGTCGAAGTTTCATGCTGTTCGTTGTTGTGAGTTAATACTGCTGCCTATTTGTTTCTATTGCTTTCATTGTTGATGCTACACATTAATACTGCTGCACTCAAGCTTGAAACAAATGTCGACAAGGATGTTCTAATAAAGGTACGCGTTGGCTCCAAAAAGTCTTTTGATTTGTAGAATCAAGATTGTGTAATTTTTGTTTTGATTTGAAAGGGTGTTGTTCCTGGTTCTTATGTTCTTGATTGCAAGAATAACAAGTGTGGTTTTGGTTTTGGGCTTCATGATACGACCTGGTATTGGAAGTTTCAATGATGTCATGGTTCGAGGTGTGATTATATGCATATGTTAAGTTGATAAGGACATCAGGTTTTAATGGTCGACATGCTTGAAAAAGATTTGAGGGTTGTTTGAAATCCTAATATGGAATCTGGATATAACGTGCATGGTTATTGTTTTGTTCGATATAGGACAGTACATGGATTTGGTTCTCGGCTGGGTATGGAGATGTCGGACAAAACACACAGAAATTTGTTTGATTTCAAAGTTCAAGATCTCAGATATTGTTACACTTATTGTTTGTACTTTGATGATGATTGGAAATAATGATAAAGTAGTTATCATGTTAATGAGAGATTTCGGGAGTATAGGTGTCGGTTAGAAGATGATCAAAATCATACTCATGAGACATTTTTGTTACCTATAAGAAAATTTAAGGAAAAATTAAAATTGAGAATAGTTTCTTTAAGGACACGTGCCTAGTGTGTGCCTATATGCAAACCATGTGGAGGTGCGGTAATCTCGACTCTAAAATTATAAATAATGAGATTACCCAAACGCTCCTAACTTCACTTTTGCTCAAACGAATATGTCGATAAATACATATTAGTTATGTAATTCGTTAAATATTCGTGAGATCATGTATGTATGAGAAGACGTTTTTAGTTTGCATCAACAATGCACGAAAAATGTTTCATGATCCTATTTTCGTGAAAAAAAAATTTTGTAAGTGATTGAATTGGGCTGTTTGGGTGACTTCAAATTTTTGGCGCCAAAAGTTTTGAAAAATTTTAGCGTTGATGACTCCTAATCCTAATTGCAAGTTTCCTAGATATGATTCCTCTTAAACCTACTCAATCTAATAAAAACAAGGTTTGAACTAAAATATGTGATTTAAGTGGGTTTATGCAAATCCTATGTTAAGGAAATCATGAAGGTTATGCATTGTCTAATCCTAGTCCTAATTTCATAGAGACTCAATCAAAATTGAAAAAAAAAAAAAAAAAAAAAAAAAAAAAAAAAAAAAATCCAATTCAATATTCATGTATGAACAAACTCTAGACTCAAGATTAAAGGAAAATAGAGTCAAATGACTTACAATTTATGTTGAAAAAGTGAAAGTAGTTGATAATTTTGAAAATTAATGCCTTGAATATGATCTTGAAAGGATATAATTAAGTTTTTGGGTTGTGAGGTTTAGTTTTGGCAGCAATGGCAGAGGTTAGGAGAGTTTAAAAGTGAGTAATGTGGGAGAGGAGGACTGAAATACGGGTTGTCAGATACACGGTACCATTAACTTTAATGGTGCCATGCCACTTTAGTGGAGCCGTGATCTGCTGAGACGAATATTCGTCCTATTTTGATTTTTGACGAATAAGTCTCGCTGTTTTAGTGAGACTTTTTGACAAGAGGAAAGAATTTATACCTAATAAATTCTTTTGACGAGGAGAATCTAGACTGGACGAAAGGGGATGACTTAAATATTTCCAGTGAAATATTCAAGCAGTCATACGAGGGATGTGAAGAATGACTCAACATTTCCAGTGAAATATTTAAGGATTCATGAGACGAGACACACGAGATGACTTCAATATTTTCAGTGAAATATTCAAATAGTCATAAGAGGGATACGCGGGATGACTTTAATATTTGCAGTGAAATATTTAAATAGTCATAAGATTTATAGAATATGTTCCATCATTCCTAGACCTAGACGAAGATAGTTGAAGGATTCTCGTTTGAGATGTTTGGTCAGGATGTCGGCGATATTATCCTGAGAGGGAACTTTCTCAATAGAAATGTTTCCTTTCTGAACGTTATCGTGAAGGAAATGGTGACAAATTTCGATGTGTTTAGTACGAGAGTGTTGAACGGGGTTTTTGCTCAAGTCAATAGAACCTTTGTTATCACACATAATAGGGACGTCGTCTAGATGGATGTCATAGTCTAGATGGATGTCATAGTCGATAAGAGCTTGTTTCATCCATAGTGCTTTTTGACATGCCTTTCCGGCGCTTACATATTCGGCTTCGGTCGTGGAGATAGCAAGAGCCGTTTGTTTCTTGGAGAACCAAGAAGTTAGACAACAACCTATGAAGGTACAAACGCCACTCGTACTTTTTTGATCCACATAATCTCCCGCATGATCAGAGTCGGCATAGACAATAGTTTCTACACCGGTCCCCTTGGGATAGAATAGCCCCAAGTGTATAGTGCCTTTAATGTATCGGAAGATACGCTTAACCGCTTCAAGGTGAGAGGTTTTGGGATCCTCTTGGAAGCGAGCACAAAGGCAGAAACTAAACATGATATCGGGCCTACTTACCGTGAGGTATAATAAACTTCCAATCATACCTCTATACTTAGTGCTATCCACGGACTCACCTTCTTTATCTTTCGTGAGTTTCATTTCCGTAGACATGGGAGTTTTCATAGGCTTAGACTCTTCTAAACTAAATTTCTTAAGCATCTCCTTAATATACTTAGATTGATTAAAGAAGATACCATCTTCCATTTGTTTTATTTGTAAACCAAGGAAGAAATTTAATTCACCCATCATGCTCATCTCAAACTCATCACGCATGATCTTTGAAAATTCATCGCACAGTTCTGGACAAGTTGAGCCGAATATAATGTCGTCGACATATATTTGAACAATGATGAGATGTGAACTTCGTTTCTTTGTGAAAAGTGTGTTGTCAACCATTCCCATGGTTTATTCATGTTCAATCAAAAATGCTTTAGGTCTATCGTACCAAGCTTTAGGAGCTTGTTTGAGACCATAGAGTGCTTTCTTGAGTTTATAAACATGATTCGGTTTTTCGAAATCAACGAATCCCGGAGGTTGTGCAACGTATACCTCCTCGTTGATATAACCATTTAGGAATGCACTTTTCACGTCCATTTGGTATAGTTTAAAGTCTAAGGTACAATCATAGGCAAGGAGTATCCTAATAGACTCTAATCTAGCAACGGGTGCATAAGTTTCATCGTAATCTATTCCTTCTTGTTGGTTATAGCCTTGTGCTACCAACCTTACCTTATTCCTAGTTATGACGCCATTTTCATCGAGTTTATTTCTAAACACCCACTTAGTTCCTATGATGGTTTGATTCTTAGGAGGAGGTACTAGATCCCAAACTTGGTTTGCGGTGAATTGATTTAATTCCTCTTGCATGGCAACTACCCAGCTTTCATCCTTAATCACTTCACCGACATTCTTAGGTTCTACGGTTGATATAAAACAAAAGAAATTACTTTTGTTTTGTACTTGTGACCTAAGGGTTCTTTGGTTTAGGTTTCCTATGACATTTTCAATTGGATGGTTCTTGGATTCCTTAATGTTGACAACTTCGTCAACTTCAACTATTTCATCCTTAATGTCATTTTCTAAGGTTTTCTTGCCATTAACCTTAATGGATTCTTCCTCATCTAATTCATCATCCACCAAGGGTGATGTCTTAGTTGGTAGAGGACTTTCATCGAATGTCACGTTGAGTGACTCTTCGACTTTCATTGTTTCCTTGTTTAGGACAATATAGGCTTTACTATTTTGGGAGTAACCTAGGAAAACACCTTGGCAAGACTTTGGGTCAGACTTGGTGAGGTAGTCTTTAGTGTTTAATATGAAGCACTTGCTTCCAAACACTCTAAAGTAATCTAGAGTATGTTTTCTACCTTTCAAGATTTCATAAGGTGTTTTTCCTAAGATAGGTCTAATTAGAATCCTATTAAGTATGTAAGTTGAGGTGTCCACCGCATTACACCAAAACTTTTGCGGAATTGGTTGTTCATTCAACATCGTTTTACTCATCTCTTGTAGAGTACAATTTTTCCGCTCAACTACCTCATTTGATTGTGGAGTGCGTGGAGTTGAGAAATTGTGTGTAATACCATTAGCATCACAATATACTCCAAATTGCACTTCATTATCAAATTCCCGACCATGATCCGTTCTAATTGAGACTATTGTACACCCTAGTTGATTTTGGACCTTCTTACTAAAGATTTCAAATTCCTCGAAAGCTTGAGTCTTATTCTTAAGAAATCTAGTCCAAGTATACCTAGAGTAGTCATCAGCTATTACTAAGGTGTAGTAATTTCCTCCGTAGCTCCGTACGGCGGATGGACCGAACAAGTCCATGTGAAGGAGTTCTAGGCATCTAGTGGTCGAGACCATATTCTTAGCTTTGTGACTAGAATGAGCTTGTTTTCCAACTTTACAAGCGTCACAAAAGTGTTTATCAAACTTAATCTTAGGTAGGTTTCTAACTAGTTCCTTAGATGCCAATGATTGTATTAAACGCATATTGGTGTGACCTAGTCTCCTATGGCATAGAGTAGAGTTATCATCTATGGTTGTTAGGCATATCTTATCCTGAGGCTTATTTCCTATTTTCATAACAAATAAGTCATTCTTCCTAACTCCTTTGCCTATGGTCTTACCATTCTTAGTGATCTCACTACCCTCTTCGGAAAATATAACTCTACACTTATTATCTACCATTTGACTAATGCTAAGCAAGTTAAATCCTAAGTTATCTACGTGCTCAACATTTCTAATAGTGAGGGAGTCTTGAGTAATCGTACCTTTGCCTATGATGTTGCCCTTAAGTTTGCTACCAAAAGTGACATTACCTTCGTTGTATGCCTTGTATGATGAGAATAGACTTCGGTTACCCGTCATATGATTAATGCATCCACTATCCTTGACCCATTCGTCGAGCGCCATGTCGATTCTCAAGCATATCTATTGAATAAGACAAACATTCAAACATTTGGTCCCCAATATCTCATGGGTCCAAAGTTGTTAGTATTAAACATCCCATGCATTAGTTGCATTTGGTTAGGATGTTGGAACGGAGGACAAATTTCCCATGGTAAGTAACTTTGTAGTTAACGGTTATTCCAAGTTACGGGATAGTTTCTTGGATAAATTTGTCTTCTAGAGTTACCTCTCGGTAGAGGAGTTCTTGACCAAGGTTTAGGAACATTTGTTTTTCTAGGTGGAGGAGTCTTTGACCTAGTGTCGGGTTTTACAAAGCCAAGCCCGGGGGTTGACAAAGGTTTGTAAAAACTTTTGACTTCCTTTTTACTAGCAATAGGTACTTTGACACTATTTACAACTATGTGATTTGGTTTAGGACTTGAATTATTTTTCAGACTTGACTCAGTTCTGTCTCCAGTACCAGACGGTACCACGTTACCACTAATTTTAGTGGTGCCGTCTGTACCTTTAATGGTACCGTCCACTATTTTGACCGAACTTGTGGGTTTGACAAATTTTACTTGTTTCGTTTTACTTGTCGAAGCTTTGTTTGGGTTAAATCCTAAGCCCGCTCCGGCATGTTCACTATACCTAACATTTTCAAGCATATCATTAAGTGTCTTTGTTCATTTTTCAAACTTAATGATCCTTAAAGCATTTTCTTTGAGTTTCTCATTCTCTACTCGAAGACATATGCATGACCTACATCCAACATCTATTTATTTATTTTTCTCAAGTCTTTTTACTTGATCTTTTAGTTCTAAAATTTTCACTTCAAGTTCATGCAATGTTCATTTTAGTATTTTGTTTCTACTTATGATTTTAGAACTTACTTTACATAGTTTATTATATTCATCATATAGTCTATTATCATCTATTGATGAATTATCATCACTATAATAAGAAGAGTCGGAATGTACCTCATTAGAAGCTTGGGCCATTAGACATGTTTCGTCATTGGGCTTCTTCTCTTCTTCTTCTTCACCACTATCACTCCAAGAGCCTCCTATGAAAGCTCTTTGGTTGTTGGTTTTCAGTGGTTTGGGACATTCTCCTATGAGATAGATGAATTATCATCACTATAATAAGAAGAGTCGGAATGTACCTCATTAGAAGCTTGGGCCATTAGACATGTTTCGTCATTGGGCTTCTTCTCTTCTTCTTCTTCACCACTATCACTCCAAGAGCCTCCTATGAAAGCTCTTTGGTTGTTGGTTTTCAGTGGTTTGGGACATTCTCCTATGAGATGGTTAGGATCTCCACATCTAAAGTATTTCCTATCACTCATTCCTTTCTTCTCATCTCGGTTCTTTTGAAATGACTTCCTTTCATCGCGAGGTTGTCTAGCAAATCTACCTTTTCTCCTAAGAAATTCTTGAAATTTCTAACGGCTAGTGCATACTCTTCATCTTTAATATCGGAATTCGAACATTCCTCATCACTAGACTCCTTTTTGGCTTTCAATGCTAGAGATCTAACTCTCTCGCTTTTGCCTTTAACAATGTTGGAGTCATTCTTGGTTATCATCTCATGAAACTTCAAGTTTCCTATTAGTTCATCAAGTGATAATGTCGCCAAGTTCTTTGACTCTTCAATGGCGGTGACCTTTGCTCTCCATTTGGGATGTAGAGCCCTAAGAAACTTCCTAACATAGTTCTTGCTAGAATAACCTTCATCAGGAGCTTTAAGACTAGTAATAATAGTGTTAAATCTAGCAAAAGCATTATCAATAGATTCATTTTCCGGAATGAAAAATTGTTCATATTGTTGAACAAGAAGATCTATCTTGTTCTCTTTGACTTGATTATTACCTTGGTGAGTGACTAACAAAGTTTTCCAAATATCCTTTGCCGTGTTACACATAAAAATTCTCTCAAATTCCTTTTTTGGCAAAGCATTATAAATCATCATTTTAGCCTCATTATTTTTGGCTAGTTTTCTTTTAAGGTTATCACTTTGTTCATTATACGGAACTATTTCATCCATTTTAGTTTCCGGATTCTTTTCAATCGGTTGAAAGTCACCCTCGGTAATAATATGACAAAGATCAATGTCTTTTGATTTCACATACGTTTCGAATCTTGTTTTCCAATATATAAAACAATCGGTTTCGAAAAGTGGTGGTCTTTGCATAGATTGCCCTTCTTGATATTTGTCGGAATCCATTGATCGATTCAAGTTTTAAAATACAATTTATTTTAAAATCTTGCCTAACCTGGCTCTGATACCAATTGTGAAAAACTAGAAGGGGGGTTGAATAGTTTTACCGGTTTTTAAATCTTCTTAAAAACTTTACTTTTGAAAAACTTTGATTCGAATCTTTTGTGTAATCAATCAACACCAATAAATATAAAGAAAAGAGATGGAAAGATCAAACCGGGACAAAGAGATTTATAGTGGTTCGGTCACGAAGCTCTTCTTCGCCCTACTCCACTCCCCGAGTACCACACTCGAGAGTTTCAAGCACTATGTCATCAAACCTCCCTTCAGGCGGAGAAAACCGTACAACGTCGCTTATCCTAATTTCCGACACTAAGATAGATGTCGAGTACTAATCTTAGCTAGTACCAATTTACCACGATCCACGCAATCCTTTACTACTTCACACAATCAACACACTTGACTCGATCTACCCGATCTACCCTTGATCCACTTGATCAACACACAAGCCCAATGGCTACAAGAGATCTTCAAGATCTCAACAAGATCACAATTGATCTACTCTCACAAACTCTCAAAAGAAAAATAAACTTGATGTATGCAAGGATACAACAAGTATGTAACAAGTGTTACAAGTGCACTAACTAAAACTACAACACTTTGTATCTTCTTTGATACCTTGTGTTCTTCTCTTGCACTAGTAGAGGAATGAATGTGATCTCTAGGTTGGATGATTGTATCACTTTTTAAACAAAAGAAAACTAAACTAAATGATCAAGAAGAAAAGAAGTGTTAAGAGTTTTGAACTCAGAAAGTTGTGTGTGAAAAAGGATGCCAAAAACTGTGAAGAGGGCTGGTATTTATAGGCAGAAGAAATCTGGCCGTTATGTGGACACGGTTCCACTAAATGTCACACAGTACCACTAAATTTAGTGGTACTGTGATACCGTGCCAGACAAAAACGCTTCTCTTTTTGTCTTTTGTGGTGAAAGTTTATTTGGGGAAGTTTGGAGCTGATTTTGGGGGGGAAATAGCTGTTATGATATTTAAACTTATTTTTCCAATAAAACATTTCTTAATAATTCAAAAATAACTTGTAAGGTGTATTTTTGAAAAAATGTTTTGTCACATTAAAAATGTGAAGTTTTAAACACAAATTCACTTCTTTGGTCATTTGTCAAGTTGTAAATTTGTTTGTTCATACCTAGAGTGATTTGCGTAGAAATGGGATCTTTCGACTAAAAACTTGTTTACGTTAATTTTAACGTAAAGTGTTTTCACATTTTGTTAACATCAAAACGTGAAGTTATCAAAAAATATAAATAACGTTTTTAGAACATTATTTGCATCAACAGAATGGCTCGGAAGGGTGCATCTAGGGGTACCTTGCACTAAAGGTGAGTGCAACAAAAAGGTTTTAACACGGGGGTCGAAGAGTCGAGGTGACTAATCGATAAACGCACGCAATTATAAACACATATGGGCTATTTGGGTGTTAATCCTAAAATATTGCCTTCTCGAATTGTCTCTTCCAAATGTATCAAGCTAACTCGACACACTACTCGTCTATGGTCTCGAAATGATGTAAAGGCCAAGTTCTAAAGTTTACATACTACCGGCACACTCAATATTTGGTAGATTTGGGGTAAATAAGGGGAAACTGAAAGGCTAAATCTCACCATGAAAATCAAGGGTTATAGTATGCTCGGCTAAGGTCTATTCTAGTTAGGTTAAGAAAAACATGTCAAGAATATGGCATAATTTTTCAAAATAAACTAGAAAAAACGAGGGCAAGCAAGTTCAAGTAATTATTCTACTCACATCCCCCCACTTGAAATGTACAAAGTCCCTTTTGTACTAAACATGAAATAAAGATGAGGTAAAACTAGAATTGGAACGAGAACTTCTCTGAAATTTGCTCCAAAATGAAAGAAGGATCACGTTGAACACGCGTACCTTCATCTTGCCTCCATGAGCAAACTTCGATTATCTGAATTCACTTAAACAACCAAATGCATCATACTAGAAAAACAACAAGTAATAAAAGCAAATGAAAATCCTAACTCACTTTCGTAGGAATCACGGTTGCATTTAGCGTATGAAACAAGCCTTTTAAACCACTCGGTATCCCGAGTGGATGAGTGAAGTCTCGTGAGGGTTTATAGGGAACACACCCATAAAGTTCATTTAAAAACTAAAAATATACAAACTTGGTAATTGTTTTTGAAAATGGTTTGCTACAGGAAGAAGTTACGGCGTAACCTCATAGACTGAGTTACGCCGTAAGTTAAGTGACCTGTCAATGTATGCCTGCTGGTAAAAGGTTACGGCGGAACCTCATAGATGGAGTTACGCCGTAGAAACCCTCTGATGAAAATTCTAGAAAACTCATCATCTTTAGGCCATGAAGCGGTTCTTCCAGCACTTCACCTGCATTTCTTCATTGTAGAAACCTGCAAAAATGATGCACAAACATACCAAGCATAAAATCCTATAAAATTAAAATAAAAATAAAAAGATAAGCATGGGGTGCCTCCCATGAAGTGCTTGTTTTTGTTCGAGTCACGAGCTTGACTCCACCCTTATTTACCAAGTAAAAGGGTGTCATCCCCTCACTTGAAATCAAGTGTGGGTGAAAATAGAAATAAACACCGTGAAGGTGTGAATTTGCTATTGGATAGGGAAATGATGAATTATAGTCATACTTTAAAGGAGATGTCATTTCCCTCCTTACCATACCCGGATTGGTTGATGCCATGGATGATTTGAATACTTCATGTTGTGGTTGAATTAATGGCCTCCATGCCACGGTATTGTCCAAGATTTTATCTCCTAGTTCCTTCGCAAGCTCAACCAAAATTGGTTCTGTAGATGGTGCTATATAACCATCATCGGGTGGTGTGATAAACATGGCCTGTGAGGTTAAGGGTTGAACTATTTCATCCATAATTTCAGCAACCTATATGGGAAAACTAGCAAGATCGTTAGTAATAAAAGAAGAGTTAGAAGTCATACCATTCTATGTTGTAGTTGATTCCACATTAGCGTGTGGAACTGCTTCTTCACCCCGTAAGCTCCTTGCTTCCATCTTCTTCAATTGATCCTTGCTCGTTTCTTCTTTCCTCACAACCTTCAAACGTCCTGGAAATGGGATAGGTGGTACATAAGGTTTGACATTAGGTAAATCACGAGGAACCGGCTCCTCATTGACTTTTTTGATCTTTCCCATCATTGCATTGGATTTTTCTACCGTATTCTTGTTATTTTCCAGGACTCTTCGGTTTAATTGTTCAAACTTCACCTCCACATTCTTCCTCTTAGCATCGAGCTTCTTTAAGTTCAAGTCCGTGGTTTCCTTGAATTTCCTAATCCATTCATTATTCGAGTCATGCATTCTCATTGATTCTTCATAGAATTTGTTGATGATTTCCTCCAAGGATTCCATATACTTAACCTGCTCATATGCTTTGCTTTCTTCTCGGATAGGACACTCTTGTGTAATATGCATCCCTTCACAAATCTCGCAACCTACTTGTATAGCATGAATGTTCTCCTTAACCTTCTTCATATCACATCCAAGTCTATCAAGTTATTTGGTAATGTCACCAATGTCATCCAAGCTATTGCTATTCATTACCCAAGTAGTTGCTCCATCATACCAATTTTGTGAATGGTCTGCCATCTTTTGTATTGATCTAAGGGCTTGTGCTGGTGGCATCATAGGGATCGGCCCTTGAGAGTCGAGCATTTGGTGGGAAGGGATGCTTAAACCTTTGTAGAAAATAAGGACTTTCTGATGGTTGTTGAGATCATGCGTTGGGCACATGTATAGAAGGTCATTAAACCTTTCCCAAGCTTCATATAATGTCTCATCCTTCCCTTGTCTGAAATTCCTAATATCTTCCATCTTCTTGGCAATCCTTGAAGGCGAACAATATCTCTGAATAAATGCTTTCTCTAGAAGATTCCATGTATTGATCGACCCAGCAGGAAGCCTGTACATCCATCTTCTGGCTGCACCTGTGAGTGTAATTGGAAACACTCTAAGCATTAATGCATCTTGAGTGACTCCTGGAGTGTGGAAAATATTTACGATCTCTAATACTCTTCACACATGTAGTTGGGCATCTTCATTGTCAGCTCCTGCGAAAAGCTTATGTCTGAGCTCTTTCATAAACTAGCTACTGATCTCAAAGCTGATATTATTATTAGTTTCGGGACTTACCATGCCCAGTCTTTGGTTACCTTGAGTCAAAGCCATGTATTCCTCCATAGTGAGCATGTCAAAATCCGAATTACCCATATCCTGAAAGTTCCAAAAACAAACAAAAAAAAAAAGAAAGGAAAAAGATAACTAAAAACAAAAATTCCTAAAAAAAACAAATAAAACCCTAAAATTATAAAAGCAAAGAAAATTTTTACAAAACTTAAATTAAAATCCTAATTAGCTACCCGGCAGTGGCGCCAAAAACTTGATGCAGGATTTCTGACAAGGTTTTAATACTTATAATTTAACCTGTCTACCTATGGTCTACCTTATGAACTAACGGGCAGAGAACCCGATCGTGTGTAGTATAGTATTCGGTAAAGCCGAGGTCGTCCCAAGAGCTATGTGTATCTGGATTTTAACCTAAGTCTATGTCACGTTTTAAAAGGGTTTTAAGTTGAATATAAATTAAACTAATAAAACAGAAATGAAACTACGAAGATTAAATGAAGCTGTGAACAATAAGGAGAAAGTGTACTAGCCTAGTTGTTCATCCTATCATGCAATGATTATGTTTTCTAATTAAGCTTCCTACTGCTTCAGGTGAGGCATAAATATCACTAGACTCCTGTGGTCAATTCGCCTATCCTATCTCCCTAGAATCCTACTAGGACGCCAAAGGTCTGCATCCTTATGGTCGTCAAAGCTTACAGGTAGACTAGTTTGAGTCATTAAGTGCCACTACATACTAGATTAATTCTTTGTGTGATCCGGCCTCTCGGATCTTAGACAACACATCTAACTTCTTAAGTTCATCCAACCTGGAGGGTGATCCTATGGAGCATTCTTAGGTCCATTCGCACACAAGAATTGTTGGTCCTCCTATTAAACAATTCTTACCAACACCTTGCAACCTACTACATTAGGGTCCTGTGGTCAATTCTCCTAATGCAACAAGTACAACCGACCTTCAAAACTACCGAAACTAGAGGATCTAACGAATAACTAAGCATGCACACACTAGAAGCAATAAATAAAGCATGAAAACATAATCAAAGTATGAAAGGAATCATAACTAGGCTAGCACCAAAGGTGCTTAGCCAAACATAATGTAAATTAGACCAACAATAATGAATAAAACATAGATTGAATTAAACATAGTGTTCGATACAAATTACTTTATGTATGACTAATAAGAATGATGACTGCAAGTGAATTCTCCCTTGAAAGATGGCTTGGAACTGCTAGAAATTGCCCTAGAGTGGTGCCCTAATCGACCCCTAGGAGAAGGGGATAAGAGATATGTCAAATGCAGAAAATAGGGTTTGTATTTATAGGCCCAACATAGTTACGGCGTAACCTTGGGTATTGGTTACGCCGTAACCAATGTAATCTTCAAACGATCTTATCCATTAGTAATATTTACGACGTAACTGTGATGGATAGTTATACCGTAATCTTCTTAGGGTTTCATTTACGTCGTAATATTCTTGCATGGTTACGTCGTAATCTCTTCAATATCTTGAATCCCATACTGTGTACCTATTACACAGTAACCTCTTGCATTGGTTATGGCGTAACCTTCATAGTCACGAAATTTCTTCTAAGTCTTTAGAATATTACGGCGTAACCTTTTGTGGTAGTTACGCCGTAATCCTTGATCAGCGTTAACTCGGTCTTCGTGTTTGAATTCATAGCTACGGCGTAAATCGAGAGTGTAACTACGTCGTAACTTCTTCTCAGCATACTAAGTTGTGTATCTTTGTAAGTTCTTTTCTAATTTCGCGTCTCTTTTACTCCTATGCTCATTTACAACCTGGAAACGAAATATAAAAAATCAAAGCATATATCCATATAAAACGGTACAAATAATGAGCATATTAGGAGGAAATTGACACTTAATTATCAGGATTATTTGATGTCATCAATAACGAAGGAGGGAGAGGGGAGGTAGTTAGGGTTTAGAGGATTGTTATGTTTTCTAGTTTAGGTGTCATTGTATTTATAGTAAAATATAGAAAATCCCAATTGCACTAGAAGTCCATAATTATTCATTAAGTAATACAAGTTTGACAAAGTGTCAAATTCCTCCTTAGGGGGTTTGGCCCGACTTCCACATCCCCTTAGAGATTGTGGTTTTGCTTATTATACTTAGATATATTTATCCAATATAAATATATACACCCTGAATAATTATCGTTTTACCCTCTATGAGAATATTGCCGCATTCTCATTTCCTCTTCATCTCCATATCATTTTGTCACCCGCTTTCATTACTAACTTACGTGTTTCATTTAGTGTGCACCGATGTGACCCATCATGATTTCTATGAGTAGCAGTTGTGAAAAACGTTGTTTTGTGCACAATAATCCTTTCATTGTGTACCCAACCTTATTTTTTATTTTTGTTTTGTTATTGTAACACTAAAGTTTTGCAAGATTGGTGATGGTAAAAGTATCTCAGCGTGGTATGATAAATGGAGCTCAGTAGGTCTTTTATGTAATATCATTACCAAGAGGGAAATATATGAAGCAAATATGTCTGATGAGTGTAATCTTGCTGATGCTGAAAAAGTGGTATTTGGAAATGGCCAGCTGAGTGGTACAGGAAATATTTTGTGCTGAGTGACATTCAGGTTCCAGTTTTAATTGGATCAAAAAAGGATGAGACTAGGTGGGTTGATAACAAAGGGAAACTGGTGGAATTCAGCATAAAGAATGTAAGGAAAGACAAGATTGATGAGGGGCTGAAAGTGACATGGGAAAAAATGGTTACCAAAGCATGCATTTGTTTTATGGATGGTTGTTCAAGAAAAGTTGCTAACTCAAGACAGAGTAATGAAATGGAAAATAGCTGAAGTGAGGAAATGTGCACTGCGTGGTGAGACTAATGACTCACATGATCATTTGTTTTTCAAATGTAAATATTCAGAAGAAGTATGGAGGAATATGCTGTAATTAATGATCAAATTAAAGTTTTCTCAAGATTGGGAGGAAATTATCAATGAGGTATCCCAACTAAAAAAATAGTAAAAATATTTGGTGTATTATGGGGAAATTGGTATGTGGAGCAGCTGTGTATCATGTTTGGCAGGAGAGAAATGCAAGGAATTTTGTTACCACAAAGAGGAGTGCTGATGTACTAATCCAAGAGATCAAAAATACAATAAGAATTAGATTGATTAGTCTAAAGGTTAAAGAGACTAAAGCTGTGCAAAATGTAGAGAAGATATGGAATGTTAAAATGCAAAAAGATTATAAGAATGTAGGGAGTAATTAGACTGTTTGTTCTGATTTTGAATTGTATTGTTAGTATGCTATGATAGCTGAAGATAGCTTTTGTATGTAAAGTCTTTTTGGGGTCTGTTAACAGATACATAGGCATGTCTGTGTAGTCTGTTTCAGACTTTGTATGTTGATGTTTATATATTCAATTTTCACTTCCAGGAAAAAAAAAACACTAAGAGTTTTGAATGCAGACATCTGCGTGTTTTTGTGACCATTTTACTGCTACTTATTTTTACCACTCTGTTAATAGCGAAGGATAAAATAGTCATTATACAAGAATAAAATACACGCAAAGTTTCGAATTCAAAACTTCAACACGCACAAAACTCTGAATTCAAAACTTGTGTTATTAAAAAAAAAAAAAAAAAAAAAAAAAAAAGCTTTATAGAACTCAAAAAAGTGTCATGTTATTATATACATTTTCATATAATTATCATTTTTTTTTAATTTTTTTTGCCATTTCCTTGTCAAACACATGCAAATCTACTAGTTATTGCTTCATCAACAACTTGTACCACGACCTATGCTTTTGTATCATGTGTCCCACATAAACCACTTATACATTATATTTAAACCACATCAACAACTTGTACCACGACCTATACATTCATTAATAACCGACCACCTCATAATTTAACCTCTCTCAACTTACTCTATGTATTATGTTTAGCAAAAACTTATTTCAATATATGAAATGGGTTAATAGACAAATATGTTACCAAAGTTTGTCAAAATGTTCACCTAAGTTACTCAAGTTTAAAACGTTATAAATAGGTTACTAAAGTTTGGTCTCCGGTTACATAAGTTACTGAACCTTTTAAATGATGACATGACTTATTTTTTAAGTACAAAACGGTCATTGTCGTTAGCCGAGTTTCCCGAATTTAGTCCATAGACCACTATTTCTGTTAGTTTGACCGTTTTTATACGTTTCATGTGTTTTTACTCGTTTTTATACGTTTTCATACGGTTTTATCCGTTTTTATATGTTTTCATACGTTTTTATCCGTTTTCGTTCGTTTTTTTCCGTTTTCGCCCGTTTTTATCCGTTTTCATATGTTTTATCCGTTTTTATATGTTTTCTTTCGCTTTTCTTACGTTTTCTTATGTTTTCATAAGTTTTCGTCCATTTTTTTACGTTTTCATACGTTTTTATTCGTTTTCATACGTTTTTATATTATATTCGTCCGTTTTTATACGTTTTTTTTTCTTTTCATTTTCATCCGTTCTTATACTTTTTCATCTATTTTTATATGTTTTCGCCAGTTTTTCTTACGTTTTCGCCCGTTTTCTTATGTTTTCATACGTTTTCGTCTATTTTTTTAAGTTTTTATCCGTTCTTATACGTTTTCATATATTTTTATCTGTTTTCATATGTTTTTATCCGTTTCTATCTGTTTTTATACGTTTTCATACGTTCTCATACGTTTTTATACCCTTTCATACGAATAAAAACAGACGAAAACGTATAAAAATGGACAAAAACGTAAGAAAACTTATGAAAACGTAACAAAACATATGAAAACATAAGAAAATGGACGAAAACGTTTAAAAATTGATGAAAACACAAAAACGGGGAAAAAAGTATAAGAACGGATAAAAACGTAAAAAAGGGGGACGAAAACATAAGAAAACGGGTAAAAAACGTAAGAAAAACTGGCGAAAGCGTGTAAAAATGGATGAAAAAGTATACGAACGGATGAGAATGGAAAAAAACATAGAAAAACGGACGAAAACGGTTGAAAACGAATAAAAACGTATGAAAACGTAAAAAAAAGACGAAAACGTATGAAAACATAAGAAAACGTAAGAAAAACGGACAAAAACATATGAAAACGAATAAAAACGTATGAAAACATATAAAAACGGATAAAACGGGTGAAAAACGTAAGAAAAACGGACGAAACGCAAAAAAGCGAACGAAAACGGATAAAACGGATAAAAACGAATGAAAACGTATAAAAACGGGTAAAAATATATAAAAACGTATAAAAACTGTCAAACTAACAGAAATAGTGGTCTAGGGACTAAATCCGTGAAACCCGGCTAACAACAAGGACCGTTTTGTATTTAAAAAATAAGTCATGTCATCATTTAAAAAGTTTAGTAACTTATGTGACCGGAGACCAAAATTTAGTAACCTATTTGTAACGTTTTAAACTTTAATAACTTAGGTGAACATTTTGATAAACTTTGGTAACATATTTGTCTATTAACCTTATATGAAAATTTGACAAACTCAACTTTTGTGAAATCTCACCTCGTCCAAATCCAATGGTATATAGTTATCGTTGGGCTATTCCTACCAACGAACACTTTGACAATAAGCCCAAACAAAAAACTCTTACACTTATCAAGTAGGCCCCACTTTTCTAATCTCACGAATCCGCAAACATGCCACTTGTCGTCATTCCAACCAATCACAGTAAAATATCACTAACTCGCTTGCTAGTTGCTTCTTCAACGTCCAAAAAACCATAAAAAATACAAAAAACTCTCCGACCAACACCATGGCCGGAAAATCACTTCCCATCACTTTAAACTCACGTCCAAAACGATACCGTCCACCTGACACTTCACATCATCATCATAAAAAACTCATTTGCATGGACTCAAACACAAACATAAATAGTAAGAAACTTGAGTTAAGGTACAACTACAAGGTTGAGTTCTTGTCAGGTTCTAACGTTTATGTGAAGTTGAAAAGGTTAAGATTTGATAAGTACGAGGTTTGGAAGATAAGAAGTGATGTGAAGTCAGAGTCGTATGAAGTGTCGAAGTCAACGGGTGTACCAGGATCTTTTAAGATTAAGGAAAGTTTGGGTGGTGATGTGGCGGATAGTGGAGATGAGTTTGATGATGAGAGTGGATTCCCATGGTGGGAAGAGTTTCCGAAACGATGGACCATTGTTATTCTGTGTTTTTCGGCTTTTCTTCTTTGCAATATGGATAGAGTAAGTTTTACTCGTGTTTAGTTGTTTCTAGGGAGTGTTTGAGATTTCTTATTGCTTAGGATTTTGTTTTGGAAAAGTTTATCTGCAGGGGCGGACCTAGGGGGTTCCCGTGTTCACGGAACTGATGGATGTTTGTTTGCTAGTGTAAATTTTCATTAAAAATCATGATTTTTGCGAAATGAACCTGGTCTCGAAATTTTGTGTTACATAAATACATGTCTTATTTAGTTGGTTCACTAATATGTCAAAAGGAAATACGTGTCTTATTAATTTGTTTGCTAGTTTTAATGAAATTGTATCTTTTAGTGCATTTATATTTTCTTTATACTTGTAAAAAAAAATTGTGCACCCGGTGACTTGGAGTCCGCAAATAGTCAAATATACAGTTTTTGCCACGAAAAAAGTGATTAATATCTTAGAGGCAAAACACAGTTTTGTGTTGAGACATGCTTTTTGAAACGCAGTTTTGCACAAGCATAATCAGTTTAAAAACGCAATCAAAATCCCTATAGCCGGTTATCTAGTTATTACATTCTATAGTATAAAATATTTTTTGGTCCTTTGATGGAAGCTAACAGCTTATCATTAGCTAATTAATTAGGGTGAATAACGTAAGCAGTTTTATATATACAATATGAGAGTTGCTTATTTATCTGATTGTAATTATTTTACTTTTGAATTAATAGAAGCGCAAGACATCCAAACTGTTGTTACAGTTGATTATCTGCTTCTGCCAGTCTCAAAAAGCATAAGCAGGTTGTAATAAGCAATCCCAAACATCCCCTCGGTTGAAAAGAGTTATATGAATTGATTACCTTTCGTGTTTAGTTAGTTGATATGAAATTTCTTTGGCATTTTGAGTTGTGGATACTGTAATTGCATTGCACTAATTAGACATCTCAAATATTGAGATTGCGGATATAGGTTCTTATTTATGACATTTGGAGAATTAGGATCTATAACATTGAATTACTGAATTATATTATATATGTGACCAGGTGAATATGAGCATTGCTATACTACCAATGTCATCAGAGTTCCATTGGAATTCTACAACTGTTGGTTTGATACAGTCATCGTTTTTCTGGGGTTATCTTCTCACTCAGGTTTTTCCAAATGTCTTCCTACATCTACTTTCATTCTTGCTCTTTTCATTTGGTGCCAGATTATTAAAAAATTATGCTAATGAACTAAGTTGTTACTGTTAGGACCTCAAATGAATACTTGTGAAACACTGTCAATACTCAAGTGGGCGTACAATTCTTGATGAGTCGATGAAATATTTTTTTTATACTAAAAGTTATTATTTAAGAACTATATTGCTGTCAATGTTCTAAACAAGGTTGCCCAACATATGTATTCCAAGTAATTATCACTTTATTTACAAACTTTGCACTAAATCCTGCTCGAAAGTATTCCTAATAAGTGTGTTAGAAACCATTCGAAGATTGGCTAATTCATGGATAATAGTATAATCAGTTTGTATATAAATGACATAGTAAAAGGATCACTTGAAATTAGTTATACTACAAATCACATGATTTACGAAACTGTATTGTTACTCAATAAAACTACCTGCAAGACTTGACGCGGTTGTGTGCTTAATTAACGGCAATTAAGCTTAGATTGCAGGAGGCATTTGGGCAGACACAGTAGGCGGGAAACGTGTTTTAGCTTTCGGAGTCATTTGGTGGTCTGTAGCTACAGTTCTTACTCCAATTGCTGCAAAGTTAGGATTACCATTCCTACTCATAGTCCGTGCTTTTATGGGTGTAGGCGAGGTATATATCCCTTCTCAATATTTGATATTGATAATCTTTTCTAGACTTTTTAGATCTCATAATTCTGGTGCTCTCTATCAGGGTGTGGCGATGCCAGCCATGAATAATCTTTTGTCAAAATGGGTGCCTGTTGCAGAAAGAAGTAGATCATTGGCTCTTGTATACAGTGGGATGTATCTTGGCTCTGTCACGGGCCTTGCATTTTCACCATTCTTGATACATTCATATGGATGGCCCTCAGTCTTTTTCTCGTTTGGTTCTCTAGGGACAGTGTGGACTGCATTATGGTTAACTAAGGTATATTAATATTATCATGGCTCCTACTTTTACTAAATTATTTTTTGAAAATATTGATTATGGAGGTTTTATGCATGAAAAATACACTTTGTGCGACTATTGACCCATTTGATCCTTTTTACATGTTTACTTTTAAACTAATTTGATTGATTGTACTGTGGGACCCCTTAGAGATAAAACATAACCTTAATCGACCCATTTATAAATAATTGGATCAAAATGGCTCACTGTATCAATTTAACTGTCAATTGTTTCTTCTCAGTTGTGATACTTACATTTTTCATTTTTGAAATATATTTCTGTCATCTAAGTATGTTGTAAATTTTAGGCATATAGCTCACCTCTTGAAGATCCTGAACTTCGTCCCCAAGAAAAGAAGCTGATCTTTCGTAATAGAGTTTCTGAGGAACCTGTTAAAGATATTCCCTGGGGACAAATCTTGTCAAAAGCACCTGTATGGGCTTTGATATCGTGCCATTTTTGTCACAATTGGGGAACATTTATACTCCTCACATGGATGCCTACCTATTATAACCAGGTTAGTCTAGTAATCCTGCAATATCAGATGTTCCCCTTTGTGTTTTAGGCAATTTAATCCACTTCATATGCTGAAAACATGTACGTGTGACATTCACCAACACCATTATATAAGGAACCAAGCTCAAATAGTCTTATTTAGAGGTGTCGAAAATGAAAAAGCGGGTGGTTCGGGTAATAAGTCAAAACTGTGACGAGTAACAATGAGTAACTTTTAAGTGCGGGTCAAAACAGGCCTGGTTGGGCTGACAAACCAACCCATTTTTTTTCTATACTTTACAAATGAACACGTAAAGTTTATTAATAAAACAATAAGATAACTTGGTTTATTTATGATGATAAGCAACATTGTAAGCGTTTGAATACACACTAGTAACATTTGACCCCGTTTAACCCGATCAACCCATTTAACCCTTTTTTAATTTAACTTATATTTCACCCGTTCTCAATAGAATAGAGCCTGAATTGACATGTTTCCAAATAAATGGGTCGAAGTTTCCACCTCTACTTAATTACGTAATCAGGAAAAGTGATATATAGTATGAAAGCAGTTGAGTAGTTTGTGTCAAATATAAAGTTATTAACTTCATGTCACTTTCTGTTTGTTAATAAATTTATACAGGTATTGGGATTCAATCTAACAGAATCTGGGCTGTTTTGTGTATTGCCTTGGCTTACAATGGCTTTCTCGGCCAATCTTGGAGGATGGATAGCTGACACACTTGTGAGCAAAGGGTGGTCTGTCACCACAGTTCGAAAGGTATTTCTCATTGCAGAAAAATGTATAAGTGATTTAATGTTCTATTTGTTTTTTTAGAGTTACTTATTCTCTGCCCCAAACTCAGGTGATGCAGTCAATTGGTTTTCTCGGACCTGCATTTTTCTTATCTCAACTGAGTCATGTCGACTCTCCTGCGATGGCTGTTTTTTGCATGGCTTGTAGTCAGGTTTGTGCATAATTATTGTTTGATTTTGTTGCATCTTACAACTACATTATTATTTTGAAACAAAAAGAAATTTATATTCACTCATGAATGGACATTTGCTCATATGAAACAGGGTTCTGATGCATTTTCACAGTCTGGTTTATATTCAAATCATCAAGATATCGCCCCTCGATATTCGGTGAGCATTTTTATTCTCACACACCTTTGGATTGACTAAAATATTATCGAACTTTTGTAAGTACTCATGGAATTTGGTGTTCAATAGGGGGTGTTGCTTGGTTTGTCTAATACCGCGGGAGTTCTGGCTGGTGTCTTTGGTACTGCAGCCACCGGTTACATCTTGCAACATGGTACTGTTTTCTCTTTTTCCCTAAAACGATATATATATTTTTATGAAACGAGTAGTCTCTTATGTAAGATTGCACCCTGAGTCTCGTTCATGTGCCTTGCAAGTTTTCTAAATACTTCTGAAAACAACTGATTGGGTTTTTACGTGTCAGGTAGGTCATTTTTTGTGCGGGTCAAAATGAGCCGAGTTACAAACCACTTATTTCCCATTTGTATGAATTAAAAAATAGAATTTCGATTACTTTCAAACCTATGACTTGTTTGACCCATTTGACTCGTTCTCCTTTTAGCTAAAATTTTAAGTTGACCAATATAAGAAGAAGAGTAAATTGCAAAAACCATCCCTGTGGTTTGTCAAAATTGCATAAATCGTCCCTGGTCTTCCATAAGTACAGGCGGCGTCCCTGTCACGAAACCTTTTGATCATTTTGGTCTCTGGTTTTAACCGGCGTTAAGTGGTTTCCGTTAGTAGTTACACGTTAGCCCTTTTTGGCCAACGATCGTTGCAACGTTCATCCTTTAAACTAACGAGCGTTAATAATTTAAATTTTTTTGGTTTATTTTAAGTTTTTCGATTTCTATATACATTTTTTATAAAAATATACGTTTTTATATACACGTTTTTATATACTTTTTATATATTATATACGTATTTATAAAAACATACACGTTTTTATATACGCTTTTATATACGTTTTTATATACACGTTTCTATATGTTTTTTTAACATATCGCGTTTTCATATATGTTTTTTTACGCTTTTATATACGTTTTTATATACACGTTTTTATAAGTTTTTATATACGTTTTTTTATACTTTTTATATATTATATACGTATACGTTTTTATACATTTTTTTAAAAAACATATACGTTTTTATATACGTATATAATAACGTATATGTTTTTATAAATACGTATATAATAAGTATATAAAAATGTGTATAATAGCGTATAAAAAGTATATAAAAATGTGCAAAAACGTACATAAAAACAAGTATATAAAAATGTGTATAAAAACGTATATAATAACATATATGTTTTTATATAAATAGTAAATATAATAAAGTATAAAAAACGTATTTAAAAACGTATACACAAACGTATATAAAAACGTATACCCAAACGTATATAAAAGCGTATGCAAAAACGTGCATAAAAACGTATAAAAAGTATATAAAAATGTGTTAAAAACGTATATATATATAATAACATATATGTTTTTCTAAATACGTATATAATATATAAAAAGTATAAAAAAACGTATATGAAAACATATATTTTTTTTATAAAAAATGTATATAAAAATCGAAAAACTTAAAATAAAACAAAAAATTTAAATTATTAACGGTCGTTAGTTTAAAGGATGAACGTTGCAACGGTTGTTGGTCAAAAAGGGCTAACGTGTAACTGCTAACGGAATTCACTTAACGCCGGTTAAAACCAGGGACCAAAATGATCAAAAGGTTTCGTGACAGGGACGCCGCCTGCACTTATGGAAGACCAGGGACGATTTCTGCAATTTTGACAAACCACAGGGACGGTTTTTGCAATTTACTCAAGAAGAAATAAAACACTACCCAAATTGAGTCAGTAATAAGTAGATTGGAAATTTTTGGCAAGCAAAACCGCAACCTGAAGTTCGTGAGAATTTAGATCAAGTTTGATGTAACAAAATGGTGTATACAAACTATTTTCTTGTGTATTATGTTTGTATACCAAATTGTACATATAGCGGGCCTATCTTCATTGCTTGAAATTTAGACCCACAGGCGACTTGTATTTTCATTTCCATACCTTATAAACGAAATCCTTATAACTTGAAGAAACTTTACAACTGGTAACATGTGACCAGGTTCTTGGGACGAGGTCTTTGATGTGGCAATCGGGCTATATTTAGTTGGAACAGTGATTTGGAATCTTTTCTCCACTGGTGAGAAAATTATCGACTAACTGACATATATAGTTTGGGGTGCCACACATGATGAGGCAATTTCAGATCGATAAATTGGTGCACGCATTTTTTGAGGCTCGTAGAAACAACCATAGTACGTTGCAGAAGCTCGAAAATGACTTCTTGGTGCACAGAAATGGTATGAAAACTTGATGCTGTAAATCCCAATCACATTTTTCAATAGCCAATTCACTGGTGCAAAGATAGAAATATATGAAGATTAGACACACATTTTGATAGATTTTGTATATTTTATGATACCCCCATAACATGCAAAAGTATTTTAGTATAAATGAAATTTACGCTTTTGTATGTAATCTTGTACATACATGAGATTCCGTTTTTCAAGGTCTGTTTGCTTTGTTGAAAGCTCATTATGTACTTAACTAGCACTAAGTGTTTGAGCTCGGTGAGGCCTTTAAACAGACTCGAGAAAGCTTTGAGGACGAATTGCTTAAATTTATCAATGTAGAGTTTTTATGTGATCTCAGCATCAAATAAAGTCTAGACTTTGTAGGGAAGCTGACTTGTTTAGAACTATGTTCAATACGATATGTTTAATAACATAGTTAAACAAAAAGGCATCAATATTATGCCTAATAAACCACTTAAGGGTGGCCTAGTGGCAAAAGGGCTTGTGAATATCACTCTAAAATGTGTGAGGTCTCAAGTTTAAATCCTGCTAGGTGCAAACAACCTTAAGCGGCCACGCCAACCTTCTGAAAAGGGAGGGCTTTACCTGGTTTGAGTTTGTGTGGTGGTGGGTTCAAACCCCGTGGATTAGTCGGCCAAAAGGTCGGAAATCACGGTTACCAAAAAAAATATATATATATTATGCCTAATAAAACAAGATTATTGAAAAAAAATCTTTGTTGATTACATAATTGAGAAAAACTTATGATTAGTTTCTAGTCTGTTTTGTCTTGCAAAAGATAATGTCAATGTAAAAGTACAAGTATGTCATGTAAATGATACCTACGGTCATTAAATCATAAACAACGTCAACATGATGTGAAAGGTGAAAAAGGAGGATGTCGCGGGTAACTAGTTGAGAAATCGTCATTATAGGGAGATCCGAGTTCAATCCCAAGGAGAAATACTCCACTCTAAATAGCAGAGCCTGTTAATTGATGCAGCAATATCACAGCACTCGAAAGAAAACATGGAGGGTGTCCTGATGTTGCTGGACTAGCATTGCATATAACAATAAGTTTGTGCAGACAATAAGACAGTACTTAGAAGAAAACATGGAGGATGTCTTGGGGTTGGTGGACTAACATGCATATAACAATCAAACTGTATTGTTTCAGTTTGAGTCATCGATTAACTTATCCCATGATAATAAACTTTGTATGATGCATCAATCATGTGAGGATTTATTGTTAGGGATATGTGGCCATTTGTTTTGAAATGATTATATGCGAGTAAATATAGAAAAAAACAAATGTCATAATGTACATCAAAAACTCTACAAAGTCTAGACTTTATTTGATGCTGAGATCAAAAACTCTACAATAAATGTGTTGGTTATGTTTTAAAATGGTCCATTATATACAGGTGCACATACAGGCAAATGTGACTGAGCCTACTTTGTACGGAACACCAGACCAGAGCCAGCCATGACAGCATATAAAAACCACAACATGTGATGTCTCTTATTTCATTTAATTCCACAACTAGATTTTTTTTTTTTTTTTTTTTTTTTTTTTTTTTTTTTTTTTTTTTTTTTGGGGTAAAGGGGTAACGTACCCCTGGTAAAATATCCACAACTAGATTTTATCCATAACATTACAACATTCAACCACTAACCGCGTATTATGGATTCCACAACAAGCTAACTATCAAATTAAACATGAAACATCGGTTTTAAAATTATTACAAACGTCGAAAACATGGTTATGAACAAGAATTCAACAAGAAACAGAATTAGACCTTGTTAAGGAAGAGGAAGAGTTGATAAACTCAATACAATCCTTCATTGCTTCTACACGCTGTGAATCAAACTGAGAACGGGAAATCTGTTTTGGTGTTCCTGAGGAAGATACCTTGGTGGAACCTCGTTTTCGAGGAACAACAAAGCACAGAACCGCCACCATCCAACTACCAACATGTTTAAGGTATCTCACAGGTGCCATATATCTGCGTCTTCCACCATCAACCCTTTTGCTCGAATTCAGTTTGCAGGACATTGTAGCTCTCGTGTGTTAGCTGTGTCTTCTTACACGCTACACTGTGTGAGTTGGAAGAAGAAAGGGAGATGAGGAGATAAATAATGAAGTTCAGGATCTATATACAGTGTCTATTTATATTTCTTAGAGTGGCAGCAAGAAGTCTTTATATGATATATAATATGCAGCAATAGTAGTAGTATTACTAATGCATTGATGACTTGTAGGGTACACGGGTTTCTACGAACAATCAAACAGGGTACACTAAAAATAATGGGACAACTATAGACACACCTAGCTCTTTGTGTTTTAAATGTCTTTCTATAATTGGAAAATTACTACTATAGCAAAATATGAAAACATCATCACAAAGAATACTTTCCACATCTCCAACCGGTATATCAGATATCCCGCACGGTAGATAGTATTTAAGATATAACAAGAGACATGTAGCTGAATGCCTCTACTTAATATACTAGTCATTAGGCAGGACAAGAGGGGACCGAGGTAGTCTTATGAACTAAGCAGTGTTTACATATAGCCATATGGGGGCCATAACCTGCATCTTTAATTAACATCATTGTATGACTATCTTCAGGCTCAGCTTATTCTATAATCTAATGGATAAACTAATAATCCGACTAGTGGAAATTTCAACATTCCCAGATAATATACAAAGTACAAGGGAAAAAAATCATTATCTTTATAACTGAATTATTGTACAATGATCAGGAAGATGTATCTTCAATAGGAGTTGGGACTAAAATGTATTTTATAGATAAGGTTCAACAATTCTTAATTAACAGAACAGTAGGAAACATAATTAGACAGCACACTGGACCATTTTAATTTCATTAAACTCTATATGACATATGACCCCTACTGGCTGCATCCATAAAATCAGGATCAATGCTCAAGTTTATACAAGCTCACAAGAATCAAGGACAATGTGTTGCCTGGAAGCCGAACATTTTTAGTCAAGGTAATCAATGAACCAATGACAAATGTCATGCCAACCAACATTCTTAAAACGAAAAGCAAGCCTACCCCTATGTTAAGAGTCAGTACATAATGACCAAACTTATACTAAACGGATATATGAAAGTATGGTCTTTCTTAGAAAGAAGGGCACATAATTACACCTGCTTAACCGTATCTCAAATGCTCCCTAAGCCTGTTCAGAATTTCATTTTCATTGCAAATTTAACCTTTTTTTTACCCAGGTTCAAAGGAATCTGGTACAAACACGAATAGCTATATTCTATGTAACAAGTTATTGTATTGACGTAATATACAAGTAAATTGACAAATAAACAGTAGGCCGATGGATGCAATTTGCAACTCTGTTCTTTTAACTGAGTAAAAAACAACCAACACCACACCAGTATCTACATAAAGCAAGCCAGAAGTTACAGACTAGTAAAGAAAACATGTACATAGTAGCAAGCAATCCTGGTCGATTTCCAACCTTCAAACCATTAAGGACATCTCCCATACAAAATCTCAAAGAATTACCACAACCACGATCAAAGCGACATCTTATGACGTATATTCTAATGTTCTTAAAAGGTCCCAGTAACCATCAACCACGGTTCACACAAAAGAAGCAAGTTGAGGAGCGTCAGACAGCGAGAATCAGAAACTTGATCACTCTATGACTACGAATCTACGATAACAACAAAACAGGACCTAAAAGTATTGAACCTCTATTGTAGCCACCTAGTCCTCATCTTTTACAAGCAGCATTTCAGTACCGCAATCAATGGCACTATCCAAAAACAGCCTTAAATCTTCAGTACTTTCATACGGGTACGGAGATGAAAAATCACTATCCAAATTATACCAAACCCCGTTAATCCTTCTTAAAGAAACCCAATGGCGGCCCTTCCATATCCCGCCGTATCTTTTCACAGGTATATTGAGTACAATACCCATCAATTTACTTTCAGGTTCATCAAGATTAATGGAAGAAGCTTTATTACGCCGATCATGCCAAACTACCCTCTTTCCCTTTCCTTCCACTGCAGATATTAACACGTTTATATCATAATTACCTGTAAATGAGTTATGATGAGGCTTGAAGATGACCGATAAAGGTGTCCAGTGTCCTTTGTATGGATCATTTAAAACAAGCTTTTCAGCTATCTCATCCAGATGTTTTCGTGTAAATGCATTCTTTTCCTATCATGACAAAAAGAGAGAACTGGTTACCAACATTACTCAGAATCATAAGAGACTGATAATCTATACAAAATAAAAACTGTTTATCACTGCTTCAAAATCACATTCATTCAGTAACATGCGTAGATCCAATACCAGAAAATGATCAAAATAAGTAATTCAGCACTAGGTTGCTTACAGATGTGAGTATTTATATCGTTTCGATATTAGAGATACATTTTAGCTTTCGTCAGTTCTAAAAAAGGGAATACAAGAAGTAGCATGGACTTCCCGACCAACTATCACTTCTAGCAAGGATTTAAGATCCCGATTTTGATAAAGATAAACCTTACGCTCTTGATTACAGAAAACACGCTGATACTGCACAAAATCACTAGGCATAGGATGATATGATCATAAAAAAGTACATTGCATGAAGTCTTCGACTTTAACAGTTGAACAACTTAAATCTAAATCCCCAGAAACCTAAGTAATCTAATTCACTATGCGGTGTTTGGGATTCCTTTGCAAAACAAATCATACATCTTAACCTGCTTTTTCGAAACTGCCTTATCTCGCTAGGGAGCACAGATAATCACTTATTATAACGATTTGCAAAACACTACATATTGATTATTTGCTCTTTGCAAACGCAATAATCATAATCATACAATCACTCCTAAAACACAATCGCAAATACCCAAACATCCCTTTAGCCTTTCCCAGTACAATCTCGATACAAAAACAATCCTAAGCTTTAAAGTAACATCAGGGGCACATCTAACAGCATAAAACTATACATAATTGGAAAATATGTAATACAAATAATCAACAAAACAGTATGATCTGATCAAAATAATAACTAATTGACGGAGTATTAATTAAAAAATTAGAATAGAAACCTGAAAGAGATTATTGAGAGCGTGTAAAAGACAAAATTGTAACTTTTGTCTTTCGTGATATATCTTCTTTTCGACATCCATGGATGGTTTAGTGACTCAATTCTTGAAATGGAATTTAATCTAGGGTTCTGGGTTTCGATAGAGTGAACGATTCTACCATTCGCTTGATGTAAAAACTAAAAAGTGTGTGGAGTATAAAAGAAAATGAAGAGCAATCGAAAAGTTAGGTTGTAGCGCATAAAATAACTGAAAAAAGAAAAGTAATGTGATAAATTTTAAAATACTCAATTAAACAAAATGTTAAGGGTAAATACTTTTATTTTTTTTAAGAAATTTTTCATTAGAAATTGAAAAAAACTAAATTTTTAAAGAAATGAAAATCTCATTTTTCAAAATTTAACTTGAATTAAGAAAGAACTATTTACTATTTATTATTTCCTATATTTTTCCATCCATTCTTTTTACATCCTTTTGCATTTTTCATTTTTTCAAAAAAAATGTCATTTAAACGCGTTCTCTAAAATTATAGCTCATTTCTAAAGATAAAAACCTTTCTCTTTTTTAAAGAAATTGAAATAGGAAATTAAATAAATTTTTCTACAACTAAATCCCGTTAATTTCTATCTTTTTAATTTTTCTTACTCTAAAACTTGAGAAAAAACTTAAGAATACAAATATCATACAAAGAATTTATTATGTAAACTTTTTGAAATTCTCTCTGAAGAAATATAGTGAAAACTCAATGTTTTCTATTATTCTTTTTCATTTATGAATTTTGTTTAATGTGTTTCTCAAGGCTAGCATTCTTTCTTTCCAAACTTTGTAAAAGTTAAGTTATTTTTATATGATACTAACTCGTTTGGTTTGTATAATAAGTTATGCAGATGTAAAGAGACGAGAGATATGTAACTCTCGCTTCATTAAAAAGTAAAGTAACTCCCAATACCGTCTTTCACGGGTTATGGGTTCTAATACCGCCTTCCACAGTGTATGGGAGAAGTTGAGACGTAGACAACCTTACCCCTACCTAAGGTAGAGAGGCTGCTTCCGGTTCTATCAAAGGTAGAAAATGACCTCCGGCCTTGCAAGGGGTGAGGATCGAACCCTTGACCTCTGTCTCCAGAGGCAAGGGTGTTAACCACTTGTAACCCTCGCTTCATTGCGGGTTACAAAACATACGTACGTTGTAACTTGGGGTTTTAGATAGATATAACATCAATAAAAGATGTACACGAGCGTAGAAAATTCAATGATAAGAAGAAAGGTACAATCATCATCAAGTGTCCTAATGATAAGGTAGTTTACATTAGGTGCACATTTGAAGGTGGTTGAGAAAATGTAAGAAACGGTCATAAGGATACGTTGATCTATGTCGCGTATATCTGAGTTGAAGACTCGCCTTCTTTAAATTACCTTAACAGGGAAAACATACATATTTATTAATATTTTCAATAAAAAAATGAAAATTATAGCGGTTTGGATCAAGAAACTCCTCGTTACAACTCGTGAAATAAAAAGTGATAACCTTAAAATAAATCTTCTATGCCTCATGTTGATATCTAATTAAAAGCTTCCTGAAAGTGTATAAAAGCTTAAAGCATGTGAGCTATTTAGAAACGTAAAAGCTAAGGGCAATTTAGAAACTCTGAAAAAAGTTTAAAAAATCCAACAAAACTTTAGTGGAAAGATTTATTAAGCTTTTGCGGTGGAGGAATGAAAATGACAATAACACTACGGGTAACGTAACACCACTAACACACGTTTTTATTTTTAGGGTGTGTTTGGTAAAACTAGCAGCGAGCAGTAGCAGTGAGTTGTGAGCAGTAGCTATGAGCAGTAGTCACAGCTCACAGCTCACCGCTCACAGCTTTTTAAAGAAGCATTAAAAAAATGAGTTTTCCTTAAAAATAGCAAAGTTCACCGCTCATTTGCTAAACGAACAATAAAAATAAAAAAACTCATTGCTCACCGCTCACCGCTCATCACTCTAAAAAGCTATAAAAAGTTCCGCGCCAAACATAGCCTTATTACGGAGTATCAAATAAAAAAGAATCTTAGATTGTGTGTAGTGGTGATCTTTTGGTGACTCTCATAACACATCAATTTTCTCTTTTCATGACCAATTTAGTATAAAAAAGAGATTGGAAACACTAACTTTTTTTTTCATATTTTTCTTTAACACCAAAATTAAAATTTCATTAATAATTAAAAATATTACATTAATAATTCAAATAAAATTAAAAACACCACAATAAAAATTTAAATAAAATGACTAATTAGTGCTAATTTATTCGATGCCAAATGTGTTTTATTAAATCGGCTCTAAGGCTTAGATGAATTGTTTGGTTGTGTATATCTCTAATAACATGTTAAATTTCTTCAGGCGTTCGTACGAGATTATCTTCACAATGTTAGTCCGCTGGATAAAAGTCGGGAGAGATTGCCCTGCCTTTGTCTTTTATAATCATATTATGTAATATGAACCATTTATACTTTACATCCTAATTTTCTTAAGAGACATCTGCCATGTGGGAGTTTTTATTATAGCTCACTTTCTTTTAGGACGTCAAACGCTCGTTCCACATCTTTCTTTGTTGCTTCGTACACGTTCTTATACTTTATTCGCTTTGTATCATTCGAGCCCCGCTGTGAATGGACTTAACAAGAACTGACCATTCCGGATATATCCCGTCTATAAGATAATATCTCCTTTTATAAGTCACATCGTTAGCCACAAATGGAACTTCTGGTGCTTTCCCGTCTTTGATATCATTGAAAATAGACGATTGACGTATAACGTTCAATTCGTTGTTCGCCCTAGAAACACCAAAGGAAGCATGTCAAATCCATAAATCTTGTGAGACAACCGCTTCCAATAAAATGAATGGATCTAACCTGTGAATCTGTGATCACCCCTACTGTTGGAATATGTGAATCATAAATAAACTATAAACACATAATTCATCAAAGCACACACAGCGGAATAGATCTACACTAACATGTAATATAATTAACTAAAAACTAAATAGAAAGCGTACCTCTTTGATTCCTAGCAAGAACAAGGAATCACGTGCTTCAAGAACAAAATAATAAACCCTAGGAGAGGGCTTATATGGATCGAACACAATAAAACACACAAGCTAAAGTAAGCTTGTTACTCGTTCTTGTACACACATAATACTAGCGTTCAAATGGGAAAAGCTAGGTTCAAGAATCACAAACAAACCAAACACTTTGAAAGCTAAACTTTGATCGGCAATTTCTAGTGGAATTAAAAGAGGCCGATCGGTTCTAGCTTAGAGGAGAAGAGAAATAGAAGAATTGATTGCTTAGGGATTCAAGATTAGTGAAACAATGAATACAATGAATTGTATTTATAGGCTTCATATGTCTTGCTCCCCACTCCAAGTCACCACCGAAAACCCTAGCCCAAAGGGAGGGATCGACCGACTTTTAGAACCCAAAGTGGTTCTAGATCCTTCTCTTCCTACTTTGCATTATTAGTCCTTTAACGGCCGTTATCTCTAACTCCGTTAAGTACTAACTGTCGTTAAGTATTTGTTTAGTGAAATGAATAAATAAAATATAAAATATATTTAATTTATCCAAACCATTGGAACTCTTACGTATTGTGTGCAATCCCGAGTCTCGGGTTCGAAACCGGACATACTTATATTAATAATTATACATAAACTCTAACAGCTCCCACTTGGATAACTATTACTAGTAATATAGTAATGACATGGGCTTGTCTAGCTTAACAGATCCCAATGCCCCCAGCTTGATCCGAGTATGGTTTTCCTGAAAAAAACCACGTGATGATATAATCATCATACTTATCCTTTTGTTGCTAATACCGCGTTAATATGGATATGGATCTTGGTCATTCCATAATTAACAATTAGTTTCTCGTTTATACATAATTGAACAAGATTACCAAAACATCTGAACGTCTTCCGGATAGACTTTGGGCGTGCGCACGCAAACATCTTGTCAATCCTACGAGCTGCCAAGCAGTATTAAACTTCAACACAAAGTTGAAGGAACAAATCCTTTATTGACTACGAGCATAACCCTCGAACTTCGCATCACTTCCGAAAATAGCCCTTATAACCACCTTTTACCGATAGCGTTAGACTACCTTTCAGAAAATGAGCTACATCCTCGGCAGTTACCTGGTATCTCAAGTCTGAGGATAAATATTCATGATATACTTAATGACTATGATCCATAAAGTATAATCATGTGGTTGGGATAAGTCCTATATTCAATCTATCCAATATTGAATATCATGTGACATTGGTGTCTCAACCTTACAGTACATTCTACCAATCCTCACATTTGTCTTAGTTCAATAATATTCCCACATTATTAATTGACAACGGATTATTTAGAATAAATTAATTATTCACGGATTTAAACATGCAAATATAGGACACAAATATTATAAATGAGAATAAACGTTATCCACACTTTATTTCATTAAAATAATAATTGTTTACACGTCCCTATCCAAAATACTAATCCAACAGATTTACATGAAACTATCTGGCATACGAAGACCAATACCTTGAGCATGTCGAGTAAACGTTTCCTTAGGTAATGCCTTCGTGAAAGGATCAGCCAGATTGTCATCTGTGTGAACTTTGAGTACATTGATTTCACCCAGTTCGACTTGTTCTCGAACATAGTGGTATTTTCTACGAAAGTGTCTGGCGCCCTTCATAACTCCAGGTTCATTGGCGAATGTGATTGCAGCAGAGTTGTCGCAATACACATTTATAGGTAATTCATTTGACGGCATCACTCCAAGATCCGAAATGAATTTCCTTATCCAAACAGCTTCTTGTGCAGCTTCCGATGTAGCAATATACTCAGCTTCTGTAGCAGACATGGCCGTTGTACTCTGCTTTTTGCTCTTCCAGTCTACAGCTCCTCCATTTATGACAAAAACGTAACCCGTCTGAGACTTCATATCATCTTTATCAGTTTGAAAGGACGCATCGCAGAAACCTGTAACATTCAGTTCTGCGTCTGGATTTCCCCCGAAAACAAGAAACATATCTTTAGTATTCATTAAATACTTAAGAATGTTCTTAACAGCATGCCAGTGATCTTTCCCTGGGTTTTGCTGATAACGACTGGTTAAATTTTGAGCGAATGCCACATCTGGCCTTGTACATCTAACTGCATACATGATAGATCCTACTGCCGAAGCATACGGAACTTTCTTGATGTATGCCACCTCTTCAGGTGTAGAAGCACACATTTCGCTACTTAAGCCATGTTCTACTTGCATGGGCAAATATCCCTTCTTGGAATTTTGCATATTGAATCTCTTCAATATTTTATCCATGTAAGCACTTTGGCTTAAACCGATCAACCGCTTAGATCTGTCTCTATAGATCTTGATTCCAAGGATGTAAGCTGCTTCTCCTAAATCCTTCATGGAAAAACACTTACCAAGATAATTCTTAACTTCATTAAGACTTGGTATATCATTTCCCATGATTAATATGTCATCGACATATAGGACAAGAAAAGTAGTGTTACTCCCACTAACTTTGTGGTATACACATGGCTCATCAAAATTTTGAGTAAATCCAAACTTCTTGATTTCCTCATCAAATTTTTTATTCCATTGCCTGAATACTTGCTTCAATCCATAAATGGATCTTTGAAGCTTGCATACACGCTCAGGAAATTGTGGATTCACAAACCCCTCAGGTTGCACCATATAGATGTCTTCATCTAGGCGACCATTCAGAAAGGCGGTTTTGACATCCATTTTCCAAATCTCATAGTCATAGTAGGCAGCTATGGCTATAAGAATCCTAATAGCTCTAATGTCGGCCACAGGAGAAAATGTCTCCTCATAGTCAACACCGTATGTTTGGGTAAAGCCTTTAGCTACCAAACGAGCTTTGTAGGTGTGTACATTGCCATCCATGTCCGTCTTCTTTTTGAATAGTCACTTACTCCCAACTACCTTAGCATTGGGAGGAAGGTCTACTTCAATCCAGACTTTTTTATCTTTCATGGATCGCATTTCCCCATCCATAGCAAGCTGCCATTTTTCCTTTTCAGGACTATTAATGGCATCCCTATAACTAGTTGGCTCATCAAGATCCCCTAGTATAGTTTCCTCACACTCTACGTTTAAACATAGACGATTATGAGCTTTTGTAGATCTTGAAGATCTACGGATGGGTACCACTTCTACTTCAGGTGGAGGACCTAAACTTTCAGGTTCTACAGGAAGTGTGTTAGTGTTTTCAGAAGGCGACGTATCTTCATGATCACTTTCAAGATCATATACCCTCCCACTGAATTCTTGAGACAAGAAACTCTCCTCAAGAAATTCACCATACCTAGCCACAATGACTTTATTTTCTGGTAGGAAGTAAAAGTAGTAACCCCTTGTTTCCTTAGGTTATCCTACGAAGATACACTTAACAGATCTTTGTTAGAGTTTATTCGGTAAGTCACGTTTAACAAACGCCTCACAACCCCAGACCTTTAAGTAAGACAAGTTGGGAGCTTTTCCAGTCCATAATTCATATGGAGTCTTATCAACCTTCTTGGTTGGAACCATATTTAGTATGCGAACAGCACTTTCAAGAGCATAGTCCCAAAAGGATAAGGGAAGAGTTGTCAGATTAAACATAGATCGTACCATATCAAGCAATGTACGATTTCTCCTTTCAGATACACCATTTTGTTGTGGAGCATAAGGAGAAGTGAGTTGTTGGACAATGCCACACTCAGCTAGATAATCTTTAAACTCTTGGCTCAAATACTCACCACCACGATCGGATCGAAGGGCCTTAATCTTCTTTCCGAGTTGTAATTCTACTTCACTTTTAAAAACCTTGAATGTCTCAAAGACTTCATGTTTGTGTTTAAGTAAATAAACACAACCATAACGACTATAGTCATCCGTGAAGGTTAGGAAGTAGGTAGCACCGCGTTTAGACACATGTCTAAGTGGACCATACATATCCGTGTGTATCAATCCAAATAGATCTGAAGCCTTTTCCATATTGCTATGGAATGGTTTCTTCGTCATCTTCCCAGATATTCAAGATTCGCATTTATCAACTGAATCATCATTGATATTTGGTAAAAGCCCATCACGTAGCAGCTTTTCCATGCGTTTCTTGCCTATGTGAGCAAGATGACAGTGCCATAAATAAGACGAATCCAAGTTAGACTTGATTCTCTTATTTCCGATGCTATACATAGAATCATTTCCGTTGGAGACATGGTTCTCCATGTCAATTTCAAACACACCATCTAATGGAATAGCATTAAAGTAAAAAACAGAATTTAAAGAAACAGAAATTCCATTATTATTAAAAGTATGCTCAAAACCAATATCCAATAATAAAGAAACTGAAACGACACCTCTAACAATAGACGGTGCATAATGACAATTGTTCAATACTAAAATTAAACCCGAAGGTAACAGTAAATCAAAAGTCCCTATGGCTTCCACTGCTGTACGTATACTGTTGCCGACATACAAGTAGCATTCCCCATAGTTCAGCTTCTTCACTCCTCTAAGCCCCTGCGATGTGTTACAAATGTGAGTACCACATCCTGTATCATATATCCAAGCATTTTGCTTACGAGGAAAAGAAAATAATTCAACCATAAAAATACCTGATGTGCTGGCGCCATGCCCAGCCTTGGCATTTTTATTCTTGCGACACTCCTCAAGCAGCAATGGACAGTCCCTCTTCCAATGTCCAGGAGTGTTACAGTGGTGACAAGCAGCCGTATCCTTTTTTGGATAATCCTTCTTAGGAGGAGGATTCTGCTTTTTGGGCTTCTGCTGTTGGATCACGACCCGTTTTCCTTTGTCAGCTTTCCCTTTGCCCTTCTTGTTCACATTGTGCGGTTTACCGGGCTTAGCTACCCTACCACCTCTAATTGCCATCACAGCAGGTGTAGGAGCTTTCTTAGCGAGTCCCTTCTCATGTTCTATGAGCATTGCATGCAAGTCAGTAAATGTCTTCCCCTTGCAATGCATGTTGAAGTTGCACACGAAGTCACCATACAATTCCTCATTGAGGGATTTATTGATGAGACCAACTTTAACATCTTCCACATACCCGCATTCAAGTGCATCCAATTGGTCAAGATATCCTTTCATCTCTAGCACATGGGTACTTACGGGTTTTGTTGCTTCCTGCTTGCACTTGGCTATAGAGTCAAGTACATCATACAACTTAGCCATTGGAGGTTTCTCAAACATACGTTTGAGTTCCTCAATCATTTGCATCGGACCATAATTTTCAAACTGTTTTACCAGCTGAGGATCCATCCCCGATAGCATGAGACAAGCCGCATCATTGTGCTTGTCATAAGCTTCGTTATACTCTCTAAGTAATTCATTAGGAGGGTCAGCAGGAGGAGCAACCGGAAGAGGCTCACTAAGACAATCAAAACGTTTGGCTATCCTAAGAACAAGCCTTAGATTACGATACCAATCGTTGAAATTTTTAGTCCCAGTCAATTTCTCGTTTTCAATCATCATTTTAAAAGAAGAGATAATGTTTGACGTGTTTCCGGGTTGGGCCATTTCTACAGAAAAACTTCAAAAGTTAGTACTTTCGATAATAAACTTTTCAAGAAAATTAAACACCCATTGGTTAAATAACCATTTAATTTTCACTGAAAAACTAGGATCCAAATTGACGTCGTTTCATTACATTAGCTGAGGCTGCTAGTAATGAAAGTACTCAATAAGGTACGGGATCACCCAATTGCCAATATCCAATTGCAATTCCTAGAAATCTTGGGACTTACATTATATTGCCAACAACAGTTGCAAAATGTAAGCATGTTTCATCCCTAAATCTTTATGCCTTGACGTCGTTTCATCACATCAGCTGAGGCTGCTAGTAATGAAAGTGCTCAATTAAGTTAACCAATTTAGAAACGTGTAAATTGACGCCGTTTCATCACATCAGCTGAGGCTGCTAGCAATGAAAGTGCTCAATTTACCCCTTTTGACTACCATTCTTTGAATCATTACATCAGCTGAGACTGCTAGCTATGATAGAATGTCATCTTAGGTGTTTCCATATTAATTGGTCGACATATCACTTAAATTTAAAGGGTATTTTAATTTTGATGTGTGAAATCAAAAAATATGTACAAAGATGTCATGCATTCATCTTTGTATCATATGTTTTCTACAAAAAAACTGTTTACTCATTCGCAGCTTAAATCAACAAAATTTAATTGATGGCGTTGAGAAACTTACAACATTGCCTTAAGATGCTTCGCACTTTTTCATGGTGTACTTGGTAAGTCTATTATTGACGCACAGGCGAACGGAGGGGCAGACGTCCGCCGAAGCTAATTAAAAACGCGCCCCTTTCGGATGACAATTTAATGTCAAGCCTCCTTATACCCACTTTATAGTTTGTCAATAATAGGTCCGCCGCTTCGACCACTTTTGTACAGTCGCATCAATCAATTAAAAAATTTAAGATTTAAAGCTTAAAACATTTTATGTAGTAAATTATTAATTGCTAGTCTCGCCTGGGAGCAAATTACCGTGCGAAGCGAACCACTGTCGGCACATAAGACTTGGCAATTAAATCGTTTACTACAAAGGTTTCATAGTTATTAGGTTCATTTATTTTTTATTCAAAAAAATTACCCTCTTTGTTGTTACAATCCATCATAATTAAACACAAAGAACAAGTAATTGAAAAAATAAATAAACACTCAATAACACGTATATGATCATTAATCAATATCATATAGCCACATGCAAACCTTTTTGATAAATCCTATTAATTTTCAATGTGAATTTATAATGTATCTAATCAATAAAACTCCCATTGGTTTTCGAGCTCATTGTGCCCAATGGACCACAGACGCCAAATAGCTTGGCCGCGTAAGTTTTAATTAACTAGATACCACATTGCACATAACCAATTTTAATTAATATATTAGGGTCTTCCCTAATTTAAGATTTATCTTAAAACATGTAGCAATTTAAACACATAACATTCCATGACAAAATATGCAAGATTTTGTCATGGATTCTATATAGCACTTAAAATCATGTATCACATATTTACAAGCCTATATAGTACGCAATCTTTAATTAATGACATCACATAAGGTACTCATTAATTAATCCCTAAAAATTGCATGCAATCCTAGGGTTTCTACAAGATTTTTTTTTAATCAAAAACTAAAACCATAAAAAATAATAATTTGGGTGTCGACCCAATTAGGGTTTACTAAAAAAAATCAAAACCCTAGAAAATTAATTGCAAGTATCTTAACAAGATTCAATTTTTAAGGTTTTTAGTAATTAATTACATGTTTAAAAACGGGCTCATGATGCCACTGTTGGAATATGTGAATCATAAATAAACTATAAACACATAATTCATCAAAGCACACGCAGCGGAATAGATCTACACTAACATGTAATATAATTAACTAAAAACTAAATAGAAAGCGTACCTCTTTGATTCAATTTGTGTAGGCCTTTGCAAAACTTTTCTCCATATAAGTCCATAATAGCCTTACAGAAAGCTTGGAGAGCATCACAGAAAGTTTTCGCACCCATTTGTAGACATTTGTTAAGAGCATCAGAAACAGTCTCGTATGCCAATTGACGAACTGCAAAGGTACACTTCATCAATGGGAAATGGTAACTTTTCCCGTACAATCACTACTTAGTTGAAAATACGGACAATTATTAGTTATTTCTCGAACACTGCGTGTGAATAGTGATCGGCCATTTGGAACCGCTTACGGAATAGTTTATCGTCATACATTGAGTTTTCAAAGAAGTAAGCGGCCACTAGATGATCATAAACACCATAACGATCTCTATCTACCGAGTTTCGCGGGGTTTTTTGGATTGTACAAGTGGAAGCTTGGACAACCGTAGTAATGACATCTGTAACAAACGCTAGATCGATACTATTAACTTCATCTTCATAATCCTATGACGTAAAAAAAATAGATCGGAAGCAATTGTTTTAGAAGAGATGTGTAGTGTATAAGAAAGAATGTATTTGAAGGTTGTATAAAAATGAAGAAGTAATGAGGTATTTATAAGGTAAAGTATTTAAATTTGTAACAATTTTTTTTTAAACAATAACGGTACAAAAAGGGGTTTGGTTTGCATTTACTTGGTCGCAAAACCGACCGTTTCACCCTCTTTTCCCACCTAGCGACGAGCCGGCTTGGCCGACTGTCACACCCCCAAATTTGGATAGCAGCGGAATGGAATTCCGAGGGCGTGATGTTCTTGGATAAAAAAGTACAAGGAAATAAAGAATGACCTCTAAATGAGTCATTTTAAAACAAGCGTTTGATTTAAACATAAACGTTTTACAAAAGTATTAATATCAGAGTTCACCATCAAATGTAAGATTTTACTACATAACCAAACGCTAAGTAATGCAAGGAAATCTTCATCATGATGTGCATCCCAAAACGTGACTCTCGTAAGCTCCATACATAAGTGATTATTATCGTCTAGTTACCTGAGAATACATGCTAAAAAGTCAACATAATTGTTGGTGAGTTCATAGGTTTAAGTAAACAAGTAAAGTGCGGACCACAAGATTTCAGAAGCATGACAATCACAACAAATATAACGTCATAGCCAAAAATAATATACAATGTCCTAAGCTCATGACCCCGAAGCTCAACGAAATGGTATGCAATCAAACATAATAATAATCAATGCCCCAACTAAGTGTTTGCCAGACACTCGAAAATAATCTGAATGATATGCGTCCGTTTGACAGGTTGGCGCGACCAACTCGGACAGGGGTGTTAACCCAAATAGATCTATTCATAGCATCCGCGCTTACAAGTAATTAACGGTTCATGATTCAAGGGAACTTTAACGGCATAACGGTAACTTAGGCAATGTAACTGATGAAGCGAAAAGTGTACCGCTTTTAGGGGGTCATTTAAGCCTTAAATCGTATTTATTTGATCAAATATTGCCCTAAATCGTTCCTTTTGTCATTTTAGGTACTTTTGAGGAGAAATCTGGAAAAGGAGGCATTTTGGACGTTTTTGGAGCATTAAAGTGAAGAAAACGGCAAAGTCTCAAAAATCGGCTAAAAGTTACTCTTGACGGCGTCAAGATTTACTCTAGACGGCGTCATGCTTTGGCAAGAAAAGTTGGACGTGAAATTTACTCATGATAAGCCAGTGAAAATAGCATGTGAATTCTGACGGCGTCACGCTTTAACTTGATCAAGGGCGTCACGGCTTAAATCATAAGGGGACGGCGTCACGTTCATGGTTCGACGGCGTCAAGCCTTGATAAGCCAGAATGGATTTTTGAAGAGCTAAAGAGGGACGGCGTCAAGAAGGTCATCCGGGAACCCTAGAAGCGGCGAGGTGACGGCGTCACACTCCATAAGGTGACGCCGTCAGATCCAAAAATCTATATATAGTTTTCTAATCTTTTGTCATTGAGGAGAGCTTAGAGTGTGGAATTTTGGGATAAAACCCTAGGACGATTTTAGCTACTTTTTCAGGGCTTTTTGCCTTGAGATCTTCCATGTTTCATTGAAAGATAAGTTATCAATTAATCATTCAATATGTCTATGTGTTGTTTGATTCTATCTTATTCTTGTCTTTTGTTTAACATGTTAGGCTAAATTTATCTTGTGTTTGCTTAGATCTAATGAAACTTAGCTATTGATTATTGGTTGTTAGTGTGTTGTTAGTTGTATTGGATGATTGTTTATCTATGTTAGGCTTAAGAAAACTGGCTAACTTCCTATTTGGTAACTTGCTTGAACGTCTTAAGAAACATGAACCAAACGCGTACTAAAGGTTTTTATGGTTGTATTTAATGCACAAGCGAATTCTAGTGATCCCATGTTAGGAGCTTCCTAGCCGGCTCGACATAGGAGTGAAGTAGGAGCTTGTAGAGTTGGGGAAGTAAGTACGCCACCCCACGAATGGTATTAAGGAATACACCCGTCATCCACGTGACTAATACACACTAATTAACCGGTAAAAGATAGTTAGGGAGTAAGGAAATCTAAGTAAACACATTTCTCTACACATAAGTTTCTCACCACATTTCATTTTTGTTATTTTATTTTATTTGCATTCGTAGTAATTTGGTTAGTTGACTAGCAACTAATTCCGCCCACTCCTTCAAACCCGAGATTTTACTTTCTTTCATAAAAACTATAAAAACATAAAAAAAGAATCTTCCTCAACCCTTACACCTAATTAGAGTAGCCTTTCATACCTAACGAACACTATTCCCTGTGGAGAACGATCAATCCCCCGTACTTACCACTACACTATACTACATCGGTCAGGTACACTGCCTGGTGGGGTTGTAAGCCTCTTGAGATCCCTCGAGAGGTAAAACCTGTTGTAAGGTCGCAAAACCACGCAATCAAGTTTTTGGCGCCGCTGCCGGGGAATAGTTATTGTTTAGGTTGAATTTTTATTTCTAATAGGTCTACTCACTAGATTCCTTTCTAGTGAGATTTTTATTTTATTTTTCTAGGTTTTCTTTAGTCTATCTATTTTCTTCGTGTCTTTGTTCGTAACCATACCATCCGACATCATGGAAGATGGTAATATCCTTAACCCACACAACCCACCACCACAACAACCACCACCACCTCCTAGAGCCCGTACTTTAGGAGAGTATTCCCGTCCTAGCCACCATGGCTATCGAAACACCATTGAGCTCACTCAAGGAGCCAATATCACACCCTTGCGATCCGACACCATCCGGTTGGTGCAAAGCGGATGCGCATTCCATGGACTTCGTTCTGAAGATCCTAATCAACATCTCAAGGACTTTCTTAAAATCGTTGATTCTATAGACCTTGATGTTGCCACTCGAGAGACGACCCGATTGCGTCTCTTCCAATTCTCTCTGCGGGACCAAGCTAGTCAGTGGCTAGAACGTCAACCCGCAGGATCCATCACCTCTTGGGATGATCTCACCACTCGTTTCCTTGCTCAGTTTTTCCCACCGGGAAGAACTACCAAGCTAAGGAATGATATCTTGATGTTCCAACAACGTCAAGGCGAAACTCTCTACGAGGCATGGACTCGATTCAAGGACTTACTCCAAAAAGTCCCTCACCATGGCATAGAACTTTGGCTCCAAGTCCAAATCTTCTATGACCATATCAATCTCTCCACGAGGCAAACCATTGACCAATCGGCCGGTGGTAAGCTACGTGATCTAAGTGCGGAACAATCATGGGCTCTCCTAGAGGATCTTGCTCTTTATGACAACGAAAGTTGGAGTGATCCCCGTGATTTGAATAAAACGGTCAAGGCAATATCTTTGCCTTCGAACAATTCAAGCACTTCCGACCGTAGAATCATAGAACTTGAAGACCAAGTCAAGTTTCTCATGAAATCCTACGAGGCTCCTAAACCTTCAAGCCAAGTGAACAAAATCACTTCTTCGTGTAAATTATGTAGTGGTCCCCACGACACTCATGATTGCATGGAACTTCCCAAACAGGCTTTCAAAGAATTCGCATCCTCGCGAATCGATAAGGCGGGAGATAAGTGGCTCACCACTAATTATGGGCCCAAAAATTCCGAAGATGGGTATGAGGCATGGAAGAATAAGCCAAATTTTAGTTGGAACCAAACTCGTAGCGTATCATTCAATGACTCTACCCCACTCACCTGGTCTGAACATTATCCTCAGCGACACACGCATAAACAACAAAATCGCGAGGAATCACTGCAAAAATTCATTCTCTCTCAAGAAACACAGCTCTCCAAACTTGAGAATCAATTCAGACAACAGCAAGTTGATATGAACAACAAGGTTGATAACCTGTTAAAGGTTATCAATGATCGCCTTGCTGGCAGGTCAACTTGTGAGTTGGCACGAGTTAATGAGATCAAATCTGTTACGGTGACCCACCAAACACCCCCTCCTGTAAAAATCAAGCACCCTAGTAAACTCTTCAAATACATATCACAAAACGAAAAAAAAACAGGAGATACTCATACCCCTTCGAAACCTCTCCACTTCGTGAACACCATTACAACAATACCTGTTCCTAAAACCAAATTTGGACCAACAAACAGCCAAGAATGTGTGGACAATGAAATGGAGGGTGAAGTTCCCAAAAAGAAGCCCGAGGCGCCCGACGACTATCTAGACTCACCAAAGAATTCGAGTACAATAGAGGTGAGTGATGAAGAGGGCTCGGAAGAGAAATCCGAAATACCTCATGGGCTCCCAGGACTGCTAGACCGCCCCCAGGTAGAGGAACTTGAGAGGGGCACAGCAAGGTCGCCTATGGGATTCGGAGAGAGAATAGAGGATGGCGCTCCTAGGGTCTTTAAGATTTCTTGCACCACTAGGAAAAAGTTTATAAAAGATGCCTACATAAACCCCAACTCTTCTATAAGCGCAATATCCCTTTCTCTATATAATGAAGCCTTCACTGAACAAGTCAAATATGAAGGGTCTAATATCATCGGGGTAATAAGGAGGGTACCAATTGTGATAGAAAAGTTCCTCTTTCATATCGAGTTAACTGTAATTAATAGCATGAATTCTATCATCAGCCCATCCTTAACTGGCCTTGTTCTAGGCAAACCATTCATAAAAGCAACGGGAGTGATACTCGATGAGGATGATAGGAGTGCATTATTTACCGATGGTGTCAGGAAAGTGATTTTTCGGGATGGCTGTGAAGAAGTGTATGAGTATCAACCATCAGCAAGTGGCAACACATGGGGGTTACACGGTAGAAGGCCTGGCCGAATTAAGCAACATGATCCAAATAATCTCAAAATACCTTGCATGATTGGTCACCAGCAATTTTATAATGTTTACATTGACACATGTTTACCCAAAAATGTGATGTCCTTGTTTCATTATAACAACATTTGCAGATGGGGGATGATTCATAAAGGGAAGGACGACATCGGCATAGATGATGATATACAGGTGTTTGTAGGAAATATGACATTCACTATGAGCTTCGCAATCGTCGATAATATCGAAGAGTACATCGATCCCAGGTTATCACAAGTTGTTTTTTGGGGCACCTTTTTGCCAGGCCACAAGCTTGGTTGTGGACGAGCTCAATGGGATCATGACTTTCACCGATGGGATTAGGGAAATCTCATACCAAACGCCTTACAAGATGAGAGAATTCAAGGAGATTGATTATAAAGGGCTCGATGGGTTAAGTTCCCAACTCGTGTTATGTGATGATGATGTGAGAAGGGGATGTAAGGACACTTTTGACCTGTCAAGCGGATTCTTTAAGCACGATAAGGAACTTAGCTCTAAATACCGAAACAATCCTTTTGATCACGTGGACCCGAAATACCTTTACTATGAAAGTGATTCTAATAGAGGATCAAAAGAGAATGGCCTAGGAACCGTGACCGATGATGGAGTCACGTAATGTACGTGACTTTGAGTCTAGCTACAAGACTCGTTAATAAAGAAAAGCGCTTCTTGGGAGGCAACCCAAGCTTTATAAGCTTTATTTGCTTTGTGTGTTTATTTATTTGTTTGTTTGATTTTATTTGCTTCCGTATGTATGTTTAATTTTTATTATTATTGATTCATGTTCAAAACTAAAATTGTGAAAATGCTTTATTTTGTTTTTAACTTCGTCTTAACTACATATAAAGGTATTTTGCAAAAGTTAAGTGTAAGGGAAAGTCAAATTGGTTTATTAGAACACATATGAACATGAATCGTAATAATAATAAATTAACATACATATTCGTATTTGTTTGAGTCAAATGCTTGTATCGAGTCATAATGATGTTTTGCAGGATTTCCAGGAAGTAAGGTAAAGGTTTTTCCAGAAATTTTCCGGAAACTTAAAATGAAAATTTTTGTCAGGTCATTTCTGACGGCGTCAGGGTTTATAACCTGACGGCGTCAGATTTAATTTTCAGAAATTTTTGAAAGTTTTGTTTTTAAAAAGTTTTTATTAAAATCTCCAACTTATAATCTCCAGGAATCTGCAAAGTTATCATTCCACAAGCATTATATCCTTATATATAGATTTTATCCCGCCGATGTTATGCAGGTTTTCGTGTTTGTTTTCTCAGGTTTAACAGGTTATTTCGGACAAGGAAATGTTTTGAATCAAGCTTATGGCGATGCATTAGTCATGGAGCTTCAACATTACTTTGGAAGAAGATTTAACCGTGTAATTTCATTATCCACCAAGCGAATCAGGGGAGTATTTGATTTCATTCTTTTACTTTACGCTTTTACATCTTGTTATTTGAACATTGGGGACAATGTTCATCTTAAGTGTAAGGGGAGGGTAAAAGTACGATTAGAGAATACAATTACGCTTGATTTTTGTTTGTTTAATAATAGATGTGTAATAAAACTGAGAGAAATACTTGTTAAGGTAATTTTAGTGCCAAATTTAAAATTTTTTACAACATTTAGGAGTGAAACTTTAGTTCTAATAAGCGTCTCACGGATAGGAGTTATATAACTAGCACAAAAACCGTACCACTAAAAAAATTTTCCACCCCCAAATATGTGAGGTTCGCCCCTAGAATTGGTAGGAAAAGCATTTATGCTATGATGTGTGTACCGGTAGCACTTAGATTCTAGAACTTGCGTTAGGACCATTCCGAGGCCACAAGTGAGACTACATTCGTGTAGTTAGATTTACTACATGATAAGAGGCATTAGGATTAACCCATTGTTTTACACCTGTGTTTTTGTTATAATTACTTTGGCTACATTGGTCAAGTAATTCTCCCACACCCTTTGCGTTGTACTCATTTTTAGTACACGATACCCCTAGTACACCCCTCAGAGCCTATCTTTTCGTTTCGACCTTTAAGCATTTTACTTAAAGGAAGAATTTGTTACACCCCACTAAAATGTACACCCAAATCGCCTTAGCCTACCTTGTATGCACTCATCTTTAGTGCATTATTGTTACAACATTTGTTTAAACCCAAGTTAATTATCTAGTTGATTACATGGTTGCTAAGTCGAGTCATATCCTTGTACATATTGTTTTGGGACGATTGGGACTCATGGGTAAAGTACTAGTGTAATGGAGTAATGGGGAAGAACATCATTTATTACCCCCATATGTGCTAAATATTTTAAAAGTACTCCAAGTTTTTCGATTATCTTAATTCGAGTCATTAGATTAGTAATTGTAAAGTTATGTAAAAATTCAAGTGTAAGGGGAATGCAATGCCCCTATGATGTATTATTTTGGATGGTAGGGTAAAAGTGTATGATCAAAAAAAAAAAAAAAAAAAAAAAAAAAAAAAAAAAAAAGAGGAAAAGAAAAATAGAAAAAACATACGGACTACCATCCCGTTTTATTTTATGTTTATTTTATGTTTTTGTTATTTCGTTTCTAGCTTAAGATCGAGTCTAGTCTTGGCTTAGCAACATTGTATAGTACATGTAATTGATCAAGATCTTTAACTCGCCACCAGTAAAATATCCTTTATCCAACAAAACCGTGTTTTCCTTTTCCCTACACCTAACGTTATAACCCATTTAAAAGCCCTCTTTGATAGTTTATCTTAGGTGCTTACGCCTAGTGGAGGAGGTTTTCGATCCTTTCCCAAGCCTATGGTAATCTATTTGCTATGACAGGTAGTGAGAGATATTATCCGTTTTCATTTATGAGATTTATTTTGATGACACTTGAGAGATGTGAGTATCTAAACACTACTTGTGAGGTGCTAGTTTATAATCTCCGTGCTTATTATGATTGAAGTGGAACGATTATTTGTTGTAATTACTTTTAATGTTTGCATTAAATGACCCCTAGCTTGTATTTTGATTAGAATAAAAGCGCATTTGCTTGAGGACAAGCAAATCTCAAGTGTAAGGGTATTTGATGAAGCGAAAAGTGTACCGCTTTTAGGGGGTCATTTAAGCCTTAAATCGTATTTATTTGATCAAATATTGCCCTAAATCGTTCCTTTTGTCATTTTAGGTACTTTTGAGGAGAAATCTGGAAAAGGAGGCATTTTGGACGTTTTTGGAGCATTAAAGTGAAGAAAACGGCAAAGTCTCAAAATCGGCTAAAAGTTACTCTTGACGGCGTCAAGATTTACTCTAGACAGCGTCATGCTTTGGCAAGAAAAGTTGGACGTGAAATTTACTCATGATAAGCCAGTGAAAATAGCATGTGAATTCTGACGGCGTCACGCTTTAACTTGATCAAGGGCGTCACGGCTTAAATCATAAGGGGACGGCGTCACGTTCATGGTTCGACGGCGTCAAGCCTTGATAAGCCAGAATGGATTTTTGAAGAGCTAAAGAGGGACGGCGTCAAGAAGGTCATCCGGGAACCCTAGAAGCGGCGAGGTGACGGCGTCACACTCCATAAGGTGACGCCGTCAGATCCAAAAATCTATATATAGTTTTCTAATCTTTTGTCATTGAGGAGAGCTTAGAGTGTGGAATTTTGGGATAAAACCCTAGGACGATTTTAGCTACTTTTTCAGGGCTTTTTGCCTTGAGATCTTCCATGTTTCATTGAAAGATAAGTTATCAATTAATCATTCAATATGTCTATGTGTTGTTTGATTCTATCTTATTCTTGTCTTTTGTTTAACATGTTAGGCTAAATTTATCTTGTGTTTGCTTAGATCTAATGAAACTTAGCTATTGATTATGGTTGTTAGTGTGTTGTTAGTTGTATTGGATGATTGTTTATCTATGTTAGGCTTAAGAAAACTGGCTAACTTCCTATTCGGTAACTTGCTTGAACGTCTTAAGAAACATGAACCAAACGCGTACTAAAGGTTTTTTATGGTTGTATTTAATGCACAAGCGAATTCTAGTGATCCCATGTTAGGAGCTTCCTAGCCGGCTCGACATAGGAGTGAAGTAGGAGCTTGTAGAGTTGGGGAAGTAAGTACGCCACCCCACGAATGGTATTAAGGAATACACCCGTCATCCACGTGACTAATACACACTAATTAACCGGTAAAAGATAGTTAGGGAGTAAGGAAATCTAAGTAAACACATTTCTCTACACATAAGTTTCTCACCACATTTCATTTTTGTTATTTTATTTTATTTGCATTCGTAGTAATTTGGGTTAGTTGACTAGCAACTAATTCCGCCCACTCCTTCAAACCCGAGATTTTACTTGCTTTCATAAAAACTATAAAAACATAAAAAAGAATCTTCCTCAACCCTTACACCTAATTAGAGTAGCCTTTCATACCTAACGAACACTATTCCCTGTGGAGAACGATCAATCCCCCGTACTTACCACTACACTATACTACATCGGTCAGGTACACTGCCTGGTGGGGTTGTAAGCCTCTTGAGATCCCTCGAGAGGTAAAACCTGTTGTAAGGTCGCAAAACCACGCAATCAGTAACAGTTTTAATACTTGTGCCTGAAAAATAAGCAATGTATTCCCACCCCGAGGGTTTTAAAATAAGATACAAACAATGTAAAAACAGGGGCTATGAAACTCACCTTAGTTATCAAATCTCGATTAGTAATTTGGTAAACTGTGAATAGTGGTCCGGTAACTCTAACCGCAACCTAAATAAATATCATGTCTTAGGTTTGAAAACAAGGTCGTGCATGCAAGTTCATATGCTATTATATCACTTGTACATGTTTGTTGCAACATTTAACGTCAAAAATATAGTTATGACAACTCGTTAGATTATTAAGTATAAAATACCTCGGATAAAACGCGTAATTAGTTTGTCTCGTACTTTAGGTTGAGTGATCTTATTAATAAGTATTTTTGAAAAATCACTGTTACGCTTTAACAACATTCTACGATAGTCTTCTAAGTGATCTTTGAGAAAAATAAAGTTTTACGTCAATAATAAACTCTTTGTTAGATTCCTGAAAATGACTAAGTGGTCCAGTAAAGCTAGTCGTCAAACAATGTTTACTAAGTGTTATTAACCCAACTTAGTGGATTTAGGAAGTACGTAGCAAGGTCTACAAAAGCTAACACTGACTTTTAGCCCATTTGGATCCCGATCCCACATTTTTATGGCCATAAAGTTAGGTGGTCAGGCTGTTTTTATAGTTTCTGGACAGTTTTCGGGGAAGTTTGAGAGGTCATAAGTTACTCGTTATAAATTTATTTTACGAGCGGTTGGACTTTTTGGAATCTAGGCCAGGTGAACTTTATTTTACCTACTAGTGTCATTTTTCCATAACGGACCCTATCTATGAGAAAAACGGGGTTAAACATGATCACATGGGAAAACAGTTTTGACACTTAGAAAAGTTTCAGTTTAAGCTGTTGGTTTTCGTCAGTTTTCGTCATATTTCAAATCTATGTATCTTGGTCATTTTGGCTCCGTTTCTTAAGTTCTTTATATCCCCGAGTTTTTATTTAAGGGTACTAACATATTTTTAGTATCTCAGAATATTTAGCTAACTTTAAATGCCCGTTTTCACCCTTGGAAAAACCCTCAACAGCATGTTTTTATTCAGAAATTTGTTTTCGTCGCCAATATTAAAATTAGTGTATCTCCTTCGTTATAAGCCCGTTTTAATCCATTCAAGCGGCCATGTTTTCGTTTTTGAGTATATTTTCTGAATCTCTATCCCAAAATTACTCCTATCCTACGGATAATTCCAGATTTGGCAAAATGGGACAGCTCCTTTTAAGAATGTTTCAAAGTGCATTTTTCTAGTGTTCAAGCTATTCCAAATCACTTTCAATCACCTCACAACTACTCTAAATCTAACACATTATTATCAAGTGTGTTAGGAAACTCAAGAACTCATAGAAATGAAAGCTTATGACTTTGTAACTTGTTGTGAACTAGATATGTTTTAAGAAGATTTTACAAACATGTACAAGAGATACTAATACATATGCAACCATGCAATATAATAGCTCATCTCTAAGTAGTGTAAAGGTATAAAAATTAGTTTGATAACTTACTTGAAGTGATTAGTGTGATGAGAAGGTGATTTACTTGATTAACCCAAGACCAATACTCATAAATTCTTACAATGTGCCCTAATAATACTTGAACTAGCCCAAGACAACCCTTCCTTCTTTCCTTGCTCCTTGGTGGCTCGAAGTATATGGGAGAATGAGTAGGTGATGTATTTTATTTTTCTTCTTGTGCTACTGTAAGTAAAAGAGGTGCTAGGGTCATATATATATAGAGAGAGAATGTCCAATTTGCAATAGTTAGTCAAAGAGAAAAAAAATATATATAGGGGAGGCTTGATGATGGTGTTGGCCGAATTTGGCTAGGAGGGGGGGGGGGAGAGACAAGGCTTCTAGTCAAGCCTCCAAAATTAGTTTTACAACTCCTTTCTTTGTGCTACTTGTCTAGTATAATGTAACTAGAAAATTTTGACATAGGAATTATTATGGCTTAAAGGGGGGGGGGGGGCGGCACTTATGGAAATTTTGTACAAAAATGTATATATTGAATGTATTGGGTATTAGAAATAGGTATTGGTTAATAGTTTTTGCGGTTAACGTTAAATACGTATAATTAAGCGGGCTTAGTAAAAGAATTATAAGAGTGTAAGAAAATAATTTTTGGCACTTTTGTATTAATTTAGTGAGTGTGAGAGTGTATTAAAAATAATTGCCAGGAGTGTCGGGTGCATTGTTCATTTAAATCACGAAAAGCGTTTGTTAACTTAATAAACATAAATAAATAAAAAGGGAATTGTCCTAGGGATTAAAATTTCGAACCAGAGTAGGAGCAAGGTATTGGGATGTTGTAGACTAAATATAGCCTAAAGTCCTAGTGAACTTGAAAGGTATTCTAAGTTTTACGTTGATTCAAGTAAAAACTTATACGTAGATTGTTCTCAAGTAAATGTCAAGATAAGTAATTTGAGTTTATTGAATAGTATTGACCTGTAAAATAGCGGGTTGTCATAGTCTACCACCCATAAAATGAATCTCGTCTGTGAGATTCAGTCAGTGTTGGTCGTTGGAGTGTTGTCAGTGAAGAGGTGTGGATACTTTTGACGGATCTGGTCTTCTCGTTCCCAAGTGAACTCGGGACCTTGCTGAGAATTCCAGCTAACCTGGACGATAGGAATTCTACTATGTTTCAGTTGCTTGACATCACGATCCATAATTTCTACCGGCTCTTCGATAAAGTTAAGTTTGTCATCGAGTTGAATTTCTTCTAACGGAATGATAAGGGATTTGTCGGATAAACACTTCTTAATATTGGAAACATGAAACGTGTTGAGCACACTGCTGAGCTCTGGTGGCAGCTCAAGTCTATAAGCCACTGGGCTGATTCTAGCTAGAATCTTAAATGATCCATTGTATCTCGGGTTTAACTTCCCGTGTTTTCCGAACCGTATCACGCCTTTCCAAGGCAAGACTTTCAACATAACTCGTTCTCTAACTTGAAATCCTAATGGTTCGCGACTTAGGGAAACCTAATTCCAATGATTTACGTCATGTACCGACATAACTTTTCTATCGTTCTCTTGTCGCTTGTAACATTCTTGATCTGTACGATTTTCCTTTGTTGTTTCATGAATAAGTTCTAGACTAGTGAGTTGGGCTTTTCTGATTTCGGTCTGACAACAGGTGATTGGTACTTCGACCATAGAGTGCCTCAAATGGTGCAGTTTTTATACTCGTGTGATGACTATTGTTGAAAGTGAACTCTGTCAATGTCAAAAGATTATCCTAACCAATTCAAAGTTGATCATATGGCGCTGAGCATGTTCTATAATGTTTGGATAGTTCTCTTACTATGTTAATTGATCTAAGGATAGTAGATCGTGTTATATCTAATTGGGTTTTAAAAAAAATCTTAAAGGGGTTACCAGAAGTTTGAGGTGTATCGACTACCTTTTATTAGGAGTATTAGAAATTGGTACAACGTGTCTCGTGACTAATTCTACAATGATAAGTTTGTCAAAAAGGGCGTTATCGGAAGGATAAAGCTATGGTAACAGTTTTGATTCCTCGTGTTTTGCTCTAACTGATGTCACGATATGAGTCTTTCTTCGTCTAAGGTGCTTAGTCTTCATTACTAAGATTTTACTGTTTAATAGTGTTTCTCTAGATTTCCTTCATCAAAAAAATTTCCATGCTACCGTTTGTCAATCACAAAACCCTAAATGTATGGAGTGTTTTAGTACGGTGGTTGATTTTCAAAATTTGACTCGATATTGAGTGTTTTGTTTGAAATCTTTCTCTGAATAAATGAATTTACAAGTTTGAACAAACGACTTTTTAAGTACCCTCTTTCTTGATGATTCAAAATTTAGTAGTTATGCAAGATTGGACTGTTTTCAAATATGACCCAAGGTTTTATAGACAGGTTTTCTACATGATGTGCATAGGAATGTTTAGCAAAGATTGATGTTATACATTTCTTAACGTAATATAGTTTTGTTAAAGGTTGACCGAAAGAGATTTACTCGTCAAAATAGGTACTTCAGAAAAATATTTTTCTACAAGGTATATGATTTGTATAAACGCATTTTAAAGAAAATCCATTTGAAGTGAAAGCATTAAAAAGGATGAAATAGTCGGGTAGGTATGTCTGCATGAATGCTTAGATGTCTAACGTTTTGTTTCTGATGTTGGATAATGCCTATTGGTTAATATTAGGCAAGACTTACAGGTATGAGTATTCAACTTACCTGGTTATTTCTAAAATGGATCATGACTTAGGTTTGTTATCTTACTTGGTCTAACTAGTACTTCTGAAATGATAGGATTGGGTGACTATGCCAGAGATAGTGGTTTGGATTGCCTCGTGAGATCTTAAGATTTTCGTAATCCTTTCATTGTTTTCTTATGTCATGGAATCCTCCTCGTAGATGGAAAGTCTTTCCTAGAAAGGTCAATGGTAAAAATCCAACTTAACGGTTGAGTGAGTGACAAGTGGTGTAGGTATCTAGAGAGGGTTTAACAAAAGGGATGTTTATGAACAATTTATTTGGTTACCAAGCTTTGCTTTTTGATGTTTTGAATGAAGATTGTTTTAAGAATTTGAAAAGATGATCGTTTCCTTCATGGCATAATCCTTCCTGAATTAGACATAGGTGATCAGGCTATGTATAATTGAGGACTAATGATGCAATGCTCGGTTTAGTCAAAGTAGTATTAAGTTTTGTGAAAACGTAGAAGGGGGGGGGTGAATACGTTCCCGTTTTAAAAACTTAAAACTTGTTGTATCAAATTTCCAATTTGGCTTGTTCTACTATGAAAGCTGTCTGTTGTAGTTTATGTCTAGCATAAACTAAAGCATGTTGTCACACAAGTATTATCAACTAATCACAACACAAGCAATCACATAATGCAAACATAAAAGTAAAGAGATAAGTAAAAGAAAGCGCAAACCGAACACGATGATTTATAGTGGTTCGGTCACGGAGCTCCTCTCCGCCCTACTCCACTCCCTGAGTACCCAACTCGAGAGTTACTTCACTAGATCAACAAGCTCCCTTCTCGGCGGAGAAAACCTTACACACGTCGCTTACACTTTTTCCGGTACAAAGCTAAATACCGGGTTCTAGTTCGAGGTAGAACCAACCTAACGTCGCCTATACAATTTCCGACACTAAGCTAGATGTCGAGTTCTTTACAAGGGTACAACCACTCCCGTTGGTTCTTTGACAAGAGTACAACCACTCCCGCTATGTTTTATGGTCCAACATAGAAACCTTGTGTTTTATGGCACAAACACATAAAACATCTAATCTAGTATGAATAGATTACAATGATGATCCATGACATAAATGGGTCATGGATATGAATGGCTAGTCTAAATGAACTTCCGTTGATAGGAAGCCTTCAATGGATGAAGATCACAAGCTCCCTAATCTTGTTGTGATGGATCTTCATATATGCATATGGAATCTACATGAACTTCTTGAATAAGAAGTCTTCAATCATTGAGGATGTCAAGTGCTCTTGAATCTTCATATGTTGGAATGCTATGATGGATAATGACTTCAAAATCTTCTAACCTTCATGGTGGATCAGAAAGTATGCTATGGATGATGTCTCATGATCTTGAGCTTGCTTCACAGGATCATTAACAGTGTATGCTTACAACGTAATGAAAGTTAGTAACATTATGATCATTATGCAAAGGGTGATCAATGTATGATTCTACATGGTTTGCTACTGATCTAAGTGTATGAAATGATAAAGGGAATGTGTATTCTAGTTGGATAAAACTATGGGTAAACAATGGGCTACTATTTATAGGAAAACAATTTGTACATGCCACGGATTTGGCGGATCCAAATAAAGGGATCCGCCCTTTATGCTGTTTGGATCCGCCGGGACCTGACAGCTAATATCTTAACAAATCTTTCCATATCTTGCACAATCTAAAAAAGTCAACTCAAGGATCTTATCAAATCTTTCCATATCTAACAAAGTCAACTCTAAGATCTTATCAAATCTTTCCATATCTAACAAAGTCAACTCTCTCTAAGATCTTATCAAGATATTACCTAAATCCTCAAGATATCCTAAAGATATCAAAATGAGGTATGCCATGATGTCATGTATATATTTCCATTTTAAGATTTAAAATGTAAATAATGTAAATGTATATATGTATGTAACATGTATCCTAGTGATCATGTAGCATGTATATACTAGCTTAACTAACATATGTGTACCAAGATGTATCATGTTAGTTTGACATCTAAAGTGTACTTATCCTATTACGGTTCTAAGTAGAATGGTTAACCTTTTAAAATACTTAATGACCTAATCGTATTTTAAACATTCTAAATGGTTTATTAAGGGTTTGATCATAGTGCCACATAACCAACATGTACGAACCTGTGTTGTACCATACGAGTACTCGAGAGGTGTTGAATGTATGTTGAGACAAGATATGATTACAAGTAACTTCTACATTTTACGTTATGTATCAAGTTACATGTTTGTCATCAATCAAAACAACGAGACTGCTTGTACTGACAATCTCCCCAACGAGACTGCTTGCACTAACAATCTCCCCCTTTTTGATGATGACAAAATATGTAAACGTGATAGAAAGTAAAATGTAAAAAGTTACTTGTGTCCGTACTACCTTTAACATTACCTTCTCCGTTTACACCTTTCTCAACTCTTCTAGCCTATTACTTTCTCCCCCTTTTGTCGAAGCAAAAAGGGTGTGTCCTTGGAGTTAACTTCATTTCTCCCCGAAATGGCGAGCTTGCATCATCCATAGTGAAGTTAAATAGACTACTCCAATCTCCTATGGTTGTTGCGTCCCCTAGGTTGTTAGCGGATCCATGGATCAAATTTAGATCCTTAACCTACATCAAGGTTAGTGGTGTGCAACATAAAAAGATATATGAAAAATGCATGATTACTCCCCCTAGTATGATGCATGAATTTTGAGAACTTAATAACTCCCCCTTGATCAATACTCCCCTTTGCTAGGGTGCCAACGTATATGATGCAAGGATTATGATCCTACAAAACAAAAATTAGGACTATAGAAGCTATGTCTTCAGACATAAGTGTCATATACGACCAAGTGTATAGACGATGCAATATGATTGCTCGATAGATATTCCTCCTAGTTTGAGGACGTTAAGGAGCACCTACAATAAAAGAATGAAAATAACCGATGCAAATTTCATCCTTAGATGAGTATGCTATATACGATCGAGCGTATATGTTGATGAACCTACAATGAAATGGTTAGTGCAATATATTTTATCTCATAGAAAAATATGATGCAACATATCAATAATCTAATCACAAGCAACTTAAGTCAGAGAACTATGATTATTTGGCAAACCATGTCATACCAATTGTGATATTGTGATTATCCAGTAAACCATGTTATAAAGTGTGTAATCTTCTGATATGAATTATAATTACAAAACAATGCCTATGAGGAGGATATGAAGTGGAGTTAAAGTGAGTGATGCTGGTGATAACTCAATTGATAACTAAAGGTTGATGTAGGTAGGTTTTTCACTAATCCATGGGGTTGATGATTAGTGAAGGAGGTGATGGAAGGTGGTGGTTATAATGAAAGCAATGAATTCAGAAACTCTTATGTATAGCAAATGCTATAAGAGTATTGTAGACGGTTAAGGTTATGATATTATCATCTACCAAAGATGATGAATCGTGCCATAATAAATGTTCGAATGAAAATAAGAGGAAGTGAAGACAATGATCACTTAGGAATAGAAATTCCATATGCAACAATTGGAAATACTAGATACCTATATGCGGATGACATCATGTGATGAGAGTGTTGATTTTACCAACGTGTTGAGAGTGATGGTTCTGTTTGCACTGACAATGACGTGCTTGATATGTATCAAGAATGAAAAGGATGAGATCCTATGATGGTGTTTTTAGACAATGAAGGTGTTCTAGACAATGAAGATGTGAAAATAAATCCTAGACTTGTTGGTTGTGAGAGGGTTGTCTGTTATGAATGGTTAAAACTGAACCAGGTACCCGCGGATTGGGCGGAACCAAATCTTTGGTTCCGTCCGTCTTATCGTAGGGTGATGTGGGACCAAAATTGATTTGGTCATGTTTTGTCGTTTTTTATCAAACGAAGGTACAAGCTAAGGTCTATTTACTTACAACTACAGATTTGATTTTACTAATCCTAGTCAAAGTCTAAGGAGACTTAAAGCTTCTCGTTTAAGAGGTTTGTTAAACACATGATGTGTTTTTCACTTGACGAGGTATTGGTGCAAAACTGTGATGTTGAGCTAATAAGGTTTGAATCACTTTGTGATTTTGTGAGCTGATTTAACTAAGTGGTGTGAACCTATGTGTTGGTATTTGAGGATGTAAGAAATATGAGTACATGTTCTTTAATGCGCAAAGACAATTATGTTAATGAATTTCTCTCCCCCTTAATCGGTGGACATCCAACATAATGTGAGATGTATAGGATGAAGAATGACGATACAAATTAATGAAAGTGATGAGCTTAGCAAAGTTTTTGAGAATGTTTGTTAGCATACAAAGAGCTTCATCCTTGAAGTCTCGTAGCTCTTCTCTATTAATGCGAGATGATCGCACGATGAGGCATATGGTTTCCTCATGGAAGGTGTATTGCTATAACTAAAAGATGAAGGAGATGTTAGGAAAGCGGAAGCAACAATACGATTTGGAGAGAGGTATGTTGAAAGATACCCAAACACAAATTTCAAACCTCTAAAACTTAATCCTATTAGCTTTTAAAGCTATATGCAAGAAAATAGATCTTATAAACATATTACTATGTGGAAAACTAGAAGGGGGGGGGGGGGTTGAATAGTTTTACGTCTTTTTAATTTTATTATGACATTTGTTTACTTTTTAAAACTTTGATTCGATCTTTATGTGAATTCAACTCTTGAACAATATGAATAAATATAAGCAAAAGTAAATAAACAATGCAAGTAAAGTAAATGAAATGAAATGAAGGATAGAGATGGAAAGATCAAACCACAACACGCGGATTTATAGTGGTTCGGCTACAAGGACACCTTCCTTGCCCTACTCCACTCCTCGAGTCACCTACTCGAGAGTTCACTTCACTATGTCAACAAACTCCCTTGTGGCGGAGGAACCTTACACACTTTTGCTTAAACCAATTTAACGACACAATGCTAGATGTCGAGTCCTAATCGTAGCTAGAACCAATCTCACAACTTCTACACAACTTCTTCACAACTTATTCACAACTTCTTCACAACGGCTTCACAACTTCTTCACGACAGCTTCACGACTTCTTCACGACGGCTTCACAACTTCTACATTACTTCTTTACAACACAACTACTTACTTACACTTCGATCTACAACTACACAACACTTTACAAACTACTTTACACAACTACAAAACAATATGAATTACACTACAATACTTCTTCTCTAGTTGAAGGAGTATTCTTCTTTTGCACTTGGATGGTAGAAGCTTGGATCACTTAGAAACCAATGCTTAAGAATATATGATCAAATGATTTAGAAAGGATTTAGAAAGATAAGAAGAGATTTGGAACAGAAGGTTTAGGGTGCAAAAGGTGAGGAAAAAGTTCAGGAATGAACCAGTATTTATAGGCAAAGCTGGGGGCTAGAGGAGCGTGGCGGTCCCCTTAATTAGTGGGCCGGTCCCCTTAATAATTAAGGGGGCCGCCCCTTATATCCGTTGCCCAGCTTTGTCTTTTTGTGGGGAAGGTTTTTCTGGAACATTTTTACCATTTTTGGTTGAAAATTTGAATTCAAAAATTTATTATGGATTAAACATTTTCTTTAATTTCCAAAAATGATTTTGTAAAAGATATAAAATGTTTGTGTCATTTTATAAAAAATCTAGTGATTAAGAAAAAGTTCCTTTGATCATAAAATGCATTAGGCATTTGTTTATTCATACCTTAAGTGATTAAGTTGTTAAAATAGATATTTACAACTAAATACTTGTTTACGTCATAATCTTTCTTTTAATGATTTTACATTTTGTGATTATCAAAACGTAGAGATATCGAAAAATATTAATAACGTGTTTAGGCATTATTTATATCAACAATCTCCCCCTTTTTGATGATTACAAAATCTAAACTCATTAAATTAAAAATTAATTTTTAGACAAGTATTTAGTGAGTTTATATCTACTTCTCCCCATTTTTGTAGAATCAAAAAGGTTATGCCGACACATTTTAGATGCGAAATTTGTCGGAACGAGAACTCCCCCTCGTTTGAGGACATCAAGGAATCGAGATATGGAATACTTGCAAGAAAAATATTAGAAGCACAAGCATATATGTATAGAAAAAAAAATGAGCAAGCATATAGAAGACAAACATTCATTTAAATAGAAATGTTGTGTAGAAAGACACAACCATACAAGAGTACATCATAATTAAATCCTACATCAACTAGCAAGTAATGCAACCAAGCATACTACATGATCATACAAAGAGTACATGAGCTTTCATAGGGCTTGCAAACAAAATGGTGGAAAAATTATTGTTGGATAAGCATTGTGATGCGTGGGTTTTGCAACCTTACAACAGGTTTTACCTCTCGAGGGATCTCAAGAGGCTTACAACCCCACCAGGCAGTGTACCTGACCGATGTAGTATAGTGTAGTGGTAAGTACGGGGGATTGATCGTTCTCCACAGGGAATAGTGTTCGTTAGGTGTGAAAGGCTACTCTAATTAGGTCTAAGGGTTGAGGAAGATTCTTTTTTCTGTTTTTATATTTTATGAAAGCAAGTAAAATCTCGGGTTTTGAAGGAGTGGGCGGAATTAGTTGCTAGTCAACTAACCCAAATTACTACAAATGCAAATAAAATAAAATAACAAAAATGAAAAGTGGTGAGAAACTTATGTGTGGAGAAATGTGTTTACTTAGATTTCCTTACTCCCTAACTATCTTTTACCGGTTAATTAGTGTGTATTAGTCGCGTGGATGACGGGTGTATTCCTTAATACCATTCGTGGGGTGGCGTACTTACTTCCCCAAACTCTACAAGCTCCTACTTCACTCCTATGTCGAGCCGGCTAGGAAGCTCCTAACATGGGATCACTAGAATTCGCTTGTGCATTAAATACAACCATAAAAACCTTTAGTACGCATTTGGTTCATGTTTCTTAAGACGTTCAAGCAAGTTACCGAATAGGAAGTTAGCCAGTTTTCTTAAGCCTAACATAGATAAACAATCATCCAATACAACTAACAACACACTAACAACCAATAATCAATAGCTAGGTTTCATTAGATCTAAGCAAACACAAGATAAAATTAGCCTAACATGTTAAACAAAAGACAAGCATAAGATAGAATCAAACAACACATAGACATATTGAATGATTAATTGATAACTTATCTTTCAATGAAACATGGAAGATCTCAAGGCAAGAAGCCCTGAAAAAGTAGCTAAAATCGTCTTAGGGTTTTATCCCAAAATTCCACACACTAAGCTCTCTTTAATGACAAAAAATTAGAAAACTATATATAGACTTTGACATCTGACGGCGTCACCTTATGCATTGTGACGCCGTCACCTCGCCGCTTTTAGGGTTCCCGGATGACCATCTTGACGCCGTCCCTCTTTAGCTCTTCAAAAATCCATTCTGGCTTATCAAGGCTTGACGCCGTCTGATCCTGAACGTGACGCCGTCCCCTTATGATTTAAGCCGTGACGCCCTTGATTTAGTTAAAGCGTGACGCCGTCAGAATTCTCATGCAAACTCACTGGCCCGTCATGAGTAAATTTCACATCCAACTTTTCTTGCCAAGGCATGACGCCGTCTGGAGTTAATGTTGACGCCGTCAAAGGTGACTTTCAGCACAATTTTGAGACTTTGCCGTTTTCTTCACTTTTATGCTCCAAAAACGTCCAAAATGCCTCCTTTTCCAGATTTCTCCTCAAAAGTACCTAAAATGACAAAAGGAACGATTTAGGGCAATATTTGATCAAATAAATACGATTTCGGGCTTAAATGACCCCTTAAAAGCGGTACACTTTTCGCCTCATCAAATACCCTTACACTTGAGATTTGCTTGTCCTCAAGCAAATGCGCTTTTATTCTAATCAAAATACAAGTTAGGGGTCATTTAATGCAAACATAAAAGTAATTACAACAAATAATCGTTCCACTTCAATCATAATAAGCACGGAGATTACATACTAGCACCTCACAAGTAGTGTTTAGATACTCACATCTCTCAAGTGTCATCAAAATAAATCTCATAAATGAAAACGGATAATATCTCTCACTACCTGTCATAGCAAATAGATTACCATAGGCTTGGGAAAGGATCGAAAACCTCCTCCACTAGGCGTAAGCACCTAAGATAAACTATCAAAGAGGGCTTTTAAATGGGTTATAACGTTAGGTGTAGGGAAAAGGAAAACACGGTTTTGTTGGATAAAGGATATTTTACTGGTGGCGAGTTAAAGATCTTGATCAATTACATGTACTATACAATGTTGCTAAGCCAAGACTAGACTCGATCTTAAGCTAGAAACAAAATAACATAAACATAAAATAAACATAAAATGAAACGGGATGGTAGTCCGTATGTTTTTTCTATTTTTCTTTTTCTCATTTTTTTGTATTTTTCTTGATTTTTTCGATTTTTTTTTTTTTTTTTTTTTTTTTTTTTTTTTTTTTTTTTGCATACACTTTTACCCTACCATCCAAAATAATACATCAAAGGGGCGTTGCATCCCCTTACACTTGAACTTTTACATAACTTTACAAATACTAATCTAATGACTCGAATTAAGATAATTGAAAAACTTGGAGTACTTTTAAAACATTTAGCACATATGGGGGTAATAAATGATGTTCTTCCCCATTACTCCATTACACTAGTACTTTACCCATGAGTCCCAATCGTCCTAAAACAATATGTACAAGGATATGACTCGACTTAGCAACCATGTAATCAACTAGATAATTAACTTGGGTTTAAACAAATGTTGTAACAATAATGCACTAAAGATGAGTGCATACAAGGTAGGCTAAGGCGATTTGGGTGTACATTTTAGTGGGGTGTAACAAATTCTTCCTTTAAGTAAAATGCTTAAAGGTCGAAACGAAAAGATAGGCTCTGAGGGGTGTACTAGGGGTATCGTGTACTAAAAATGAGTACAACGCAAAGGGTGTGGGAGAATTACTTGACCAATGTAGCCAATGTAATTATAACAAAAACACAGGTGTAAAACAATGGGTTTATCCTAATGCCTCTTATCATGTAGTAAATCTAACTACACGAATGTAGTCTCACTTGTGGCCTCGGAATGGTCCTAACGCAAGTTCTAGAATCTAAGTGCTACCGGTCAACACATCATAGCATAAATGCTTTTCCTACCAATTCTAGGGGCGAACCTCACATATTTGGGGGTGGAAAATTTTTTTGTGGTACGGTTTTTGTGCTAGTCATATAACTCCTATCCGTGAGACGCTCATTAAGATCAAAGTTTCACTCCTATATGTTGTAAAAAATTTTAAATTTGGCACTAAAATTACCTTAACAAGTATTTCTCTCAGTTTTATTACACATCTACTATTAAACAAACAAAAATCAAGCGCAATTGTATTCTCTAAAATTGTACTTTTACCCTCCCCTTACACTTAAGATGAACATTGTCCCTAATGTTCAAATAACAAGATGTAAAAGAAAAAGTAAAAGAATGAAATCAAATACTCCCCTGATTCGCTCGTTGGATAATGAAATTACACGGTTAAATCTTCCTCCAAAGAGAATGTTGAAGCTCCATGACTAATGCATCGCCATAAGCTTGATTCAAAACATTTCCTTGTCCAAAATAACCTGTTGAACCTGAGAAAACAAACACGAAAACCTGCATAACATCGGCGGGATAAAATCTATATATAAGGATATAATGCTTGTGGAATGATAACTTTGCAGATTCCTGGAGATTATAAGTTGGAGATTTTAATAAAAACTTTTTATGAAAACAAAATTTTCAAAAATTTCTGGAAATTAAATCTGACGCCGTCAGGTTATAAACCCTGACGCCGTCAGAAATGACCTGACAAAAATTTTCATTTTAAGTTTCCGGAAAATTTCTGGAAAAACCTTTACCTTACTTCCTGGAAATCCTGCAAAACATCATTATGACTCGATACAAGCATTTGACTCAAACACACACTAATATGTATGTTAATTTATTATTATTATGATTCATGTTCATTTGTTCTAATAAACCGATTTGACTTTCCCTTACACTTATCTTTTGCAAAATACCTTTATATGTAGTTAAGACGAAGTTAAAAACAAAATAAAGCATTTTCACAAATTAGTTTTGAACATGAATCAATAAGAATAAAAATTAAACACACATACGGAAACAAATAAAAACAAACAAACAAATAAATAAACACACAAAGCAAATAAAACAAATAAAGATTGGGTTGCCTCCCAAGAAGCGCTTTTCTTTATTAACGAGTCTTGTAGCTAGACTCAAAGTCACGTACATTACGTGACTCCATCATTCATAATGACGTATCCCTGATAGATATGATCCTTGTTATCAGGGTGATGGTGTCTCAATCGCTCGACATTCGCGGTCACTTCACCTCCTCCTTTGCTGGCCAAGCTTACTATCCCATCTTGGTGTAAACTTTTAATTATGAATGGTCCGTACCACCAGGGACTTGGTTCATTAGTAGGTGCTTCAGTTGCTGAATGCCTTAGGAGCACTAAGTCCCCTTTTGTAAATTCAACGGGGTTATTGGTTTGCTCATCAGCCTCAATGTAATTGTTATTTCCACCTTTACATTCTCTAATCTCATTTTCCATATAACTCTTAATCCTCGCCTCCCATGCAAGAATTTTCTCTCGAACATTACCACGGATTATATTGGGGTTAGCCTCCATCTTCTTCTGCAGAGCAACATCTCGTATATGTCGTGGGATCGTTGGGAAGTTTATTGTTTTCTTCCCCTTCTTCATTTGGATGGTGCTATTTTCATAATTGATTTGTGCTCTAGTGGTAGCGAGAAAGGGTGCCCCAAGGATTATTGGCATATTCATATCATTTCTCTCAATGATCATGAAGTCGACCGGATACAGGAATCCGGCAACGTTGACCAATACATCTTCTGCAATTCCTAACGGGTACTCATAAGAATGTTTCGCAAAGGAGAGTTTAGTATGGGTGATGGATGGCAACTCATCGGTTAACTGGACATAAACGGATAAAGGCATCAAATTTACGTCGGAACCTTGGTCAGCTATCGCATCCAGATACTTATGTTTTCCAATGCTGCATGGTATTTCAAAGACCCCGTAGAATTTCTGCTTTTCCACTAACTTTTGTCCTATGAGGCATTCATACAATTGCCCACCGGGTAATGTGTCAGATTTGTCATCCGGTTCCACCTTCTTGGACTCCTTGTTGGGTAGATGAGTACGTCGATAGTTTCTCACCCAATCGTTTATGGTCTCCTTGTTTATTTCGTGCTTCAAGTAATGCTTCACTTGTTGTGATACTGGCGGTTCAAACAATTGGCGCTCCTCAGAGGGCGCCTCCTCTCCCTTGTCGGAATCGCATTTGTAAGCATTGGTGTTTCCCTTATTAAGTGGGATGAGGTCAATTTTGTTAACTTCCATTGTTATGGATTTTCCTCTTCCATCATTTCCGCCCTCTTGGACGACGGAGGTGGCCTTGACAAATTCAGTGTTAGGAACATCAGCGTCATTCCTCACCAACACTTTTTCAGGGGCTTTAGTATTTGTGTATTCTTTCAAAAGATTCATCATCTCCGCCATTTTCTCTTCCATTTCCTCCTTTTGTTTGTAGACGGCTTCCTCAAATTTTGCCAACCGTTCGGAGTGTTTTGACATGTACTCTCTCATTCGAGCTTCGAATGTTGGACTAAGTTCCTGAGGTGGTGAGTTGGGTGGAGCGTGCTTATGGAAGGGTTTGGTAGTTTCCCTAAGGGGTGATTCGGACAATGGTATTTGCCTAACGCTTGAGACTGAGTTAATTGTTGCTTTTTGTGGACTTAAGGGTCTCTTTTGCTTTTCCATAAGATATGCAACCCTTTTCTCAAGTTCACTAACGCTTTCCTCAGTGATTTGATTGGCTGTATCGGGCGATGAATATGTCTTGACTGCCGAGCGCACGTCGTGGGAGACTTGCCACAGTTCATCATCGTCGGATGCAAGCTCATCAATGATCTCCCATGATTCCTCGGCGCTTTTGTCGCGCAATCTGCCCCCGGCGGCTCGATCGATGGCACGCTTGGTGTGGTAATCAACATGGTCATAGAAGATTTGGATTTGAAGCCATAGATTTATGCCATGATGAGGGACTTTTTGAAGTAAGTCCTTGAATCGAATCCATGCCCCGTAGAGGGTTTCGCCTCGACGTTGTTCAAACATCAAGATATCCTTCCTTAGCTTGGTAGTTCTTCCCGGTGGGAAAAACTGAGCAAGGAAACGAGTGGTGAGATCATCCCAAGAGGTGATGGATCCTGCGGGTTGACGTTCTAGCCACTGACTAGCTTGGTCCCGCAGAGAGAATTGGAAGAGACGCAATCGGGTCGTCTCTCGAGTGGCAACATCAAGGTCTATAGAATCAACGATTTTAAGAAAGTCCTTGAGATGTTGATTAGGATCTTCAGAACGAAGTCCATGGAATGCGCATCCGCTTTGCACCAACCGGATGGTGTCGGATCGCAAGGGTGTGATATTGGCTCCTTGAGTGAGCTCAATGGTGTTTCGATAGCCGTGGTGGCTAGGACGGGAATACTCTCCTAAAGTACGGGCTCTAGGAGGTGGTGGTGATTGTTGTGGTGGTGGGTTGTGTGGGTTAAGGATATTACCATCTTCCATGATGTCGGACGGTAATGGTTACGAACAAAGACACGAAGAAAATAGATAGACTAAAGAAAACCTAGAAAAATAAAATAAAAATCTCACTAGAAAGGAGTCTAGTGAGTAGACCTAATAGAAATAAAAATTCAACCTAAACAATAACTATTCCCCGGCAACGGCGCCAAAAACTTGATGCGTGGGTTTTGCAACCTTACAACAGGTTTTACCTCTCGAGGGATCTCAAGAGGCTTACAACCCCACCAGGCAGTGTACCTGACCGATGTAGTATAGTGTAGTGGTAAGTACGGGGGATTGATCGTTCTCCACAGGGAATAGTGTTCGTTAGGTGTGAAAGGCTACTCTAATTAGGTCTAAGGGTTGAGGAAGATTCTTTTTTCTGTTTTTATATTTTATGAAAGCAAGTAAAATCTCGGGTTTTGAAGGAGTGGGCGGAATTAGTTGCTAGTCAACTAACCCAAATTACTACAAATGCAAATAAAATAAAATAACAAAAATGAAAAGTGGTGAGAAACTTATGTGTGGAGAAATGTGTTTACTTAGATTTCCTTACTCCCTAACTATCTTTTACCGGTTAATTAGTGTGTATTAGTCGCGTGGATGACGGGTGTATTCCTTAATACCATTCGTGGGGTGGCGTACTTACTTCCCCAAACTCTACAAGCTCCTACTTCACTCCTATGTCGAGCCGGCTAGGAAGCTCCTAACATGGGATCACTAGAATTCGCTTGTGCATTAAATACAACCATAAAAACCTTTAGTACGCATTTGGTTCATGTTTCTTAAGACGTTCAAGCAAGTTACCGAATAGGAAGTTAGCCAGTTTTCTTAAGCCTAACATAGATAAACAATCATCCAATACAACTAACAACACACTAACAACCAATAATCAATAGCTAGGTTTCATTAGATCTAAGCAAACACAAGATAAAATTAGCCTAACATGTTAAACAAAAGACAAGCATAAGATAGAATCAAACAACACATAGACATATTGAATGATTAATTGATAACTTATCTTTCAATGAAACATGGAAGATCTCAAGGCAAGAAGCCCTGAAAAAGTAGCTAAAATCGTCTTAGGGTTTTATCCCAAAATTCCACACACTAAGCTCTCTTTAATGACAAAAAATTAGAAAACTATATATAGACTTTGACATCTGACGGCGTCACCTTATGCATTGTGACGCCGTCACCTCGCCGCTTTTAGGGTTCCCGGATGACCATCTTGACGCCGTCCCTCTTTAGCTCTTCAAAAATCCATTCTGGCTTATCAAGGCTTGACGCCGTTGGATCCTGAACGTGACGCCGTCCCCTTATGATTTAAGCCGTGACGCCCTTGATTTAGTTAAAGCGTGACGCCGTCAGAATTCTCATGCAAACTCACTGGCCCGTCATGAGTAAATTTCACATCCAACTTTTCTTGCCAAGGCATGACGCCGTCTGGAGTTAATGTTGACGCCGTCAAAGGTGACTTTCAGCACAATTTTGAGACTTTGCCGTTTTCTTCACTTTTATGCTCCAAAAACGTCCAAAATGCCTCCTTTTCCAGATTTCTCCTCAAAAGTACCTAAAATGACAAAAAGGAACGATTTAGGGCAATATTTGATCAAATAAATACGATTTCGGGCTTAAATGACCCCTTAAAAGCGGTACACTTTTCGCCTCATCACATTGCATATGCCTAATTTGGAGAAAATGAAGGAGGTAGTGGTGAAATAGGTGAAGATGGTGGAGGTGGTGGTGGAGGTGGATTGGTTAGCATGTGTTCAATACATGAAAACATGTATTGCATTTCATCTCTAAGACCAAAGATGATGGTTCGGTTGTGGATACAACAAAGACAAGTATCCCCATGGGCTTCAAGTAAACCTCAAGGTACGGGATTGACAAAGAATGGTGGTGTGATTGGTGAGGATGAGAAATGAGCATCAAGAGGTGTGATTGGTGAAAGGGAAATAGCAAGTTCGGTGGATGGAGGTTCTTGAGTGGGAGGTGGTGGTGATGCTCTTGGTGGTGGTGACATTTGTGGTGATGATAAGTGTGAGTTTATGTAATCATTGATGGATGAGGATGAAGGTATGGAAGAAGAGGATGTGCCATGAGTGGAAGGTGTTTTGGATGGTGCATTGGGTGCACTAGGAGATGAGCATTGAGGTGGTGGTGATGGAGTGGTGTTTTCTTCTTGAGTTACATCAATGAAGAGTTGTTTAGGGGGTATGATGACAATCTTTTGTTTCTTTGAAGTCTTAGAGATGGAGGTTTTTGGTGATAACATGGTGGATTAGGATGGTGTTTGATGGAGGTGAAGAGTGATGGAATGAGGAGTTATCATTTGGAGGGAATTTATAATGTGAAACATGGTTGGTTTAGGGAAGTTTTTGAAGTTTTGTAGTAATATTCCAAGATCAGTTGGGTTATTAAGAGAAATGGTAGCTGGGACTAGAGAAAGGGGGTCACAAGATGCAAAAGGAAACAGTAAAAATTACTGTCCAGATGGCCGGTCCCCTTAATTGTAGGCCGGCCCCCTTAAACATTAAGGGGACCGCCTAGGAAAATTAAGGGGGCCACCCTTCTGGTGTTTTCCCAGGCGACCAAAAATCAAAAATTTCCAGAAAATGGTTAATTTTTAAGTGTGTATTTGTAGCAAGCTCTATTTGGAACATATACACTAAGAATGATCAAATAGTAACATAAACATATTAAATAATCATACATACATGTAAACTATCATAAGCATATAATTAAGCAAGCATACTAATAACAAGAATCTAGTAGCAAGGTCCTAACATGATAATAGTTAAAATCCTAACATAATCCAAGATACAAGAAAATAATAAGAAAAATGTCAAGCATATCCGAATATATCGGATCAATAGTACTACACAAAAATTGTCTAATAACATCATTGTTCAAATAAGCCCACATCAACATTTCTATTTCTTCTTCTTCCCAAGTATCTTCCTAAAAGCTTTCCCGATAGACTTGAATCCACCTCGAATCTCCTGATGCATTTGTTGAGTAGTGTTGAGCAATGAGGTTTGTCGTTCAAAAAGGAGTTGATCGGTTTGTTGGGAAGGAAGAGGAACTTGATAGTCGGTATAATTTAGTTCCGAAAGATCATCAACGAAGGTTGTGGGAGATGGAGTACTAACACGTGAGGTGCCTTCGTCCTCCTCATCATCTTCCCGATGAGATGTAGAACCACGAGGTGCGAAGAGCTTAGGGCCACGAGATTTACCCTTGTCACTTCGAGATCGGCGAGGTTGGTTATGAGAAAGAGGACGCAAGACGGGATGAACGAACTGATAGATATCACTCTCAAGATGTGGGTAATGTTCCATGACATGACGATAAAGTCGAGTGAGGAACATACCATAAGGAAGGTTGGCATTTGGGGTATTTTTGGCGGAGATGATACGATGGACAAAGAGATAAGCCAAATTGTATTGTTCTTCCACAACAACACAATACAACATATGAGCGATGCTAGCCATGAGGTGATCACGGTGACCGCCGGTACCAAACGCATTCTCGCGAATGAGTTCTTCCCAACGCTTCATGTCGGGGCTTAGTTCTTTGAGAAGGATTTGATTTGCATGAATGTCGACATCTCTCGACTTGATTCTTCTGCTAGTCGTACCACGTTCTAGCTCAAGTAGTCGACGAATGTCGTCAGGAGTTGGAATCTCAGAATAGTATGGACCATCCTGAGGTCGATTTTTCTCAAGAGACGAAAGATCCCATTCATTTGAAAAAACGGCTTGACCGTTGTAGGGAATTTGAAGGATTTGACCAAACTGAGCAAGAGTGAGAGTGATGAATTCGTTTTGGATCATGAAAGAGATGAGAATATAACCATAGTTATCGGTTTGCACCGTAACTTGGCTATAGAAGTCAAGAATGAAACGAGGAATGATGGGTTCATTTATTTTGAAAAGACAATCGAGACGAACATTGGTGAACATTCGTTCGATATTAGCGGATTGGTAAAAGGATGGATCGACAACTCTTCCCTCATGAATGTTTCTATTTTCAATGGGATGATAGAAACATGCAATGGCGGGAGATATGCCGGGAGTAGCGGAGACTTTTGGGATATATTGTTTGGTTTTGGAAACATCACCAACCGTGTCTTTAGGCATTTTCACCTAAACAAGATAACAACAAGGAAATAAGATTAAAAAATATAGCATGCATATGTCGTATATGCTACTTATGTGGAACGCAAACATACTTCGACTCTAAAATTTTAATCCTAAGAAGTAGTTTACAATGTTCCTTGGTTTCAATTTTTAACTCGCTTAAAATGTATTTCATGATGTTAAGGAGTAGTTATAGAGATATTATGATAGAGAACCAAAAACATCCAAACGCTCCCTTATACATCATAAGCTACTTTGAAATGTGGCTAGACAAACATTAGATTGTATATCTAGCTATTTCTTACGAGTATTTATGTTAAGTAACTTATTGAAAAAGATGAAACCGTAGATTTTGACTCAAAAATACCTTTCAATATGTTATGCCAAACGCTCCCTTAACTAGAAAAATAACGACTAATATCTCAATATACATATGAATTATGTATCTTGATGACTCAAAATCACTAGTTGTGTGTTTATAAACTTGACAATTAGTCGTGAAATTTATTTCGATTTAATTTCGACGATTTTATGACCTAATCCAAACACCCTCTTATGTTTAATAAAATCATTTTTCATGATTCGAAAAATATATTTTTAGGATTAAAGAGTTGTGATAATATAATGTGGTTAGTTTTAACAAGTGTTTAAGGCATGATTCAACAATGTATAAGAATTTTGAATGAGAGTGTATGGTTTTTCAAAATTTTGACATGAGGGTTTTTGATTACTTAGTTTCTAGTGTTGATTAAGCATTCTGATCCTATGGGGAGCATTTGGTTATGAAAATCCTAGACTTAACAAAATTCAAATTTGAAAAACTTGAATAAAATACCTAATCATGATTAGACTCAAAATTGGATGAAATTAGACAAAATGTGTGTTGGAAAACTTACAATATATGTTGTTAATCGTGTTGTAAGCGTTTTCCCTTTACGAATTAAGCTTGAATTGGTGATTTGGTAATTGATTTTGGTGGTTTTGGGGTGATGTTTCTCGTTCACAGCAAGTTGAGGGAAGGATGGTTTGGAAAATGGAGTGTTTGGAAAAAGATTCAAGGAGGAAAACGTATTTGGGAGTATCAGATGGCCGGTCCCCTTAAACATTAAGGGGACCGCCCTCGTTAACAAGCCGGTCCCCTTAATCATTAAAGGGACCACCCTCCAAAAATCAGAAATGTCGTGAAATAAGTTTCTGAAAGTAAGATATTTATATATATATAGATTTATCATATATCGAAAATACGTTGGAGTGTATTGGCACGAGGAGGGAATACTTGACATATTTTATTAACATTTCGTTAATTAAAAAAAAATATCTTGACAAATTTGGATAAAATGATCAAGACGTCAAGTCGACAAAGAGTTTGAGGAATGAGAGGGAATGTATGTGTGTGTGTGTGTGTGTGTGTGTGTATATATATATATTATGTGTTAATGTGGACTTTTGAATGGTGTCGAGAGATGATGAGGTAATGACGGAGATGAATGCTAACGGCGATGGGAGTTTGTTTCATCCATAGTTTTCTTGCGCGAAGGTTCGAATTCTACTTCTATGTTGATCCACTCAACTCACTTCTCTTCATCACCATGAGTTTTGTGATAGTGGACATAGAAGATTTTCATGTTGAACGTTAGAGTCCAAGAGAGCCAAGGGGGAAGAAAAGGTTCGAGAACGAACAATTTCTTTTAGTTCTAGATAGTCAACTAATGACGTATCTAGGTTGTGAGAGTATATATATATATATATATATATATATATATATATATATATATATATATATATATATATATATATATATATATATATATAGACTATTCCTTACGTATATACATATGTATAGTAATATAGGTATATATATAAATATTTAGATATATGTATAAAAGGATTACACACTAACATACACATAAGTATTAACTAAACTAAGCATTTTAGACTAACGGGGGCATGCAATTAGCTAGTTCATCAATCTAAGCATATAATATAGTAGTGAGCATGAAAGAGAGGCGTACCTTTTAGTCTTCAATAAATAGTCTTCAAGCGCTTCAAAGTGTTTATATTGACTTATAGAAGCCAATCATAGATGAGATACCGAATTTCCTGATGATTTGACAATTTAACCACTTGGTCCCCATTGTCTAATTGGTCCATAGTTGTTTGAACCAAAAATGGTTTGCAATTGACTAGGATGCATATATGGTGGAAGTATTCCCCAAGGATTGAAACTTGGTGGATTTGAATAATTCCATATTGGGTGACTATTATTATGGAGATTTTGTCTATTTTGGTTTCTTCTAGGTTGAGGAGTTTTAGGCCGAGGGTGAGGACTAAGTGGTCTTCTAGGAGGAGGTGTTTTTTACCTTAATTTTTGTTTAGAATATCCTACTTCGGTTTTTGAAGATGGTTTGTAGAAAATCTTTACTTCCTCATTACTAGCAATGGGTATTTTTCTATCTTTTATAAGTATGTATTTAGGTTTTGACTCTAAAGATTTTTGCTTACTAGATTCACATTCAAACTTAACATTTTTAGTTTCACTAGTTGAGGCCTCAGTTGAATTAAATCCTAATCCGGTCTTATCTCCTGATACTCTTTGAACACTTATTATTTTCTTAAGTGAATTACTACTATTTTCGAATTTGTCAAGTTTGCAAATTTCTTCCTTAAGTTTTTCGTTTTTATTTTTAATCTCTTGACATGTTTTACATTCTACAATGACTTCTTTGCCTTTTTCTAAGTTGTGTAGTTTAGTTTTTAGTTCGAGTATTTTGATTTCTAATTGATTATTTATCCGTTTTAGTGATTTATTTTTAATCATAACTTTTTGACCTAATTTGCACAACCTATTATATTCGCTATCTAGGTCTTTTTCGTCTAATGATAAATTTTCATCACTAAAGTATTCGGTTTCGGAAAATACCTCATTTGATGTCTTTGCCATAAGACATTTTTCTTCCTTTGTGGTTTCTTTCTCATCTTCATTACTATCACTCCATGCTCCTCCAATGAACGCCTTTTGATTTTGCTCCTTTGACATCTGGATCACCGCATTTAAAGCAATTCCTCTCGCTCTTGCTAGTTTTGTCATCTTTATTTCTTTGGAATGCCTTTCTTTCGTCATGTGGTTGTCTAACGAATCTTCCTCGTCTTTTGAAGAATTTCTTGAAGTCTCTTACGGCCATGGCATATTCTTCGTCATCGCTTTCGGAGGTTGAACTATCTTCGTCACTAGATTCCTTCCTAGCTTTCAATGCAATTGACTTGCTTTGCTCTCTTTTTCCTTTGACCATCTCGGAGTCTTTCTTTATTATTGCTTCGTAGACTTTCAAGTTGCCGATCAACTCGTCAAGTTGAAGAGTTGACAAGTTCTTCGATTCTTCAATCGCCGTAACTTTAGCCTGCCATTTTGGATGAAGAGCCCTAAGAAATTTCCTAACAAAATTCTAACTAGAAAAACTCTCATCAAGTGCTTTTAAACTTGTGATGATAGTGTTAAACCTAGTAAAAGCATTATCAATTGATTCCTCTTCCGGAATCGTAAATTGTTCATATTGTTGAACAAGAAGATCTATTTTATTATCTTTGACTTGACTATTACCTTGGTGAGTTATTAGTAAAGAGTTCCAAATTTCTTTTGCGGTTTCACACATAAAGATTCTTTCGTATTCTTTACGCGGTAACGCATTATAAATAACCATATTTGCTTCATTATTTTTAGCAAGTTTTCTTTTTAAATCATCATTTTATTTTTCAAAAGGTACTATTTCATCCTTTTTAGTTTCTGGATTTTTTTGAATAGGTAAAAAATCACCATTAGTAATAACATGCCAAAGATCTAGATCTTTTGATTTCACATAAGTTTCGAATCAATTTTTCCAATAAAGAAATCCATCACTTTCAAATAGTGGTGGTCTTTGCATAGATTGCCCTTCTAAATATTTTTCGGATTCCATAGATCGTTTCAAGTTTTAAAATACAATTTATTTTAAAAATCTTGTTTGACGTGGCTCTGATACCAATTGTGGAAAACTAGAAGGGGGGGGGGTTGAATAGTTTTACGTCTTTTTAATTTTATTATGAAAACCTTTGTTTACTTTTTAAAACTTTGATTCGATCTTTATGTGAATTCAACTCTTGAACAATATGAACAAATATAAGCAAAAGTAAATAAACAATGCAAGTAAAGTAAATGAAATGAAATGAAGGATAGAGATGGAAAGATCAAACCACAACACGCGGATTTATAGTGGTTCGGTTACAAGGACACCTTCCTTGCCCTACTCCACTCCTCGAGTCACCTACTCGAGAGTTCACTTCACTATGTCAACAAACTCCCTTGTGGCGGAGAAACCTTACACACTTTTGCTTACACCAATTTAACGACACAAAGCTAGATGTCGAGTCCTAATCGTAGCTAGAACCAATCTCACAACTTCTACACAACTTCTTCACAACTTATTCACAACTTCTTCACAGCGGCTTCACAACTTCTTCACGACAACTTCACGACTTCTTCACGACGGCTTCACAACTTCTACACTACTTCTTTACAACACAACTACTTACTTACACTTCGATCTACAACTACACAACACTTTACAAACTACTTTACACAACTACAAAACAATATGAATTAGACTACAATACTTCTTCTCTAGTTGAAGGAGTATTCTTCTTTTGCACTTGGATGGTAGAAGCTTGGATCACTTAGAAACCAATGCTTAAGAATATATGATCAAAGGATTTTGAAAGGATTTAGAAAGATAAGAAGAGATTTGGAACAGAAGGTTTTGGGTGCAAAAGGTGAGGAAAAAGTCCCGGAATGAACCAGTATTTATAGGCAAAGCTGGGGGCTAGAGGAGCGTGGCGGTCCCCTTAATTAGGGGGCCGCCCCTTAGATAATTAGGGGGCCGCCCCTTATATCCGTTGTCCAGCTTTTTTCTTTTTGTGGGGAAGGTTTTTCTGGAATATTTTTGCCATTTTTGGTTGAAAATTTGAATTCAAAAATTTATTATGGATATAACATTTTCCTTTAATTTCCAAAAATGATTTTGTAAAAGATATAAAATATTTGTGTCATTTTATAAAAAATCTAGTGATTAAGAAAAAGTTCCTTTGATCATAAAATGCATTAGGCATTTGTTTATTCATACCTTAAGTGATTAAGTTGTTAAAATAGATATTTACAACTAAATACTTATTTACGTCATAATCTTTCGTTTAATGATTTTACATTTTGTGATTATCAAAACGTAGAGATATCAAAAAATATTGATAACGTGTTTAGGCATTATTTATATCAACATACTAATCAAAGTAGCAATAATGGGACAATAATTATGCAAAATAACAAAGAGAAATAACAAAATAATTTGTTATCAATCTACAAGACAAAAGTCTTAATGATCAAATATGTGAATATCATAGAAATCATAGCATCTTATGTAAACAAAAACATATATTCATCTACTAGACAAAAAGCTACCACGTGGCATCAAGACAAATAATCGTATTGCAAGATAGCATGACATTGTTTTAGATACTACATTGTGAAATTGTTTTGAAGTTAGGCTTAGTCACTTAAGCATACTTACCCATTAATTAACACAATGATCTATATGTAAAATAAAATAACTTCTAAATGTTCATCATACCAAAACCACTTAGACAAAGTGCACACATGGCAAATAGTGTGACAAAGTTACAAAAGAAATGAGACGACAGATTCATTGCAAACAATTTTTAGCATTTTGGAAGCATGCATCATTTAGATTATCCTATGAAAAAGCTCAATGAATGTCAACTAAAGACAAGAGCTATCTAACACCATGTATTAAAAATGACATATCGTAAGTTAACAAGAAATACGTTAATCTTGCGAAATAACATATAACGAAAGAATGAGCATATTATTCAAATCATGTTAACATGAAGCATATAAGCATGCAGACAAAACCTTTTCAAGGTTTACACATTTGACTATCACTAAAATATTTATCATGATTATGTCAAGTTACTTAATCATATCAAACAACTAACATGTAATCAACACATGTATATGAAATGCAAGTGATTATACTAAGAATAATTATATCTACTACTTGTTTGATTAATATTCCTAAGACAAGATAAATTATCTTATTTTAATACTTACTTTAGGCAAGTATAGGAATACAGATTTTTCAAGTTGGAGAATGAATATGAGACTATTACTAGCGGTGCTCAATTCAGGCTAAACACGACCATTTTTATGGGTGATTCCACATACCCAACTTCTCTGCTGGAAGCAATTTAACCGTTAGGTTAAATTGAGTTTCTAGTGCAATAAATTCTCCAGTAGTCATTTTCATGTCTGAAAGATAGGAATTCCTATTTTTGCCTATCTAAATATGATAGTTTACCAATTACTGAGACTCAACTATTTCTATTAAAACTAATGTGATGAAGGTGTCATGTTATACACGGGAATTTGACAAATATGTGTCAACATATTTTAATCTTTGTGTTTGGAATCTAAGGTTGAATGATCTAAAGGGTGACATCTTTTAAGTTGAGTTTAAGTATGTGTTAGCAAACGAGGTTGATGTAAGCACTTGAGTTCATAATTCATAATTCTTATTCATTATTCCTACCATATGCCTGTGACATTACGGCTTGTGTACACATAACAGTGCACAACCCGGACCCTAAAGAAAGGACCCTGAGGTACGCTTCAGTGCCTCAATCCTGATCAAAGGAGCGAAAGCTTTTTTCTTATGAGTAGAATTAAACCGGAATGTTTTCTAAGTTTTTCAAACATTCTGCTCATAAGAACAAGTATTCCCTCGTCAAGGGGGAGTATTTGCAAATATAATCTTTGTTCTGAAAAACAAAAGTTCTTGAAATTCTTCCCTAAAACTCAAAAACAGCATATTTTAATCATAAAAGTTTTTCAAAAACATCATGAGTATGCTATTTTTGAGGGGGAGAAGGAAAATATCAGAATTGACCCTCGAATTGACGGTAGGAAAAGTCAGTAGTCGAAAGGACATGTCCCGGACGGGTAATAATTTCAAGCCAGTTCATCTGGTGATGTAAACGTGTCTCGCAACGGACGTGTCTGAGTAGAATGTACCGATTTCGAGCGATTTTCCTTGAATGTGATCTGGACGGGTAATAATTTCAAGCTAGTTTACTAGTGATGTAAGCGTGTCTCGCGATGATCATATTCATTGAAAATCAATCAATTCAAAAGTGCCCACTCTTCCCGACATGTACAAATTTCAAATTAATTACTTATGAGCACATGTTAAGGGGGAGTCCTTCTAAAAAACACAAAACTCTCAAGGTGTCAATAAAATGTTTTTACAATCATCGACACTTTGAGAGATTTTCAAAGGTTTTGGTAAATGGCATCAACATAGGATAGTCATGGAGTAATAAGGTGACTAAGGTTTAGGAAAACCGTCCTATGATCCGCCAGAGCCGGAGGGATCTACCCAAGGACAATTCCCATAGTTTAGAACTAGAAAGTCCTAGGTATGATACAAAAAAGGAGAAAATGAATGAAAGGAGAAAGAAGGGGTTGAAGAATTAAAAAGAAAATCAAAGAAAAGGGTGAAAAGAAATAGCCCTCCATTTGTTCAACCTTAGGGCAGACACCGGGTTCAATACATAATCTACTGGTTGACTGAGCATCACCGGTATTGAAGACAAAAGACGTCATGGACCCAGTGACGCACTGCACTAAACCTTCTAAGCCACTCAAGTGTCTCTCAAAAGACATTTGTTTCATTCACACGGAGAACCCTTCATAATCTATCGACCTCTTATTACGAGAGTGTTGATATTGAAAAGGAGGCAATCTGCTCCACGCCTCCGAAGACCAAACAAATGTGCACTAATTGAGTCTAGAGCCATGAGATTCATCAAAGATCTCTTAGGTACACTAAGAATTACACTGGTGTTCTACATCATGGACATCAGTTGTAAATTAGGAAAGTGTCCTTCGCAGATCCTAGCAATCTGCCAAGAACATTCTTGAGAGAATTCACAATTGTGATTCTCAGTGATAGAATGGAAATCCTACCAGGGTAACATCAAACAACCCTAACAGCAGGTCACTTCGGTAACTCCTTGTGGGTTACGCTTAGTGTCTGTTCCAAAACGGTCTACAGTCGTGGGGTGATCTCCAGCGACTCACTGAATCGTGGGTGCACTTCGGTGTGTCCATGTTAGCCCTTTCGGGGGTATCCGGTTCAGAATGGCCTGGGTTTGGATTAGAGAAAGTCTTCACACTATGCTGTTGATGATCTCAAACTCCAAATCTGTAAGTGCCGGTTGGTTCGTGTTGCTGCTGCTGCTGCTGCGGAGGATCATGAAGACCTGGAGTTCTACCACCATCAAGACTCCATCATGCTCATATCCTGAAGATTAGTTCTCACAAAGACTCAAGACAGCAAAAGTTCAAAGTTATTAAAGAAAAGTCAAAGATCAAGTATGTTAATCTTTCACAAGTCTAAGTTCAAGCTTATGAAGAGAGAACTACGTGATGTATGAAGAACAAAAGTCAAAGATCATATGAGCATGATGGGAACGACGTGAAGACACCAGTACTAAAGACCATTGGAGATTGGAAGATCGAGACAACACCATAACATTTCAAGTCAAGAGCAAAGAACAAAGATTATAAAGACGTCTGAAGCCAATGAAGCAAAGATGACGTCAAGCAACATTGATGACCAAGACTTAGGGGGAGATTGTTAGGAACACGTTTTATTAAATATTTCAAGTCTTGTTCATTTCATTTAAAGTGTTGCTCGATATGGACTTTATGTTAGTGATTATAGGTCCGGTCCTTTAGAAGTCCATGGGCCGGCCTTTTATGTGTAATTCCTTCTAGAAACCTTCATGTAAGAGTTGCCCTAATCCTCGCCTATAAATAGAGGGTTAGGGAGCTCATTTTAGTTGTTGGTTTTCATTCTCTTGCGTAAGCCATGTCAAACTAATATGTGAATGTTAATCTTCCGTCTTTTCTTCTCTAAATCTTATTTCTTCTCTTTTCTTTACTCTCGTATTAACTTTACTTGTTGTTAATCTCTGTCATAGCATAATTAGTAGTTGTTATCGTGGCGTATCTGGTTGAGTAGATTGTGTTTTACGTTAAATACTAGGACCTACAAGAACGTTCTCAAGAAAGCTCTTTGGAACAAGAATCTGAGTAAAGTTACCAACTTTAATAGATCTTGTGTATGCTCTAGAGATGTGTAGGATACACACAAGGTTTGAACTAGATTGTGAGCAGGGTTTGGTTATGATGTACGCTTGAAAGAAGATAGATACATAAAGTATCTTTCAACAAGTAAGGTTATCATGCTTATAAAAACAAGTATGAACAGATAAGGAAGAAAGTTCATAGAACTTGTAGGTGTAATGAAATCTCTTGTAACACAACCATTCATGTTGCAAGAAGAGAATGATGCATAGGATATACATTATCCTTTTAACAAGATGAAAACTAAACGCATGATTTAAGCATAATGTTTTTCGAAACATCATGTTTTCCTAAATAAAGATATAAACTTAAAGTGTTTGAGTTGGATAGACTTATCCTAAATTTACTAGATGAATACATGAGAAATTCACTTGAGTTTCTTATGTATACTCCTCAAGAATCATTGTCATGAGATTTGTTTAGAGATTACATTATAACATAAGTTGCTACAATGTTGATCTAAGGTTTAATGAAACTAATGCAGAAGTCAAATGACAAAGTATTACCAATACTTTGATGACTTGTGGTACTACTTAAACCTAGTGGAAATTGATAAAAAATGAATGTGAGCATCATGCTCGTCTGATGGTGAAGGTTCTAATCCTATAGGTGATAAAGTATGGTTGAGTTGATTCAACGTGCATTTGATGAGTGTTGAACTACAGGCTTTTTGAGCAATGCTCTCAACTGATTCAAATGATGGAAAGGATTGTGGATTGGTTGATTTAGATGGAGTGTCTAACTAAGGATGTGGTGATGCAGAGATCTGTTGTACTATAGAAGTACTTTGGGTTTCATGAATGTTGAAAATGACAAGAATTGATATTGATTCTTGTGGTTCACTAGTGAATGAAGTGCTTGGTTATGTTTGTGAAACCTAGGGGCTAAATGGGATGAAGAACAAATGTTCTAGTCATGATAAGATAAGTGTTTTAACATACGTTGTTAAAATACTTGTGAGTTGATTGTTTCAGATATGACTTTTAATGACTACAATCGTAAGTCAGATATACTTGAATATTTCGGACGAAATACTTAAGTTGTCAATCCTACTTGGAGAAAACGATGACAAGACTTGATAATTACATCTATAACCTAAGTGTGAGTTACGACTCGATGTAAATCATCTTGAAGGATGACATATTAACCAAGTGAGGCAACATATGTGAATACAGGATAATATCAGTCATGAGTTGGGTTTGTAATATGTGATATCTTTGCACACTGTGAGTCTGGTTTAGTTAGGAAGTTGTCAATTTACAAATCAAGTTAATGGATAAGTAAATGACAGGTGAATGTGTGTAATGATCATAAATGATCAGTAGAATAAACCTAAAAACTAGAATCAATAATTTAAGGATCGGGATTAGTCGGAAATTTTAAAAAAGTTACTGTTGAAGCCTGCGGATCCAATCGACAACAAAGGCGGAACCAAATTTTTGGTTCCGTGGAATCCACAGGATCAGGACTGGCTGATCCAAAGCATACACTAGGCAGATCCAAAATTTGGGATCCGCCGAATCCGCCATATGGAGGTTCAGATTCTTAACATAACATATGTCAGAATTTTCGTTACTCGTTCAAATTCCGAAAATTGTCCTCAAACATATGTAACTACGTAGTTGTGATAGATTCATAACAAAAACACAGGTAGTAACATATGTTAACATATAGATCAATCCGAGGATAACGAACTTATCATTAATGGAAGTTAAGCCAAACAGTGGCTTAAGCCCGAAAACTTGACAACATCAAAATGTTATCATCCTGCATTGTTATGTTAGTTCACATAAAAGTATAATGCCAACATAATATCCTAATAACATAACAAGTCATCACATTATTGTTTGAAATTTTCTTATACCAAACACACTTACACAGATACAACATGTTTACACATTTTAACACTTAAAATTAAGTGAAGGTTTGTGCAAGACAATACATTTTAAGATACTAAACTAGTTTCATTCAGTTCACATTTCTAAGTTATGCAAAGTTTTCACATAACATATGCAAACAAAAATATCTAAGTCTATAAGTGAAACAAACACAGTTTATCAACTTAGTGTACAAGATCTAGCAAAAGTCCTATTGTGCATCAAACAAGCAATTGATAAACAAGCAAATAATTGTCATGGCAAAACACTTATGTATTTCCTATCAACAAATGCAATCACAGTTACCAACAGGCAAATCACATGTATGCAAATAACTTAGAACAGATAGTCACATAGCATAGCATAAATGAAAAGATACTTTTCGTCACTTTGTGTTAAAATATGACGATGTATGCCAAGCTTGATTTGTTTCTTTTATATTACCAAATTCTTTAGTTTCAAAAGAAATCATATCAATGTTCAAAGAATACCAACTTACATTGCCCGACGTAAAAGTTTAAGTTACTGTGTCAAAATGAAACTTAATATTTTGAACAGGTTGTAGTATTTGATTTGTTTTACCTACTTCAATTTAGATTTAGGATATGAGATTATTTTTAAATGAAATTAGACTTAATTCCCTTCAAAATGATAGGTGGCGCGACTCCTACGGACTTACGGTTAATTAGTTATAAATTTTTGAAGTTGGACAAAAACTGCATATAATACCGACGGATTTCACGGATCCTTTTTGAGGGATCCGCCCTTTGTAACAAAGGGATCCGTGGGTGTCTGTAACAAATTCTACTAAACTCGTATTTTGACATAGAGAAAACGTGTAGGACTTGCTAGACTTAATATTAAACATATATTACACATATTTAACAACATTTCTACTTATGTGACTTATCTAAACATTACGGACGTGATTTTTCAACTAAATTAATAGTTATCCCAAACGCTCCTTTAAAACCCGTGTTTTTCGTAAATTAGCTTTACGCACACAATTTTACACTTAATCATTTTAAGAAATCTTTTCTTTTGATTTTTCAAAGACATCTTCAAGTTTGTATACAAATTAATATTTAACAACAAAATTTCTAAGTATACTTAGCGAAACATTTTTCATATTATATTCTGCTTCAAAGGTAATTTGATACATGGATCGTACTCTATTTTAAAAACGATTTGTTTTGAAAATAAGAGCCATGAGGCTCTGATACCAATTGTGAAAACGTAGAGGGGGGGGGGGGTGAATACGTTCCTGTTTTAAAAACTTAAAACTTGTTGTATCAAATTTCCAATTTGGCTTGTTCTAATACGAAAGCTGTCTGTTGTAGTTTATGTCTAGCATAAACTAAAGCATGTTGTCACACAAGTATTATCAACTAATCATAACACAAGCAATCACATAATGCAAACATAAAAGTAAAGAGATAAGTAAAAGAAAGCGCAAACCGAACACGATGATTTATAGTGGTTCGGTCACGGAGCTCCTCTCCGCCCTACTCCACTCCCCGAGTACCCAACTCGAGAGTTACTTCACTAGATCAACAAGCTCCCTTCTCGGCGGAGAAAACATTACACACGTCGCTTACACTTTTTCCGGTACAAAGCTAAATACCGGGTTCTAGTTCGAGGTAGAACCAACCTAACGTCGCCTATACAATTTCCGACACTAAGCTAGATGTCGAGTTCTTTACAAGGGTACAACCACTCCCGTTGGTTCTTTGACAAGGGTACAACCACCCCCGCTATGTTTTATGGCCCAGCATAGAAACCTTGTGTTTCATGGCACGAACACATAAACCATCTAATCTAGTATGAATAGATTACAATGATGATCCATGACATAAATGGGTCATGGATATGAATGGCTAGTCTAAATGAACTTCCGTTGATAGGAAGCCTTCAATGTATGAAGATCACAAGCTCCCTAATCTTGTTTTGATGGATCTTCATATATGCATATGGAATCTACATGAACTTCTTGAATAAGAAGTATTCAATCATTGAGGATGTCAAGTGCTATTGAATCTTCATATGTTGGAATGCTATGATGGATAATGACTTCAAAATATTCTAACCTTCATGGTGGATCAAGAAGTATGCTATGGATGATGTCTCATGATCTTGAGCTTGCTTCACAGGATCATTAATAGTGTATGCTTATAACATAATGAAAGTTAGTAACATTATGATCATTATGCAAAGGGTGATCAATGTATGATTCTATATGGTTTGCTACTGATCTAAGTGTATGAAATGATAAAGGGAATATTTATTCTAGTTGGATAAAACTATGGGTAAACAATGGGCTACTATTTATAAGAAAACAATTTGTACATGCCACGGATTTGGCGGATCCAAATAAAGGGATCCGCCCTTTATGCTGTTTGGATCCGCCGGGACCTGACAGCTAATATCTTAACAAATCTTTCCATATCTTGCACAATCTAAAAAAGTCAACTCAAGGATCTTATCAAATCTTTCCATATCTAACAAAGTCAACTCTAAGATCTTATCAAATCTTTCCATATCTAACAAAGTCAACTCTCTAAGATCTTATCAAGATATTACCTAAATCCTCAAGATATCCTAAAGATATCAAAATGAGGTATGCCATGATGTCATGTATATATTTTCATTTTAAGATTTAAAATGTAAATGTATATATGTATGTAACATGTATCCTAGTGATCATGTAGCATGTATATACTAGCTTAACTAACATATGTGTACCAAGATGTATCATGTTAGTTTGACATCTAAAGTGTACTTATCCTATTACGGTTCTAAGTAGAATGGTTAACCTTTTAAAATACTTAATGACCTAACCGTATTTTAAACATTCTAAATGGTTTGTTAAGGGTTTGATCATAATGCCACATAACCAACATGTACTAACCTGTGTTGTACCATACGAGGACTCGAGAGGTGTTGAATGTATGTTGAGACAAGATATGATTACAAGTAACTTGTTCATTTTACGTTATGTATCAAGTTACATGTTTGTCATCAATCAAAACAAACGAGACTGCTTGCACTAACATGTTTCTCAAAAGTTTTAGATGTTATTCAACGTGTTGTTTTGTAAATTGGTAGGCTAAACAATTTTTTTTTTTTTTTTTTTTTTTTTTTTTTTTTTTTTTTTTTTGATAACAAGAAAAATTGGTTCGTATAATATGGTAGTAAATAGTTGGTGGAATGACAGAAAATCAATTTATAAGGTGGTAGTAATATAACTCGTTTTAAAAATTCTGTGAAATAATTTCCTAAGATGGTAGTAAAATAGCTTGTAATAAAATTTGTTGAATGGGTTATAAGATGTGTGGGAGAATCTTACGGAATGGCAATAGTCTATAGTCAAAGATGAAATTTGCCTAATTCCTAATAGGATAGCGGTATGTCGTTGCGAAGTTGTTAGGAATAAGGTAAATGGAATAGAAAATGTAATAGACGAAGGTTGTGAGTATCGTGGATATAATAAAAGACAGAGATTACATTAGATAAAAAGGTACTAGTTATAACTAGGTTACGCTAACTTCCTAAGGTGAAGTACAACAGGAAAATACAACCCTAGAGGGCTTGAGCTATGGTTTATAATTAAAGTAGGAGCTCCTTCTTCTAACTCATTGTTGTTGCCCTTGACGTTGATAGTATCCTGAAGAGCTCCTCATGCGATAAATACTCTCTTCCTCGAGCTATCGCCTCCTGGATCTTGGATTCTTGATTACTTAGCTTTGGATTGACAAACCTAAAGTGTCCTGTCTTTCCACAGCCAAAACATATTACTGGAAGTTTCTGATTTTCGAAAACTGTAGAAGTTCTGCAATATTTGGTTAGGTGACCATTCTTCTTACAGTTACCACATGGAGTAGGGCAACGACCAGGGGTATGGCGTTTTTGACATTTGTTACATTTTGGTAGAGTACCAAGGTACCCTTTCTTCTTAGCTGGGCCTGCAACATGGGCTTTAGCAAACTCTTGTCTCTTAGGTGGTTGTTGTGCAACACTTCCATCCTGATTGTTGTTGTTGTTGTTCCATTTTCGTTTGTTGCCATTATTGTTTCCTATGGCCTTGGTGTGAGCTATGTGTTCCCTTGCCTGGAGCGACATATGGATAGCTTTAGGCATGGTATCGGGTTCTAATGGGGCGACCAACATACGAATTTCAGGGGAGAGTCCCCCGATATAACTCTCAAGTTTCTTGCATTCGAGTTCATCCATTGCAGGGCATAGCCGTGCTAATTTGTAAAAACGACTAGTGTATTTGGAAACATCATCTCCTACCATGGTAAAATCTAGGATTTCCTGTTCCATTGCTTGTAATTCGCTCCTTGAACAATATTCTAAAATCATCATCTTTCTTAGTTTCTCCCAAGAGATTGAGTAAGCAGCGTCGACCCCTACTATCTGAACATGGTTATTCCACCATACCTGGGCAAGATCCCGAAAAGTGCAAGTGGCGAACTTAACTCTGTTTTCCTTAAGATAGTTACCATCTCGAAATATTGTTTCTACTTCTTCGAGCCATTTGCAAAATCCCCTCGCGCCTTCAGTTCCACTAAAGGTGTGGGGATCGCAATCCATAAATTCCTCTTGAGTAAGATTAGGAATTTTGGGTGCAACGTTTCCCCCTTCTATGGCTTCAGCTGTCTTGGTGGTTTCAAGTCTTCTTGGTGCATTGGTCACATTTATCTCATAATTGGCGAGGGCTGTGGCTATGCTTTTGGCAATGATTTGCTCAACAGTGGCTTGTGTCATGGCTGGAGTGGCTTGCTTCGACATAACTCTTCAAAAACCATAAGAGACCATGAGAATTTGTAAGTAGTAAAGATCATCACACTCACATATACGCAACCATGAAGTGAAATCACAACAAGATGCAACCACGAAAATATCATAAATATAATCATAACACACATGAATATATAAGATGAAAATTTCGGCCTACATAGACCGATATCAGGCATAGCACAACCATATCCATATAGTAGAGTCAATACTTGGTAAATTCGTTGTACAACAACCAAAATACTATAAGTTTATTTGAAATATGCCACACATCCCGTGGCTAGGATAATAGTAAAAGCTAGTAAAGATATAAGCCTGATCTGGAGGCTTCCTGGTGCTCCTCTGGGTGGATCCTGGGTTGTGGCATCATGGGGTTGTGATGAGTTCTGATATGGGGCCTAGAGTTGTACGTCGATCATATCCGAGATAGTATAGATCTTAAACCATTCTTGAGGAATCTGCTGATGTTCCTGTTGACTCGGTGATCTTGGTACTATCCACAGAGTGTCATCTAATTCCTGATATGTGGGAATGGAAAAGGGGAATGAAAATGGTGGTAGCGGGAAGGTAGGGGCAGCCTCCTGAGACTCGAAGGTCTCAGCGTCACATCTGTCTGTCTCCTCTGGGTCTGTCTCAGGTGATGCTAATATCTCAAATAGGTGGAAGTTATCATCTGACGATGGTGAGTGATATGGGGATGTCGAGGTATAGGAAGGTAAGAGTAGTGATGTAGGTGCATCAGTGGATGAAAAAGCGTCCTCGATATCCGAGTCTGATGAAATGATGATAGGGTGGTTGGGTGAAGACATGATTCTATAACAACCCGATATAAAATAAATGTAAATACCTCGTATTAAATAAGTAAGTAAAAGCATGTATAGCAATCGCACAAACATCATGATATTATGAAGTGTCGTGACCTAGTGGTTATAGTCTAGGGTCTATGATGCATCCTAGTTCTCTATAACCTTGGCTCTGGTACCAATCTGTCACACCCCCAAATTTGGATAGCAGCGGAATGGAATTCCGAGGGCGTGATGTTCTTGGATAACAAAGTACAAGGAAATAAAGAATAACCTCTAAGTGAGTCATTTTAAAACAAGCGCTTGATTTAAACATAAACGTTTTACAAAAGTATTAATATCAGAGTTCACCATCAAATGTAAGATTTTACTACATAACCAAACGCTAAGTAATGCAAGGAAATCTTCATCATGATGTGCGTCCCAAAACGTGACTCTAGTATGCTCCATACATAAGTGATTATTATCGTCTAGTTGCCTGAGAATACACGCTAAAAAGTCAACATAATTGTTGGTGAGTTCATAGGTTTAAGTAAACAAGTAAAGTGCGGACCACAAGATTTCAGAAGCATGACAATCACAACAAATATAACGTCATAGCCAAAAATAATATACATTGTCCTAAGCTCATGACCCCGAAGCTCAACGAAATGGTATGCAATCAAGCATAATAATAATCAATGCCCCAACTAAGTGTTTGCCAGACACTCGGAAATAATCCGAATGATATGCGTCCGTTTGACAGGTTGGCGCGACCAACTCGGACGGGGGTGTTAACCCAAATAGATCTATTCATAGCATCCGCGCTTACAAGTAATTAACGGTTCATGATTCAAGGGGACTTTAACGGCATAACAGTAACTTAGGCAATGTAACAGTTTTAATACTTGTGTCTGAAAAATAAGCAATGTATTCCCACCCCGAGGGTTTTAAAATAAGATACAAACAATATAAAAACTAGGGCTATGAAACTCACCTTAGTTATCAAATTTTGATTAGTAATTTGATAAACTGTGAATAGTGGTCCGGTAACTCTAACCGCAACCTAAATAAATACCATGTCTTAGGTTTGAAAACAAGGTTATGCATGCAAGTTCATATGCTATTATATCACTTGTATATATTTGTTGCAACATTTAACGTCAAAAATATAGTTATGACAACTCGTTAGATTATTAAGTATAAAATACCTCGGATAAAACGCGTAATTAGTTTATCTCGTACTTTAGGTTGGGTGATCTTATTAATAAGTATTTTAGAAAAATCACCGTTACACTTTAACAACATTCTACGATAGTCTTCTAAGTGATCTTTGAGAAAAATAAAGTTTTACGTCAATAATAAACTCTTGGTTAGATTCCTGAAAATAACTAAGTGGTCCAGTAAAGCTAGTCGTCAAATAGTGTTTACTAAGTGTTATTGACCCAACTCAGTGGATTTAAGAAGTACGTAGCAAGGTCTACAAAAGCTAACATTGACTTTTAGCCCATTCGGATCCCGATCCCACATTTTTATGGCCATAAAGTTAGGTGGTCAGGCTATTTTTATAGTTTCTGGACAGTTTTCGGGGAAGTTTGAGAGGTCATAAGTTACTCGTTATAAATCCATTTGACGAACGGTTGGACTTTTTGCAATCTAGGCCAGGTGAAATTTATTTTACCAACTAGTGTCATTTTTTCCATAACGGACCCTATCTATGAGAAAAACGGGGTTAAACATGGTCACATGGGAAAACAGTTTTGACACTTAGAAAAGTTTCAGTTTGACCTGTTGGTTTTGGTCAGTTTTCGTCATATTTCAAATCTATAAAATATATATATAATATATAATATATATATATATATATATATAGAGAGAAAGAGAGAGAAAGAGAGAGAGAGAGAGAAGAGAGAGAATGTCCAATCTGCAATAGTTAGTCACAGAGAAAAAATATATATATAGGGGAGGCTTGATGATGGTGTTGGCCGAATTTGGCTAGGAGGGGGGGGGGGGGGGGGGGGGGGGGAAGACAAGGCTTCTAATCAAGCCTCCAAAATTAGTTTTACAACTCCTTGTTTTGTGCTACTTGTCTAGTAATAATCTAACTAGAAAATTTTTACATAGGAATTATTATGGCTTAAAAGGGGGGCGGGCTACATGTCCCCAACATGAAGAATTATGGAAATTTTGTACAAAAATATATATATTGAATGTATTGGGTATTAGAAATAGGTATTGGTTAATAGTTTTTGCGGTTAACGTTAAATACGTATAATTAAGCGGGCTTAGTAAAAGAATTAAAAGAGTGTAAGAAAATAATTTTTGGCACTTTTGTATTAATTTAGTGAGTGTGAGAGTGTATTAAAAATAATTGTCAGGAGTGTCGGGTGCATTGTTCATTTAAATCACGAAAAGCGTTTGTTAACTTAATAAACGTAAATAAATAAAAAGAGAATTGTCCTAGGGATTAAAATTTCGAACCGGAGTAGGAGCAAGGTATTGGGATGTTGTAGACTAAATATAGCCTAAAGTCCTAGTGCACTTGAAATGTATTCTAAATTTTATGTTGATTCAAGTAAAAAGTCATACGTAGATTGTTCTCAAGTAAATGTCAAGATAAGTAATTTGAGTTTATTGAATAGTATTGACCTGTAAAATAACGGGTTGTCATACCAACCGACCGAGGGTCGACCCTCCCATTACATCCGGTCTTACACTCTCATTAGTATCATAAAAAATGAAGTTTATATAGGGATGGAAAATGACAACATAGAAACTTAAAGGGTGTTTTAGATTTTTGTGAATGTGAATTTTGGAATTAGACTTTGTGTAGGATTACAATTTACAAGTCGAATTGGTGTGATCATTTACCAAATAGTCGCCCCACGCCATATCAATAAAAGGGGAAAACATTTTATTCACAGTCCATGAATGTTAAATGAAAAAAAGGGCTATATTCTCAAAAGCAAAATATCTATATTCGGGTTTAGAGTTCGATTTGAGGTAATAATCAACCTTTATTTACAGTGTTACATATTTATCTTCGTTAAGGACGTAGTTCGAGTTCCCGTTCACTGCTACAACTGGTTTATTAGTTATGGACGTGTCTCATAATACTAGAATAGGTTCCCGTGTGCTTACAAGTTCCGTTATAATTCCCCCCTAATATATATTAGTAGTTTAGTACAATGTCTCGTTTGAAATCATTCGTGCATGTATACTTTGGTAAAACTTGTTTTCGGGCCCTATTACACCAACACTCCACCTTTAAATTCGATGTTGTACATGTATGGTAAAAGATTGAGGGTTGTGTGTTTAATAGAATAGGGTTATGTGTCTTTTTTTTTCTATATAAAAAAGAATAGGATTAATGTGAGGAAGGTGACTTGTACACTCTCATTTTTTATTTGCATATATCAAAATTATAAGCAATATATGCTGCTTCTACCGATTGTACAATGGAGTGTGTAAATAAGAAGTTAAAATGTGCAAATCAACTCTCTTAGTGTTACCATGTATGTTGTCTCAAACTTGTTTTCGGGCCTAATAAAGTCCTAAAGAGGATTTCAATTTTATTTCAAATTGCCAAAAAAATAAATTAAAATTAAAATTAAAAAAAAAAAAAAAAAAAAAAAAAAAAAAAAAGAAAAAAAAAGAAGAAGTAGTAAAGTAATAAATTTGTCAATGTGGGTTTTTATAACTTTAACATAATTTTAATTTTTTCTGAAAGAACTAACTGAATGAACTTAAGTGCCGATTTAACTTTAATATAAAGTTTATATTGGTCAATGTGCTTTGTTATATATATATATATATATATATATATATATATATATATAATATATATATATATATATATATATGGGCTCAAAATTAATAGGCCAATACTGAACTTATAAGCGGGCTTGGAGGAAGTTTAGCCGGCCTTGTAATTGAATGAAAAATTAAATTTCTTATGAATTTATTTTTTTAACAAAGATAACCGCATTTATTCTAAAATCAATTACCAAAAAAAAAAAATCACACTCAATTACAAACATAAACACTTTCAAAATAGTTTACCAAAATCGACACTTCAAGCATTTGAGATTTGCTCGCCAATTTTGTTTGCTCGCCAGATCCCCATCCACTAATGCCAACATGAATGTGGTACAATATAGGCCACACATTTTTAATGATAATGTAAGCACATGCACTAATGCAAAGTAAAGTATCTTAATTAAAACAACTAAAGTAAATTTTTTGTTTTATGATAACACTGTATGCACATGCACCAATACCAACCAATAAATATCCGCTATGATGTTAATGACACAATAATATGTGGCGAGCAAATTGGACTAGGCGAGCCAAAAACTTTGCTCAGCAACAATTATCATGCACACAAAGCCATGCATGATGAGCAAAGATGTGGCGAGCAAACAACATTTTGCTCGCCGTTGACATGTGTCAGCATCTAGAAGGCTCACATGTCTACGTGTCAACATCTTGGGGTTAGGCGAGCAAATGATGTGACGAGCAACTCATGTTTGCTCGCCATGTTCATTTTCATAACACAATTTTCAAGGGTTGGGTGGTAATGCTCTCCATATAGTGTTCATTTAAAAAATTGACACTTTATTCTAGGTTCTATTTCGTATATGCAGTTTCAGTTTGTATGTTTTAATTTGTATATTAAGTTTCAGTTTATAGGTTTTCATTTCTAGTAACTAAGGTTTAATTTATGTAGTGCTATGCTGCTAGCTTATAGATCCATGTTTAACATTTGCGGCTAAATGCAATTGCAAGATATGGTGTCATCATGTTATAGCGACGCAATGTCTGTTAGTTTTACGGACATAAATTAATAGTCGTATCGAACTCGAGATCACGAGATTGCACACTTTACGTATGAAGAGTTAACGAATAATAATTAAATATAAAATGTTATATATAATTATTAATTACACAAAACATATAACGACCGTTAGTATTTAACGGATAATGACTAACGACCGTTAACTAATAAAAGGAAAGGACTATAGATGGAATTAAAGAGATCAAAGATGGTTATAGAATCCCCTATGGGATAGCATCGATCGGCTAAAGGGTTAGGGATACCTAATCCTTGTCTAACTTGTTCTCTAAGTTTCTAAAACTATAAATAGAGGGCATAGGGTCATTGTATTCTTACCTCTTGTACACATACAATACCCAAAGTCTTTCTCTCCTCTCTTTTGTGTCAAAACCGATCAAACACAACCCTTTAGGGTCGATTGGATTTTTTTGATTGTTAAGAAAAATTGTTTTGTGTCTTAACTAGCATTAAGGTTACTTGGTATTAGTACGTGTGTACAAGAACGTGATTCAAACACATTATTATTTGAATCTTGGATTGAATTACAAAACGGTAAGGGGTAATTCATATAATCCACATAAACCCTAATTAGGGTTCATCTTATCGATTAATTGAGGAATTGATTCTTGTTTTGCTAGAATAAAAAAGGTACGTATACATTTAAATTCGGTTAATTAATTATGTGTTATTGTTCCTTCGCTTCCGCATGTGTTCTTTGATGTTTATTGTATTTAGTGAATCCTAAACCATCACTCTTTGGCCACAAAGGGATTGATATCCTGACTTTAACAAACTCCTTGAAAATACTTATATAATAACAGGAACAAATGTCTGGAATAACTAATGTAATACCTTGTAATTTCACTTGTCATTTATTAATGCTAATTACCAAGTAATTCTAATTTAAAGATGATTAACCCATTTTTACGAGTTAATTTTTTTTTCAAGATATCAAACATCACATTCACAAGTCACTCTTAGCGAATATGAGACGAGACTCGAATAGCTCACTTGCGCACCGACACTAAAAGTTAAACCAACCCGAGATAAGTCTAATCTATATATATTATGAATACATTTTCCTTCCTTCTTTTGGGTCGAACACCACATCACCACCACCAAGCCCAACTCTACATTTCCTTTCTTTTTCTTTTGCTGGGCCGAAACCACAAAGCCCAAACCCAATAATTTAATCCTAAACTAACTACAACTAATTTTTCATATCTTTCTTTTTCTTCTCTCTTAGACCACAGTCGACACACACACACTGCTTTGTTCTTTCTTTCTTTTTTTCTTGCGTGTACAGGAACCAACAAGCCACCCTAATGTTTCCCCCTAACACACTACCTACAACCTTAAACAAATATAAAATCCATGCTGCTTTTGAAACCATGTAGAACCCTTTGGTCAATATGTCTCATATCCCTCAACATGCCATTTTTCTTTCCTTGTTTTCCTTCGGCAGTACCAAGTCACGAGGCTCCTTCACCCCTCACCTTGTACTACACATAAACAATATTAATCCTTGTTAACCAAAGGGTTATGTGTTCTTAAATCTCCAACAAAACAATACCCCTTTGACCACCTTTCTCTTACACGACTAGGACAACCCTTCAACCTTCTTGGTACCATGCAACACAAGGATTATAATAACATAGAACCCATACCTACATGGCCTATATAAACCCACATTACACTTAACAACCCATCCAAAGCAAACTCAAACAAACACACTCCACTTATTCTCTCGTTTTCACTAACTGTCGAGCTAATGAGATAAAAAGCAAATGTTTTTGGTCGCATTACAAGTTTTCTAAGTTCATTTTGGGTTATATTTTGGATCGTGTGGGTTTTGTTCGAAGAAGGGTTAAGGTCTCAACTCGTGTTCTCGTTTCTTTCTCCATTCGTACCACTCTTCGTGTCTCTTCACCACCTTTTGGTGTTGTAAGTATGCTCAACTTCATTCTTCTTTCTTTCGTTATATTTTATAGCGTGTAACATGCATGATAATATATACGAACTAGTTAACATGAAGAGAAACCAAATCCCATGCATACCTATATATACACGTTAACTTGGTAATGAAATAAAAACCAAAACTCAACGTCACAAATTTTGTGAACTTGAATCTGAGAACGAATCTATAGTCAAAAGACAAATATATAAAACCCACGCATGCGTTTTTCTAATGTTGAACGAATGGCCATATATATGTTGAACCCATATTCGAACCCCATTGAGTTACTAAGAGTATCAAATTTTTTCTTCTTTTCTTTTGTTCACCGTCTCGCTCAATTCTACAACAAAGAAACGCATTATAGTTAAAACCAAAAAGAGTCCCATGCTTACTCTTTTGTAATCGAAATGAATATATATATCAACCAGTTTCGAGGCTTTTATATTCATACGAGACACAACCCATAACACAAGGAGCCTTTAGCTCATTTGGTTGTGTCGCTCCCAACATCACAGCCAACCCAGTTTCGAATCTAACTTGTCACTATATGAAGCAATACTATTTTTTTTGTATACTACTGTATGTTTTTTTTACTACAAACCAAGCGCAGAACCTTAAATGGGCTTGAAAACCCAATAATCCTTTCGAGTTAAATAAGAACCACCCCATTTCATGTTGGGCCTTACAGCCCATTCGACCCCTATTTGACCCTTTCGAAATAAGCAATAATATATAGCTTAAAAATTTAGCTTTTGAGTCGAGTAGTAAAAAGAAGAGGTAAAAATTGTAAGTTTTGAACTTTGGACCGAAAATGCAAAGTTCGCGAGACATAGGGTCAAAAGTGTAAATTTTGGGAATAAAGTGTTCGAAATTGAAAAATAGAAAATTTGAAATAAAACTATGGACCAAAACTGTAATTAACGAAAAACAGGGGTAGAAAGTGTAAAACAAGGTTTTTGGACTAAAAGTGCAAATATTTTAACGTAAGGGTTAAAAGTGTAACTCTTATAAAGTTAAGGGTAAATTTTGTAACTATATTATGATTTTTGAAAAACTTTATTTATTTAGTTTTTATGCATACTTTTAAAAATAAATATAGCACATGTCTTTTATAACAAATAATAACTATTTACAAATAAATAATATTAATAAACTTGCAATAACCTAAAAATATTTAGAATAGATTATCTTATTAATATATATAACAACTAATAATAAACATACCACTAAACTCTAGTTGATGACATTTTTTAACAATAATAAGTTATTTTTGAACTTTAAACATTTTAAAACACACAAATCTGACATTATCGCATTCGGAGATTTCCACACTCATCATTTCACTCATTGAAAAAAAAAAAAAAAAAAAAAAAAAAAAAAAAAAAAGAATAATAACCTAAACAAATCACATTAATTCAGGTCGCAATTCCGGAGCTATTCATTGTTCTTCATTTGAGCACTAATCGAAAATCTACACTACTAAGGTGAGTTCATAGCCCCACTTTAACTCGTTTAACTGTTTTATAAACTCCTTGGGGGAGATACATGCTACTACTTTTTATGATCACAATTGCTTGAAAACTATATGTTTATCTAAATGTGTTATTGCCTAAGTACAACTATTATTATATCGATTACTGTCGATATTATCAATTACTGTTGATACTATTATTATATCGATTACTGTCGAAACTATCATTTACTGTTGATACTATTATTGTTGATACTATTATTATATCGATTACTGTCGATACTATCAATCACTGTTGATGCTACTATTATATCGATTTCTGTCGATACTACCAATTACTGTTGGTACTCTCTTAACTCTTTGGTTTCATGAGCTTAGTGCAATAATAACTACTTTCGATTTATGAGTGTAACAACGGAACCCACTGTCTCTTAAACTTGAAATCTTGTGATCAACTATTTTACTACTAAACCTATGAATTCACTCAACCTTTGTGTTGACTTTTTAGCATGTTTTATCTCAGGTAATTAAAGAGAACAAGGCACGGAGTTGGCAAGTGGACCTTTGACGATGAAAATTAATTTGTTACAAACAATATCATGTCTTTTGTGAAATTTTCAAACAATTTGATCTATGGTGTGTATCTTGAATATTTATGTTTTAAATGAATGACATTTCTTTTCAAAAACGTCTCTTTCGAGTCGTTTTCTATACTTATGACTGTGATCTAAGAAGTAATACCCCGTTTAAGTCTTCCGTTGTTACATAAAATTTTACGGGGTGTTACACCTAACCACAAGTTAGCTCTAAAAGTTGGTGCACTGGTTATGCTTCTTCGAAACATTGATCAAACTGTTGGGTTATGCAATGGGACAAGATTAAGGATTCTAAAACTTGGTAAACATGTTATTGAGGGACAAATAATAATAGGAACAAATGTTGGTCAGACTACTATCATCCCACGGTTGAACCTTAGTACCTCAGACAAGAGGCTTCCATTGAAGATCAGTCGATGTCAATTTCCATTAGCTGTATGTTTTGACATGGTCACCTTTATGTCGTTGTGTCTAGAGTCAAAAGTCAGGAATGTTGGTTTTGATATACGACAAGATGGTAAAGTTTCAAACAATACTTTGAACGTTGTTTACCATGAAGTGGTACAAAAGATTTGATCCGCCGTACAACTAAATAGCTATTTCTATTTCAGCCCTTTTTATACAAACTTATGTTTCACATTATCCATTTCTTTTTTCTTGGTTAATTGTTCTTTGTTATTTTGCACAAAATAAACGTTCTCTTACTTTTTTATGAGATTGCACAATATTGTTTGACAATAAATATTTGTTAGCTTTTTTACTTTATATTTTATAACTTTTTATAAGCCACCCGTGATTTATCACGGGTTTATAGGCTAGTTAAAATATGTCCAAGTGGGAGCTATTAGTTTTATGGACATAAATTGTTGGGAATTAAATATTCTGAAGATTAAGTATCGGGAAATTCTCTTAAGTGATTAATTCTGGTTGCAGTAGTGTTAAGTCTGGTTGGTACCTGGTTAAGTCTGCTACCTGGTTAAGTCTGCTGGTTAAGTTTGGTCTTTGAATATTAAGTCTGGTGGTTAAGTCTAGTGATTAATTCTGGTGAATACCAAAATTAAGTCTGCTCTTCGAATGTTAAGTCTGCTTGCTGGATGGATAAGTATACACTAAAGTCAAGAATATACGGTAGATAATATCTTTGAAAAAAGTGATCAGTAACAAGTTGTGTACATAGATACATGTTGTATCTAAGTTACTGACACACATAAGATAAGCTAGCAAGTGTTCGACAAGACTTAACAATATTGTAAAGATCTTTCTTGAACTATAAAAGAAAGATCTTAGACTAGATATATGTGTGACTAAGAAAGAGTGCTTAATTCATATTGAATAACTGTTAAGAACATAGAACAAACACAACAATATCACAAGTCATATAAACATTAAGATTCAAGGTTTTGTAACCCTAGTGATAGTGAAGATCACTCGTATTATTGTGAATAATATTGAATCGTTTGGTGATAAACTTTCTTTGTTCATTGTTCTATAAACAAACATAATTGTTCCATTTCCATATCAAAATAACCTTCTAAGTGTGGTTAAGTAGATTCCGCATACTTAATCATATTAACTCAATATATCATATACACAAAGTCACAAAGGTTTAACCACCTTATAGTGTATCGTGCATCCTCTCAGTTGGTATCAGAGCAAGGCTGATATAGTTGATTTAGAAGAAGAAGAAGAAGAAATGGACGTTGAATCTATTCAGACAAATGTTGCTGCAAAACTACCCATGCTCAAACAGAATGAGTTTGAGATGTGGAGGCTGAGGATAGAGCAATATTTCCAAGTGCAAGACTATGCACTTTGGGAAATCATTGAAGATGGAAACTCTTACCAGCCTACAACCAGTGGACGGAAAAGTGGTAACAACTCTGCAACAACACCCAACATCTGCAGAAGACAGAATAAAGAAGAAAAATGACTTAAAGGCAAGAAGCATGCTGATGATGACCATTCCCAATGATCAACTTTTAAACTTCAGCAAGTTCAAAGATGCCAAGTCATTATTTGAAGCTATTGTTGCCAGATATGGTGGAAATGAGGCCACCAAGAAAACCCACAAGACACTGCTCAAGCAGCAGTTTGAAAACTTCTCCTCTACCAACAATGAATCTCTTGACCATATGTTTAATAGGCTTCAGAATATTGTGAGCCAACTTGCTATTCTTGGTGTTGAAATACCTCAAGAAGATTTGAACTCAAAATTTCTGAGAAGCTTACCAGAAGAGTGGGCTATACATGTTGTTTTCTGGAAGAATAAGCCAGACCTTGATACAATGGAACTGATAGATTTGTATAGCAACTTTAAGATTGTGGAGCAAGATTTGAAGAAAAATGGAGGTAATAGTTCTAATACTGGGAACATGGCATTTATGTCAACTCCTAGTACCTCAAAATCAAGTGAAGAGGTGAAAGTTGTTGATGGTGTTGGTGCTGCTAGTTCATCAAGCAGTACCATGGGTATTTTGGATGAGAAGACTTGTTGTGCATTTCTCACAAGTCGAAATGATGGGTCCATGCTCACTTATGAAGACCTCCAAGAGATCAATGATGATGATCTAGAGGAAATGGACCTAAAATGGCAAATTTCTCTTCTTAGCATGAGAGCCAAGAAGTTCTATCAAAGGACGGGGAAGAAGCTTTTAATCAGCAACACTGACACTGCTGGTTTTGGCAAGTCAAAGATAGAGTGCTATAACTGCCACATGATGGGGCACTTCTCAAGAGAATGTAGAAGGCCAAGGCAACAAGATAGCAAGAACAAAGGTTTTGGAAGCACATCCAAAACAAGGGAGGTTTCTGAGCCAAACTCAAAAGCTATGGTAGCTATTGATGGGTTAGGTTTTGATTGGAGTTTCATGGCAGATGAAGAAGAAGATTCTTCACAGATGGCACTCATGGCTTTCTCTACTGAGGTACAAAATCATAAAGTTTGTTCAAATGCTTGTACTGCTCTTAAAGAACTACAAACTTTAATAAAACATTATGATGACCAAAAGAACGTCCTAAGCAGAACTCAACAAGACTTAGTAGACTATAAGTGTGGATTAGAATCAGTAGAAAAGCAGATCCTATACTACAAAGAAAATGAACTTGCTTTTTCTGATGACAAAGCTCTTCTTAGACAAGACATATTTTTTAGAGATGCAGAAATTAAGCTTTTAAAAGATGCTTATGATAGGATTAAAGCAAAAAATGATAATATTCAATTAAGTGTAGAAACTCTAGATCATGCTTCTAGGGGTGTTTCTAACATGATTGAATGTCAAGTGATCAACAGAGCTAAGTCAGGAATAGGATATAAGAGTGTCCCACCTCCTTACAGAGGAATCCCTAAACCCCCAGGGATTGACCTAGAAAATCCAGGTGTCCCTAAATTTCAACAACCTGAGCTACAATATGGTGTACAACCAAAAACAAAGCTAGTTGTTGATGAATCTAAGAAAGTAAGTGAAAGTTTAAGTAAAACTTCACTTCCTGAGGACAAGGTGTCCTCTGATAGAAGATCAGATAGAGTAGTCATTGAAGACTGGGTATCTGATGATGATGATGATGAACAGGTTATGTCTAAACCTGAAGTAGTGTTCCTAAGATAGTCAAACAAGATGCTGTTAGGCCTAAATCAACCATTAAACATGTTAGGCAACCAGTTAGATATTGTGAACAATAATGAACCACAAACAAGCCTAGAGGCAACCAAAGGAATTAGAATGGCCTTCAGTCTCACCAACTAGGTGATGACTTTGACTTTTATAACAAAGCTTGTTACACATGTGGTAGTTTTGATCATCTTGCAGCTTTCTGTAACAACTGGGTATCTGGGTATGAAAACAATAGGGTGAATTTCAAAAGGCAAATTCCTCAAACTCACTTTCACTCTAGTTCTAATTTTAATAGAATAAAACCCAGAGCAGTTTCAAAAGCAGTTCCTTCTGCTATACCATTCATGACTGTTAACCCAAAATCAATAGCTAAGGGTGCAAAAACAACTTACAAAAATGCATCAAAAACTGTTCTAAGGCCCATTCAATCAAAAGTAGTGGTCCAAAAACAAGTTTGAAAAATTAAGGGTACAACTGCAAAGCCATCAGTTAATACTGCTAGGCAAGTAGTTAATACTGCTGCTTGGGAAAACAGGGCAAATGCTATTAAGGCCTCAGCATGTTGGGTTCTTAAATCCAATGTTGCATCAACTGTTCTTAAAAGATTAAATTTCATTGATGTAAGAGGTAGGTCCAAGTCAGTAATGGCTTGGGTCCCCAAAGGAAACTAATACTCCTTATTACTGTACAGGAACATTCAACTGATAAACAAGAGGATCAAGGATACTCAGATAGTGGATGTTCAAAGCACATGACAGGCAACAAGTCTTATCTCTCAAATTTTCAATCAATAGATGGAGGCTATGTTACCTTTGGAGGAGGTGTTGGTGGCAAATTTTCCAGTAAAGGTGCCATTAAAACTGGAAATTTAGACTTTGAAGATGTATACTTTGTAAGAGAACTTAAGTATAATCTCTTTAGTGTCTCACACATATGTGACAAAAAGAACAAAGTTCTTTTCTGTGACACTGAATGTCTTGTGCTTTCTCCTGATTTTAAGATGCCTGATGAAAGTCAAGTACTTCTTAAAATTCCTAGAAAGGGCAATATGTACAGTGTTGATATGAAGAACATTGTTCCTAAAGAGGGACTTACTTGTTTACTTGCAAAAGCTACATTAGATGAGTCTATGAAATGGCATAGAAGGCTTGGTCACATTAACTTCAAAACCATAAATTAGATTGTTAAGAATGGTTTGGTAAGAGGTTTACCTCAAAAACGATTTGAAAATGACCAAACATGCATTGCTTGTCTTAAAGGCAAACAACACAAAGCCACTTGTAAGCCCAAGATTTTTAACTCTATCAATAAATCATTGTTTATACCTCATATGGACTTATTTGGTCCTACAAATGTTAGAAGTATGCAGCATAAGAGATATTGTCTAGTTATTACTGATGACTATAGTAGATTTACATGGGTTTTCTTTTTAAGTTCTAAGGATGAGACACCTAGCATTCTTAAGACATTCATTACAGAGATAGAAAACCTAGTAGACAAGAAAGTAAAAGTCATTAGATGTGATAATGGGACAGAGTTTAAGAATAGAGTTATGGATGATTTCTGCAAAGAAAAAGGTATTAGGAGAGAATTTAGTGTTGCTAGAACTCCACAACAGAATGGTGTTGCTGAGAGGAAAAATAGAACACTAATAGAAGCTGCTAGAACTATGTTAGCTGACTCTAAGTTGCCTATCAGTTTTTTGGCAGAAGCAGTCAACACTGCTTGCTATGTCCAGAATAGAGTTTTGGTTGTCAAGCCTCACAATAAGACATCATATGAACTTTTTAGAGGTAGAACTCCTGCAATAGGATTTCTTAGACCTTTTGGATGTCATGTGACAATTCTGAATACCTTAGACCATCTAGGAAAATTTGATGGTAAAGCAGATAAAGGATTCTTAGTTGGATATTCTCTCAATAGTAAAGCATTTAGAGTATACAACTTAAGAACTAAGAAAGTAGAGGAAAACCTGCATGTGGAATTTTTAGAACATAAATCCAATGTAGAAGGTCAAGGACCGAAATGGCTATTTGATCTTGAGACTATAACCCATTCAATGAATTATGTGCCTATTGTTGTAGAAACTAATGAATTTTCAGGTTCAAAAGCTGATGAAACATCAGATGAGGCAAGGTTAGAAAAGGAGACAAATCAAGATTATGTGATGATGCCAATATGGTCAAGTACAAGTGTAGATCCAACTTCAATAAATGGTGAATCTTCTTCTGGTAAAGCTAAAGAAGATGTTGAAGATGAACACAAGGAAGATGGAACAAAGGAACAAGAAAATAGTTCTGCTGTTGATAATGCTGCTGAAACAGAATTAACCGAAGAAGCAGAATTAACAGAAGATGAGGTGGATTTGAGCAATCTCCCACCTGATTATCAAGTTCCTTTTACACCACACACAAGGGTTCACAAAGTCCACTCCCTAGAAAATGTGATTGGAGATGTACAATCAGGTGTGAAGACAAGACAACAACTGATGTCTTCAGACCAACAAGGGCTTCTTGATGCCCTTTATGCTTCAAAATAGCATAAGTTTTCAAACTCTTGCTTGTTTGTATGTTTTCTCTCACAAGATGAACCAAAGAACATTCTGAAAGCCTTAGATGATTCAAGCTGGGTAGAGGCTATGCAAGAGAAGCTTCTTCAGTTCAAGATTCAGAAGGTATGGGTGCTAGTTGATTTACCTAAGGATGAAAAGGTAATTGGCACTAGATGGGTTTTCAAGAATAAAAGGGATGAAAAGGGAATAGTGATTAGGAATAAGGCTAGATTAGTAGCCCAAGGGTACACACAACAAGAAGGTATAGACTATGATGAGGTTTTTGCTCCAGTAGCAAGACTTGAGGCAATTAGGCTTTTCTTAGCTTATGCTTCATTTTTAAGCTTCACAGTTTATCAAATGGATGTCAAGAGTGCTTTTTTATATGGTACTATTGAAGAAGAGGTATATGTTTCACAACCTCCTGGTTTCATTGATCCAGAACATCCAGACAAAGTGTACAAAGTTGTAAAAGCTCTATATGGCCTACATCAGGCACCAAGAGCTTGGTATGAAACCCTGGCTTCCTATTTAAAAAGGAATGGATTTCAAAGAGGCAAAATTGATCAGACACTTTTCATCAAGAAGCAAGAAATGATCTTTTGCTAGTTCAGGTGTATGTGGATGATATTATCTTTGGATCTACAAGGAAGGAGATGTGTTTAGAGTTTGAGAAGCTTATGCATGATAAGTTTCAGATGAGTTCCATGGGGGAACTTACATTCTTTTTGGGCCTGCAAGTTAAACAATCAAGAGAAGGAATCTTTATCTCTCAAGACAAATATGTTGCTGAGATACTTAGAAAATTTCAATTTGCTGATTCAAGAATAGCAAGCACACCAATGGACTCTGAGAAGCTACTTCTTAAAGATATAGATGGATAAAATGTGGATGTACACACATACAGATCTATGATAGGCTCTTTGATGTATCTTACATCATCAAGACCTGATATCAAGTTCTCTGTTTGTGCTTGTGCAAGATTTCAAGTAACTACAAAGGTTTCTCATTTAACAGCAGTCAAGAGGATTTTTAGATATCTCAAGGGTCAACCTAGGTTGGGACTATGGTATTCTAGAGAGTCACCTTTTGACTTGGTAGCATTTTTGGATAGTGATTATGCTGGTGCTAGCTTGGACAGAAAGTCAACAACTGGAGGATGTCAATTCCTTGGGTGTAGACTTATCTCATGGCAGTGTAAGAAGCAAACAATTGTGGCTACTTCAACAACTGAAGCTGAATATGTAGCTGCTGCAAGTTGCTGTGCTCAAGTCCTATGACTTCAAAACCAACTTCTTGACTATGGGTACAATTTTATGAACACTGTTATTCATATTGATAATAGTAGTACAATTTGTGTGAAAAGGTAGAGGGGGGGGGTGAATACGTTATCGTTTTAAAATCTTAAAACTTGTTTTATCAAATGTCCGTTTAAGCTTGTTCTAATATGAAAGATGTTTCTAACTTGCATAAGTTGAAACATGTTGTCACACAAGATTTATCAACAAGTCACACCACAATCAATCACATAATGCAAATATAAAAGTAAAGAGATAAGTAAAAGAAAGTGCAAACCGAACACGATGATTTATAGTGGTTCGGTCACGGAGCTCCTCTCCGTCCTACTCCACTCCCCGAGTACCCAACTCGAGAGTTACTTCACTGGATCAACAAGCTCCATTCTCGGCGGAGAAAACCTTACACACGTCGCTTACACTTTTTCCGGTACAAAGCTAAATACCGGGTTCTAGTTCGAGGTAGAACCAACCTAACGTCGCTTATACAATTACTGACACTAAGCTAGATGTCGAGTTCTTTTACATGGGTACAACTACTACCGTCGTCGCTTATCTTTTTTTCGGTACTAAGCTAGATACCGAGTTCTTTACAAGGGTACAACCACTCCCGCTATGTTTTATGGCCCAACATAGAAACCTTGTGTTTTATGGCACAAACACATAAACCATCTAATCTAGTATGAATAGATTACAATGATGATCCATAACATAAATGAGTCATGGATATGAATGGCTAATCTAAATTAACTTCCATTGAAAGGAAGCCTTCAATGGATGAAGATCACAAGCTCCCTAAACTTGTTGTGATGGATCTTCATGTATGCATATGGTATCTACATGAACTTCTTGAATAAGAAGTCTTCAATCATTGAGGATGTCAAGTGGCCTTGAATCTTCATATGTTGGAATGCTTTGGTGAATGATGACTTCAAGATCTTCTAACCTTCATGGTGGATCAGGAAGTATGCAAGCTTATGATAGATGATGACTCACGATCTCTGATCTAGCTTCACAGGATCATTACGAGTGTATGCTTACAACATAATGAAAGTTAGTAACATTATGATCATTATGTAAAGGGTGATTAATGTGTGTTTCTACATGATTAACTAATGATCTAAATGTATGCAAAGGGTAGAGGGAATGTTTGTTCTAAGTGGATAATCCAATGGGTAAACAATGGGCTGCTATTTATAGCCAACAAGAATTTTGCCCGGCGGATCCGACGGATCCCTAAATTTGGATCCGTCCTTTATACCATTTGGATCCGTTGTGTCAGGCCAGCTAATAGATTCTCAAATCTTTCCATATCTTACCATATCTTGCTATATCTTCAAAAGTCAACTTGTTAGCTTGAAGATCTATTCAAAATATATTACAAATCTTCCAAGATATGTAAGTGATGCATGCCATGATGTCATGTTAAATATTTCTAATTTAAGAAATAAACATAAACATGTAAATGTATATATGTATGTAACATGTATCCTAGTGATCATGTACCATGTATATACTAGCCTAACTAATATATGTTTACCAAGATGTATCATGTTAGTTTGACACCTAAAGTGTACTTATCCTATTAAACTTAGGAAACATGATGTGCAAGTAAAAATACTTGTTTATGCAAAGGTGTAAAATGAGGTTCTAAGTAGAATGATTAGCCTTTTAAAATACTTAATTACCTAACCGTATTTTAAACCTTCTAAATGGTTTGTTAAGGGTTTGATCATAATGCCACATAACAAACATGTACGAACCTGTGTTGTATCATACGAGGACTCGAGAGGTGTTGAATGTATGTTGAGACAAGATATGATTACAAGTAACTTGTACATTTTACGTTATGTATCAAGTTACATGTTTGTCATCAATCAAAATAAACGAGACTGCTTGCACTAACAATCTCCCCAACGAGACCGCTTGCACTAACAATCTTCCCCTTTTTGATGATGACAAAATATGTAAACGTGATAGAAAGTAAAATGTAAAAAGTTACTTGTGTTCGTACTACCTTTAATATTACCTTCTCCGTTTACACCTTTCTCAACTCTTCTAGCCTATTACTTTCTCCGTTTACACCTTTCTCCCCCTTTTGTCGAAGCAAAAAGGGTGTGTCCTTGGAGTTAACTTCATTTCTCCCCGAAATGGCGAGCTTGTATCATCCCTAGTAAAGTTAAATAGACTACTCCAATCTCCTATGGTTGTTGCGTTCCCTAGGTTGTTTAGCAGATCCATGGATCAAGTTAAGAATTTTAACCTACATAAAGGTTAGTGGTGTGCAACATAAAAAGAATATATATGAAAAATGCATGATGAATGAAATGCAAATACCCAACGATACACGTGGGTATGCTATGTTGGACTATGTTGACCTATCTCCTCCTTTTTGTCGAAACACAAAAGTGTGTCGAAGAATGAGAATTCTTAAGAATGCGATCATGCTCCCCCTTGACTGTAGCTCCCCCTTAATCAATACTCCCCATTGCTAGGGTACCAACGTATATGATGTAAGGATTATGAATGCTACAAAACAATGATTAGTACATGATATGCTCTCCCTTGATCAATACTCCCCGTTGCTAGGGTACCGACGTATATGATCCAAGGATGAAGAATCCTACAAATTAAAAGTTAGTATAAAACAATATTTATCCTTAGACAAGTATGTGATATACACCAATGCGTGTATATGATGCATCCAAAAAATTCTTGACGAAAGCTCCCTCTTGCTTTAGGGCGTCAAGATGAACCTACAATACAAAAGATTAGTGCACTAGAAGCTATGTCTTAATTCATATACGACCAATGTGTATAGACGATGCAATATGAGTGCTAGACTGATAATCCTCCTGGTTTGAGAGCGTCAAGAAGCACTTATAAAAGAAGAAAAATAATCGATGCAAACTTCATCCTATAATGAGTAAGCTATATACGATCTAGCGTATATGATGATGAGCCTAATGAAATGGTTAGTGCAATATATTTTATCTCAAAGAAAAATATTATGCAACATATCAATAATCTAATCACAAACAACTTACCAATTGTGATTGTCTAATCAAAGAAAAATATGATGCAGCATACCAATTGTGATATCAATCGTGATTATCTAGTAAACTGTTATAAAGAATGTAATCTTCTAATAAGAATTACATTTACAAAACAATGCCTATGATGAGGAAATGAAGTGGAGTTAAAGTTAGTGATGCTAGTGTTGGTGTTAGTTTACTAGTGATAACTCAATTGATGATTAAAGGTTGATGCAAGTGGGTTTTTCGCTAATCCATGGGGTTGATGATTAGTGAAAGAGGTGATGGAAGGTTATAATGAATTCAGAAACTGTATAGCAAGTGCTATAAGAGTATTGAAGACGGTTAAGGTTATGATATTATCATCTACCAAAGATGATAAATGCTCAAATGAAGGAAGTGAATACAATGATCACTTAGGAATAAAGATTCCATATACCTATATGAAAATAACATCAAGTGATGAGAGTGTTGGTTGGACCAACGTGTTGAGAGTGATGGTTCTGTTTGCACTGACAATGACGTGCTTGATATGTATCAAAAAATGAAAAGGATGAGATCCTATGGTGGTGTTCCTAGACAATGAAGGAGTTCTAGATAATGAAGTTACTCTAGACAATGAAGATGTGAAAGTAAATCCTAAACTCGGTTGTGAGAGGGTTGTCTGTTTTAAAAGGTTGAAAACTGAGCCTAGTACCCACGGATTGGGCGGAACTAAATTCTTGGTTTCGTCCGTCTTATCCAAGGGTTCCGTGAGGCCAGAATAGATTTGGTCATGTTTTGTCGTTTTTGATCAAACGAAGGTTCAAGCTAAGGTCTATTTACTTATAACTACGGATTTGATTTTACTAATCCTAGTCAAAATCTAAGGAGACTTAATGGTTCACGTTTAAGAGGTTTGTCAAACACATGATGTGTTTTTCACTTGACGAGGTATTGGTACAAGACTGTGATGTTGGGTTAAGAGGGTTTGACACACTTGTGATTGTGTGAACTAATTTCAAATGAATGGTGTGAACCTACATGTCGGTATTTGAGGATCTAAGAGATATGTGTACTGTATTGACTTACGAATGACAATGCAAGCGATGAGCTTAGCAATGTTTTTGCGGATGTTGTTTAGCATACTAAGAACTTCATCCTCGAAGTTATGTAGCTCTTCTCTATCAATGCAAGATGATCGCACGACGAGGCATGTGGTTTCCTCATGAAAGATGTATTGTTATAACTAAAGGATGATGGAGATGTTGTTAGGAAAGCGGAAGCAACAATACGATTTGAAAAGAGGTATGTTGAAAGATATCCAAACACAAATTTCAAACCTCCAAAACTTAATTCTATTAGCTTTTAAAGCTATATGCAAGAAAATGGATCCCATAAACATATTACTAATCTAAGTAGCAATAAAGGAACAACAATTACGTAAAATATGCATAACAAAGAGAAATAACAAATAATTTGTTATCAACCTACAAGACAAAAGTCTTAATGACAAAAGATGTGAATATCACATAACAACTTTTGCAAGATAGCATGACATTGTTTTAGATACTACATTGTGAAATTGTTTTGAAGTTAGGCTTAGTCACTTAAGCATACTTACCCATTAATTAACACAATGATCTATGTGTAAAATAAGATAACTTCTAAATGTTCATCATACCAAAACCACTTAGACAAAGTGCACACATGGCAAACAAATAATGTGACAAAGTCACAAAAGAAATGAGACGACAGATTCTTGCAACCAATTTTAACATTTTGGAAGCATGCATCATTTAGACTATCCTACGAAAAAGCTCAATGAATGTCAACTAAGGACAAGAGCTATCTAACACCATGTATTAAAAAAATGACATATCGTAAGTTAACAAGAATCATGTTAATCTTGTGAAATATCATATAGCAAGTATCATGCAAATCATGTTAACATCTAGTAGCATGAAACATATATAAGCATTCAGACAAAACCTTTTCAAGGTCTACTTAATTGACTATCACTAAAATAGTTATCATGATTATGTCAAGTTACTTAATCATATCAAACAACTAACATGTAATCAACACATGTATATGAAATACAAGTGATTATACTAAGAATAATCATATCTACTACTTGTTTGATTAATATTCCTAAGACAAGATAAATTATCGTATTTTAATACTTACTTTAGGCAAGTATAGAAATACAGATTTTTCAAGTTGGAGAATGAATAAGAGACTATTACTAGCGGTGCTCAATTCAGGCTAAACATGACCATTTTTACGGGTGATTCCACATACCCAGCTTCTCTGCTGGAAGCAATTTAACCGTTAGATTGAATTGAGTTTCTAGTGCAATAGGTTCTCCAGTAGTCGTTCTCATTTCTGAAAGATAGGAATTCCTATTTTTGTCTATTTGAAGTATATAAAGATGATAATTCACCAATACTTGACTTAATAAGACTCAACTATTTCTATTAAAACTAAGGTGATAAAGATGTCATGTTATACACGGGAATTTGACAAATATGTGTCAACAGATTTTAATCTTTGTGTTTGGAATCTAAGATTGAATGATCTAAAGGGTGACATCTTTTATGTGATATGATTATCTAAGACCAGGAGATGTGTTTGAGAATATTTTCAAGAAAGTTCTTTGGAACAAGTATCTAAATAAAGTTACCAACTTTTATAGATCTTGTGTATGCTCCAGAGATGTGGATGTGCACAAGGTTTGAGCAAGGTTTGGATATGATGTACGCTTGAAATAAAATAGATACATATAGTATCTTTCAACAAGTAAGATTATCATGCTTATGAGAATAAGTATGATAAGATGAGGGAGATATGCTTGCAGATAAGATGTAAAGAAATCTCTTGTAACATAACCATTCATGTTGCAAGAAGAGAATGATGCATAGGATATACATTATCCTAAACGCATGATTTCTAAGGCATGATGCTTTCCCAAACATCATGTTTTCCTAAATAAAGCCAAAGTGTTTGATAGTCCTAAATAAACTTGGGGATGACACGAAGAATTCACTTGAGTTTCTTATGTATACTCCTCAAGAGTCATTGTTACTTGGGGTGCATGAGGTTGTCTTTGAGATTTTGCATTTTAACATATGTTGTTAAAATATTGATTTGAGACATAAGCAGAAGCTTGGTGACGAAGTATTACTAATACTTTTATTACTTGTGAAAGTTGTACTACTTAAACCTAGTGTAAATGATTGTGAGCTTCATGCTTATTTGAAGGTTCTAATCCTATAGGTGGTAGAGTATGGTTGAGTTTGTGCATTTGATTTGGTATGAGTGTTGAACTACAGGATTTTTGAGCAATGCTCTCAACTGATTCAAATGATGGAAAGGATTGAGGATTGGTTGATGGAGTGTCTAACTAAGGATGTGGTGATGCAGAGATCTGTTGTACTATGAATGTTGAAAATGACAAGAATGTATATTGATTCTTGTGGTTTACTAGTGAATGAAGTGCTTGGTTATGTTTGTGAAACCTAGGGGATGAATGTGATGGGATGAAGAACAAATGTTCTAGTTATGTTAGGATAATTGTTTTAACATACGTTGTTAAAATACTTGGTAGTTGATTGTTTCGGATATGACTTTTAATGACTACAATTTGTAAGTCAGATATACTTGAATATTTCGGACGAAATACTTAAGTTGTCAATCCTATTTTGAGAAAAGGATATCAAGACTTGAAAATTACATCTATAACCTAAGTGTGAGTTATGACTTGATGTAAATTGTCTTGAAGGATGACATGTTAACCAAGTGAGGCAACATACGTGAATACAAGATAATATCAACAGTTATGAGTTGGACTTGTGATCTGTGATATCTTTGCAAATGAGGAGTTTGGATTTATTGAGAAGTTGTCAATTAACAAATCAATCTAATGGATGAGTAAAGGACGGGAAGATGCAGTGAGTGTGTGTACTGATCATAAATACACAGTGATCCTATGTATTGCAAGGAACTAATTTCCGGGTTCCTAGCTTGTGACAGAAGGGTAATTTGGATGAAAATTTGAATTTTCAAATTTTGGTAGGAAGTGGCTTTCTTAAAGTTCTAAGTGTGACATCCTAATGTGCCAGAAGATCAGCAGAAGAATCCTAAGGACTAGAATCAATAATATAAGGTTCTGGATTAGTCGAGAATTTTGAAAAAGTTACTGTTGATACTGGCGGATCCAATCGACAACAAACACGGATCCAAAATTTGGGAGCCGTGTAATTCGCCAGTTCAGGAATGGCGGAGCCAAAGGATACACTAGACGGATCCAAAATCTGGGATCCGTCATATCCCTTGATCATGAGTACTAAAACAAACAGAGAGAATGTCAAAATTTGCATTTGTCGGTCAATTCCCGAAAATTCTCCTAAAACATATGTAATAACTAATATATGATAGAAAATTACTAAATACATAGGTTCTAACACACATATGCACATAGATCAATCAGATGATAATAACTTACCATAAATGATGTTAAGCCAAACATTGGCTTAAACACGAAAACTTGATAACATCAAAGTGTTATCGTCCTGCATGATACGGTTAGTTCATACGATCATTCAAGGATAAGTTTCTATCCTATGACAAGACACAATCATTAAACATCATGATTAGAAGCAAATGTACCAATCACCATTTTCACAGATACTACATGTTTACACATTTTAACATTTGAGCTAAAGTTTGTGCAAGACAATACTTTTCAAGACACTAAACTAGTTTTACTTAGTTCTCATTCCTAAGTAAGTTATGCAAGGTTTTCACATAACATATGCAAACAAAAGTATCTAAGTCTATAAGTGAAACAAACACAGTTTATCAACTTAGTGCACAAGATCTAGCAAAAGTCCTATTGTGCATCAAAGCAATGATAAACAAGCAAATAATTGTTATGGAAAAACACTTATGTATTTCCTATCAACAAATTCAATCACAATTACCAACAGGCAAATCACATGTATGCAAATAACTTAGAACAGATAGTCACATAGCATAGCATAAATGAACAGATACTTTTCGTCACTTTGCGTTTAAATATGACAATGTATGCCAAGCTTGATTTGTTTCCTTTATATTACCAAATTCTTTAGTTTCAAAAGAAATCATATCAATGTTCAAAGGATACCAACTTACATTACCCGACTCAAAAGTTTATGTTACTGTGTCAAAATGAAACTTAATATTTTGAACAGGTTGTAGTATTTGATTTTTTTTACCTACTTCAATTTAGATTTAGGACATTAGATTATTTTTAAATGAAAGTAGACTTAATTCCCTTCAAAATGATAGGTGGCATGACTTCTATGGACTTATGATTTTTTAAAGTTTGACAAAAACTGCATACTGAACAGACGGATCTGGCGGATCCTTTTTGAGGGATCCGCCCTTTGTAACAAAGGGATCCGTGGGTGTCTGTGACAGATTCTCCTAAAATCTTATTTTGACATAAAGAAAACGTGTAGGACTTGCTAGACTTAATATTAAACATATATTACACATATTTAACAACATTTCTATTATGTGACTTATCCAAACATTTACGAAGAGATTTTTAAACTAAATTAATAGCTATTCCAAACGCTCCTTTAAACCTCGTGTTTTTCGTAAATTAGTTTTACGCACACAATTTGACACTTAATCCTTTTAAGAAATATTTTCTTTTATTTTTCAAGGATATCTTCAAGCTTGGATACAAAGTAATATCTAACAACAAAATTTCTAAGTATACTAAGCGAAATATTTTTCATATTATATTCCGCTTCAATGGTAATTTGATACATGGATCGTACTCGATTTTAAAAACCATTTGTTTTGAAAATAAGAGCTACGTGGCTCTGATACCAATTGTAAAAACGCAGAGGGGGGGGGGGGTGAATACGTTATCGTTTTAAAATCTTAAAACTTGTTGTATCAAATGTTCGTTTAAGCTTGTTCTAATATGAAAGATGTTTCTAACTTGCATAAGTTGAAACATGTTGTCACACAAGTATTATCAACAAGTCAGACCACAATCAATCACATAATGCAAATATAAAAGTAAAGAGATAAGTAAAAGAAAGCGCAAACCGAACACGATGATTTATAGTGGTTCGGTCACGGAGCTCCTCTCCGCCCTACTCCACTCCCCGAGTACCCAACTCGAGAGTTACTTCACTAGATCAACAAGCTCCCTTCTCGGCAGAGAAAACCTTACACACGTCACTTACACTTTTTCCTGTACAAAGCTAAATACCGGGTTCTAGTTCGAGGTAGAACCAACCTAACGTCGCTTATACAATTACCGACACTAAGCTAGATGTCGAGTTCTTTTACATGGGTACAACCACTCCCGTCGTCGCTTATCCTTTTTCCGGTACTAAGCTAGATACCGAGTTCTTTACAAGGGTACAACCACTCCCGCTATGTTTTATGGCCCAATATAGAAACCTTGTGTTTTATGGCACAAACACATAAACCATCTAATCTAGTATGAATAGATTACAATGATGATCCATGACATAAATGAGTCATGGATATGAATGGCTAATCTAAATGAACTTCCATTGAAAGGAAGCCTTCAATGGATGAAGATCACAAGCTCCCTAAACTTGTTGTGATGGATCTTCATGTATGCATATGGTATCTACATGAACTTCTTGAATAAGAAGTCTTCAATCATTGAGGATGTAAAGTGGCCTTGAATCTTCATATGTTGGAATGCTTTGGTGGATGATGACTTCAAGATCTTCTAACCTTCATGGTGGATCAGGAAGTATGCAAGCTTATGATAGATGATGACTCACGATCTCTGATCTAGCTTCACAGGATCATTACGAGTGTATGCTTACAACATAATGAAAGTTAGTAACATTATGATCATTATGTAAAGGGTGATTAATGTGTGTTTCTACATGATTAACTAATGATCTAAATGTATGCAAAGGGTAGAGGGAATGTGTGTTCTAAGTGGATAATCCAATGGGTAAACAATGGGCTGCTATTTATAGCCAACAAGAATTTTGCCCGACGGATCCGACGGATCCCTAAATTTGGATCCGTCCTTTATACCATTTGGATCCGTCGTGTCAGGCCAGCTAATAGATTCTCAAATCTTTCCATATCTTGCTATATCTTCAAAAGTCAACTTGTTAGCTTGAAGATCTATACAAAATATATTACAAATCTTCCAAGATATGTAAGTGATGCATGCCATGATGTCATGTTAAATATTTCTAATTTAAGAAATAAACATAAACATGTAAATGTATATATGTATGTAACATGTATCCTAGTGATCATGTACCATGTATATACTAGCCTAACTAATATATGTTTACCAAGATGTATTATGTTAGTTTGACACCTAAAGTGTACTTATCCTATTAAACTTAGGAAACATGATGTGCAAGTAAAAATACTTGTTTATGCAAAGATGTAAAATGAGGTTCTAAGTAGAATGATTAGCCTTTTAAAATACTTAATTACCTAACCGTATTTTAAACATTCTAAATGGTTTGATCATAATGCCACATAACAAACATGTACGAACCTGTGTTGTATCATACGAGGACTCGAGAGGTGTTGAATGTATGTTGAGACAAGATATGATTACAAGTAACTTGTACATTTTACGTTATGTATCAAGTTACATGTTTGTCATCAATCAAAACAAACGAGACTGCTTGCACTAACAATCTCCCCAACGAGATTGCTTGCACTAACAATTTGCATTATTAAAAATCCCGTGCAACATTCTAAAACAAAACACATTGAAATTATACATCATTTTATAAGAGACTGCAATGAGAAAAGATTAATTTAAGTTCTTAAAATTGCTTCAGAACACAAGTTTGCAGATCTGCTAACAAAAGCTTTTGATGTTGGAAGGTTTCAATACTTGGTAGCAAGTATTGGAATGCTTAATCCTCAATGATTTAAAACTGTGTGTCTTTGTATGTATGAAATGGATTTCTACTGCTAGTATTATCAATTAGTACAAATTTGAATTGTGTTATTCATACAGTTAGTATATGTTTATTCTAATATAAGACAAGTGCTTTTTACATTGTTCTTTTGGTTTTAGACTAACAATTTCAGGTATGAACATGTGAACACAAAGGATGTTTCAAGTGAAATGTGGAAGCAGCTTTTTACATTGTTCTTTTGGTTTTAGACTAACAATTTCAGGTATGAACATGTGAACACAAAGGATGTTTCAAGTGAAATGTGGAAGCAGCAGAATGATAATACAGTTGCTGACATAATAGGTTCATGATAGAAAGAGTTTGGGAATTTACACCTCCTTAAAACTTCTTTCTTGAAACCTGATTATGAAATTTCACATTGAATTGATGACTTAGTTGATCAGAAAGTAACTGATACAACTCACTTTCTATCATTTTATACTTTTAAGTATAATGAGCAAGTCTAAGGACATCTGATAGAAAGAACAACTAGCAACAGTGAATCTAACACTTGTGTTAGAGGCAACAATTGCTATGAGCTGGAAACCCTGTCAAGAAAGCCTTTTGAATAGGTTTATCTTTACACAGGCAGTTATTTATAACTGAAAACATTGGTTCTCACACAACCAGAGGTTGCTTTAAACCGAAATTTTGATTAAGTGTCTGTAACTACACTTGATCCCTTCAAAATGGTTGTAAGCAGTATGATTTTTCATAATAAAATCATGTACATACTGCTAATGGAAAAAGTTTCTTAAAAAGGATTTTCAAAGAGACTCACAAAACCATCAAATGATGGACCATGAATCACCTCTCATAGGAGTTAACACACCTAGAAGTGATGAGGGCAGCAAATTAAACTCTTAAGGAATTGATGGCTACATGTACAACATTGTCTGATAACAAGTTCTAATTGATAGATCAGATGATGGGGAGAGAAATATTTTGGTACATTGTGAGAGATCTTCCAAACAGGGGAGGAAATGTTATTTGCAATCTAGGGGAGGAAATATCTTAGGGGAGAAAATAAACCTAAAGAAGGAAGATTAACCAATGAAAGGGAGGAAAAGACAAGATCATACAAGATGATGACATAGAGGTTGAAAATGACAAGAATAAAGTTGATAATCTCTTATTATGTAAATTCAGAAGGGATGAAGCATTCAAAAGGAGAAAGTTCTATCTAGGTCAAACGGAGAAAAGTTTCAATTTCAGTTCACTACGTTTGTTCATCACGTGCAAAGGCATGCTGATAGATGATTTCACTTGTTGAAACAAGCATCCAAGATACACAGCACCATTGCCTCTTATAATTCCTCCATCCAAGGAAATTGTACCATCTTTTAGGTCATGTTTGAAGCCTGAAGATGTGTATTGATATTGCTGAAGTCAAAGAACAGAAAGCAGATGAGTTACTGAGAAAGATATTCAATCTTACAGAATAGATGAAAGTTCAGATCAAGGGTCTGACTATGAACTATTTGAAAAATCTTCACAATTCCTCATTTAATTCGGAAAACATGTTGAATAGGTTTCACATGTTTAGGGGAGGATTGTTGGGAATTAAATATTTTGAAGATTAAGTATCAGGAAATTCTCTTAAGTGATTAATTCTAGTTGCAGTAGTGTTAAGTCTGGTTGGTATCTGGTTAAGTCTGCTGGTTAAGTCTGGTCTTTGAATATTAAGTCTGGTGGTTAAGTCTAGTGATTAATTCTGGTGAATACCAAAATTAAGTCTGCTCTTCGAATGTTAAGTCTGCTTGCTGGATGGATAAGTATACACTAAAGTCAAGAATATACGGTAGATAATATCTTTGGACAAAGTGATCAGTAACAAGTTGTGTACATAGATACATGTTGTATCTAAGTTACTGACACACATACGATAAGCTAGCAAGTGTTCGACAAGACTTAACAATATTGTAAAGATCTTTCTTGAACTATAAAAGAAAGATCTTAGACTAGATATATGTGTGACTAAGAAAGAGTGCTTAATTCATATTGAATAACTGTTAAGAACATAGAACAAACACAATAATATCACAAGTCATATAAACATTAAGATTCAAGGTTTTGTAACCCTGGTGATAGTGAAGATCACTCGTATTATTGTGAATAATATTGAATCGTTTGGTGATAAACTTTCTTTGTTCATTGTTCTATAAACAAACATAATTGTTCCATTTCCATATCAAAATAACCTTCTAAGTGTGGTTAAGTAGATTCCGCATACTTAATCATATTAACTCAATATATCATATACACAAAGTCACAAAGGTTTAACCACCTTATAGTGTATCGTGCATCCTCTCATAAATTAATAGTCGTATGTTAGGATCGAACTCGAGATCACGGGATTGCACACTTTACGTATGAAGAGTTAACGAATAATAATTAAATATAAAATGTTATATATAATTATTAATTACACAAAACATATAACGACCATTAGTATTTAATGGATAATGACTAACGACCATTAACTAATAAAAAGAAAGGACTATAGATGGAATTAAAGAGATCAAAGATGGTTCTAGAATCCCCTATGGGATAGCACCAATCGGCCGAAGGGTTAGGGATACCTAATCTTTGTCTAACTTGTTCTCTAAGTTTCTAAAACTATAAATAGAGGGCCTAGGGTTATTGTATTCTCACCTCTTGTACACATACAATACCCAAAGTCTTTTTCTCCTCTTTTTTGTGTCAAAACCGATCGAACATAACCCTTTAGGGTCGATTGGATTATTTTGATTGTCAAGAAAAATTGTTTTGTGTCTTAACTAGCATTAACGTTTACTTGGTATTAGTACGTGTGTACAAGAACGTGATTCAAACACATTATTGTTTGTATCTTGGATTGAATTACAAAACGGTAAGGGGTAATTCATATAATCCACATAAACCCTAATTAGGGTTCATCTTGTTGATTAATTGAATAATTGATTCTTGTTTTGCTAGAATCAAAAAGGTAAGTATACATTTAAATTCGGTTAATTAATTATGTGTTATTGTTCCTTTGCTTCCGCATGTGTTCTTTGATGTTTATTGTATTTAATTATGATTGTCATGATATTAATATTCCAACAATAACATTTACTATATAACATTTCTATAATACAAAATCACAAAAACACTCTCCTTCGTCTATGCATGTTTGTTTTCTAGTTCATTTAACAAATATAATTGAACGCAAAAAGCTTCTCTCTTTAAGAACAAACATGCAAACATTAAAAGGTTCTTCTCTGAAGTGTTCGCGTTCGTTCATATGTAATATGCATGTTTGATTAAACTTAAATGAACACTTAACTAGCCTCGTCCATGTTCTTTGGGTTTGTTCACAACCCTAATTTAACATATAAATTATAGCTCTAATGCTTCTAAAAACCGACCTGATGTGGCTCAACCTGTTTTGACTCGTAGTCTCGTATATATTTTGTTTTTTTTTCTTGTTTTTTTTTTTTTTGTGCAAAGGTGAAAATTATATTAATAACATAACGAAATTGCAACCAATGACTAGAGAATAGACATGCCTATCCTCTAAATTCTAGCATTTGGAATACAACAACATCTCAGACAATACTAAGCAACAATATCAGACAACAATACAAACTATATCTGATACTATATACTAAATCAGAAGACTGCAGCAAAATATCTTCAACTTGCAGATCAATAAGCATCTTCAATTCACCTTTATAACACCTACCATCTAACTACATTTCCACTTCAACTTCCCACCAAGGTCATTCAACCTGCCACCACAATGACCAAAGCAGGAAAGAAGAGTGGCTTCGTTAGGAACCCATAACCCCTCGTATTTTGTTGCCTCAACTAAGTTAATGAACCACATGAGCTTTGCTCTTTTTGGTAGCTATCAGCCCTCTTTCACTTCATAATATAACATACTTCTTTTTTGTGGTACTTCTGTTGTTACTTATTTTGCATGTATCATGATTATGGATTCATCAAATTATACATATCAGAAAACATGGGGAAAGAAAATCAAGGCTTTTTATCAGTGAATAACCAGAACTCAGTCACAATGTTCAAGACTAATTGCACAAAACGTGAGAGACTCTACAAGAATTCATCACCTATTAAGGCCGCTATAGTCACCACCATCAACGCCACTGTCGCAGGTGCTGCCATGAGTCTCGTCATGGATGCTGTTTTCTTCTATCTCCGCTCTACTTTTTCCGTTTCTCCACCACGACTTGTCTCTCTTAATCATTCCAATCAGCTAGCCAAGGTTACTATGATTGTTTACCTTCTAAAATTGTTTGCTTTTTTGTTTGTGTTAGTCACCAGCATGTTGATTATATATATGGGACCAAAATTTTATTATAGTCTATTTCACAAGAGCGTATGTTGATGGCTTGTACTCGTGGTGCTTTGATGGGTATTGATGCTGGCATAACTTGTGTCATGAAAAGAATAAGAGGCAAAGAGGACGTACGCACAAGGTAAACCTGTTCTATGAAAGTTGGTTATTGGATTATGATCATTTGATATCACATAAGGTATTTCAGAATCTATATGCATGTAAAAGGATTTCTAGTTCACATACGGTATTTCAGAATCTAAATGTAAAAGGATTTCTAGTTCACATAAGGTATTTCAGAATCTACATGTAGAGGTGTCTGGGATTGCTTATATAAGTGCTCACCTGCCGAATTTTAAATAGATAAGCAGTTTTGACTTTTGAGTGAATAAAAACACACATGAAAATTAGCACCATCTGTCTTTTTTTGTAAAGCAATTAGATAGTATTACTATATCTTTGGTCTAGAGGGAACAAAACATGTTGTCTTTGGTTTAATCTTGTACTCATATATGCATGTCATTGCAGTATGGTGGCAGGTATGGGTGCCGGGGTCCTTGTCTCGTTACTTCGTGGTAGGGGACTTACTAATGCAATCGCATTTGGGGTTGCATTTGGACTCAAGAATGGTGGAATAACTAAGGTGATTGCATGTGTCCCTTCCTCCTTTCCCTTCCCTAAAGAAATATGACAAATTTGATACAATTTATTTGTTAATCGGTTGATTTGGATTATATTTCAGTTCTTACCAGATAAATATGAAAATAAAAATGTTGGTAAATTAAACTGTTAGGAAGTCACCGAAATGCAAATAATATTTAAATTTCTTTATTCAGAAAATAAGTATACCTTATTGTTGAATCAATAGGTGTTATAATCATATATAACAAACTAATTATTTATTAGAAAAACAAACTAAAAAAAAGTTGCACAGAAGGTGTTCTACGGCAACCAGACTCGTTTTAACCCTTATAAGACATTACCTGTTTTGACCCAAACCGACATGCAGGTAAAAGAAAAATTCTCACGGCCACGAACTGAAGATGCATTATTTAAGAAAACAAGTGATGTCGGCGTATATGGCCGACTGGCCCTAACCGAACGGACCGAACGAACCGGACAGGTCGTCCGGATAAATGACTAATCCCAAAGTAGATCGAACTTGGAACGTATGTCTTCGGAAGGTTTGATCCGAACGAACTACCACTTCCGAACGACCCACATGGGCCGTTCGGTCCAACGGCTATCTCTGGATCAGAAAGTCAACCTTAGTATTAGTGGCATGCGACAGAGTTGCAGGAGCCATGGCAGATGAGGGAAAAGACCCAAACAGGGCAAAGTCCCAGTTGCCGCCCAAAAAGGTCACCATCACGTTTGGACGTATCCGATAGGGACAAAAATGGGTCTCCTATATAAAGGAGCAACTTCTACAGTAAGGGTAATGCATTTTTACACACAGTACTTAACTCATTAATATATCTGTTATCTCACCTTCCGATACTTACTCTCACGCCGGAGTTTGGTCCTGGGGTCACACCCGGGGCGAGACTAACGCGTTCACTTTCTTAGCAGATTTCCGGAGGGCTTGACAACATCAAGACCGAAGGACATTTCAAAGAATTGTTCTATCCGCAAGAAAATACTTAAACATTTGCGCTATCCGTGGGACTGACATTCAATCTACCAAGGCTATAGAATGTCGGGCTCTGAACATCCGGAGTCATCCAGAGGAAGGGGTGCCGAATCCCTTCCAGTCACCAAGGAACAGATAGAGGGTGATACGCGTGCGTGAGTATGCTCTAATTTATACCCACGGTATGTCGTTATGGTTTTAGCAGTATTCAAGTTTTAAATTTATATTTAGCCGACTTATCAATAACACACACACTTTAACGAGCAGTGTACCCGGTCAGTATGAATATAATGGTAAGTAGAGTGTCGATCACTAAGAGTGGAACGTATTATCTAGTTATTCTAATCAGTATTTTAATATCTTAAGTTAGCTATACAACCTAATCTAACGCAAGGGGGGTTCAGCCTGAGAGACTGGCACGATTTGGTTGCAATTAAATAATAAACTAAACTAATAGGCACGAATCAGCGAGTAGCACACATGTACACAGATAAATACTCGAGACAATAAGAAGACCTGTCCTGATAGTTAAGTAGCTTGTCACTTGCTTTATTGCTAGTTTTATATGAAGTGTATAGTTCGATGCAACGCACCGAGATTAAGTCCTTTCTCTTTGGTTCTAATCTTATCGGCGAGTAAACCCTTAATGATTACTTATGACTATCCTATTTATCTTTCTTCCTACTTTTCTACAGACGATAGAATGCATAGGCGATCTAATAAATAGGCGAGGGCAGAGGCATGGCGACCCGATCAACGCTCAGCTAGACACAGAGGTTATCAATGCACTAATAAAAGTCACCAAAGACATCAACATATAAACTTTAATTAATGGGAAAGCAGTTTTAAGGGAGTGCAACCTTTCCGTTGTCACATTACACAAGCCACCAATCCTGATGAATTAAAGTTTACTAACACAATAAAACAAAACTACTTAATGAATTAAATACATGCAGGACCTTCTTACAGCTCTTGTATCTTCGTTCAAGGTGTGTCTTGTGCTGCTACTTTGACTGAATTCGTCCTAGGGTTTATTCTATTTCGTCCTTCGTATATATTATATGCTCTCGAAATTCGTCTGGTCTTGGGGTATTTATAGTTTCTGTCTGAGGGTAAGATGCGGCGCATCTAATAAGTAGATGCGGCGCATTGACTTAACTTCGCGTGGGGTCCAAGATTAATATATTCAGGAATATTCGTACACCGCCAGAAGATGCGGCGTAACTCCATTCTTAGATGCGGCGCATGTCCTCTTGTATCTTGGATCGAAACTGGTGAAATCTTGATAGTGATGCGCCGTATGTAATAAGTAAGATGCGGCGTATCTGGAGCAGAATGTCTTGATCTTGTACATTTCAGTAGACTCTTAACTTCTTGCTTGTTTTGCTCCATAATTAGTCCAAAATCACCAAGTTTCACCAAATGCTTGTTTTCACCTGAGAATTACAAAAGTAAACATTAACGTATCAATTCTCACAGATAATATAATAAAACAAGTCAAATAAATAGGATAAATGACGGTAATAAAATGTACTTATTTGAGTTCATCAGAGGGGTATGTCTCTGCTCTCAAATCTATGATCAAGGAACACAACAAGCGGGATACCGTGCATCCAGTGCGCCTGGATTTCCATGAAGAGGATAACTTGGAAAAAGCTGAGGCAGTCGGGGAAAAGAAAGGGATCGTTACGGGAGACAAAGTGCCAGACGCAGACTTGGTGAAACCCTTCAAAGAAGTCAGAAAGTCGCCCTTCACACGGCGATTGATTGAGTTCTCAGCACCGGAACACAAGATGCCCTCACACATCAAGTTGTACGATGGATCGACGGATCCTCAAGATCATCTCAACCGGTTCACCGGAGCAGCAGGTCAAGGAGAATGGCCGATGCCTGTATGGTGCAGGATGTTCCAGCAGACACTTGACGGAAGAGCGAGGGGATGGTTCGACCGCCTTCCTCCAGGCAGCATAGACGAATGGGCGGATCTAAGGGCTTAGTTCGAAACTCGTTTCTCCTTACACAAAACATGCACCAAGGACCCTACGAAGATAATGAAGATTGTGAGAAAGGCCAATGAGACTTTGCCGGAATTCAAAGAGAGGTGGACTACGGAAACAGGATTCATACAAGGAGCCCCGGAAATTATGAGGATTTCCTCATTCATGAATGGCTGCAAATGCCCGGAGTTGGCCAAGAGGTTTGCTGATAAAATTCCTAGAACCGTCGATGAGATGATGATCCGTGTGGATGACTTTGTGAGATCAGAAGAGGCGTTCGTCAGTACCGAACTGCCGCGAGGAGAGAGTTATGACCGATACAAGAAATTGCTAACTGGATCCTTTCGGAAAGATGACCGAGGATACAGAGGGTCAGGGAACGACAACAGGAACGAAGGACGGTCTGGATACCACAACAAAGATAGACAGGTCCAGTATCGACATAGAGACCGCCCGGCACCATACCTTCCAGCACGTAATGACTATCAGATTCACAATGCCCCCCGTTTGACGCTTGATTCGCTCACGAAGCGACCGAAGGAGATTCTAGCCACCGAGCAACAGCTACGATTACCTCCCCCGAGGCCGATGCGGGATCCTCCGAAGAAAGAGAACCAGGATAGATACTGCGACTATCACGGGGAGAAAGGGCATTATACGAATGATTGCTATCAGTTGAAGAGGCAGCTAGAGTTGGCCTTAGAATCCGGGAAGCTGAATCATTTAGTCAAAGATGTACGTCAAAGAGGGAAAGGTGCGCCGAAGAGAGATCTCCCGGCCAAAGACAAGATAATCAACATGATCAGTGTAATGGTGCAGCAAAAGAAACGTAAATCTAGAGAACATGAAGAAGGATGGATGAATGTTCCCATCACTTTTCCTCCCATATCTGCCGGAGACGTATCTGACGAACCTCTCATTGTTGAAGCTATGATGGAAGAATACTTGGTGAGGAGGGTATTTGTGGACGAAGGAGCATCGGTAGAGGTCATGTTTGAACATTGTTTTGATAACCTAAGCCCGGAGATAAAGTCTCGACTGAAGCAAACTCAGACGGATCTGCTAGGATTCGCTGGACAAGTAACTAAACCTTTGGGAAAAATAGAGCTGGATGTATCGTTCGGAGAAGGAGGGCTGTATAGGAGAATGACCATGAAGTTTACCGTCATACGCGCACCATCACCATACAACGTAATTCTGGGGAGAACCGGGCTGAAAATGCTAAGAGCAGTTCCCTCGACCATACATGCTATGATGAAGTTCCCGACTCCTAGAGGGATAACCACTTTGAAGGCTCGGCAAATAGTCATTTCAGAATGTCGAAGGTTGGAAGAATCCCAAAGGACTTCTTGTAGGCAAGACGAAGAACCAACAGAAAAGGTAACGGAAGCGAATGTCCCGGAAGAAGTTATGGTAAATCCGGCTTACCCGGAACAGCTGGTAACTATCGGAGGAAGCTTGTCGCCTGAGTGCAAGAGGAAACTTTGATCGCTTCTCAAGAAAAACATGGATGTTTTTGCCTGGACGCCGGCGGATATGACGGGAGTCCCTCGACGCTTAATTGAGCATACGTTGAACGCCAACCCTTCAGTAGAGCCGGTTTGCCAAAAGCGCAGGGTGTTGGCCCCGGATAGAAGTTTGGCTGTGACAAAAGAAGTAGAAGAATGGTTGAAGGCGGGCATCGTTCGTCCGGTCAAGTATCCTACGTGGATATCCAATCCGGTCCTTGTCAAAAAGTGTGATGGAAGTTGGCGCATGTGTATCGACTTTAAAAACATTAACTCAGCCTGTCCGAAGGATTACTACCCTTTGCTGGAGATCGACCTAAAGATAGAATCAATCATGGGATTCAGATATAAGTGTTTCTTTGATGCATACAAGGGATATCATCAAGTCCAGATGTCAAAGGAAGATGAAGAAAAAACAGCTTTTTACACAGATCAAGGGACGTACTGCTATACCAAAATGCCCTTTGGGCTGAAGAATACTGGAGCAACTTATCAACGCATGGTGGATACAGCCTTCTAGTCACAGATAGGACGGAACCTAGAAGCATATGTGGACGAAATGGTCATCAAAAGCAAAGAGGAAAATGAGATGCTGTCTGACATTGCCGAAACATTTGATAACCTGAGAAGGATTAACATGAAGCTGAACCCCAAGAAATGCTCATTCGGGATGGAAGAGGGGAAATTCTTAGGATATATGGTAACTTCCGAGGGGATCAAGGCCAATCCAAAGAAGACAAAAGCTCGGACGGACATGCAATCTCCCCGAACTTTGAAGGAAATGCAAAGTCTTAGCGGCAAGTTGGCAGCCTTAAACCGATTCTTGGCTCGGTCAGCCGAAAGATTGCTACCGTTCTTCGAAACTCTGAAAAATATAACTAAGGAGAACAAGGAACAGTACCGGTGGACGGAGGATGCGGAAAACGCATTCCAGGAGATGAAGAAACTGATAGCAGACCTTCCATCCTTGACCACGCCAATGCCTAAGGAAACACTTTATGTTTATCTGGCTGCTTCTCAAAAGGCCGTAAGCGCGGTTCTTCTGATAGAAAGAAAGGGAAAGCAACATCCGGTGCATTACGTAAGTCGGACACTCAATGAAGCCGAAAAGAACTATGCACCGATGGAAAAGCTGGCATTGTCGTTGCTGCACATGTCGAAAAGACTACGGAGATACTTCGAGGCACATCCAATCAAAGTCATCACCGATCAGCCGATCAAGCAGATACTCAACAAGGCCGAAGCTTCGGGTAAGTTGGCTAAATATTCCGTAGAACTAGGCGCGTACAACATCACATATGAGCCACGGAATGCAATAAAAGGCCAAGTTTTAGCAGATTTTCTCTCGGAAACTCCCATCGGAGAAAGCTCATATCGATACTTCAACCTGCCGGCCGTGAAAGTTGAAAAGGACAAGGTAGGTAAGTGGTTACTGTTCACTGATGGAGCATCCAACAGCAAAGGCTTCGGAGCAGGACTCGTGCTAGTAAGTCCGGACGGCGTAGAATATACCTACGCCCTTCAGCTAGATTTTGATAGCACCAACAATGAAGCGGAGTACGAAGCCCTCCTAGCTGGACTCCGTATGGCCGAAAGGATGCATGTGCAATGTATCGAAGTGCGAGTAGACTCTAAGCTAGTATCGAATCAAATAAATGGGGATTATGTGGCAAGCAATGAAATTATGATCCGGTATTTGGCCAAAGCAAAGGAATGCATCGCTAAGTTCCAACATTTCTCCATTCAGAACATCCCCAGAGGTCAAAACCAGAAGGCCGATGTACTGAGCAAATTGGCTACGGTAGCTTTTGATCATTTGACCAAGGAGGTACTAGTGGAAGTATTAAGGGAAAGATCTACCGAAGGGAAGGAAATCAACGATATAGTCGCGGAAGAAGGGGAGAACTAGATGACGCCCATTGTCCGATGTCTAGAGGAAGGAATATGGCCGGAGGAACAGAACGAAGCTCGTGCTTTAAGAATGAAAATAAGTCAATATGTGATGGAAGACGGAGTGCTCTACAAGAAGGCTTACCTGGTTCCCATGCTACAGTGCGTCGGACCACTGCAAGCAAACTATGTCATCCGAGAAATTCATATGGGTGCCTGTGGTATGCACTCAGGGCCAAGATCAGTAGTAGCAAAAGCCATGCGGCAAGGATATTATTGGCCCACCATGCACCGAGATGCCCGAAATGAAATTCAGAAATGTGATTCATGCCAGATACATGCTCCAGTGCCGAAACTCCCAAAGACAACCTTAACACCGATCATGGCTCCTTGGCCGTTCTATCAGTGGGGGATGGACATCTTGGGTCCATTACCACAAGCCGCAGGAAGAATAAAGTTTGTTATAGTGACTATTGACTATTTCACAAAATGGATTGAAGCAAAGCCGTTAGCTAGAGTCACGGGGAAGGATGTGATAAAATTTTTCTGGGATAACATAGTCTGTCGGTTCGGTTTGCCAAGCGTCATTGTCACGGACAATGGGAAGCAGCTCGTGGACAATCCCTTCAAAAGCTGGTGTGAAAAGTTGAAAATCCGACAGATCAACACAGTCGTGGCTCACCCACAAGCAAATGGCTTGGTAGAGAGAGCCAATAAAAGCCTGCTAGCAGGAATCAAGGGAAGATTGGGGCGAACCAGAGAAGGCTGGGTGGATGAATTGCAGAACGTTTTGTGGGCCCATCGGACATCCCTCAAGCAGAGTAATGGAGAAACGCCTTTCAGTTTAACTTATGGAAGTGAAGCGGTCATACCGGCAGAGATTGGCATGCCAACGCATCAGACGGTGGTTATTAGAGAAGGGATTGACGAAGAGGACACTCGTCGAATAGAAGAGCTGAACGAACGGGAAATGCGTCTGAACCTAGATTTGCTACAGGAAAGAAAGGAAGAGGCAGCAATAAGAGAGGCACGGCATAAAACCCAGATGGAGAGGTACTATAACCAAAGGGTTCGACCAGTATCATTCAAACCAGGAGACTTTGTGTATCGAAAGAACGAAGCAAGCCGGGTGGAAGATCAAGGCAAGTTGGGTCCGAAGTGGGAAGGCCCTTATCGGATAGCCGAAGCATATCAGTGTGGGTCGTACAAGCTTGAGACTATGGATGAAGAAGAAGTGCCACGGAAATGGCACACAATTAACTTAAGGAAGTGTTTTCTGTAGAAACAAGCATGTAAGGCTATAAGCCATTATGAACAAATTACAATTATGAAATATTATATATTCTCCTCCGGATTGGAGAGGAGAAAATTTTCCCACATGTTATTGCAAACAAATACAAGGCATTCGCATGGCTCCGGCGGAGATTAGCTACCTCCGCTCGGCCCATGTAGCCAAAATCAAGCCAAGGCGTATCCGCCCCTAACGGCAGCAATTAATCCTAAAAACGTAAAGGAACGTGTCGAGGCGTATTCGCCCCTAACGGCAGCAATTAATCCTAAAAACGTAAAGGAACGTGCCGAGGCGTATTCGCCCCTAACGGCAATACTATAAATCCTAAAAACGTAAAGGAACGTGCCGAGGCGTATCCGCCCCCTAACGACAACAATTTATCCTAAAAACGTAAGGGAACGTGCCGAGGCGTATTCGCCCCTAATGGCAATATTTAATCCTAAAAACGTAAAGGAACATGCCGAGGCGTATTTGCCCCTAACGGCAGTAATCAACCCTTAAAGCGTAAAGTAACGCGCCGAGGCGTATTCGCCACTAGCGGCAACAATCAATCCTGAAATCAAGGGGAAGGCCGAAGCATGCTCGACCCAGCAATACGGCAAACAGCAAAGTAATCACGAGACACAATCCGCAAGGTACATATACATGCAAAAAAAAAATTAAAAATAAAATAAATAAATACATATGAAACAAGATGGATATAACAAAAGTTAAGTGATTAATCATTAACAAAAGGACCGGAATAACAACCATCCGATCAAGACAAGTCATAGTCATTCGGTGGAACATAGTTACATATCAATAATCCAAGGCAGCCACATGCGGCGCACAACAAATGATAAACATTATCTCCAAGCGATAAAAGAACTAAAAGCAAGCTTCACAGGGTATCCGGAACAGCCTTTACCCATAGTCAAAATGGAGGCAGCCCGGACCCCACAACAAACTGATCTAAGACTCAACATTTTCATCAACAACATTATCTTCATTTTCATCAACAGCCTTGTCTTCATTCTCTTCGACAACGTTATCCACAGCTACAGTTCCCCCGGCCACACCGCTCCCACCACCAACATCAGCATCGATAACATCAGATAAAACATTCGGAGCTGCAGAGTCATCGGCTGTCAACAGTTCAGTTGGTTCGACAGGAGCAGGATCCGGATAGAGCTCCAGGATATCGGCCAAGGGTTTGTATTAAGCATTGCTAACCTTTCGAACCTACGAATACTCAGTCGTGAAGAGTTGATCGAACAAAGACTTGTATTTTTTCTCAGCATCCAAATCCACATCTGCAAAGTCAGCCAGAATCTCGGCCGTCTGCTCCGGAGTACGATCAACGGCAACCCCATCTATAAACCCAGACATAGACGAAAGATTAAATGGAATAGCCAAAGACTGTGTTAATACAAATATCGTACTAAAAACGTTATTTATATTTTACGATCTTTGCTTATGTTTTGTTCATGACAAACACAAAGTATATTCCTTAAGCAAATTATAAATACTAGTTAAAGTCTTTTTCAAAACACATCTTTCATTTAACATGATCACTAACATTATATTGCATATACATGTGTATTTCCTTAAATGGAAACTTTAATTTAAAAGTTACAAAGTGACATCATGGTATACATCACAAATACAATCTTGGTAAAGATTGTGTGATATTTTGATTAGATACTCAAGTTATATAGTTGACATTGGAAGATATTGATTTGACAACACAAGGATATGGAAAGATTTGAGGAGATCTCTTGTGCAACATTAGCTGTCAAAACCACGGATCCAAATCTATACACAGACAGATCCCTTCTGAGGGATCCGCCGGATCCGTGGGTGGTCTACCAGGTTTGCCTATAAATAGCAGACTTGGCATTTGAACTAATCATCCACTTAGAAAAGAAAAACACATACATTCACTTTAGTTACTAACCACAGTAGTTATATCTATATCATTGATGTTTCTTTTGTAGCAAAGAAGATCAAGTTAACAAGCTTCAAACAAACAGACTGTTTGGAAGTTGTAGTATAGGTTCTGTGTAAACACTTTAAGTGTTTCTTATTATTTGTATTAGTTAGATCAGTGAGTGTGGTTAGTGCTTTAGTCCTCAAAGCACAAAGAGAGTAGGGAGTGGTTGTACCCTTGTAAAGAACTCGACATCTAGCTTAGTGTCGGTAAAGTAATTAGGCGATGTCAGGTTGGTTCTACCTTGTGAAAGAACCCGGTGTTTAGCTTAGTACCAGAAAAGGAAGTAAGCGACGTGTAAAGGTTTTCTCCACCTAGAAGGGAGTTTGTTTCTTAGTGAAAGATATCTCTCGAGTAAGTAACTCGAGGAAGTGGAGTAGGGCAAGGATAAGGATCTCTTGCAAGCCGAACCACTATAAACACTTGTGTTATGTGGTTTGATCTTTCATCTCTTTACCTTTAGTTTATATTGTGTGATAACTTAATTTGTTATTGTTTCCTTTGAACTAACAAATAACAAAACAAATTAAACTCGAGAAACAGTGAAAACTATTCAACCCCCCTTCTAGTTTTCCACAATTGGCATCAGAGCTACGTTACTCAAGATTTTTAAAATAAATTTTATTTTAAAACTTGAAACGATCAAATCGATTTTGAAAACTTTAAAGAAGGGAAATCCTTGCAAAGATCACCAATCTTTTAAACAAATAGCTTTCTGGAAAATACATTTTTGAAATGTCAAAACACTCAGATCTAGAAAATGAAACTTTTGCTAGACACAGTATTTCACCTAAAGCTCTTGATGAATCCATTTCTAGTAAGTATTTTGACAGGAAAGATCTTGACCCAAAATAGAAAGCTAAAGCAACTAATATTGAAGATTCTAAGGATCATTCAAGGATGACACTAGACGAGCTCATAGGATACCTCAAAGCTCATCTGGCAACAATTGAAAAAGATTCGGAGATACCTAAAGGCAAAAAGGAGTTGATAGCTTCTAGCACTATAGCCGGATCTAGTTTCAACAGTAAAGGTAACAAAGATATGCTAAAAGACAACAAAGTGGATCCTATGGATAACAAAACAGAAAAGGTATCCTCTGACTCTTCATACATGTTTAATGACTACGACACATTAGATATAGAACACAATAGATTGAGTAAGCTCATTATACACGTCTTAAACAAAAATAAGATCTTGAAAACCAAAGAGGAACACTTGATAAATAAAGTACATAAGTTGAAAGAAAAAGTTAAAAGCTTGGAAGACAATATGGAAACTAAATGTTGTGCATTATGTCAAGAAATAAAATTTAAATTAGAGTTGCATAAACTTACACTAAGTAAATATAAAAAACAAAATCTCAAGTTTCAAAGATTCAATAAACACATAAACTGTGCAGATGACACTATGAGAATTCTTAAATCATCTCATGGTAGCTTCAAGCCTGATTTCATGAAAAATGGTCATTTAAGTGATTTTGAGAGTCACACGATAAAAGAAAATAAAATCACACCAACTGAGTTAGTAACCCGCGGATCCCACGGATCCAAAACTTTGGATCCGTATAGTATAAACAAAGGATCCGTGAGTACAGTAGAAAAACAGAAAAATCAACATTCAAGAAAGACTAATTCTAAAATGATCAAAGATAGGGATATAGTTAAAACAACAGTAGAATCATCTTTATACATAGGAAATGAGCTTAGTAGACAAATACCATTTGACTGTCTTGGAGATATTAGTGAACCATGGTAATATGTTGTTTAACCCAAAATGGACCCATGAGATATTGGGGACCAAACACTCAAGTTTTCTTTAGGTATGCTTAAAAGGATTTGGTCTTTATAATCTCACTTAATCCCAAGATACAATTGATACAATGGTATCTTCTCAAATCACAAAAGTGCTCATCTCGATCAATAACACTCCTAGTATTAATCATCAAAAAGGTATGAACTCTCATAACTCTACTCATGATGATTATTCTCATAAGATAATTCATGATTTCATAACTATTTCTTTGTCGTATGATTAAATATTACTACATATGTGATAATAGAAATTCTATGTATATAAGATAGTATGATTACTAGGAAAAGGTTGTTAAGCCTTTGCTAAAACCGGATATATGATCTTAAGACAAATGTTGTCTCATATTCTTGTACTTTATCTCAACACTTTGGTAATACCCATACATGGATAAGTTCAAAGAACTTGCAAGGACTCTAACCAAATTTAATTAACACACTTGTAATTATCACATCCATGAAAGTTCCTAAGAAGATTCTAACTTAATTATTCATAACCTTGAGAGTACTTAGGAAGAACATTAATTCTAGGAAAATCTCACCATATTATAAAGGTTTATCTCTCCAAAACTCATAAAAATAATACATAGGTCTAAACAATGTAGTATGTGATAATGTTCAAATCCCATCCATTAGAAAACATTGAGATTAAAATAAATTAGTTTTTTCTCTAGAATCTAAGTAAGCTTGAAATTTTAGAAATAAGAGCATAAATCAAAGCTATATAATTAAACATATAGGAAAAGCATATTCTCCTATTCACAAACACACTAGCTTGAGCAAAACACCTTAAAGTCATGAAAACATAAAACAAACTTAGTAGAACCCACTCTTCGTTAAGAAAAATTTCATCTCCTTATCAAGATATGCTATGATCAAAAATCATGTATGATAAGTAAAACTTCATTCTAGAACTCTAAATGCCAATCAACTAGGAATAAAGATGTTTTCACTCATCTCAAATCATTCACATGTAAAACACTCATATTAAGGATCAAATTAGAAAATTCATTAGATAACCTAAAAAGTAGTGATACATTAAGTAGAATATACTGTCATATAACTAGAACACCAAACCTTGTGTGTGACTATCCTTCTTAGATCATAAAATCATAACAATTAGGTGAATCTCTAAACATGTTGTGTACCAATGTGAGACATTGTACCACAAGTCACTAAGAAACTAACGTTCCTCGATACTTAAGTAGTTGAGGCAAAGTGTGGAGCAATTACCTGTAGTTTATAACTTTAGTCTCTATTACCAATCTTCTTCTGTTTCATCAACCTTGCAATCATTCATCTCAGCTAATACTTAGCTCAACTGTTTTATCTTTATTTCTGATTTGAACAGTGAATACAATATGTTGTATTAAGACAATCTCTCAAAAAGGATTACAGTGCTAAATCCTCGTACAAACACCTCATGAAAGTAATCTCCATTCCTTAATTTAGAAGCACTCAAAACATTCGTTCAAATCTTAGTTTAACCAAAAACAAAAATATCATAACCTTGTTTTGATCCTGCGGATCCAATTATTAACAAGGGCGGAACCCTTTTGAAGGATCCGCCGGATCCGTGAGTTGCAAAATCAGACCATGAATTACCAAACACTCCTTACTGCACCACTCACTTAATTAAACCTTCAAAATCAACTCATAGTCGACTCTCACCATCCCTAAATCAAAAATTAGGTCCTTCATCTCACATTAATTCGTGCTTAATCACTCACTGTAAGTTCACTAATTCATTTCAATTCAAAATTAGGGTTCATGAAATTTCAATAATACATGTCAGATTATTATTCTTAATTAGACACTACAGATATTTCTTTTGTCAAAAGTTAATAGGAATTCCATTTTGTTAAACTCTTTAACAAATTCAATAAAACCAAAGAAACCTCTGTTCGAATCTTCCAAACAATTAGAATAAATTTTCCTGCAAAAACCCCATGAGAAATCTTTTCATGACTAGGTTAAATAAATTTCAAACATTGCTAATACAAAATCAAACGTCAAACAGGAATGTTTGGGGTATAAAGTGTTTTGTCACAAAACGTGTATTTTCAAAATAAGTCAAAGATAAACACACCTTCATATGAATCCACATTTCATGTATCTTAGATTATTGTAACTAAAATTATAAAATTGTTTATGACTAGGAAAATCATGCCTCCTGCCACTAATTACGATCACAAGAAAACTAAGAAGTACCTACCCAAACATCATCAAACAAAAGGACTCACAGAAGCGTAAGTCCAACTTTTCAAAGCTTTAGAAAGTCGGTATGTTCATGAGGGTAGAACCGTAGACTCTTCATTTTTAGAAGAAACAAACATTCGTGAACAAATGGCCACCATTCAATTTGACTCACTTCTCGACATAGATGAACCTATCATTCCTCGATTCATTCTCGAATTTTATGCCTCAGTAAAACTTGTTTCTGATGACAATGGATCATTTAGCATAAACTTCAATGTGAACCAAAACTCCTACAATTTTCCTTTAGACCATTTCGGGAAAGTGTTACGCATCCCAAGTGAAGGAACATGCTTCTACTCTGACAAATGGTCCCTAACCATTCTTAATTCAAACCTAGGACGGGAACATCCATATGACACTCCCCTAACTTCTAAAGAAATTATCCGAGATCATCTTTTCAACACTAGAACCAATCCAATTAAGAAACTTCGAGGCAAAGATGTCAATCGAGATCCATTTGCCATGAAACTCAATGAACTCAAACCTGAGTTTAAGAGACTTGAAGAAATTCTAAGATCTAATGTCATTAGTACTATTGGTAACAAAGATCACGTGAATGCTGGACTGTGCTATATGCTCTATTGTATTTCAACTCATCAAAAATTTAATCTTGCTTACTATATCGCCAAAAGGATGGTTGATATACGTGTCCTAGGGAAAACCACATTGCCATATGGAATGCTACTCACTCGTTTGTTCAAAGCTTCCACTCCTATCCTTCCAAATTCTGTTGGTTTTGTCCCAGATTACCCCGAAATCAAACACACCTTTGTCCCTCTTAGTGACCATAGAGTGAAAGTAGGAAAAGGGAAACGAGCTTGCCTCTCATCTTCATCTTCATCATCTTCATCAGCTAGTGACGAAGATGGATTACCTAACTCAAAGCTCCCACTATTAGATTACTTGAGTCAACTTCCATCTCTCAATAATGAATCTGCAGAAAGCCGACAAACAAAGGGAGTTCTAAAGTGTGCAGGACGATGGATGATGAAACTCCGAAAAGATCAAAATAAAATACTCAAACTATTGAAAGATAAGCGAGAATAAATGATTGTGTGGAACAGTTGACCTTTAGATCCTATATGGTCATATTTCTATATTTGTTAAGACATGTCTTTAGTACTTTATACTTATGTGTTTTAACTCTACTTAAACTGATGATAACACGCATAGTTATCAATTTTCCAAACTTATGCCACTGTTTGGCTCAACATCGTTCATGATGAAGTTTAATGATTAGGTCTATTTTCATACTTGGTTGTGTTTTATTTTGTGTATATGAACTAACTAAATATTGCAGATTGATAACACTCGGGGTTATCAAGTCTAAGCCTATGTTCGGCTTAACTCCTACTACGGTAAGTTTCTAAGAATGGATTAATCTATGATCAATCGTGTGTTAATATTATCACATTTAGTTGTTTTGCTATACATATTAGATGTTAAGTAAGGTCTAGGTGAATTTTCGGGTTTTCGTCGAAAAACGCAAAATATAACAAGTCTTCTGTTTAGTTTTAGCAATTAGGATACGGATCCGACGGATCCTTAAACTTGGATCCGCAAAGGCTTATCGTTGGTTCCGCCATCCGCCTACCTGCGGATTTGGCGGATCCCTCAATATGGTTCCGCATTTGATACAACTTGGATCCGCAACTTTCTCAGTAAGTTTCTAAAACTCTTTTGACTCATCCCGATTATTAGATTTTCACTTCTAGTACCATTAAGAATTCATTCACTCATCATAATTCATCTTAGAATCATATAGGAATTCTTAGAAACTTAGGAACAAAATTTCCCACCAAAATTTAAAATTTTGAACTTTAGGTGTGAATTACCAAACTGATACAAATAAGGAACCCTTTTTAGGGATCCGTCAAATCCGTGGAAATATCAAATCATAAGATTTTTCACTATCTCCTTGTATTTACTGCAAATCCACAACACATTACTCAACCCAAGCTCAATGGATTGACTTCCTTGATATGACCTACACAAATCTTTGTTCCAAACCATTAGAAACCATTATGAAATTCAAAGAATATTTCCTTGCAAAATTTGATCTATCCCATCACACACAGACTGCACTTACTCCTATTAATCAATCAAATTTAACCCTTTTGAGTCATTTTTCTGCACACTTTTATGTCAACTCCATTTCTATGGTTTGACTTTGTCAATAGGACAAACAACTTTATCTTGTTTCAAGTCCTGGATATTCACACTCATTTAATTCAAACACCAATTCTCATACAATTAGGAAGTATAAATTAGAACCTTAGAGATGAACATAGCACACTAAACATCCACAAAATTCACATATCATCTCCAGGAAGTATCCCAACCAACCTCACATGTCTAGACCATACAGACGAACGGCTAGAATTAGCGTCAGACCTTACTGGTATGCAAACCCACTTCGTAATGTAACCTTTCCTGTCATATCCATAGTCACCACAACAACTTCTATTATAACTCCCATAGTCAACATATCCTCTTCTTCAAGATCAAATTCACCCGCTACAAACTCATCCAATACAACAACATCACCTCCTACCATTACTCCTGTAGCAACCACTCCACCACTCGCTCCCGCTCCATCACAATCTGAGAAGTCTGCATTATCACCATCCTCACCAAAACTCCAACCCATGGAACTCTTTAGGACACCACCAACATCTCCACAACCATATCTTGAAGAATTAGAAGATCTTCCATCTACATCAACCAATCCTCCACCAATAAGTCTTGAAAACTTAGAACCCATGCTATTCCACCCTCTCCATCCGGTGATTCATGGACCTCAATACCATATCACATCAATTATCACCACAACAATTGCCACGCCAATTGTCACTTCACCAAGTGTCTCCACAACAATTGTCCCCTCACCACAATCATCACCACCTAAAGAAAGAATCTCATCCCCATCTTCAAGCTTACTAATAGATCCATCACATGACATAATTACCACACTTCAACACTTGGATGAATCAATGTGGATCAATGAAACTAACATTCAAGATGACAACAATATTGTCTCTAACCTCTACGACACTAGTGATTTAGAAACTAAATGGCTTGCCTCTATCATGTCATCATCAAAACAAGAAAAATAGAAGTTTGTAGTATCATTGCAATAATTACTCTTAAGATTTTATCATCTCTAGGAACCTTCATGTGTAATCTTATGTTTGAGACTTTTGTCACAAACAAATTTTCAATAAATGATTATGCTTTAAAATAATTAATAGTTATCTAATAGTATCTTGTTTTGACACAAAAATTGATTTAGGCATACAAGATGAACACCTTGGGTTCATTAAGATGAGTCAATACTATCATCATAAATACTTATGCATAATACTTTTAAGTCAAGATTCACCTCTACCACCACCTCTATTCCTCCGCTCGGTCGTCTTTTCCATGACTTGAGCATGTATGAAAGAACCGTCCACATAACTCAAAAAACAAACATTTTTGGTGCACAAGCTCCAAAATGAAATGAGGTTCATTTTTCACATTCTTGAGCATCTAAACATCATATATCACCCTCCTAAATATAAGCTTCCTGGTTTAGTTATTTAGGACCTTTTACATTGTTGGCTTAGGATTTTTTTTGGGATGTCTTTAGGTACTTATAACATCATTGTGACTTTTGTCATAAAATTTTCAATATATATGAATCCGATATCCTTAGTGATTTATTGCATATTATCATTATCCCTGTATAGCTTGTTGTACTTTATATCATTGCTTTAGGTACAAATAATGATCAGACACTTACTTTGACTTTTTAAAGTCAAAACATCTAGAAAGGCTTGTTTGGAAGAACACTTCCAATGCATTCTACTTCTTCATTAAAGTTATTCATTACTAACACTTCATTTGCAGCATATCATACCCTTCAATTGTATACGTTGGTACTCGAATAATGGGGAGTATACATCGAGGGGGAGCATTTCATGAAACTTTCATATTCTAACCATTTGTTTTGTAGGTTCATGTATCATTTACTTGTTACTCCATTTTAGGGGGAGTATAAAACAAGGGGGAGCTATTAAAGTTCTCAAAATCGCATTCCGCTACGCACCTCTTCTTTTTGTTTCGACAAAAAGTGGGAGAAAGGAAAAGGATTAAGTTTGTATAATTAGATTCATACTAAGTTATTCATAATAGTAATCAAAATTTGAATAACTCAAAACTTAATCTATATTTTTAAAAGGACTTAAACTGTATTTACTTGTTTGCTTAAAAATATACTTTAGGTTTTGTCATCAACAAAAAGGGGGAGATTGTTAATACAAATATCGTACTAAAAACGTTATTTATATTTTACGATCTTTGCTTATGTTTTGTTCATGACAAACACAAAGTATATTCCTTAAGCAAATTATAAATACTAGTTAAAGTCTTTTTCAAAACACATCTTTCATTTAACATGATCACTAACATTATATTGCATATACATGTGTATTTCCTTAAATGAAAACTTTAATTTAAAAGTTACAAAGTGACATCATGGTATACATCACAAATACAATCTTGGTAAAGATTGTGTGATATTTTGATTAGATACTCAAGTTATATAGTTGACATTGGAAGATATTGATTTGACAACACAAGGATATGAAAAGATTTGAGGAGATCTCTTGTGCAACATTAGCTGTCAAAACCACGGATCCAAATCTATACACAGACGGATCCCTTCTGAGGGATCCGCCGGATCCGTGGGTGGTCTACCAGGTTTGCCTATAAATAGCAGACTTGGCATTTGAACTAATCATCCACTTAGAAAAGAAAAACACATACATTCACTTTAGTTACTAACCACAGTAGTTATATCTATATCATTGATGTTTCTTTTGTAGCAAAGAAGATCAAGTTAACAAGCTTCAAACAAACAGACTGTTTGGAAGTTGTAGTATAGGTTCTGTGTAAACACTTTAAGTGTTTCTTATTATTTGTATTAGTTAGATCAGTGAGTGTGGTTAGTGCTTTAGTCCTCAAAGCACAAAGAGAGTAGGGAGTGGTTGTACCCTTGTAAAGAACTCGACATCTAGCTTAGTGTCGGTAAAGTAATTAGGCGACGTCAGGTTGGTTCTACCTTGTGAAAGAACCCGGTGTTTAGCTTAGTACCGGAAAAGGAAGTAAGCGACGTGTAAAGGTTTTGTCCACCTAGAAGGGAGTTTGTTTCTTAGTGAAAGATATCTCTCGAGTAAGTAACTCGAGGAAGTGGAGTAGGGCAAGGATAAGGATCTCTTGCAAGCCGAACCACTATAAACACTTGTGTTATGTGGTTTGATCTTTCATCTCTTTACCTTTAGTTTATATTGTGTGATAACTTAATTTGTGATTGTTTCCTTTGAACTAACAAATAACAAAACAAATTAAACTCGAGAAACAGTGAAAACTATTCAACCCCCCTTCTCGTTTTCCACAGACTGTTTATACTCGTGGCTGCTGAGAAGGCGGCGGACCATTTCCGACAAGAATTCCTTGACCCCTCTGACACGCTCAATCTCAGTATTACCCATTCGGATCGCTAGATCCTCCCTCACTTTCCTGAGTTCCCGATTGTCCCTTTCCTCATCAGCCAATAAGTCTTTTGTTTTGGCCAGCTCGGCCTCCAGAGACTTAACTCGCTGGGCTTGCTCTTCTTTCTCTTTCACCAGCTCAGAAATCCGATCAGTCAAGCTTTGCACAGTAACACCACAACCGGCATGCTCAGTTTTCAGCTTCTCTAGTTCCTCCGGATCCCTTCCGGCACACTCTTGATGCACTGCACTAAGGTTGTGGAATTGATCAAGTAAAGTTTCAAACCGAAGTAGGATATCAGATTGGGCTACGGCACTCTTTCCAAGCAACATCCAGGCACGATTGCAGGCGTCTTCATCATTTAAACCCTCCAAATATTGATCCTCACGGGGAGTCGACAGATGAGCCATCATCTCGCGATAAACGGAAGAACCGATCAAACGAGCATCTGTCGTCACGGACCATTTAGGCACAAAAATATCCCCCGAAGTAAACTCATCTTCACCCATCTCATTGAAACCCTCCATATGCCTTTTATCTTTCCCTCGTCCGTGAGAAACCAAAAGACTCCCTGTCAAAAAAGATAACAGCCGAAGCACATAAGAAAAAAAAAACAAAAAAAAAACAAAAAAAAAAACAAAAAAAAAAAAAAAAAAAAAAGAGAGGAGAAGAGAAAGGAGAAAGATATAAAACTTACCATCCTGGCCAGCTACAAATTGGCTGCTCGCCCCTTCTTCCCCTTCAGGCTGCCTAGCGGACACGTCCGGAGGAAAAGAACGGAGGGGTCGGGGAGCCGAGATGTGACCAGAAGAATCCAACTCAATGATAGGCGTATCAGTAGCGGTGTTGTTTTTCTTAGATGGACGGGAGGTAGCACCTTCACCGGCAGAGCGTTTGCCTAAAACTTGGGCTCCCTTGCTCCCCCCGGCTCCCACCCCTTTTGATTTCTGACCCAAGCGTGCAGCAGCTTCTTGTTTTCTTCTTTTCGCCTCTAAAACTTTTTCACTCGGCACTTCGACCACCTTCATGGCAGCTGTCTTATCCGGAATCTCTACATTAGATCGAGCGGGCTCTGTCACGTGCAACGGGAGAGTTTCGCCTTCACGGAGAGGATCTCCTTTGACCATAGTAGCTCCCCTCCGGCGCTCGGGCTTGCGTAGGTATTCCGACATCGTCAAAGCTACAAACAAACAAGTCAAAATATATATATCACTCGGAAGAAAATATACGTATACGTTAAATAACAAATAATGAAAACAAGGGCTATACCGGAAACCCGGATACTCCCAATGAGATGTTAACCCGAGTGTATAAAGAAACCCTCGTGGAATCTGGATAAGATCAATCACATGCTCGGCAAGCCTATCGGCATCTTCAACAGAGAATTCACCCTTCGGAAAGGGATCAGAAATATCCGAATAATGATGCCGCCACGGCATCGCAAAGGGGATAGCTCTTCTATCTATCAAAAAGAATTTATTTTTCCATCCTTTTAAGCCAGTCAGGATCTCGTTGAAACAAACTCTCCTTTCCCTCCCACCCCTTTTTTCGAATGAAAACCAGTGACCCTGTTTGCTTAATTTGTAAAACGCTCGGAAAAGGGGGGGTCGTGGGAACGATATGCAAGCTCCTACTATATACCTCAAACAGAGTAGCCCGATGTAAACCCAACGGTACCATTTGGGAAATATGAACTTGGTAATATTTGATAACATCCAACAAGAACGCCGAGAAAGGCACAGTGACACCACCTTCGGCAAAATACTCCAGATACAGACCTATGGCGTCAGAGGGTAATCGATCCATAGTCATGTCAGCCGGAAGGAGTCTTGGGTTAAGTTCCTCTGGAACACCGTTTTCCATTAGCATCAACGTCATATCCGTCTCATCCATTCGGCTGGTATACTTTTGCATATCGAATTTCGGAACAAAACCCTCAGATTCCGGAAAGTCATCTTCCCGAGGCGAAACCGACCGGTGGGACATCGCTTGACCGAAGAAGAAATAGGGTATAGCCGGACAACAAAGATAATAAGACAATGATAAGGTGAAACGTACCTCTTGGTTTGGACGAACAGCGAGAGGGACAATCGGAAAAACGTTCGGAAAGGACGGACGAAAGATGTGTCAGAGGTATGTGAAAAGTTACGGTGGTTAAAATGACGCGAATGAGACTATTTATAGGCAAAGAAGAAAGGGCGCGAAACGTCGCGTCATGTCAGACGCTGACGTGACCTCTCCTAATCCACACGATGACGCACGCTCCCACGTGTCACGATTTCAATAGCACGGTAAAAACGACGGCGCTCCAATAAACAAGCGCAATAATGACTTTTGGCATCTTATGCATGGATTGCGATAAACAAGCCCCAGCGGATTGATCACATCGGCAAGCCGAAAGACAAAATATCAAAGTATCACACCATCGCTACACGATACTATGATACTGGGGGGGGGGACATGTCGGCGTATATGGCCGACTGGCCCTAACCGAACGGACCGAACGAACCGGACAGGTCGTCCGGATAAATGACTAATCCCAAAGTAGATCGAACTTGGAACGTATGTCTCCGGAAGGTTTGATCCGAACGAACTACCACTTCCGAACGACCCACATGGGCCGTTCGGTCCAACAACTATCTTTGGATCAGAAAGTCAACCTTAGTATTAGTGGCATGTGACAGAGTTGCAGGAGCCATGACAGATGAGGGAAAAGACCCAAACAGGGCAAAGTCCCGGTTGCCGCCCAAAAAGGTCACCATCACGTTTGGACGTATCCGATATGGACAAAAATGGGTCTCCTATATAAATGAGCAACTTCTACAGTAAGGGTAATGCATTTTTACACACAGTACTTAACTCATTAATATATCTGTTATCTCACCTTCTGATACTTACTCTCACGCCGGAGTTTGGTCCTGGGGTCACACCCGGGGCGAGACTAACGCGTTCACTTTCTTAGCAGATTTCCGGAGGGCTTGACAACATCAAGACCGAAGGACATTTCGAAGAATTGTTCTATCCAAAATTCCTGTTGGAGCAAGAATTCTTATTATTGATCACATCCAAAAGTTCGAATCTTGCTCTTCCTTTAAACCGTTTTACCGCTTAAAAAATAGGTGGGTTGATCTTTTTCTTTTTTGTTTTTGTATGTGTAGGGAGGAGAAGGCCAAAAAAAGATGTTGGAGGTGACACAAACCATTGGGTGCATGCATCAGTAATATATATTTATATGCAAATATATCAAAATATCACTCCTATGATGTATCTATGGATTCACCTCTGAAGTGCTAGATTAAAATCATTAACAACATTTCGCTACAACTTGTTCGAGATAACTGAAAAGGTTTCTCGAATATATCCTCTTATAAGACGAAATCTTTATAATTGCGCACCTGAAAATTTATGATCCTGAGACGGGGTTGTCTTAATCAAACATTTTGTCTATTCCCATTATCGCTATAAATGGTTGTTGATGTCTAGTCATTCATGTTGCTGCTTGTATCTTTAATCACATACTCACAATAGCTTCGCTGGTTACTTATGTTGGTCTATCTGAAGGGTGACTCTTCCACTTGATAGTGAACTATCCGGAACTAGTGATCCAATGACTTGACGATAGTTATCTGATAATCTAATTTGTTATGCAAGATTGGATGAGGAGCCCTTATCAGTCGAAGACTCTGGCTGTAAACAGATACGACAGAAATTAATTCATGAACCACACGTGCTATAAATATATATTCATTTGTTCAGACATGAAAGTAACCCAATTACGACCCATTTACTAGTTTATATGTCAATATAGGTTACGGTTCAAACATGTCAAAACAAAAAAAAACGTGTCAAACGGGCTGAAAGTTGCCTAAAGTAGACTCTTAATTCATAAGACTTGCTAACCTATTTTATTCACTACCCGATTGCCCAACCCGCCCTAACATGCCCATTTGCCACTTATAAAGGAAACTCGCCTCTAGTTTAGTGCAACCATCCTTTTGATCATGTGTTTCGTCGTTCATCACCAATACAATAGCGGGCATCTTGTTCATTGACCTTTTCTTGCTTCAAAGTTGATTCATGAAGGTTTTCATCAATACAACCTTTCTCATTCACCTCATCTATGTCTCTCAATCTTACATTTAAATCCAATTCCATACGGGTTATTGGAGTTCAGACTTCCTATACCATCTTCATCAAAAGATGGTGAACCAAGTTCTGAAACCTCAACTAACATATCAGAAGCTACAGAATTTGTTGAACCATAATGAATCCGCTTATTGGCTGCAAAAAAGAAACCATCTGTTTTTTATCTGTCAAACAATGCTGACGGGCCACAGTCAAATGATTCAGCATTTCTGCGCAAGTTAGTTCCGATTGAAGCTACCCTCATTCTAGAAATACTTATATAAAATGCAAGATTGCTTCTTTGTTTGGTCTTAAAATCGGTTCATCATCACTTGGACAATATGATGAACTTGAATGATCACTTGAGACATCATGGTGAACCTCGAGCTCTTTTGAATGTGCTTCATCAGGAATATCAACCACTTCAACCGCCTTTTTAGCTGGTTCGGTTCCAACCGTTTCATTAAGAATGTCAACCACATCGACCGCTTTTTTAGAGGATTCAACTTCTACTTTGGCACAGTCAACATGAGTGGCCTCTAGGAATGGAACTATCTGGCTAAGATTGTTTGTTGTCGTCTTTCTTGTTTGCTGTTACATGAAATTCATCATTAGACCAAGGGCCCATCTGATTTGATAGTGATTAAAACAGTTTTAAGTTGTAACATAACTCGTTGTAGTGATGTTTGGATGTGGTTTTGGTGTTTCAGGTTGAAAGAATAAGAGAGCCATCTCTTTAAATGTTTGACAAATCTGATTACGGAAAAGTAGTTATATAAATAGACCATAAAGGACATTCTTAACCGAGAAAAAGGTTGAAAGTTTTAAGAACGGGTAATTTGGTAAGCTTATTTTACGCACAGATGGCAATAAGTTCTGTTGCAACTAGTACGAAACTGATAATGTGACCTCTAGATGATCATCTAATTAGCTGATATGCGTATCCAAGCACTAACAACAGATTATTGCCACCACTAGTCACAATATTCGGATAAACAGATTCTAAAGGGAAATCCCTAATAACATGTACCAAATGGTACCTACCTACTTCTGAAGATTTCAGTCTTAAGAACTGCTTGATGGCAAAATCACGGTCATAAGATGTTTCATCTTTATCACTTGTGGATTCATGCCTGCCTAAAATCAGTTCTTTCTATGAGTGGCGATAGACTCTTCATCAAAGATAACCCAAGAAAGAATCGGCTTTTCCTCATGCGGGTCATAAGGAAGGTCAAACGGGTTGCTTTTAACCATACAAGTCGGAGCTGAACCAGGAGCCGTATCGCGTGAACTATCTGCAAGAAAATGGATTCTTTTTGGGGATTTTTACTTTCATAGCCATTGCATTTCTTATAATCAGAAAATTTGACACTTTTTTTTATCTTGTTCTTTCCATTAGACTCCAACCTCTTTGTTTTTTCAACTTCGGAAATTCCTAGATCCATTAGACCCTTTTCATCATCATACATCCATCTAACCGTCTTATTTTCATGATCATGTCGTTTCTTCTTGTCTTCACCAAAACTAGTACTTTCTTGTTTTTCATCTTTACCGTGATCAACGGTACATTTTTTGCCCCCTTCATCACATGTGTAATGATCTACATTTTTTGCGTGAGTGCAGAACTCTCGCAAACTACTATGCACAACACGTTTGCAGCTAAATGCAAAAGCAGAAGAAATAAGGTGATTCTGTCAGCTGGAGAAATTAAAAAAAAAAAAAAAAAAAAAAAAAAAATCTGATTTTGATCTTCTAATATCTAATTTCACAACAAAAATTCTTGACAGGGCTATGACATCCACATTGTCCATACCAAATTCTTACAAACAGGTTAAATAGATTAAGTTTGAGAAATCATCACAAGCAAAAAAGAACTTAAATAACATTTAACATCAAATACATCAGTCAACCACAACAGATTTAAATATGTTAGAGTTGTGAATTCATTGAAAGAAAAATGTCCACAGAAAGCCCAAATGGTAATTTGGTACTGATTTCTTACTTTCTGGTACACTCTTCATTTCTCCTCTTACAGTGTAATTCGAATAAAAGCTACAATTGCTTTTTCAGTTTCCCTTCCAAACAACTATTTAGGCAGAAAAACAAGGACTGTCCATCAATTCTTTGCACAAGCTTACTGATCAAGTCAAGTAAAGTGGTATCCAGCGAACCCACTGCGACTTGATCCAATACCAATGATAAAGTAGAAACATCAAGTGAGTAATGTCTTTCAGCCATTTCATGTAAAAGCATCTCTACATCATCATAATGATTTTTCTTTAGATATCCTTGAAGAAGAACACGATAGGTAATGTTATCCGGCGGGCAACCACTCTCTCCCATATTGAGAAACAACTGTTTTGCAACACATACTATACCTTCTCTACAGAATCCACTAATCATCGCATTATATGTTCGAACAGTATGATGCAGACCTTTACTCTTTATGTCACTAAAAAGAACCCTTGCAATGTCAAATGACCCGCATTTGCATGCACCGTCAATGATGATAGTGTACACAACAATATCAAAATTTAGCCTGGAATCACCCACCAAATGAAACAAAGATAGGGCCTCTTCCAGTTTATTGTTGTTGCAAAGACCCTCCAATATTATTCGATAAGTGATTTCATTTGGAATTTGGCCTTTTGCAGCATCTCATCAAAGAGTTTCCGTGCAACTCCACAACGTCCAACCCTAAACAATCCTTGTATCATGATGTTGTAAGTAACTACATTAGGTTTCAACCCTTTTCTGGTTAATTCCTGAAAAAGTTGAATAGCTTCCTCTATTTTCAAACACTTGCAATACCCATTTAACAAACTAGTATAACTAAAAACATCAGGGACGAGACCTTTAATCATCATTGAATCAAAATTTGTCTTTGCTTCGCTTAGTTGATCACCTCGCAAACAGAAACCATCGATAAGTGTATTGTATGTCACTATGTTTCGAACAATACCTCTTTCAAGCATGACGTCAATAACATTTTTAGTTTCTTCAACCTTGCCTTCTTTGCAAAATGCGACAACTAATATAGTAAAAGCGTGCACATCTAGGGATTTCCCATCATCTAACATTTCTTGTAGCATCTTTCTTGCTTCCCTCCAACGACCTAAGTTACAAAGGTCATCAATCAAATAATTATATGTGATGACATTCGGTTTACAACCCCTTTCATCCATTAGCCTAAGCAACTTAATGGCAAGAACCTTATGACCACGCTTGCAATGCCCTTTGATCATTGTGTTAAACATAACTATATCAGGTTCACAAAGTTTCAGTTTGACGAGCTTTCTGAAGAACATCACAGCCTCAAGATACCTATCTTCGAAAAGTAGTCCGTCTAAAAGGTTACTAAATATGAAAACATCTGGTACAATATTCCACTTAACACAATACCCTAGTAATGTAAAACCGCTATCCGTGTGATATAACTGACAACAACACTTGATTGCAATACTCATACAATATGCATCCATAGGAACACCTATATCACACATTTTCTTGCACAGATCAAGAGTATATGTGTCATCTGATCAAACAGGTTCAAAGCATCATTCAGGTTGGCAACTCTTTGAAACTTAGATTGATAGTAATTATCATCATTAGAACAAGAATTGGAGTGAATTAAGGAAGCTACAAATGTGTTGTGTGGACCAAATCCTAAACCTAATTGAAAACATGAAAAAGGGTATCTAAGGAAATAGTTGGTGGTGAAATTACCTCTGAGTTTGAACAAAACATTAACAGCATTTGTGTGATTCATCATCATCCTGACGGTGTCCAACAAAGAAACCTTAATTTGGTGCTGCATGTAACACTCGGTTTGTTTGGTAAAATAATATGACAAAAGCATGTTCAGTCTATGATTTAAAAAAGAAAAGGTCAAAAGCATGTTTAGTTTTTGAATAATACAGTCCCTATACTCATGGTCATTATCAGCTTTATTCACACTATTGTGGTATCAGCTTCACATCATCAATCACAAGGGCGGAGGCAACGGGGACTGGTGGGTGCTAGGCCTCCCCCAACTAGCACAATAAGTCCACTATAATATAGCCCAAAAACCTAATGTTTTAAGAATGAGAATAATCGGCCCGTACCAATATTACCGATTCAATATTGCATTTTTTTGATAAAAAAAAAATTGTAACTGCTGACAATCAAGAGACAAGAGGAAGACGAGTGTAAAATAAATAAACCGATCAATAGAATTGTTTTTCATGAGATATTGAATGTTTTTATTAATTTGTTCTTTCATTAATGATCACAATTACTTATTGACTTCTTTAAATTTCTGTGCCTTAAATTCTATGAAATATTGAATTGTTATTTAATCGATAGTTTTTGTTCTTTCGTTAATGATCACTTCATTCACTTAATAACTATTAAAGTATTAATTGCTTGTAGCCTTGTATGATTATCAATTTATCACTTGTTGTATACTTGATTACGTATCTGCCTTTAAGAATTATTGATGATCATATTAAGTATTAACTCATAAGATAAATAAAACAGAGCAAAATATTTGATTCGATTGAATGTAAAGTCAAAAAGCCAGAGTGATTGTAATAGAAGAGATATGATAGAAACTAATTGTTGCTACACACATTTACTTTATAACAATGATGAAGTGTTAGAAATATTTGTAACAAAGTTTTATGTTGTTCACTTGCTAAGTTGTTATACACATTTATTTTTGAAAAATAATGTAGCAAACAAGCTACAAACTATTTTTTTGTGTTTTCAAAGTTATGGACATTGTCATATTGACTTGTTGTTTTACTTATGATGCAAAAGTTTTATGATTCTAGGTTGGCTCATGAACAAAAAGAGGACAACTAGTATTTTTTACAAGCGAATAAAAGATGTTTTTCATGACACCAAACCCAAACACAACCTCATACTCAAAAACAAGCTCAACCTCAAACTCATACTGAAACTAATGGTGATGATGTTATGGAAGAGTCACTCGGAGTATTGAACCCGAAACAATTGCTACATCGAATTCAAATGAGGTCAAATTAGATTCTTTGATCTGTGATCCAAGTGTGCGGCCTCCAATATTGAGCTATACAAGTAACTTGCGGATTTTCATGCTTTGATATATTGGTTAAAATTATATCGTTGTCATTCTAAAAATTTATATCGGCCCCTCTCAACTTGAAATCCTGACTCCACCCCTGATCATTCACTCATGTCAGATGTCACTAAACCAAACACCACTACGGGATGACCAAACCAACAATGCATACATATCTCACTTAGACACAAACATATCTCACACACCTCCTACCACGTGCCTTTCACACATGAAGGAGAGAGGGGGTAATGGTGCTCAACGCTTGGGGTGCTCAACGCATGGTCGAGGCTCCCATTACGGCCGGTGTTAGTACAATGACCATTATAAACAGATAGTATAATGACTAAAAAATAAGCATTTTTTTAAAAATACAATGATGTGCAATAACTTAGTACGGCACCCTCAATTTGTAAAAGTTGTATACTATATAGGCCTCCACTCGATTTTGACCAAGTCAAATGCAAAAAACATGCCTGGTGTAAATGACGGGCGAAATTTGTAATTAACTCCAAAGAAGTAAAAAGATTTCATTTTAGAAGTAAATTTATAAAGTTACAAACTTTAGAATATATAGTGATGGATCATATGCAAATGAAAAAAATTCGCTCATATGGATTCACTGATGCAGTGCCAGATTACAAATTTAACAACAACACTTTGTTACACGATGAATAAAAGGTTTCTCGGATGCTTCCTCATGAATCTAATAAAAGATTCAAAAACTTCATAATCACGCCCATGAAAATTTATGACCTTGAGATGGGGTCGTCTTGGTAAACATAATCTCTATTCGCATTAATCTTGTTAAGGTTCTTGATGCCCATTCATTCATCTTGCTGCTTGAATCTCTCAACACATTAGCTGTACTTGTTACTTATGTTGATCTATCTGAACGGCAATCGTTCTTTCTTAGAGGTGAACTATTATACACTAGCTGAATGGCTTAACTAAAATTATCTGATCAGCTATTTTTCAACCTTGTTGAGATCTTCATTTGCTAATTGGATGAGGAGCCCTTATCAGTCGATGACTTTGTCTGTAAAACAGTTATAGCAGAAGTTGATTATTGAAAAATAAACCAATATTCACCCTACAAATGGGTCGAATTAGGTCATGTTTATTTCTAACAGGTCAAACATGTCAAAACTAAAAAGAAAACACATCAACAGGTCAAAAGTAAGGTAGATGTTCATGCTTAAAACTTCTTGATTTTTTTTTTCAAAGATTACGATAATTTTTACTTCAAAAAAATATTTCTAGTAATATTTGACGCATTGATCATTTACAAAAACTGTGCCGTTCCAAAACAATAACAAAATGTTTTTCGTTGGAACAAATTTTTTTCTCGAATCCAGTTTTGACTGATTACTCAACTCGCCTAAGTATTTCCCACTTTGCCACATCTAAAAAGAAACTAACCTTGTGATCATGTGTTATTCGTCTATCATCTTCAATAAAATAGCGCCTATGAGTCTTTTCTTGCTTCATAATTGGTTCATGCTGGTCTTGATCAATACTACCATTCTCACTCACCTCATCTATGTCTCTTAATCGTACTTCATTTAAATCCAATTCAGACGGGTTAGTCGAGTTAACTAGACTTAGTTTACCATCTTCATCAAAAGATGCCGAACCAAGTTCTGAAACCTCAACTAACATATCAGAAGCAACAGAATTTGTTGAACCATAATGAACCCGCTTATTGGCTGCAAAAAAGAAACCATCTGTTTTTGATTTGTCAAACAATGCTGACGGGCCACAGTCAAATGATTCAGCATTTCTGCGCAAGTTAGTTCCCATTGAAGCTACCCGCATTCTAGACATACTTAAACAATGCAAGATTGCTTCTTTGCTTGGTCTTAAAATCGGTTCATCGTCACTTGAACAATATGATGAAGTTGATTGATCACTAGAGACATAATGGTCAACCTCAGGTTCTTTTGGATGTGCTTCATCCAGAATATCAATCACTTCAACCGCCTTTTCAGCTGGTTCGGTTCCAACAGTTTCATTAAGAACGTCAACCACATCGACGGCTTCTTTTGTGGATTCACCTTCTACTTTGGCAGGGTTATCATGAGTGACCTCATTAGGAGTGGAACTATCTGGCTGAGATTGTTTGTTGTCGTCTTTCTTGTTTGCTGTATCAGGAAATTCAGCGTTAGTCTAAGAGCCCTTCTGATTTTGAAGTGATTAAATCAGCTGTAATATAACGAGTTGTAGTTGTGTTTGGATGTGCTTTTGGTGTTTGAAATGTAATAATAAGAGAGCCATCTCTTTGAGTGTTTGACACAACAATATACGGAGTATATATTGACCATAAAGGACATTATTAATGGAAAAAAGGTTGAAAGTTTTAAGAAGGGGTAATTAGGTAAGCTTATTAAAACTATTGGCACTAAGTTTTCTTGCAACTAGTCTGAAACTGATTATTTGACCTCTAAATAGTCATATAATTAGATAATATGTGGATGATTATTGCGATCACAGGTCCAATATTTGGATACTCAGTTTCAAAAGGCAAATCCAAAACCCCTTAATGGTAGAATAAGATGTACCAACGGTACCTACCTACTATTGAAGATCCAAGTCTTAAGAACTGCTCGATAGCAAAATCACGGTCATAAGATGTTTCATGTATATCACTAGTGGATTCACGTCTGCCTAAAGTCAGTTCTTTCTTATGAGCACCCACAAACTCTTCATCAAAGTTATCCCCTGAAAGAATTGGCTTTTCCTCATGTGGGTCGTACGGAAGGTCAAACGGGTTGCTTTTAACCAAGTAAGTTGGAGCTGACCCAGGAGCCGCATTGCGTGAACTATCCGCAAGAAATGGATTCTTTTTGGGGATATTTATTCCCATAGCCATTGCATTTCTTATAATCTGAAAATTTGACAATCTTTTTGATCTTCTTCTTTCCATTAGACTCTCCAACCTCTTTGTTCTTTCAACTTCAGAAATTCCGAGATCCATTAGATTCTTTTCTTCATCATTCATCCATCTAACCGTCTTATTTCCATGATCATGTCGTTTCTCCTTGTCTTCACCAAAATCTGTACTTTCTTGTTTTTTATCTTTACCATGATCAACGGTACATTTTCTGCCCCCTTCGTCACATGTGTAATGATCTACATTTTTTTCTTTTTTATCGACCAAATTATTCTTAGCACTCATGTTGTGAAATGTTCTTTTACTTGTCGTATTGGGATTTTGTATAGCAACTCGTGGATGTGAATCCTGCATGAAACTACTCTCATTATCTTGTTTGGGAACATGAAAACGGACACGATTCATAGACCTAATACTCCTACGAGACTGTAATTCCTTCCATCTTTTACGTTTTAATCCTGCATTTTTGACCTTCCGACAATTCATACCTATAAGTACTCTATGAACAAGAAATGCAAACCCAACGAAAGGGATACAACATGCTAAAACAATGAAAACTAAAGGAAAAGGCAAAAACAAAACACATAAGAAAAGCAAAATACATGTATGAAATGGGTGTTTCTTAATACAACATAAACAATTTTGACCTAAAGTTTTCACATTTTTTATGACAAAATTTTGGATCTCATTAGATCCCATGCTAATTCCTACAAGTATATTAATTCAAATATCAATGTTAATCACATAAACAAAAAAAGATAGATTTTAGGGATGTTTCTCATGTGGGATTTTTGTTACATTACCTTGAATCTTGAGGAATTGTGGAATTGAAAACTGTTGGAATTTTTGTTGTTGTGATTGCTATGCGGGGAAGGTTTTGTTTGGCTGTGAGGTTTGTTGGATCCTTAAATTCAGGATTTCTATAATTTGGAACCTCTCTTTATCAGACACACTTTTACATAATTACTTGCAAGTGAGATTAAAATTGTGTGTGTCATCTTGGATATCTGCTTTTCCTTCATCATCTTCAGTCTCTGCAAACTCCATGGACTTTGGCCAACCTTTTACCGTTATTCAAATCACCGTTTATAAGTGTTAGCATCCAATATAAAAAAGAATTATATTGGTCTAATTAGCAATAACTAGGATTAAAACAATAGTGAGAATCAGTGTGACCGTGCGTCCGTGCATTTAATTTATCTACAAGCTTAAATTGGTGTTCGTTTGAACCCATCTGAGTAACTTGAGTTATGACAATCAATTACAATAGACAACCATATACCCCACTTAACTAACAAGTATTTTGATAGTAGCATGCATTTTATGGAGACACGTATTGTAAACATGTGTTTTTTGGACATCAAATATTAGCCGGTCCAACCGAAAACTATTTGGTTGCTGTTATCTTGATACTGTTGGGCTAAGGACCGATGGTTGTATATATGTACTTAATAGAATTTTTTATATTAACTGCACATGTAATGCTTGTTTGGGAAGAAGAACATGAAATGAAAAAAGGCCATTGTTGAACCTGGAGCTCTTACACCAGAAACCTTATAATAAACTGGTGCAAATATACTAGAACAGTAGAACACTATTAAACATACAATACCTTCATGCCTCATATAGATCAACTTCAATCATATATTTTGCTACAAAAAATTTGATTTACATAACTGAAATCCGATACAACTACAGTGGGGAATTGGTCCATAAGTGGTTACCAAATTGAAATGGTTACGCAACGAGTCAAAGAGGCTGCAGCGTGTCATTAGCTTCAGGCATCACTAGGTGACAACACGATCTCCTCTGTCTCAGTTCCTGTATTTCGTGAGGGAAGCAATCAGAAACAAAAGCAAATGCGACAACTCCAAAGTTTCTGGTATATTGTATTCAAACAGTTATGGGCTTTTTGCTGCACACTAGGTATGTTGCTCATGCAACCTTTCTGTTGCATTTCTGCACAGAAACTATTTCATAAAGAGGAACTAATAGAGGAAACTGCATAGAACATTAGAACTTGAACACATTTTAAGACAATATCTAGTTTATGCTTCATGCCACCATAGTTGATGACTTGGTGATGGTGTGACGCCATGACAATAGACGAAAGTATGAACATTAAATATTACAAAATTATAGTGTTCAGTCTGTACAATGTTCCAAAATGGCAGTGTGACATGGTTCGAGGCATAAGCTAAATTTAAACAATCTGTCCTCCCATAGAGGCATAGATAGACCCATGCCCAACCCCATCACAAAATTAAAACTCTGTCCACTTAATCCGTTGTTTAAAGACTCACACTCAACACTACTTGCAACTAACATCAAAAGTACTATCATCACTTACAGAATTAAAGTGTAGCTTTGTAATTAATATGACAAATTTCATATTCTATCCAATATCCATATAAATCTAGTTATCTTCGTAATCTACTAGTTCAACCATATATGTAAACCAATTGTTATATAAAGAGCAATGCACATGTTCAAACTACCTACATTACACCAAATAACACAACTCAAATTCAAATAAACAACTAAAAACAACACTCATATTCGTAAATTAACCAACTAACCTTCGACGTCTTCTCCTACTACTTCATAATCATCATCGCCATCATCCTCCTCACCATCATCATACCCATAAGCCTCATTCAAATAATCCAACCCATCTTTGGTAAAAACCAACTTATCCGCATTCAAAATATCAAACAAATTCAAAGTCCTAGGTGTCAACATCCTTAAAGTCCCAATATTCCTACTAGACAAAGCCACATTATCCGATACTTCCGTCATAAAAAACATGGCCTTCTCCCTAGGATCAATCCCCCATCTTTTCAACAACTCAATAAAATCCTTAGTTTTCGGTTTCTCAAACTTATCTCCAAAATCCTCAACCACAAATCCATTAACTGCAGCACTACTTAAAGCAGTCGATATAGCTAATCTTTTTTCTTTTTTATTTATCTTAACAGTCCAATCTTTTGGTTTGGGGCCGAAAACGACCCCTCCACCGGGCCTAAGCGGAGTCCTCTGGGACCCGCGTCTGGCCCGGCCTAGTTTCTTTTGTGGGAATGGCTTCTTACCACCACCACGTACTTCAGCGCGCGTGAGTGTACTCGCGGTACCGCGACGTTTGTTGTTCAAGTCAGTGGTGATTCCACGGTGCACGACGGCGCGTGCTGTATCTGGGTGTGCTGATTTAAGGTTGATAGTTGTCTCGCCGATTTTTTCACCGTCGAATGAGAGGATGGGGAGGGTGGCTAGTTCGGAGCGCGTGATGGAGACGCGCGTGTGGGGTTTTGGAGATGGGGGTTTGGTGAAGAGGGAAGTGGAGGGTTTTTGGGTGGTGGATAGGAAGGAGATTGAGGATGGTAGTCTTAATGGGGTTATCAACGCCATTGTTGTGTTTGTGAAAAGACAGTGGATATGAGTGTGTGTTTTTTTGTGTTATCCTTGTACAGGGGTTGTTCACTCACAGTCCTATCCGCTTTGCTTCTTATTTGTTGGTGTGTATTTACCATATTTTTAATCAAAATAACAAAATATATTTTAAAACTATGAAACAAGAAAAATGAACTGAAAATATAAAGTTTTGTAAGTTAAATGAGTAAAAAATATAAAAAGTTGTCTTGTCATGTTAATAAAGGTAGTAAAACTGCCGAAAAAAGATCAGAACATAAAATATAAAGTTTGACAACTCAAACATAATCACACAAAAAAAAAAAAAAGATACAGAACAAAAATTATAAAAAATTGTCTTGTTTTGTCAATAAAACGAGTAATAAGAGAGATGAGAGAGTTAAAAGTGGTATTAGAGGGTGTACCTATAGCACCACCAATATTTTAACTTGAGTAAATTGCAATTACTGATTCTGGGCTTTGTGAAACCCGAAATTTCCGTTCAATTGAAATTCCTTTATTACCCTCAAGACCTTGAAATGTAACAAGCACGAAATAAATAATGCAATGACAATTGTATAAAATTAACCTAAGTTTAAACCTTACAAAATAAAAGTTTGTAAAAAAATAAATAAAAATAATAATAATAAATAAATAAAATGCTAGGTGCCGCCCCCTAGTCCAAATAAAAGGACTTAATACATTTTGTTATATCAAATCAATTTGCCTTAATTGTAATTATATACTTCCTAAAATCAAAGATTGTATACTCTTCTTATCACCAAAGATAAAGCCGGATCTCCCTCCCCCTTTTTCTCCCATTACACGGCATAACAAAGAAAACAAAAAAATAAATAAAAACAAACCCTAAGACCATTCCAAGTTTCGCCTACTGCTGCTGCTACTTTGTTCACTGCTGCTCGATCCAAGGCAAGCAAAAAGGAGGTGTTGTTGTGACTTCTAAACGTGCATTGTTCTCTTGTTCGTGTGGGTTCTTGATCGTGTGTTTAAGGGCTGTTCGAAGGAGTGTTGGTTAGGATTTCTATTCGGCTGGAAATCATTGTGTTCGATCCCCTTGTTCTTGTTCGTTCTTAGGTTCGACTCAAGGTATATCGATTCCTTTGTTTCTTTCAGTCGTCATGCGTTTAACATGTATATATATATATGCTTATAACCTGTAATCCAAATCATTGTTTCGTTAAACATGTATATGAATAAAATATTATATACGAATACATGAAGCATTCATGTGTTGACTTATTTTCGTTTTGGAGCATTGAATATGTTTTGAAATACGTTGATATGGTCCTTCGAACATTCACGTGGGAATACTAGTATAGTATAGCTAAAAATAAGCAAGGTCTAATAAATGAATGTTTGTTAAGAATACGTGAAGTAGCAGGATCTCAAATGTGTAGTCTTGGGTATTCATTGCTAAGAAATATATGTTAAATTATATTTACGTGCGACTATTCGAACCAGTAATATGAACGTTAAAATGAATCTATATTGTGCATGTAATAGCAAGCCATAAGGTATTTATATAAAGCTCATGAACTGAAATTGGAACAGGTAATATGGTCGTGTTTACTGATTTTGTGGGGATTTTATGTGTCGTTAAAACAGATCAAAACATGAGTTGTTGTGATTTTATGTGGGTCGACATGGGGTATTGTAGGCTGGGGTAAATGGTGTGTCGATCAAGGGCTGTTCGTGTTTGTGATTTTATGTGCACCTTATGGTGTGCTTGTGGGTGAATTAGAGGGTCAATAAAGGTGAACCTCATACGTGATGGTGTTGTTAAATTGGTCTAAAAATGGTCGAGTCGTGTGGGCAAGTGAGGGAGAGTATATTGTAGTTCACGTGATGTTTTGTTGGGTGCCGAATTAGGCGTGTTCACATGGGCCTTTGTGGTGTCGAACTATGGAAAATAAAGAGGGGTCGTTAAAATGGGTTCTATGTTGGTTTTGGTCTCGTAAGGTGGGTTCGAGTAGGTCGAGTAGAGTTGTGGTAACTGTTGTATTGATGTGTGATTTGTGTCCAATGTTTGTGTCGTTAAGGGTTAAGAGAAAGTGAGCTTTGGTGTCAAATTTGTTACGGTCAAGTTGCATGAATGAAATTAGCTACGTATGAAAAATTACAAATAGGTAAATTATACTTTAGGCCCTCAACTTTATTAAAATGACAAGTATAGACCCTAATTATTAAAAGTGTCATAGGTAGCCCTAAACTAAAATATTGATTACAGTAAGTCTTCAAGTTTATTTAATTAACATAATTAACCCTAAACTATGATAATTGTCGTTTTAACCCTTAAATATTATTAATTGTCAATTATAACCTTAAAGTATTAAATTACTATTTCGGGGAAATTACTGATTATAGGAACTTACTAAATAAGACAGGTTACTAAAAGAGGAAAGTTATTAAAAATGGAAAGCCGACTAAAATGAGTAATCTAATTTAAAATAAGTTATTAATAAGACGATCATGAATTCATGTAGATTCGTTGAAGAAGGAGTTTGCTTCCGATCTTTATGTTTCTATTGTGTTCTCACTTGCGGTCTAAGGTACAGATATTCTACCATTTTTCAGTAAGGGTGTTTTCATCCTCATGACTCCTTGATCTTGATCTTCGATTCGTTATAAGATTCCCTTAAGCCATTGCTATGATCCCCTGTACTTTGATTCATTCGTTTGATATGCTTCGTTGGTATGATGATCCATTTGACATTCGTTCATTATGATCCTTGTGATATGATACTTGATATAATTCGTTCGTTACCTTGTGATATGAGTATTCGAATCACTTGATACTTTGAAGGTTCATTTGATATTGTAACTGGATGTGAAAACCTTTCTTAATTATATCATGAAAATATTTTGAGAAAAACTATTTTAAAATGATGTTTATGAACGATGCGATACTACTTTTATATGGAATTTTACTAACTCTTATGAAAACTACTTTTAAAGACTACCTTTATGAAAACCGTTATTAAAGATCATTTTTATGAAAATCATTTGATAAAGATTTCTTTAAATGAACCATTTGATTATGAACCTTCAATTATGAACCTTTGACGATGAACCTTTGATACTTTGATGACTTAGACATTTGACTTTGATATTATTTGACTTTTGACCCTTCAGTTTGATACCCGAGCCAAGTTCGTTTCCTAGCCATGAAGGTAACATGGCCGTGCCATTGATGCACCAATGGCATGACTCTAGTGTGGTTGAGTGATGTTCCACACCGTCCCACTTTGATTATGATATGCGCATTTTATATTTATTATGGCCAATATTATTGTTCGGGGGCGTATGGATGCATCCTAGGTTCGGTTCGTATTTAGTGGATTTAACATGATATGATATTATATGATATGTTCGGTGATTGATGCATGGGTGCAATCCACGTCTTTCACAAGTTCGGGAGCTAGCTACTCCATGGTTACTATGATATTTATTTGATTTGTTTGGGCTCGTGGTGGATTACTGACCCTTTCTTACCTTTGATATTCATTCGTTTATGCCTTATGTTTTCCCCAATGCACCATATTATATTCTTTGTCCCTTATCTCTTGTTTCGTTTATGTATATCTGTTCACTGGGCTTTTTAAGCTCAGCCGCATTTATTTTCCTGCGACAGGTTTTAGTAGGAAGCTGGGTTATAAGTGGAGAGTACTTTTGGACTTAGAAGACTACACCTTGATAGCTATTCTGGATTAGAGATTATTAGAAGTGTTTACATTTTCAGACTTAGTATTTTGTTATTGTTCTCGTTTGTAACCTTGTACTTCGGATTTTCCCTTTGTAATATTTAGAATTCATTTGTATTACTTGAGATGTATGCTTGTGTTTGCTTTGATATGTCACCATAACGTAATACTTCTACCCTTATCGGGTTGGGGTGTTACAATTATGGTAACAGAGACAGGCTGCGACTCGTAATACATTTACCCTTGGCCTGTGAAGTTTGGACCATTAGGTTTCCACTGTAGGCGATCATAAGACAACCATTGAGAATTTGCTTTAGGATCTCCCCATAGGAACATAAGTTATGACCGGTGAGGAATGGGTAGACTAGGACATCTATGTAAGCAGTATTGCTTCTGCATTACTCTGATTCGTGCCTATGCCTTAAGATATGCCTTGTAAGAACATTTGTTTCAGAAGCTAGAAAGTTTTGCAACCTAAGTTTATAACCAAGTAAGATTGGAATTCCTCGATGACTACCAGGATACCTTGCACCATTTAAGTCTCACTTCCTGATTTTGATCTCCACTTCTGATCTGTTTGATAAATAGTTTGATACCTTTTCGACCATTCCGAAGGTCATTTAACCCTAATGTGTTTGACACATTCTATGAATTCATTACCCGTGCTGGATACAAATGTATCATCTAATACTACTTAGTCCTGCAAAAATCCATTACTACTCCTATGAGAACTCTGGTGATTATTAACCATGGATATAGGAAGTTTATTCCCTCCCTTTGAATGATGAATCTTGTCTGCCAACCAGTTTCCCTTTGGAAGGATATGATGTGAATACTATCTCAACACGAAATTGTTAACTGAGCATGATGATGCTGATAACTGATATCACATACGTCTCGCTTGTTAACTGAGCATGATGATGCTGATAACTGATATCCCATACGTCTCGCTTTTGACAACCTTACGATGTTCGTATTCCTAATGATACTCACTTTAACTGTCATTTTGCTAAGGAGCTAAACAAGATTCCAACATCTTGAACTGTTCGCTTATCTATCTCAACACCCTGACGAACCATGTACTTGAATCTGATATATGAACTATCCGTCTGGCTTAATGGTTGTATTCGTTCTATGGATTTGTTTACTCTTGATATAATTGACTTGGAGGTCTTTCGGTTATGGATTGGATGGCCCTTCGTAAAGCTACCATAGACTACCGTAATTGAAATGTGATCTTTAACAGTCTGCTTCACCCTACTTTTGGTTATGATGACTCTCAACCGCTTAAATCTGCTAAGATTAATGTTGCTATGGAAGCACAGACCCCGATCTCATTTGATTGTCAAATTTTCTCCTGATACCTATTAGTGTCCACCCTTAGAAAGCTTTGGCATTGGAAGTATTTTCTTATACAAATTTTTCGATATTCGCTGATGGACCTCTTGGAATTTTCCCTCCCGCTTGAGAAGTGGAATTGACTTTGAACCGATCTCAATTAACGAAACCATGATGCCATAGAAGTTGAGAAATTGAAGGAGCTGATGGAATATGATTTTGTTCACCTCAGTGTTCTCTTTGAATTCTCCTATTTGTTTATGAAGAAGAAAGAGGGAAGTATGCCGCGACGTATCGACTATCGTGAATTTAATCGTATCACTATCCAAAAGCATTATCCATTTCCGCGTATCAATGATTGAATTTTTTCTATTTTTGAAACTCCGTATCAGACGGCCTCATTTAAGTTTGAACCAAGGGATATAGGGGGTTTTTTCCCCCCTTTTGGAAAAATCTTGTTTCCCCCCTTTTTTTCCCTTTTAGGGAATGAGGGAATACCTATTTTTTTAAACCGTTTTTATATACTTTAATATGGTTAAAAGGGAAATAAAAATAGGTTTGTTTTAAAAATGATATAAATAATTTTATCCCCCAATACTCTTCGGTTTTTTTTTCAACCTTAAGTATGTTTTAAAATTTTAAGGGTTCCTCCAACTTAAGGGGGAATTTTGTAAAGTAAAAAAAAATTTAAACATCTTAAATGAAGGTTTTTAAAAAAAACCCCCTAAAGAACCAAAGGGTATTTTGGGGAATTTCGGAAAATTTTGAATTTTTTTGTCGGCTTTGGGGGGTTGTATTCGAAAAAAATCTTTTTTGGTTTACTCCTTGGTTTTTATTTAAAACTTTAAAAAGGTTTTGGTTTAGGGTTTTTGGGGAAAGGGCCCCCTTTAAAAACAAAAAAACTCCGGTTAATTTTTTGGGGGTAAATTTTTAAGGGGGGTTGGGTTTCCCCCCAACTTTTGGTTTGTTTTTTTTCCCCCCTTAAAATTTGTTTGTTTGTTGAGGGTAAAAAGGGGAACCCCATCTATTTTTGGGGGGTTTTTTTTTGTTAATTGCCCCCTTAAAAAGGCTTTGGGGGAAATTAAAGGGGGTATTTTTTTACAAATTTTTTTGGGGGGGAAATTTGGGTTTTCCCCTGGGTTTTGGGGGGGAAAGACTTAAAAATTTAAATTAAAGGGAAAACCATGTTTTTTTTCCTGGGTTTGGGTTGAAGGAGTGATTGGTTAATTTTTTTACTTTTTTGGTGTTTTTTTGTTTTTCCCCTTTTTTAAAGGAAAGGGGGGGGAAAGTTTGGGCAATTTTTATGCAATTCTGTGAAATTTTAACGTAAAAAATTAAAAAGGGAAATTATACTTTGGCCCTTTTTTAAAAAGGAAATTTTTTTAATTTTTAAAATTCCCGGTTAGCCAAAAAAAAATTTAAATTAAGGGAAGGGGCCCAAAGATTTAAAAAAGGGAACCCAAAACTAGAAAAAATTGTGAACCTTTTTTTTTTAAATTGCAAAAAAAAAGGTATTTTAACGGGAAAATTATAAATTTTAGGAACTTATAAAAAGCTGGTTCCAAAACGGGAAAGTTTTAAAAATAAAAGCCAAAAAGGGGAAAATTCAAATTTTAAATGGGTTTCTGGGAGATTTAAAAACTTTTAAATCTTAAGAAGGGAAGTTTTTTGCTTTTTTTTTTGTGTTCAGGGCAAGGGAAAAAAATTAAAATTTTTATTAAGGGGTGAATGACCCTTGTGGGGGTTTTTGATTCGTTAAAGGTTTTTTAACCCAGAAACCCGTCCCGGTTTTCCTTTGATGCCGGGTTTGTTTGGGAGAATTTGAACTTGTTAAGACCCTTTAAAGGACCGTAAATTCTTTTTTCCTTTATTTAGTTGAAAATTGAATTTGAGGCAGAAGTAATTGGAAAGGGAAAAAATTTTAATTATAATGAAAAATTTTTAGAAAAAAGCAAAAGTGTTTAGAAGATTTTTTTCCGTTACTTAACTGGTTTTCCAATTTATAAATTTTTTTCCCCCCTATTTTTTGGGGAAAAGGGTTAAAACCTTTTTAAAAAATTTTGGAAAAGTTTTTTTAAAATGAAATTTGAATGAATTTTTAAGAAACCTTTGGGTTTTTGGAAATATTAAATTTATAAAGGGTTTTGAATTTGATATTTAATTTTCCCCTTTCCCTTTAAACCAAAATTTTCCTTACCCTGGGGGTAAATCCTTTGGGATGAAAGGGTTACCCTATTTTGGGGAAATTTCCCCCCCCATTTGTTTTTTATGCGTTTTTTTTTTTAAAAAAATTTATGTTGGGGGAAGGATGACCTTTCGAGGTTTTTTTTGGGGGTTTAAAGTTAGTTTTTGTATGTTCTTTTTGTTTTGGAAATTCAGGGGAGATCAGTTTTTCCAAACCCAGGGGGTAGAAAGGGTTATAGGGGGTTAATTTGTTTTGTTTGTTCCCTTTTGGGTAAATTAGGGGCCCTTTTTCATAGGGACATTTTTAAAGATGAATGCCCTTTTTAATTTTTTTGGCCCTTATTCTTTTTCTTTTTATAACTTTTCACTTTTTACTAGGATTTTTTTGGAGGTTTAGGGGAACCCCTTTAAAGGGATTTTTGGTTAAAAATCCTTTTGGCACTATTGAATGTAAAAATTTTTTTTAATTTTCGATTTATATTTTGTTTTTTTCCTTTTGCCGTCCCGGTTTTCCCGGGAAAATTTTAAAATTCAAGATTTTGGAATGTTGCCTTTGTTTTTTGGAATAACAAATTTTATTTTCGGGGGGGTTTAAGGGGCTTTTCCCAAATTCCGTTTTTAATTTAAAAAATTTTATTTTCCCAAAAATTTGGGAAAATTTAAAATTGTTACTTTTTTAAAAAGGTAACAAAATTTTTTAATTTAAAAGGTTCTTATTTTTTTCATTGTTTGTTTAAAAATTTTTTTTGGGGTTTTTTGGGGGTTAAAGGTGCAAAATTTGGGTTTTCCCGGGGGAAAACCTGCCGTTTATAGGGTACCTTCGAAGGGGGTTTTTTAAAAACAAGACAAAATTTGGGGGGGTTATTGGGAAAGGGTTAAGGGGTTTATTTCACTCTAAAAAAATAACTTTTGCATTCGAAAAAAAATCCCTCCCAAACTTTTAAATATTTCTTTTCCAAAACCCAACAAAAAAAGATTTTAAATTACGAATCCCGGAAATTTTAGAGAAAAAATTTAAATGGGCTTTAAAAAATTAATTTTTCTTTTGTTTCCAAAAAAAATTAAGTAAGGGTTATGTTTTCCCTGGGGGCCGATCCCTATTTTTGACAGGCCCAAGGGCGAGCCAAAGGAACTTTGTTTTTACCTTTTGGGGTTCGCCCCCCAAAATTTTGTTTTCCCTTTTTTTTTTTTTAATTTTCGAAACAAAATTTAAAAGGGGAAAAAAACCCCAAATTTTTCTTTTAAAATTTTCCCTTTTAAAACCAAAATTTAAAATTAACAACACAATAAAACCAAATCTAATTTAAAAAATTTTTTACCAAATTTAAAACCCTTTTTAAAATTTTGGAAAAAAAAAAAAAAATAAAAATTCCCCCCTTTTAGTCCAATTTAAAAGGTCCCCTTTTAATTTTTTTTTAAAAATCAATTTTTGCCTTAAGAAAATTAAAAATTTTTAACCTTTTCCCAAAATTAAAAAATTTAATTTTAAAATAACCTTCTTTCCCCAAAAGAAAAACCCGGTTTTTCCCCCTCCCCCCTTTTTCCCCTTTGGGGGGGATAACAAAAAAACCCCAAAAAAAATAAAAAAACACAAACCCCAAAACCACCAAAAATTTTGCCTACTGATGCTAATACTTTTTTCATCTTTACCCAAAAGGGATTGTTTTTACTTTAAAGGGGGGAATTGTTCTTTTTCGGTTTTTTTTGAATTCCGGTGTTTGGTTTAAAGGGTTTGGCGAAGGGTTATTGGGTTAAAATTTTTCTTTTGGTGGAAATAAAAGGTTCGTCCCCTTTTCTTGACTTTCTTAAGGTTTCCCGACCTCGAGGGAATCCGCCCCTTTGGGGTTTTCTTTGGGGGTTGTACGAATTTTAATATTTATAATTTAAATTTAATTTAAATAATTAATTATTTAAGGGGATTTATTAAAATTATAAATAAAAAAAAAATTTTAGGTTAAAAAAACCAAAGTAACCAAAAAAAACCAAGTTCTTTTAACAGGAAATAGGAAAACCCCCAAATTTTAAAATCAAACTGAAGATTTCATGTTTTTACTTAAATTTTTTTTTTTTGGAGCATTAAATTTTTTTTGGGTGGGTTGGGAAAATTGTCCAAAATTTTTAAACCCCCTTTTAATATTTGTTTTCCAAAAATTTAAAAGGGTTTAAAAAATTAAATTTTTTGGTTAAAATTATTAATTTGGCGGATCCCCCTTGTTTTTATTAGGGTTTCCTTTTGTTTGGGAAAATAAGTTTTTATTTTAAAAATTGCACTTTGGAAAACCAGAATTTAAGAAAAATTTTAATTTTTTTTTGGCAAAAAATTTGGGCCAACCAAAGGGAAAATTTTTAAAAAAGTTCAAAAACTAAATTTTTTGGACCCCCTTTAAAGGGGTTCGATTTTTTTGTTACTTTGTTTTGTGGGGATTTTATTTTCTTTTTAAAAAATTCAAAAAATTTTTGTGTTTTTTGGGGCAAAACCCTTTGGGGGTTTTAGTTGGGGTAAATTTTTCCTTTGTGTCAAATCAAACTTTTCCGGGTTTTTTTTTTTTTTGCCCCAAGGGTTGGTTGTGGGTGTTATTAGAAGGGTTATAAAAAAAACCCTTAGTAGGGTTTTTAAAATTGGCCAAATGGGTCAAGTTTTGGGCTTGGGGGGGGGTAATTTTTATTTCCTTTAATTGTTTTGTTTTAATTGGGGGTTTTCCCTTTTTTGGGATTTTGGGGGTTCAATTAAAAATTTTTTAAAAAGGGGTGTTTTTTAAAAAAGGGGGTTTTTTTGGGTTTTGGGTTGAAATTTTTTTTTGAGTTTTTTAATTTTTTGTTTTATTATTGTTTTTTTGTTTCCTATGGTTTTGTGAAAATTAAAGAAAGGATTTTTGGGTTCAAAGGGGTTTTAATTTTTTAATTTTTTAAAGAAAAATTTACAAGTTGTTTAAATTTGGTAAAATTTTTTAGGCCCAAAATTTTTTTAAAAAAATTTTTTTAACCCCCTAAAAATTACAAATTGTTTTGGTTCCCCCAAAACTTTTTTAAATTAAGAATTTTTTTTTTTCTAAAACCTTAAACTTTGAAATTGCTTTTAAACCCAAAATTATTATTTTAATTAAAAAAAGTTTAAATTTTTAAAACTTTTTCGGGGAAATTTCTATTATAAAAATTTTCTAAATAAAAAACAATTTTAAAAAAAAGGAAAGGAAAAAAGGGCAAACTTTAAAATGGAGTTTAATTTTTAATTAAAATAATTTTTTTAAAAAAAACGATCATAACGGGATTTCTTTAAGGGGAGGTTCTATTTTTAAATTAAATTTGTTTTTTTTGGGGTTTAAAGGCGTTTTCCAACTTTTTTGGAAAGGGTTTTTTCACTATACTTTTTTTTCTTATTTCCGTTTCTTTTATAAATTTTTTTTAAGCCATTGCTATGCCCCTTTTACTTTGTTTCATTTTTTTGTATAAGTTTTGGGGGTTAATGAGGGATATTTGGGCTTGGTTCTTTAAAAGGGTTTCCTTGGGAAATTGTAACTTGTTAAAAATTCTTTGTTAAAACCTTTGAAAGGGGTTTCCCGACAAATTAAACCTTTAAATTACTTTTAAGGTTATTTTTTAATTGGGAAAAAAATGGAGGGAGAAACCCCGGTTTTTTTTTAATTTTTTTTTTTGGGGAAAAATTTTTAAAAAGGGGGGGTTTGTTTAAAAACGAGCATACTACTTTTTTTTTTTAATTTTCAACCTTTTTTTTTAAAATTTAATATTTTTTAAAGACAAACCCTTTTAAAATTTGGGGTTTTTTTTGATTCTTTTTTAAAATTTCATTTTTTTAAATTTTTCCTTAAAGGGCCCTTTGTTTTGGTTTAAATTTTCCAATTTAAACCGTACCATAACCCTTGGATTTTTGGGATGACTTATCCCAATTTTAGATTTTTTTTTTTTGAACCCAAAGTTGGATTTCCCGGGGCTATTTTTCCCTTTTGGCCTAAATTTAACAGGTTTGGAGTTTGAAATGGATAAACTCAAATTTTAGTGATTTTACAAGGGGGCCCCATTTGAAAACCCAGGGGAGTTTTTTTTAAATTTTTCCTATTTTTTTTAATTTTTCCGGGGGCTTTTGGGTTTTCCCCAAATTTGGGGGTTTTGGGGTTTTTAAACCCGTTTATATTTTATTTTCTTTTTATGCTAAATTGCCTTTTTTTTAAATTTAAATTTTTTGCATTTTTTGTTTTTTTTTTGGTTTTTTTTTGTGATTTTTTCCCTTTGGGGGTTTCCCAGGTTTAAAATTTGTTGGCCCTTGATTTTGGCCATTTGTTTTTTTTTTTTTGCTTTGGGTTTTTTTTTGTTTTTTTTGTTTTTTTTAAATTGGGTTGTTTTTTTTTTTTTCATTTTTTGTGTGCCCAAAAACCTTTTCCCTTTCTTTTTTCCTAGTTTTTTTTTGGACCCCTTCCATTTTTGTTTTGTTTTGAATCCGGGGTTGGGTTTTTTGGGGTTTTTTCCCTTTTTGTTTTCCATTTTTTTTTGGGTTTTGGGGGGTTTCCCCTCCCTTTTTTAAAAAAGTTTTTGATTTTGGGGTTTTTTTCGTGTTTTACTTTTCACAATCCCATTACTAACCCCATGGGTATAAAATTTTGGAAAAAAGTTTTTTGGGGAAAAATTTTTACCCTTTTTATTTTTTTTTTTTTTAAAAAAAAAAAAAAAAAGGGGGGTTAGTTTTTCCCCAACCCAATTTAATTTTTGGCCCTTTACCCCCTTTTTGTTTATTATATTTTGGTTAAGGGGTTTTTAAAAGCCAAAAAGGTTTATTTTTGGGAAAGGGTTTTTTTTGGAAATTCGGGTTTTATTAAGGGTGGAAGTTTTTGGATTAAAAGAAAATTGATATTTATTCGGGGTTTGGTTGTTAGGTGTTTAAAAATTTGGGATTTTTTTTTATTTTTTTTTATTTTTATTTTTAAACTTTATTCCCAATTTTCCTTTTAATTTTTTTAAAAATTATTTTAATTAAATTTGAGAATTTATGTTTGTGTTTGGCTTTGATTTTTTTGTCCCTTTTTTAAAAATTTTTTAATTTCCCCTTTTTTATTCGGGTGGGGTTTAAAAGGCTTTTTCGGGGACCAGGTTTTTTGGTTTTCCCTTTCTAATTTAAAATCTGGGAAAGTTTTCCCAACCAAAATTTTAGGCTTTTTTTTTTAAAATTTTTTACTTTAGGGGTTTTTTAATAGAAGCTTTAGCAAAAAATTTTTTTTTTGGGGGAAGAAAAAATTAATTTTGTTTTCGATTATTTTTTTATTTTTTTGGTTGGGGTTTAAAATTTTTGGATTAAAAATTGAAGAAAATTTTTTAAAAAAAATTAAAACCCGGGAACTTTTAAGGTTTTAAAATTTTCGGGGCCCAAAAAGGGTTAAGTGGGGGGGGATAAATAACCCAAAATAATGTAATTTTTCTTTTTTAAATTAAAAGGCTTTGTTTTACTTTTTTATAATTTGATAAACAAAAGTTTTCCAAAAATGAAAAACCCAAAACTTTGGTGAATTTCAAATAAGGCCCCAAAAACCCCAAAATTAAAATTACTAAAAAAAAATGGGAAAAATTGCCAAAACAACCAAAACCCTTTTAAAAAGTTTTAACTTTAAAAAACCGAAACTGCGGTTATAGGGGTTTAGGAAAAACCAAAGGGTTTGGTTTCCCGGTTTTTTTCTTAAAGGGAAATTAAAATGGCCCATTTTTACTGTTCCCGGCTTCCCGGGAAATAATAATCCCCAAACCAAGGTTTTCGTGGAAAAAAATTAAACTTAAGTCCCCAGAAGCCAAAGGCCTTTTCCCCTTTTAAAGGAGGCGCACCAAACCCCAAAATCAAATTTTTTATTTTGGCTGAAGAATCCCCAAAATGGGTTTTTTCTTTTTTTTTTTTATTTTTTGAATTTAAAGGGTTGGGGGCCGTGGAAAAAAAAGAAAGCCCCTTTTTTTTTCCATCAAAAAAATTTTAATTTTTTTTCATTAAAACAATAACCAAATCCAAAATTTATAATACCCCCCTTTTTCAAAAATATTGGGTTTTTTTTTAAAATAAGTAACCTTAAAACCCGAAAATGGACAAGAAAATTAATTTCCCCCTTTTTTTTCTAAAAAGTACCCAAAAAACCCGTCCCCCCCTTTTTTTTCTAAAATTTTTATTTTTTCAAAAACCGGGGTACTTTCTTTGCACTTGAAAAAAACCAAAAAAATTTTTTTATTTTTTGTTTAAAAAACCTAAGTCCCACAAACCCCTTTCCCCCCGTTAATTTAAAATTTTGAAAAATTATACTTTAACCCAAGTACGTTACCCCCCTTTAAAACCAATACCCAATTCCCAAAATTTGGGTTTTTGTATTAAATTAAAAAACCCTTAAAACCTTTAAAAACTAAACCCCAACCAAAGGGCCCAAAATTCAATCAAAACATCAAAAAACCCGAGGCTTCTCTTCCCGGAAAAAAGAAAAAAGCACAAAGCGAAAGGGAGAGAGAAAAAAAAACCCGACATCCAATTCAACTTTCCCCCTTAAAAACCGAAGAAGAAAATTTTTTTTGGTAAAAATTATATAAAAATTTACCCTTTTTGACCAAGTTTGGTAGGGAAAAACTTTCCCAAAAACCTTTGGGCAACAAATTCTTAGTGATACAAACCCCCCGGGATGTGATGTCTTAAAAAATTTTGCGTGGTAATCGATGTTATATTTTTTTCCAAGAAAATTTTGGGGGTTTGTGTTTGTTCAGAAGATGGGATGGTCTTGAAAAATTAAGCAAAAAGGGGCATGGTGCCAAAACCGTTTTTTCCCGGGAAGGTGTGTCTTTAGGTTGATGCATTGAAAAACCCGAACGAGCTTTTTCAAAATGTTGGGCACCCCCCCTTTTCCCTTTGGAAAGGGCCAAAGGGTTTAAAGAGTTAAAAACGGACTTACAAAAAAACAAGGGGATCCTGTCAAGGGGGAAAAGTTTCAAAAAATGGTCTAAAAAAAAAATTTAAAATATGTAAAAAATTTGACCCCCTTTGCGCAAAAAAAAAAATTGGGGAAATTTTTGTTTTTTGGGCTACTACCCGGGGGAGGGGAGGGGGGGAGGAAGATGGGGCTTAGGTAAACCCAAAGAAAGAAGGCCCAAGAAAAATTTTCTTTCCCTCTTTTTAAGTTTTTTTAGTTTTATGTATTTGTGCATGTTTTTTAATTTTGTTGAAATTTCTTTTATGTATTTTAGTATTTTTGTTTTTTGAAAATTTAGTTAAAGTTTTTTGTTTTAAAAGAAAATGAGGAAAAAAAAAGAAAAAAAAAAAAAAACCTGGGAAATCCACGGGGCTAAAGGGTTATAGTTGGGGAGGGTGTTTGTATTTTTTGGAGTGTTATAGGGTCCCGTTGTGTGGCGGCCTATAATAGTTATAGGTGTTCTTTTGCCCCTTGCTCTCTTAGTTATACGAAAGGGGAATTTGGAAAAGGGGTTTGTTTATTAAAAAAAAGGTGTTTGGTTTTTAAAAAAATTTGGGGTCCCTTATAAGGGTGTCACGGGGTCCCAAACATTTGGTTTTAAAAGATATTCCCCTTTTGGTTTATTTTGGGAAACCACAAATTTTTGTTTTACACTTTTTTAGGGAATTAAGTTTACCATAATTACCTACTAATTACCTAAAAGATTAGAGAGAAAAAGGGGGAAGAGAGGGAAAGGGGATGGAAGGGAGATGTTACACAATAATCCCAAAATAAATTAGAATTATAAACCCCAAAAACCCTCTCCCTTGGATGGGGGGGGGGTTTTTATAGTTTTACAGGAAATGGGCTACTAGCCCAGCTTACTTAAAAAATACATAATTAACAATAAAAAACCCTAAATAAAACGACACAGTGGGGGGCCCCTTCCCAGGGGGGGCCTAAAAAAAAAATTTTAAACCCAAGAAACCTAAATAAAATTGATCAATATTAAATAATAAAAAACCCGTTTCCCAACTCCCCCCCTAAGTTTGGTCATCAAGGTTGTTGACGTCGTCTTTGTTTTTGGGGCTTTGCTTTCTTTAATTTTTTGGTTCTTTGTTTTGAAGGGGATGGATTTTGTATGGGGGTGGTTGCCGTATTCCAACGATTTTTTGATGGGGGTTTGTTTGTGCCCTTCCCCACTGTTAATTTAAATTGTAAATTTCTTTTCTTCAACTTGTTTCATTTTTAAATTTTCTTTAACATATAAAAAGGTTGTAGGGGCTCGAACTTAGACTTTTTTTAAAAACTATTTGAACTTTTGATGATTCTAAGTCTTGGTGAAAACTAATCTTCGGGGACATGAACATGTTGGAGTTTTTGGTGATGGTTAAACTCCAGGTCTCCAAGCTCCCTAGCAGAAGAAAGGAGAACAAAACCCAACCGGCATTACAAGCAAAGATTTCGAGTTCGTAAAACAGCATAGTGTGAAGACTTTCTTTTTTAACCCTTGCTCGGGCCCCGTTCTAAAAAGGGATCCCCCGAGGGGGTTACCCGGACACCCCAAAGTGACCCCCCAAATTCGTGAGTCGCTGGAGATCCCCCACGACTTTTGCCCTTTTTGGGAAAAAAGCATAAGGGGAACCCATAAGGAGTTCCCGAAGTGACTTTGTCAGAGTTGTTTGATTTTGCTTGGCGGGATTTCCTTTTAAAATATTGTTAATCAAATTGTAAAAAATTTTTCATAAATTTTTGTTTTTTGGTTTTTTGCTAAGTTTGCAAAGGGGCCCATTTTTCTTTTTTTTCCATCGTGCCTTTGATGTAGAACAAAGAGAAATTTACAAATTTTAAAACCAAAGAGATTTTTTTGAACTCATGGCTCTAGAAAATTAGTGAACTTTTGGGTTGGTGGCGGGGGGGTGGACCCGGATTGCCCTTTTTTAAATTTATCAACACTTGGAATGAGGGGGGCGATGATTTAAAAGGGTTCTCGTGGAAGGGAAAAAATGTTTTTTGTGAGACATTAAAGTAGTTTAAGAAGGTTTTAGGGGCAGTGGTTCACTGGGTAAGGAGGGACTTTGATTTCAATCCCGGTGTTTCTTGATCAAAGTTAGATTATGTATTGCCCCGGGGTTCCCCTAAGGTTGAACAAATGGGAGGGCTTTTCTTTTCACCCTTTTTTTGCTTTTTTTTTTTTAATTCTTAACCCCTTTTTTCCTGTTATTCATTTTCCCCTTTTTTTTAAATAATTACCTAGGTTTTTCTAGTTCAAATATTTTTGTTGCCCTTTGGGGTTAGATCCCCCCGGCTTTGGCGGATCATGGGGGGTTTTCCCAAACCCTTTTAGTCCCCTTAAAAATCCTTTGGATTTCCAAATGATGCCTTTAAAACCAATCCTTTTAAAAAATCCCCTCAAAGGTTTATGTAGTAAAACACATTTTGTTAACCTTTGAGAGTTTTTTATTTTCAGAAGAACCCCCCTTTAACATATGTATATTTTAAATCATTTTGAAATTTGCACAGGGTCGGGAAGAGTTGGAACTTTTTAAAATTGATTGATTTTTCAATAAAACATGCCCTTCGCGGGGGACACCCCCTTACTTACCTTTGGTGGCTTTGGAAATTTTTTCCCCGCCCCGGTCTTTATTAAAAAGGTTTTCGTCGTCGAAATTGGTCCATTTATCAGATTACCCTTGGAGACACGCTTACATCCCCAAGTAAAATGGTTGGGAAATTTTTTTCCCGTGGGGATATCCCTTTTCGGATACTGACTTTTATTTCTTAAATTCGAGGGTCAATTTTTTGGAGTTTTTACATCATGAGATTCCACCCAATGAAATTTCCATTTTTTAAATTTCATTTTTTCATTTCCCCCTCAAAAATAGATAATAATTTTGGGGTTTTTAAAAAGTGTTGATTAAAATATGTCTTTTGAGGTTTTTGGGAAGGAATGTCAAAAAACTTTTGTAGTTTTGAACAAAGATTTTTCAAATACCCCCCCTTAACGGGGGAAAAGTATTTGGTCCTTACGAGCAGAATGTTTAAAAAAATTTTTTGGGAAAAACATTCTTTTTTTTAATTCTGCTCTTAAGTAAAAAGGGGCTTTGCTCCTTTTTAAAGGGTTTGAGGAAATAAAGCGTCCTAGGGTCCTTTCTTTACAAGAGGGGGGGGGTTTTTACAGGGTTATGTGGGGACAAGCCGTAGTGATATATGAAAGTGAATGTTAAAAGAAATGAAATGTGATGATAAATGAAAAAAAAATTGAAACCAGAAACCCTTGGCGGACGTGGGAAAGGTGAGAATTTTTGGAAAGGTCTTGCGGGTCCCCCCCAAAAAATTTCCCCCAATCTTTTCTTTTGAGCCCGAAACGGGAAGTTGTTTTGATTCTTTTGAGGGAAATTGGGGGCCCCCCGGGGTTTGGATTTTTTCTGTTTTTGGGAACCTTTGCATAACCCCCGTTTTTGCCCTTTGTGGGAATTATCCAAGATTGACTCAATTTTGTCTTGCCCTTTCCAATGTTTCCCCCAAATTTTCTCAGTTTTAAAACCCCATGAAGTTTTGGGTGAGTTGTTGTTTGAAAACCCAACCCCAAGGGTTTTTACCCATGAACGTATAAGGGGCCCTGACCATAAAAAACCGGGCCCGGGTTTTAAAGATCGGGTTGTGAGTTTAAAATGGGTTTTTGGGTTTGTTTCTCCCCCAATTTTGGGGATGTCCCCCCAATCGTGCCTTAGAAAATTTGGTGCGGATGGAATTGAGAAGGGAGTTGATGATGTCATACTGAAGACGGCCAGGAAGATTTTTCAATTTTCCCCCTGTTTCTTCAGTAGGTACATGTCTTCTATATCATTGGGGGGGAAAGTATGGGTAGTGTTTTCCACAAAAACGAAATACTCTTTGTCATTTTTTTTCCAGTGATTTGGTTAAAAAGTTTTTCCCGTACAGTGGTTGGGGTTTTTAGACTGGTTATGGATAAAATTTCTGTTGGGGGTTTCTTCCTTTTTAAAGGTTCTTAAAATCTTGTGGTGCCCAATTTTTTTTTTTAGGACAATCTCCTATATGTCCCCAATGATGAACCCCAAAAAAAAAGATCGTATTGAAGACTAAATTTTGGGTTTCCCATAAATCGTCGACCTTTTTTCCCAAATTTCTTCTTTGGAGTATAAAGGCGGGGATATTGGATAGTGAAGTTGCATATGGTGGGGTTTTGGGGCTTCCATCATGAGAAACGGGTTTCCGTTTGGGAAAAAGTTTTTTTTTGGTAACTTAGGTTTCCCTTGGGGGCCCAATGGGGGAAAATTTTTTTGGGGGGAAATCTTGTAAGGTAAGGGTTTTTTTGGGGTTTAGGGGTTTGTTCATCAGAATATTTTCCCCAAGGGGGCTCGTGAAGGGTTCAAGATTGTATTAAACTTATCTCATGGGTTGTCCGTTTTTAAATTTCAGTAAAGGCCTTTGAGCTACAAAACTGGGAGGGATATCTGAAAACCCCCAACTTTAAACCTTTGGGATTGCCTTTTTCAGTTTTGGAAAAATCTACAATTGATTTACGGGTGTTGTGTTGGAACTTCATCGGGTAGGCATAACCCTTATCTTCAAACCTGTCGTACTTTAAAGGCTCTGGTTTGGGCCCCCTTTCTGGTATGGTTTTATCTTTTAATGGATCAAAAGGGGAACCCACAGCTTCTTTAAACATTGAAAGGAAATGGGTTTTTTCTTTCATCTGCCTGATTTTTCTCGTGAATTCTTCGCCCTAAAATTTTGGGACCACTTAAAGGGGACTGAAAAAATGGCCCACTTGTTTTTTTCCTTTTCTAAATGATTGTTGCTATGTGCCCACGGCTTGGAGGGAAAGGGGTTCTCCGTTTTTTCTTTCCTTGATCCTTGGGGTAATCCTGACGTCGTTTTTAAAAGGGTTTTGGGGTTGGTTTCCCTTTGGTTCTTTTGTTTTTCCCCTTTTTTTTATTGAGTTAAGTAATGCTTCCCTGGTTCTTTTTTTGGGCAGGGTTTTCTAAAATTTTTTCAAAAAGTTGTTCTTGAGATTTGACCCAAATGGTTGTGGGGGGAAAGGTTCGGGTTTGTGATTGGTATTGTTGCATAAAATTTTTGCCAAACCCTTTCAGTTTCCTTTTGGCTGGGTTTTTGGGGAGCTTTGTCGGGAAAAATGCATTTGAAGAGTCTTGAAGCCCTGGGGGGGAAAACCAGTTAGCGATTTTTTTAAAAATTAAAACGTTTTCACTTAAATATTTGTTTGTCTATTGCTCCTGAAGACTAGACGGGTTTTCTTTTAGTTTCTTGAAAAACCCTTTTCCCGGGATTTTGATTACCCCCACTTGTTTAGTTTATTTCAAGTGATTATGACTTTTTGATGATTAAAGATAAAAGATGTAGGGGGTGATTGAAGAATGGTTGTTTTGGGGTTGTCTTTGGGGGTTATCTTGGTCATCTTAGATTATCTTTATCATATTTCACGTTTTTGGACATCTTTTTTTACCCTTGAAACTTTTTTTCCTCATTGTCTTCATCATCTCACTTTTTTGTCATATAAAGGTTTCAGTTAGCCCCCGGGAATGGGGTAGGGAGTGTTGTTTTGATTCGTCCCCCTTTTTTGAGTTTCATTCGGTTAAAATCGGTGAAAAACTCACATCTTTTGTTTTGATAGACTTGCCCTTCCCTTGCTTTAGTTTTTTATTTGGGCCCCAAATAGTTTTAAAGCTTTTAAAAGGCCCCCTTCGTGCTTTGACTTTCTTGACCCCAAACCTTAATCGTCTTTTCCCTTCTCATTGATTATCACAAAATTTTCCCATGCTGATAAATTTTTGGGTTGATGTTTTTCCTTTCTTAGCTGTTTCGTTTTTCTTTTGGATCGGCGGGTAGTGGTTTCGATCTGGGATTAAAGGGACTTTTCCCCCTTTAGTTTTGATCCTTTGGGAAATGATTTTTCGGAACAAACCCCATTTTAAATTTTTAAAATTGTTTTTTATCATATGTAAGAAATGTGCTGTGTTCCTAATGTATCACTCGGGAAAATTAATAGGGTTGGAGCCCCTTGTTTTTTCTTATCGGGTCATCTAGAGTTGAGGCGTTTTGAGGATATGTCTGTTTTTTCGGAATGATTGCCATTTTTTTGGGATTTGCACCCTCTGGGTTTTTTTTCCCAAACACGAGCACATGGGAGTTTGGTGAAGCGGGAAAAAGGAATATATAAAATTCTTTAGTGCTCTTTTGGGAAATTTTCCTTGCATTGAAAGATTGTATTCCGGGATTTAATGTGCAAAGTTTGATTTTTTCATTTTGACAATACCATGGGAAAAACTACAGGTTTTCAATTTTGGGGGTGTCAAACCCCGGGGGTTTTTCCAGTGTGAAATTGATTGATGATGGGAACTTTTTTAACCAAGGTTGGGGAAAAAAATTTTCTTTCAAACTTTATAGATTGAAAAATTCTTTAATTTTGTTTCATCATCCCCAGTTTTTCTAGAGCTCTCGCCATTTTTGGGGAAATGTTGGGTTTTTTTAAAACTTCTGGGGAAAATTCCCCGGGTTTTTCCTTTGGGGTGGGCCAAGAAGGGCCCCTTGAGTGTAAGTGTAGGAGATTTAAGAGTTCCAGGTGAAAAGTAAATTGTTGTTTGGTTTTTTGTTGACTAAAAATTGACCCCAAAACTTTTAAAGAAAACCCTTTGGGAAAAACCTTGCTGTTTGGTTAAAGCGGGGGCTTTGAAGGGGTTAGCAAGGTTTCTGCGATTTTTTTGACTGATGGATGACATTGAGTTTATCGAAATAAAATTTGAATTGCAACGGAGGGATTCGGGGGTTTTTTCCTTTAGTTGAGTGCCTTTTCTTGGATGTATGTGATGCTTGAGATAATGCGTGACATGTTTTGATTGCAAAACACAAACATACAAACAATACGCAAGGGCATATATTATAAAGTGTTAGTGGTTGTTGATATCCCCTTTGTATGTTGATTGCTTTATCATATGACAAAAGTTCAGACAATTAAGAAATTAAAAAATTTTCCCTAATAATCACATTTTCTGCATCATCCCCTAAGAAAAGGGAACTCTTGATGGCATATAAATCGGGACCAGCAGAGATAAGGCATGATGAACAGTACGAGGGAAAACCAATATTCATTTAAAACACAGCTCAAAAAAATTAATCCCCCTTTTTCCATAAAACCCCAAATGGGGAAAGGGGAAAAACAAATTGTTCGACAATAAAAATTTGATCTTTAAATGTTCAAAGCAAAGTTCGGTAAACCAAATTTCATTTTTTAAAAAAAAAAAATTCGATCAAGAAAAATTTCGATAAAAAAAGTTCAAACCCAAAACAAAGTTCGATAAAAACTAAGTTCGACTAAAACTAAGTTCGATCAAAAATTTCGATAAAAATAAGTTCGATCAAACAAAGGGTTCGATCAAAAAAAAAGTTTCGATCAAAAAATTTCGATAAAACTAAATTCGTTTCAAGAAAAAATTGAAAAAAAGAGTTCGATCAAAAAAGTTCGATAAAACAAGTTCGATCAAAAAAATTTGGGGTTCAAAGTTGATCAAACCAGAAAAAATTTAAACTCGGAGATCGCCCTATATTCGAGGGGAACCAATATTTCGATTTTTTTTCAATTTTTTCACTATTGGAAGTTCGATTATTCATTTTTTATGCTTTAAAACAAATCAACTATTTACAAAAAGATTTAATCAAAAAAAATTAAGCAAAAAGAAAACCCTTTAAAAATCAGTTAACAACTAATATAAAAAAAAACAATAAAAATTTTTGAAGAAACGTTCTAATTTAAAAATTGATTCCCAACAAAATAAAATAAAAAGCTTAAAATTAGAACAAAAAATCAAATTTTTTAAAAAGTTTTGAAAGACCCAGATAAAAGCTCCCGGGGTTTTTTTTTGTGAGAATGAAATTTTTGGGTTTTATTGAGAGTGTGAAAAAAAATTTTTTAAACCAAATTTAAAGAGTTGTGTTTTATAGAATTGAGTTAACGAATTGATTGTTATTGGGCTCATTCTTTTCCATTTTAATATTTAACCTTTTTAAAATTTTTTTTTCTTTTTATATTAAGTCCAAAATTAAGGGCATGTAAAATTATTTTGGTTTTAAAACAAGTGAAAGAAAAAACAATTATGATGATTTAGAAAAAAAAGACGAAAAAATTTTTTTGAATAAAAGTGCAAAAGTTTCTCCCCCCCAAAAAAATGGGGGAGATTGTGGAAAAAAAATTTTTAAAATTTGAAAAAAATGGGGAAAAAAATATTTTGAATTTAGATTCTACGTTTGCACATTTTGGTTTTTTTTTTTTTTTTTTTTTTTTTTTTTTTTTTTAAAAATATAAAAAGGGTAGTGAGGGGGCATGACCCGATTAGTTTTTTGGGAAGTTGGGGTTTCGGAGGTTCAAAACATTCATTCCAAAATTTTTGGGGAACCAGTTTCACAAAAAAGATCATTGGGGGTTTAAAACCTTTGTGAAAAAATCGCCAAAAGGGGGTTTGGTTCCCCCAAATTAAAAATCAACGGACCCTGCTCCACATGCCCTTTTTGGGAATGAAAATTGGGAGCAATGTGTTTGGACTTGGGAAAGTTGCATGGTTGCCGGATGCGATAGACTTTTGGAGTTAAGTACAAGGGATTTTGTTGAAAAATGTAACCCTCTCCATCAATTTTTGATGCATCAAATGATTTGAGCAAACGGAGGAAGGCTAATTTCTGATTGTTTATTTAGGGGAGACGTTTCAATTTGTTCTTTGACGCCGGGCACCGCTTATCACCTAGGAAAATTTTAAACCAAACCCGGGTGTGCTCTTTCTTGTATCAATAATCCGCATGATCCCCATTGAAAAAACAAGTTAGTGCAAACCAAAAAATCCTTTGGGTACCCGATCCCCCAAAATTTAAAGGTTCCCTTGATGTATCTAAGGATTCTTTTCAACAGATAAATGTCTTTTGTTGGGGTTTGATGATTGCGTGAAATAGGGAGGGGGCAAATTTAAAATCCGGGGCTGCTAGGGTGAGATCATGAGAGAACAATTTTATACGATATTTTTTTTGGATAAAAGGGGGTTTCCAAAGAAAGTCGCATCTGGGTTCGGGGATGAGGAGGAATTTGGGGTGTTATTTGGGGTCACTAGTTGTTATGCCCTTTCTTTTTTAAATTTTTGTGATATTTAGACGACTCAAGAATTACCCGGGGGGGGATTTATGAACTTTGGGAAACCCAAGGAAAAAAAATTTAGATTTACGATCATGGGCATCTCAAAGTTTTGTTTCATAAGTTTTGCAAAAACATTTGAGTCTTTTTGTGGGTTTTGACCCAAAAAAAGAGTCATCCACATAAATTTGTACGATGGGGGAATGTCCCCCCCGTGTTTTGTATAAAAAAAAGGGGGGGGCTAAGAGCCCTTTTGTGAAAGATTAGGGAATAAAGGGAAAGCTGAAAAAATTTTTCCGTTTCCCGGGGCCCTTTGGGGCTTGTTTAAAGGGCCCTAGGGGCTTTCTTAAAACCCGAAAAATTTATTTGGGGTGTTTTTGGATCTACGAAGCCGTCAGGGTTGTGATACATACCCTCTTCACGAAGTGTCCCTTCAAGAATGCTGTTTTCAAATTCCCTTTGAAAAAAAACCCCTAATGTTCTTTTTGAGGCGATGCCGAAAAACCTTTTTAAAACCTTGTAATTTGGGGCAAAAAAAATTTCCCCGAAGTCAATTCCTTCCCCTTGACCAAAACCCCTTTTCAACCAAGAGATTTTAGAATAACCGTGTTCTGCATCCAGCTTATTTTTCCAATCCATTTTAAGCCCCCAAAAAATAAATCCATCGGGGGTTTTTTCAACGAGTTTTCCCCCCTTCCCAAACTTTTTAAAATGATCCCCCTCCCCTTGAATTTAAATTTAATCCAATTTTTCGTTGTAAAGGGCCTTTTTTAATATTTTTCGGTTCAGTTTACAAAAGGTGAGGGGCGTTTTAAAAGCAAGGGTTTTACCCTTGTGGGAGTTTTGTCGTTTTCTAATGGGGTTTTTCTGGATTCCAAAACACATTAAAATTTCGGCCCATCCTTGTCCCTTTTTGAGTTGTTTGGGGAGTGTTGAATGTTGTGATTAGATTTGCGGTTCCATTTGGGAAAAAAGCCCGAAAAAAAGGGGAAAAAATTTGGGGGTTTTCCGGGGAATGGTTGGGGGGGGGGGGCAAATGGATTTAAAAAAAGATTTCCGGCAAAAAACTGATGGTTTGGAACTTGGTTAAAAAATGGGGGAAGAATTTCAATTTTGGTTTTTAGGTGTTTTATCTAGGATGATGATGGTTAGATTGTGGTGCTGTCAGCAATCCCGTAGAGGTTTTTTTGCTGTTGGGTCAGGGTTGGTTTTTTAAAAATTGTTGAGAGCGGAAAAAAGTGGAACCTTAAAGATTTTTAAAACCCAAAAAAATATCAAAATAGGAGCCCAAAAAGATTTCCAGATTTTCCTTTTTAAGGTAAGGTTCAAAGGGGGGAAGGGGGCCTTCCCTTTTAAATTTAAAAATTTTTTGCGGGTTGTTTGCGGGTTCCAAACGGTTTTTGCTCAGAAGCCAAATTTTTGTGAGTTTATGAAAAATTAAAAGTGTATCGTCTTTTTAATGTCTCCCGGGTTTTTCGATTCCAAAAATTTTGTATCCCTTGGGTTCTACAAAAACCCAAAAAATTCCCCATATTGCTTTTGCCCTTTAAAATTTTCCAAGATCAAACTTTATCATTCTTTTTGGGTAAAATAATGCTCCAAAAAATGAAAAAAGTTGAAAATTGGGGGTTTTTCCCTTTTATTGCTCATATGGGTTTTGTTTGTCTTTTTTTGGGGGATTTATGGCGGTTCTTTAGTTAGCAAGCAGTTTTTAAAGCTTCAAAACCCAAAAATAAAAGGGGAATTGGGAAATTTATAACATGTTCTAGCTGCTTCAAGATTTTACGGTTTTTGTTTTAACTACCCATTTGTTCCGGAGTGCGAGCTATAGAATATTTGGGGAACAATCCCCTGTTTCTCTGTAAATTTTCCCCCAAAAATTTGGTTTTTGAATTCAGTGCCCTTTTCGGGTAAAATGATTTGACGGTGTTTCGGGCTTTACTTGAACTTTTTTGGGAAAAAACGTGGGGGAACCCAAAAGACGGAAAAATGATCTTTTGTGCGGGGGAAAAATAAAACCCTTTGTCCATCTTTTAGTAGTCATTTCCCTATTACCAGAATATATCTTTTTCCCCTTTAAAAAGATGAACGGGGCATTGGGAAAACAAATCCATATGAAGAGTTGTAGGGTGGTTTGTGCCCATGTTTGTTTTTGGTGGGGAAAAAGAGCTCGGTGACTTTTTTCCCCGTTAACCCTGGGAGAAACAGATGTTTCCCTTTGGGATATCGAATTTTGGTAAAACCCTTACAATTTTTTCTTTGCCCCCGGTCGGGCCCTTTGGGTTTTTAAAATTTAGATGAGGGCAAACGTTTTATGCCATAACCATGCTTTGGGGATGAGCCCTTTGGGGAGTAAAAATAGAGGAGTCGAAGTGTTTATTTTCCCTTTAAAGGAGTGGTTTTAGGGACTAGTTCCCCGTTTTCCCCTTTTTCAGGAACCTTTTTCCCTTTAAGGGTCACGAATAAAACAGGTTTTTTCCCCAAAATGATATTTTTAAGGCTCCATCACAAAACTGACCTTTCGAGAATAAATTGGGGACCCAGGAAATTCAAAATAGTAAACACGACTTAAATTTTTTCTGTTCCCCTTTACTAGTTTGCCCCCTTTAAACCCTGATTCGGCCAAAAATTGGGCCCTTCTCAACCTGACTTCCTATAAACTTTGGGAAAGAAGTTTTTTGAGAAGTTTGGGGTTGCCCGGGGGTGTGTCGGGAAAAGCCGTATTTAAAATCCATGAACGATTTGAACCCCTGATACCCAATTTGTAGAAACAGATGGAAATTTAAAGGTTGGACCCTGGGTTTTAAAAAACATGATTTAAGTATTTTTGGTACCCCTTTAAAGTCTGCTGTGTTCTCTAGCCCAAAGCTGATTTTCCTTTTAGTTTCTTTTCTTCCCAAGGAATTGCTAGGTGATTTGTTCTTTTTGGGGTTTGCATAGGTGGGAACTTTGGTCTGGCCCTTTTAGCTTTGTGGTGGGATTCCCTAAAATTGATTTGGCAAAGTGTTAGACTTAGGGAGGCCACTAGGTGTTTCCCCCTTTTTTCTTCCGCAAAAAATTTTAGAACACGTTTTGATTTATTACCAGGGTAAAGGGTACGAGTATGACAAAACACACCCAAAAAGCATTAAAAATCATTCATAATATTAAAGATTCAAACTTTATTTTCTCTTTTGTTTGAATTACACTTTCCAAGGTAGATTTATTTTAGACATAAATGCGTTTTATTTTTCATAGATGCTTAACTTCTACTTTCAACTCTTTGATTTCCACTCTTAGGTTTGCCGATAATGTCTTCATGGTCTCTTGGTGGTTTTTGGATTTCTTTCCCTTAGATGTGTCCAAATAATTGTGGAAAGGGGAAGTAAGAGCATTGTGGTTTTTTTGATATGCATTCTCAGGGTGCGCTGTCTTTTTTTGATGTGGTCAATTTATGAACTTTTGGGTTTTGCCTGTTTCTAAAACTTTGATTTTTTTTCAGATCAACAATGGGTGTGTTGGAATTTTGATTTTGTGAATCTAATTTTTTTTAAGGCGGGCTGTTTTTCATTCCTGTTTTGAAAGAATTTCATCGAGTTCCCTTTTATTTTTAAAAAAGTTTAAGTCTTAAAAAAGGCCCTTTGGGTTTCCCCTTTTAAATTTTTTTGGAATATGTGTTTTTAAATTTATTTAAAGGGCCCCATGAGATGTTGAAAAATTTTTGTTGGGGAAAATTTAGACTTTTAGTTTTTAACCCTTTAAGCCTTTTTTTAAGATTAAAAACTTTGTTTTCCACATCTTTTTGATTTGTCGAAAATCCTCATTTTTTTCTCTAGATTTTAAATTTTGATTTTAAAATTTTGTATCAAAAAAACATGAATTTTTTTTTAAGACACTCATTACCAGATATTTAAAAGGGTTTTATCAAAACAGAAACAACGTCACAACTAAGAAATTTTTCAAGAGTCGATCATTTTCTTTTTCCCCAAAATTTTCTTTTGAACTTTTTTTTTTTTTAATTTTTGGGGTCTTTTGTTTTAAATTTTTCTTCATTTTATGAACCCCCCCCGTAATGATCTTCTTCCCCTTGTGATGCACATTTCTTCAAGTGTTTGAATGAGGTAAATTTTCTTTTTAAGAATTTCTTCTTTTCTTTTTTCCCCAGGAGAGGAAAAAAAGAAGGGGACAGGATTTTAGAATTTTAAAATCAATTTCATTTTTTTAAAAAAATTTTATGTTTTTCCATAAATGTCTCAAAATGTTTGACAATTTAAATGCTGGAGGCCCTTTTTTGGATCAACATCCCTTTTTTGTCAAATTTAAATTTTCGAGATGTGCATCATTTTGGGGGAGGATATATTTGTTTGAGGTACGTATCGGTTTGTTCTGGTTTATCTTTTGGTGGGACAAATGATTTTTTAAGTGAGGTCGTTCATTATAATATAATGTTTCTCTTGAAAACTTTGTTTTTTGAATTTGAAACGAACCCCCAAAATTTTTTTTGCAAGAAAATCAGTTTCTTTATCAAAAGAATACCATAAAACAGTTGAAAGGAATCTCTAACAAAAAAAATTGCATTTTATAAATTTTGGAAATTTTTTTTGGTGCTTTTTGTGAATTACGGGGGGGGGGTTGGGGTCATTCCAAATGCAAAACTCACCCTTTAGGACTTGGTTTCACAGTTAGTTTTTGAATTTGTGTTACGAATTTTCCCCTTTTTTTTCCCCAACTTTTGAAATTTTTTTTAAATTTGGGGTTTCCCAATCCAGAAATTTTCCCCAGATTTGAGTCAACACGTTTTCCCAGTGGTTGCTTTTGTTTAAGAAAATCTGCTGAGAAAGTTTTTAAAACTTGATTGAGTTTTTTAAAAAACTCAGAAAAATTAAATATCAATTTGTTTTTTTAATTCAAAATTTATCCTTTTCTTTTGAGAGAGAAGCTCCAGCCTTAGGGAAACGGTTTTAAATTTACGTACTTGGGTTTTTCAAAAACTTGAAACTTTGACATATTTTTTTGAAAAAGCGATTTTAAAAAAAATTGTTTGTTTTTTTTTGTTTTTGGTATCCCGAAGTTGTTTTTTATAGGCATCATTATCCTTGTTAAAAAACGCAATCTTTTTTCGATTTTTTTTGATTTCATTTCATTTTTTTAATTTGTGATTGGGGGGTCATTATTTGGGTGAAGCTCCGAAACTTGGGGGGTTAGTCAAAATTTTTATTTTGTTAAAATTTATCTTTATTGTCATTTTTCTATTAGGGTTTATTTAAATGAGACAAATGTTCTTAAACTTCCTTTAAATGATATATCAGTTTTTGTTTTTAATTAAAAAAAAAATGAGAAGGTGAAAAATTTGGGGAAAAGAATTTTTTCATTTGAGGGAAAGAAAAAAGGGGGAAAGGGGAAGCCCAAATTTATGTAGTAAAAAATGGGGAAACAAGTTTCCTGGAAAGGGGGCCCTCAGTATCGTTTGAGGGCCCGGTCTCGGAGTATTTTATTTCCTGCATATTTGCCATTTAGCTTACAGCTGCGTTTGCCCCCAAAATCTTCCCTATCATCATTGATCTGGGATTTGATGAAGTTGTTTTCTTTCACATTTTATCAAGTTTCTTTCTATCCTTAAGTGTCATCAAGGGGGCTTCTTTTTGAAAGCAGGGCCCAAAAAAAGGTTTTGGGCATGGGTAGCCCTATGGGCCGTTCCCCCCACGTTTTTGGGGATGTGATCGAGGTATTTGCAATTTCCTTTTGATTTTTTTCCATTCAATTTTATTCCTTTTTCGTCTGTCCCCCTATAATTTTTATTAACCCCCAGACTGGAAACCCTTTTTTCTCCCCTTTAAACCCTTTTTTTACCCCTATCCTCCTCTTTCCCTTTAACCAAAACCCTTTCCCCAATGATCTGTTCTGAATTTCTAAACCCAACCCCTTAACAACTGCCCGATTCTTGTGTTTGAAGTGATCGAAAGGCGGTTTGGTTTTTATTTGGGTTTTTGGGAATTTTCCCCAAAAGGGTTTAGAATAACCCCAAATGCTTTTTTGAGGGAAAAATGAAAGCTTTCTTCTTCATCATAAATTTATGTTTGGGGTAAAAATTTTGGAAATCAGTGTTTGGGTTTTAGGTTACAAAATGGTTTTCCCGAAAAATTGAGATGGTTTGGGTTTATGGGGAAAGGGTTTTGAGGTTGAAACTTTGGGTTTAAAGATGAGTTTCCAATTCCCCAAAAAGGGGAGAGAAGTTTGGTTGGGGCCATTAGTGCAAACGGGAAAAAAAGGGTTTTGGGGCCTTGGGATGGGAAACCCCCTCTTGTGCTACTTCTTTGGCCCCCTCTGATTGATGTTGTTTGAGAAAAATCATAAAAATCCTATTTGATTTTCACCAATCTTCTTTGATTTTGCCTAAAAAACGTTGGGTTTTTTCTGCCATTCAGGACCCAGGCATCCCGAAATTTGGGGGTTGATTGCAAAACCCTTTGGGAAAATTTCCCTGTCATGACGTCAAAAGGGCATTAAAACATTTTGGGGAAGCGGGTTGGGGTATGATTCGATTTTTCTCTCCCCGGGTTTCCAAAAACCAAAAATTTTTGAAATTCCCTGTACAATTTTGATTCAAGGGGGGTTTTTTTTGATTGAGCTTGTTCCTTCCCTCAGAAAATTTCCATTTCCCACATGTCCTTTTAGTTTTTTGAGATCAAAACTTGAAAAAATGGGGTTTTTGGGTTTTCCCCCAAGGATAAAGCCTTTTCCATTCCATTTGCTTTTGGGGTTTTAAAGGGTTGTTCGGTTGTTTTAATAGAAACGCCCCAAAAGGGGTGGATGGTTTTTTTCTCTTTCAGGGGGTTGCTTGGGAAAAACAATTAGGTTCAGGAAAGGGCCCCACGTGATGACGGGTTCAAATACGGGGCCAAAGGGGTTTGCGGAGTTAAAGAATCGGGAGAAAACCCAATTGCCTCTGACATAGTTTCCCGGTGTTAACATGGGTGGAGGGATCTTGATTTCCAAACCCCCAAAGAGGGGATTGTGGGGCTTCTTATGCTTCACACATCTTTTGAAAAAACCCGGGGAGGTTCCCTGGGGCATGAAGGATTTTTTTTTGAAAAGGGAAATTTTTTTGCATTTTGTTGGGAGATATTTTTGGGGGGAGGAATGAATTGATTTTTTGTTGATTTTGCATGTGTTGGGGAAAATTGTTGAGGAAAAATTTTTTTTGTTGTTGAGAGTAAATTTTGTTGCTGAGGATATTGCTGTAGATGGTAGTAGTATTTAAAGTGTGGTGGTTGAGACTTTTTGTAGTAGCTTTTTTAGGGGTTAAAGGGTTTTTTAAAGGTAAAAAAAGTTGTTGTGGGGAAAATTAGGGGGCTATTTAAAAAAAGGGGAAAAAATTCGACTTAAAAAATTGGGTGAAACAAAGTTTGAATTTAAACATTGTTCGGTCAATCACTTGGTTGGTTTAAATTGTTCGGTTAAAGAAATTTTTTTATGAAATTCGACTATGAAGTTTCGAAGTTCCTGAAATTGATACGAAGTTCGACTACGGAAGTTGTACTGAAGTTTGACTATGAAATTGATTATGAAAAGTTCGGTTTTCGAAAAATTTTGGTTACCCCGAATTTTTGATTATACCCCGCTGGGGAAAATCAGTAGTTCGATTAAGTAAAAAGTTCGATCAAGTAAACTTGGGTGAACAAAAAATTCGATGAATATAAACTCTGACGAACAGTAAAAAACTGGATGACAAATAACCCAAATTTGGATTTCTTAAATTTTTTTTTTAGATTAACCTTTTTAAAACCCAAATTACCCCCAGGCGAAAAGGGGTACCACTTTTTTGTTTTCACTATTATGAAATTTAAACTACATATTTCCTATAATTTCTAATAGGGTTTTAGAGGGAGAAAACTTTTGAGAGAGAAAAGAGTTTGGGAAAGGGGGGGATGAATTTCACAATAATACCAAATGATTAGAATTTCATCCCAAAAAACCCTCCCTTGGTGGGGGGGGGTTTTTATTTTTACATGAGAAATGGGTACTAGCCCAGCTTACTTAACATTTTTAATAATTAAAAATAATAAACTAAATTTAAAAGCAACCCCATGGGCCCTTTTTACAAAAAGGTGGGGCCCAAAAAAAACTTAAAGGCCTAAACAAACCCAAATACAAATTGATCAAAATTGAAAATACAAAAAGTTTCCCCAAAACAAAAAGGTAAATATTGTGTAGGGACTTCTATTTTCTTTTGTTTAGTATAGGGTTGTTGTGTTTAAAATTTTTGTTGGGGGTTTTTTTTTGGGCAGAAAAAACCCCTAAAACTTGTATAAATTTCGATAGTTGCTTGACTTTTTGTATTGGGATAAATTCCCCCCACCTCCCAGGTTATGGGGGTGGGTGTTTTTTTCTTAAAATCTAAGCGAGAAATTTAAATTTATTTCTCTGTTTTCTCTTAAAAATAAAATGAAAACCCTCCACTTTATCTCGCTAAAATTATTAGAGTAGAGTGATATTATTGGAACAAAAAATTTTGGGGTTTAAAAGCCAAATATGATTCGTTTTTTCACCCTTTTTTGTGTTTTGTTTTTTTTAAAATTTTTAGTAGGAAAAATTTTGGTTTTTTTTGAAATTTAAAATTTTTTTTAAAAATATCTTTACTTTCATAGTAGTATAAAAATTTCTCTTAAATTTTGTTTTTAAACTTAAAAAAAAGTGTGTTAGGATAACATATTTTTTAAGGAAAAAAGAAAAAAATTTTTTTCTTTTTAAAAAAATTTTTTTGAATTTTGGGGAAAAATTTGGGCTGAAAACGTGGTTTTTAAAGGGTTTTTGAAAAAAGGGGCTTTTTCTAGAAAAAAAAGGTTTGGGATTTTGTTGTAAAAATTTTTTTCGCAAAAACAAGGGTTTTTGTTGCAAAAAGTTGGCTTTCAAAACAGTTGTGATAGTTGTTTTGGTTTTGGTAGGGAATAGGGTTTGGGTTGCGATTGTAAATTGTTGTGATACTTGCTTTGCGAAGCTTTTGGTTACCCATGTTTACGAAAGAAAACCCCTGCTTAAATCGCCCAAAAAATTGGTTTTCGATGTCTTGTATTGTTGTGATAGAAGAAAAATTTTTACGGGAAAAAGATCTTTAAAGTTTTCTGGGTTTCCCCTTTTTTGCGGGAAAAAAAACTTAACCAAATTTTATTTGGTTTCGATAGTTATTTTTCACAAGACTTTTTTGGGGATTTCCTTTATTTAAAAATTTTATTTTAAATTTTTAAAACCCCTTTAAAAAAATTAAAAATTTTTAAAAAGACTTTAAACATTTTAAAAAATCCCAAATTTAAAAAATTCCCGGGCCCCTCAACCCTTCAAATTAAAAAAATAAACACCACTTTAAAAAAAAAACATTATTTTCAAAGGGTCCCCCATTTACCAAAAATTTTACTCAAGATTTATTGGCGGGAAAGGGGGGATGCAAGGCCCCCATGTTGTCCGGGGGAAAATTTGTTTAATGGTCTTCAAGGGTTTTTGAATGGTTTTCAGGGGGGACCAAAAAGCTTTAAACTGTTGGAAATTTAAATCCCCTTTAAAAATTTGGGGGTTTGCATGAAAAAGTTGATGCTTACTAAAACCCCGGAAAAGGGAAAAAGGGTACAAACTTAAGATGATTTGAAAACCTAATTTAACTTGCTAATTTTTAAGCTGAAATCCATGCCAAAAAATTTTTTTTGATTCCCGTTGAGCACTTTGGTGTTTCCCTTAGCTTGTAAAGGTTTTAAAATTTTGAATAAATCCAATATAATTTTGTAGAAAAATTTTCTTTGATTTGTATTAAAGTTTTTGCGGAAAACAAAAATTTAATCTTAAAAAAGAAAAATTTAAAAAAACAAAATCTCAAAAAATCACTTTTAAATTTTAAAATTTTTTAATTGTACGGAAAACTTTGAGTATTAGGGTTTTTTAAACCCTTTAAAATTTTAAAAGAATGTAAATTTCGGGGATTTTTAGTTTCTATTCCCATGGCCCCAGGTCCTCCTTTTATGACTAAGGGTCCTAGTCGGTTACAAAAATTTGCTTTTACAAGATAAACCTTTAAAGAATCTTTTTTTATAATTTTTTTAACCGACTATACATGTTTATCTCATAAGTAGTATAACTATATTTTTCTAGCAGTATAAACTCTTTTAAAAGTTTTTAGTGTTTTAATGCAGTTAATTTTCTGGTTTTCTAGCAGTAGTAAAGTTTTGAGAAAATTTAGGTCTTAATAAAAAAAAGCAGCAGCTTAAAACCCAAAAATCCCCCCCTTAAAATTGTATTTTCTCCCCAAAAACAAAAAGTTTTCCCTTTTAAACTTGAAAAAACACTGAGAGGATGATCTCCCAAAAATTTTAAACCCTTTTAAATATTCTTGGGTCCCAGATCCTTTTCCCTTTTCTTGAGCAAATTTTTAAGCCCTCTCATTTATAATGGGAAAAGAAGGGGAGTCTTTTCTTTCAAACCAAAATCTGAAGGGAGAAAAGTCTTTTTGAAACTTTAAGGGTAATCCTTTTCTACAAGCATGTAGATAATTTTGCCCTGTGCGTCAAAACAGTATCCAAAAACCGAAAAAGCTTCCATTCATAACTGTGTTGTGCCCTTTGCTTTCTCCAACATTCATCCCCATGATTTGGTTAAAAAATTACCTTCAAATAAATCCGGTTTTCTCTATCAAAAATTTGTTTTTGGTGTTGTGTTTTTAACCAAATCTTTTTTGTATAACCCCCCTTTGGGGCCCCCCATTCTTCTCTTTTCAAAAAAGATGAAAAAACCCTTTGATGAAGATTTTCAAAATTTTTAGATTAAAAATGCCTTTTTTAATACACAAAAAACTGTTTTTCCCCTGAAATTAGATTGGGAAACAACATGGGGTTTTTTGGGGAAAATTTTAAAAATTTGAACCATGGCTTCTTTCCTTAAAGGTTTTTTACAGAGACAAATTTCCAAAAACAGTGTGAGCTTGCAATTTTTTTTCTATATCGAAGCTTTTCTCAGTTTTTTTTTGTTTTGCTTTTTCTTTTTTTTTGTGCTTTAGTTTCTTCTTTTTAAATACTTTTTCTTTCCATTGTTCACCCCTTTTCTCTTTTAACTTTTTTTTTCTTCTTTCTATTTTAAATGCCCCTTTACCACCCCCATTTTTCAAGAAGCTTTAGTCTTTCTTTTGGTAATTTCTATTTTTTCTTCAATTTTTTATCATTCAACAAATTTTAAATTTTCTATTTTTTTCAAAAAAGACAATTTAAAATTTCTTTGTGCTTGGTGGGGGGGTTGTTCTTTTTTTTGTCATATCTTTGTGCTGATAGAACCTTTTTTTCTTGTTTTCAATGAGTTTTTCATTTCTGGGGCCCTTTATTAAATTTTATTGAAACTTGTCTTCTTGTTGTTTGTTTCTTGCAAATTTTACAATCGCATCAACCTGAGCCCTTTCCTATTCCAAAGCGCCCTTAATCTGCATTTTTGCATCTTTTTTTTCTTGTATTTCTTTGTTCCAAAAATTTTCTGATTTTTTTGCTTCAAAAATCTTGTGCTAATTTTCAGCAAAAACAAAATTAATTTTTTAATTTTTTTCTTTTGATTGTGGTTTCTCTACAGGCTCTTCAAAAAAGGAAACCCCCTTGCCCTTTTCCTTGTACCCATGGAAATTGATTGTATAGCTTTTGTCTTTGATGATGGCTTCCCTTTTATCACAACACCCTTTTGGGTTTCAAGGGTTTGATGTCCCTTTAGTCAGCCCAAATACACTAGTAGCAGGGTTTTACCTCTGGGGGGTTGCAAATACTAACTTTTTTTTACTAGAGTTGTAACTGGCTCATAGGCAATAACTTCTTTTTGGGCCCCTAGCAGTTTTAAACCCTGTCAGCGCAAATTTTCAGCAGAAATAACCCTTTTCCCTATAGTATCATCCCCCCTTGATTCCCCTTTTGGGTTAAACAACAACTCGAAATCCATTGGTTCACTTTGACCAATTTCTTTCCCCCCTTTTGCCCCCCTGAAATTTCCTTTTTTTCCCCCCCCCCGTTTGGGGGCATCTTTTAAAATTTAGGAAAATGTAATTGGTTTGGGGAAATTTTTGCCTTTTTACTTTCCAAATATCCCAATCTTCTTTTCAAAGCCTTTATCTTCCCCCCCTTTGGTTTGATTACTCCATCTTGAGAAGCAGCTAGTGTTTGCAGATCAAAAAATTTGTGCAGACAGTTGGTAATTTAAACCCTCAATTATTTTAAAAATTTCATTTTTACCCCCAACCCCTTCGGGTTGTGTTTTCCCAGCCCCAGAGGTGGATCATTGGAAAGTAAAATTCAGCGTCTACCCCTAGGATGAAAAATCTGAAACCCCCTTGTATTAGGTATGGGGTTTACCTGAATCAAAATTTCCCTGAGGGGCCCAATCTTTTGAGTTGTCTTGATTTTGGGGTTTTTTGATGTTACCACTTTTCCTGTTTCGCCTTTTAAGTGAACAGTAGTGGAGCCCCTTTTCAAAAATGCACTTTTCCCCCCCAAAATGAAAACCCCATTGCAACAGGGTTTGGTTTTTAAAAAAACCATAGCCCTTTGGTTTGCTCAGTTTTTTTGGTGTGGGAAACCCCGTTGATTTGGTCTTTTTTGGTTGTTGGGTGAGAGGTTTCAAAAGTGGGGTGTGTGAAAGGGTCCAGCTGGGGTTACTGAACCTTCACCCCTTTTGGGGTTTTGGGGTAGTGCCCATTGGGTTTTTAAAAAAAGGGGTATTTCCCCGAAAAATCTTTTTTCCCTTTCCCCCCTATATTAGTAAAAACCCTTTTTTGGTTTAAAAAAGGGTGGAAAAAAAACCCCTTTTGGGACTTTTTTATTTACAAATTGGTTTTCCAAAAAAAGGGTTTCAAAAAAAATTTGGGTATAGAAAATTTTACCCGAAGAAATATCCCCCAAATTCTTAACCAATTCTAAAAAATTTAAATTTTTAAAAATTAAACTTTTGGTATTTTCAGCCAAAAAAATTATGGCAGAAACTTTTATGCCCAAATTTATTCCACCCCGTGGTCTTTGGGGCTTAAAACATACCTTGCAGTATGGATTAAGGAAATTTCCCCTTTTGAGAAAATTTACCCTTTTAAAACTTTAAAAAATTGGATTTTTCTCATAGCCCTCAGTGAAGTTTTTCAAAAATTTTAGCCCTTTGGGGAAAATTCTAACTCCCTGGCCTTTAAGAGTAGGGTCTTTCGAATAGAGCCTTTTGTAATGAGAATCCCCTTTCCTTTTCTACAAGGGCAAAGGATTTTTTTTCTTTCCCATTAATAGTTTTGACCTTAGCAGGGTGACCAAAAAAAAAAATAATGTTGGAGGTATATAAATAGGTTTTACTGTTTAAAGAAAACCCAAAATGCTTGCATTAAGGAAATCAATTATTTAGTAAAATCACAGAAACCCTTGGATTTTCTAAAAGGCAAAAATTATTTTTGAGGTTCGGTAAAAAATTTGGTTGCATTATGATTTGATTTGGGGGGGGGTTTCGATTTTGGCGATTAAAATTGATTAGGCTTGGGGTGCTAAAAAGGGGGAAATTTTGCGTGAAACTGATTGTGTGACGCAAAATTGGGGGTAATACCCCTTTTTAAAAAAATTAAAAAAAAAATACCTGCGTTTTTCCCAACCCCAGGGAGCAGAAAACCCAGAAACATAAGTTAGACTTAGGCACTAAAAATTTTTGTTAGAACACTAACCCTTTTTAAAAAAAAAATTTGGCCATCAGTATTTTTACAATTTCTTTAAAAATAGGGACTGCACTTAATAAAATTTTTAAGGGTTAAATGTAAAAAAAGACACTTAATTCCCTTTTTTGGTTGCTTTTTTAACCCCTTTGGGTTTTGTGAGAACAAATTAATATCAGTTAAAAAAAACTGCTTTGTCAGATAAATTTTTTTGTAGGGTTTTTCCCGCTGTTTGGGAGGTGTTGCCTTAATCCAAAAGATTAGATTCATTTTGCTCGTTTTTTTAAAACAGATGTCCTTTTGACTAACAATTATACCCAAAAAATAGCATAAAATGGTTTAAAAAGTGGTTTTGTGCGTTTTATCGGGTTTTTTAGGGCCAAAATTTGTTTTAAAATAGATTGATTTCCGGAAAAAGGGCTTTTTAGAATTGCTTAATCAGGGGTAAACCTTTGTCAAAAAATTCGAAAAATTTTTTATCATAATCGAAAACACCCCAACAAACAAAATAAACCCCATTGCTTCTCACACACCCTCAATACCCCCATGGTATTGTTGTGGGAACCTGCCCAAAAGTTTGTCCAAAAACCCAAAAAAAACAAAAGCCCAAAAACATTTTAACCCTCTAATTATACTTAGCAGTTGTTCCGAAAAATAGCAGATTAACTAGCAGTTCTAAAAAAATTTAAAATTGGCATTTTTAAGCATAATTTGAGCAATCACAAACCGTTTTTAAGTACACCAGCAAAACTTAAATATATTAGAGGGAGAAACAATTTTTTTGGTAATAACAGAAATAATCCATTAAAACTTAATAAAAACACAAAAAGGGTAAGAAATTTTTTAAAAAAAATTTGGCCCTGCCAAAAAACTTTAAAAAACCAAAAATTGAAATCTCCCACATTTAAAAAGCTTTTGTGAGCCAAAAACTGCAACATTATTAACCGTATGGATTTTAAAAAATTTGGGAAACAACTTTTTTTTTAAAAAATCCCTTATAAAATTTTTGTTTATCTCAATTTGTTTTTTTTTTAATCATAAAAAATTTTTTTTTAAAAATGCACAAAGTAATGCTATTGTCAATATATATTTTAGGGATGCATAAAGTTTTTACCCCCAAAAAAACCCGCAATTAATTCTGAAAAAAAGGGCATTGTCCCCAACAACCCTTTAAGCAAAAAATACTCGCTTCAGTTGTGGGAAATTTTCAAAACCCCAATTTGTTTCTTGCACTGCCATGAAAAACAAACCCGCATCCCAAAAAATGACAAAATCCTATTTTTAAAATTTTTTTTCCAAGTTAGCTCCAGCATAGTCATTTAGTGTATGCAAAACAAGTCAAAAAGTAAAACTTTTGGATACCCAAAGGCCCAATTTGGGTTTGACCTTTTTAAATATCTTTAAAAAATTTTCTTCAAAACATTAAAATGTGAAACTTTAGGGTGTGATTGATATCTTGCACAGGCAATAAACAAACATTATTTTCGGTCTTTAAACTGTAAGATACATCAATGGCCAATTATTGATCTATAAAATGCACATAAAAATTCTTCACCATCTTAAATTTTGAGCAAGGGTTGGATGTTTTTATTTGTTTTCTTTGCAAGCTTTACATCTGTAAATCCAAATTTCTTCAAAATTTCAGCCACATACTTATCTTGACTGATAAATATGCCATCCTCCTTTTGTTTGACTTGTAGACCTAAGAAGAATGTAAGTTCAACCCATTGAACTCATCTGAAATCTTCATGCATAAGCTTTTCAAATTCTTACACATAAAGCCTTGTTTGTTGATCCAAAGATGATATCATCAACATAAACTTGAACTAACAAGATATCATCTTTGTCCTTTTTAATAAACAAAGTTTTATCAATCTTCCCTCTACTAAAACCATTGTTTAACAAGTATATTGACAATGTGTCATACCAAGCTCTGGGAGCTTGATGCAGACCATACATGCCTTCTCTACCTTGTAAACTTTGTCAGGAAAATTAGGATCTTCAAAACCAGGTGGTTATGAGACATAAACTTCTTCTTCAATAGTCCCATACAGAAAAGCACTTTTGACATCCATTTGATACACTACAAAGTCTTTATATGAAGCATATGCCAAGAATAATCTGATAGCTTCATTCTTGCAGCTGGAGCAATACTTCATCATAATCAATACCTTCTTCTTGTGTGTATCCCTAAGCTACTAATCTTGCATTGTTTCTTATCACAATGCCTCTTTCATCCTTTTGCATCTAAAAACCCATTTAGTACCAATTGCCTTATTTCCATTGGGCAAATCAACCAGTGTCCAAACTTCTTGAAGCTTGAATTATAGAAGTTCTTCTTGCATAGCTTCTACCCAGCTTGGATCTTGCAATGCTTTGTAAGCATTCTTGGGTTCTATTTGTGATAGAAAACATGCAAACACACAGTTTTGAAGGTGTTTTTGACTTTTTCTTTGATGAAGGGATCTTGCAAAGAAAAAAACCTTGTTTTAACATCTTCCTTGTTTGAACAGCAGATTTTGCTCTCCAATGATTTGTTCCTTAGGGATGATTCTTGTGAACTCTTGTAGTTGGAATAAGCTGACATGTACCTTATCTTCCATATTGGTTAAGTTAGCCTCTGTACCAAGTACATCTTCATCAGTATCAGGATAGATTTCTTTCAATTCAGGCATGTCTGGATCATCTGAATAGTCATCAACATTAAAAGATATGCCTTCCTTGTCAGCAAACATTAACACTTGGCTCAGCAGTATTAACAGAATTAGTAGTGCTGGTGTAACACCCGACCCGACAAGGGTAGAGATGTCACAAATACGGATCCTTATCAGAACAGAAAAAAGCACATGACATTATAATACAATAGAATTCAATGGTTAAAAGGAAAATATGAAAATCAGGATTCAATACAATGATTTCTAAGTTACACTAGATCTTCTAACCATCATCAATAGCTAATCCCAAGCTGCTAGTAAATTCTTCTATGTCCAATTACTCTCTAATCAATAAAACCAGCTTCCAAACTTAAACCTGCCGCACACGAAAAGAAAAACGTGCGGCTGAGCTTAAAAAGCCCAGGAACAGAATATAACGATAACAAGCGGGTAACGGTAACGTAATGAGATTAAAATGAGTGATCCAGATAAAAACAAGGTCAGGAATGGGAACATAAGGATTATACAGATATGAAGGATTATAATTAGTTCAGAAGACAGGTGTAAAGGTGTAAATCCTTTAACCACCACTTGCCCAGGTCAGATCAGTCAAGTCATGTGGTTAAGTCATGTATCAAGTTCGGGTGGCTAGTAACAGTAATAAAAAGTAAAGGTTATGAAGTTATAAGGTTACAAGGGCAGGGTAACAGAAATCCTCTCGAGCCCAGAAACAGTAACTTGTAACAGTAGCAGTACAGTAAAGTATCAGTATAATCATGTAGAGGGGGGGACCTCTCAGTAGCCAGTAATCTTGAGGGGAGTCCTCAACGTAAGGGAGTGTTTCAGCTCCCAGGATGTGAAAGACGGGGTATCGCACACACCATCAGTCACCAAAAATAATATATCATGCAACAGGTCAGGTCAGGTCAAGTCTAGGATGCATCCATACCCCCCAGGTGGCCAGAATCTGCCTCTACGTAATCTAATCATAACAGGGAGGGGGATAGGTTCATCCTCCTACCCTGAGTCATGCCATCGGTGCATCGACTGACATGGACATGAAACCCTCATGCCTAGTGAGTGGCTCGTAGTATCAAACTGTGGGTTAAGGTCAGGTATCATGTATATGTATCAGGTGTCATGCATCAGATATCAGTTTTCATGTATCCGTTGTCTGTAGTATCATGTATCAGGTGTAGGTCCAAGTTTCAGGTGTCAGGTTCATGTATCGGGTGTCAGGTGGTCAGGTCTTTGATTTATATCAGGGTTCAAGACAGGAGATAAATCAGGAAGTTCAGTCGAGGGTTCAATATCGGAAAGGTTCAAGTACCAGAAGGTTCATGTCAATTTATTAAAAGTAATCCTTTAAAAAAAAGTGGTCTTTAAATCAGTTTTCATTAATGAAAGTCTTTTAAAAAAATTTTAAAAACTCTTCATTTTATAATTTGGGAAAAGTAGTTATAAAAATCCTATGAACCTTCAAGTATCTATGGGTTTTTAAATATTCAGGTTACCAGGTGATGAAACGGGTATTTTCAACTATAAAAAAGAAAAATAGTAGGGTTAAAGGGACATGGTTTAGAACGAAAGATCAGGACAGGAGTTCAAACAAGGGTTAAAAGTTGAAAGGTTCATATCAATATTTCTACTTTTTAAAGTCAAGGTTTATAGTAATGTTCATGACAATTCATTTTAAGAAGACAGGCAAGGTTCACAGAACAAGGAAACATAAAAATGAACCCAGAAGTCAGAAAATGGACGAAGGCACCTTACTAGAGAAGGGCAGAATATCTGTACTTATTGCTTGACAAAGATCACACTGAAAGATGTTTAACGTGCACAGGTTTACTCCTCTTCACACTAGAGGAGAAAAGACATGTTTACTAAAGACCCCATTTCCATATTAAGTAACTTCCATTTTTAGCAGGTTTCCATAATTAGAAGGTTTCCTTATTTAGAAAGTTAGATCAACATTCTTAGTTAAATCATTATTTCTGGAATTAGGGTATTCTTTTATTACATTTACATATTAGGTCCTTAAGAATTCACAATTTACACTTTACACCCTTTAGTTTCAAAAGTTACACTTCAGACCCTTAATTTATCAAGGTTTCAAAATTGGTCACTTATTTTATCATATTATAAGAATGTATCCTCAATTTTACAGAATTTAACAATAGGTCCCTCTAGTTTTCAAAGTTTACATATTTAGTCCCTTATTTTCAATTTCAATTTTTATATTTTTTAATAATTTATATTAACTCATTAAATTTACCAAATTTACACTAACCCCATGAATAGTTAAATTACTCAAAACAGCCCCAAGTTTCAGAAATTACAAGGTTTAGTCCCTTATTTAATAATTTTATAATTCGAGCCATAATAAAACCCTAAAAAACATTTTACCCTCTAATATACAAAAATGACATTGGGCCCCCTTCCTTTTATATTTTTTCCCAGCAATTTACATGATTAAATTAAGTTTTAAAACTGACCCAAAAGTTTTAGAAATTACAAAACCTACCTAAATTTTTAAAAAACCCACGATTGACTTTTATCTTTACACAAATCAAACCCTAACCTAACCAATTCTTTTATAATCATTACTCTTCATTAATGGCCAAGAAAAAACCCTAATTCATATACAAAAACCTAGTTCGATGGTTTGAAAATTTTCCCAAAATTTTTCTTTTATTCTTTTTAATTTCTTTTTAAAATGGGTTTTTTTTAAACTAAATAAATCAAGAATAATTATTTTTAGGCCTTAACAATTCGAAATAAAATTTTTCCAGATTAGTATGATCATTTGGAGTCCAAATAAAATAAATATGAACCCTAAAAAAAATTCGAATTGAATTATTTAGGGTTTATAACGTTTTTAAGATTTAATTCACAAATAATCGTTTAGATCATGCATGGATCTACTTTTACATTTTTTTTTGGTGTTCATAACATATTAGGGTCTGAGAAAATACCAAATCAAGATTTGAACATGTAGAACGGGGACGCACGATTTAATATGCACGCGAATAGCCAAAAATGCCCCATAAATCACCACGACTTCAAAAACGATCTAAAAATCATGAAACCAATTTTCACAGGTACATATGATGTGAGGAACACCATAAAAATAAGAAACGAATTTTCCCAAAGGGATCGGATGAATCAAAAATGGAATTATTACCTTTTCGGGTTGAATTAAAACAAGAATTTTCAAAAAAACCTTTTGGGAATCCGGCCACCACAATTCGAAGTATTATTTTTCTAGGACTCTTGGGGACCCTTAAGAACACAGGGAAAATTAGTGCCTTATTCCAGAAATTCGGATGGATGATTGGGAATTATTTGGTGATTTAGGGTTTAATCGGTGGGAGAATTTTGGGAGAAAAAAATTATGTGTGTGATAAAATATGGTGCTAGCCTTTTTTTTTAGGGGTAATTAAAGGGACCTTAATTCCAGGGATTAGTCAAGGAATTTTTACCATTCAATATAAATTTTAAATGCTTTTAAATTTTTCCCCTTAAAATTTCCCTTTTATAACATTTCATAACTTTTAATTTTTAAATGGTATTAGGGCCCAAGGGTTACTTTGGTAATTTCATGGCTTGTATAAAAGTTAAATGTAGTTGTTAAAATTATTTGGGGTCATAGCTTGCTATTGCTAGAAGTTTGGGATCGATTCGATACTTTATACGCTTTTAAAAAAATTTTTAAACTTGCAGGGGCATTTTGGTCTTTTTTACATGTTATAGATTTTTCGGGTATTAAAAACTTCTTCCCCACTAACAAAAAAATTTCGTCCTCGAATTTAAAGTCGCCAAGTTAAGCGGGTCTTAGCAAGTCGCAAAAGATCGTCACGAACATTTCCACGCCGGGGAGGTTTCTTCCAAAAGAATCGTTTAAAAGGAAAACATGAAATGATTTTAGACCCAAATTTAAAACTGTATCAACAGTGGGAGAGCTCTACAAGAGTTCAAGATTCATAATGAGGTAAACAAAATGCAAAACGAGAAGTTCAACTTATCCAGATCTCTAATGAACGAGGCAGAGTTTTATGAACAGGTAGGATGAACCTAAAGTCTCGCTAGTCGCGGATATTCCAACGGAGATCAAGTTCTAAGCTTCTTAGGTACTTCCCAAGACACCCTATGACCACAATGAGGGCACGTTATTTGGTGTAAGTATTATCACGTTAATAATACCAGCACCAATAAGTATGCCTTCATGATGATCATACTTTATCTCAAGTCGTAACAATCACCTGTCTTAGTCCACCTAGTACTTTTACAGTCTCAGAGGTTAACCCAAGCAATGTCATAGCAAAGCACGAATCAGAGTAATGCGGAAAAAAAGATGATACTTAAATACCTTATATTTTTACCCATTCCTTCACCGGTCAACACTTAAGTTCATATCAGGGAAACCTAAAGCAAGTCCTCAAGGTGTTCTCCTATATTCTTACAGTGGAAGCCCCAATGGTCCTAAACGCACAGGACAGGGTAAATGTTTTACAAGTCGTCAGCCTGTTCTCTGATTCCATAAATTGTAAACACCCCGACCCGACAAGGGTAGAGATGTCACAAATACGGATCCTTATCAGAACAAAAAAAACAAGCACATGACATTAATAATACAAAAGAATTCAATGGTTACAAAGGAAAATTGAAAATACAGGATTCCAATACAATGATTTCTTAAGTCTAACACTAGATCTTTAACCATCATCAATAGCTAATCCCAAGCTGCTAGTAAATTCTTCTTTTGTCCAATATACTCTCTAATCAATAAACCAGGCTTCCAACTAAACCCGCCGCACACGAAAAGAAAACGTGCGGCTGAGCTTAAAAAGCCCAGTGAACAGATTTTAACGTTAAACAAACAGGTAACGGTAACGTAATGAGATAAAATGAGTGAATACCAGATATAACAGGGGTCAGGAATTTGGAAATAAGGATTATACAGATATGACAGGATTATAATTAGTTACAGAAGACAGGTGTAAGGTGTAATCCGTAACCCCACCCCATGCCCAGGTCAGATCAAGTCAAGTCATGTTTAAGTCATGTATCAAGTTCAGGGGGGGCAGTGTAACAGTAATGAAAAGTAAAAGGTTATGAGTTATAAGGTTACAAGGTGCAGGGTAACAGAAATCCTCTACGAGCCCAGAAACAGTAACTTGTAACAGTAGCCAGTAACAGTAACGTATCAGTATAATCATGTAGAGGGGGGACCTCTCAGTAGCCAGTAATCATGAGGGGAGTCCTCAACCGTAAGCGGAGTGATCAGCTCCCAGGATGTGAAAAAAGTGTATGACACACCATCAGTCCCAAAAATAATATATCATGCAACAGGTCAGGTCAGGTCAAGTCTTGGATGCATCCATACGCCCCAGGTGGCCGAATCTGCCTCTACGTAAATCATAATCATAACAGGGACGGGATAGGTCATCACTCTCCTACCTAGAGTTCATGCCATCGGTGCATCGACTGACATGGACATGAAACCCTATGCCCAGTGAGTGGCTCTTGTAGTATCAAACTGTGGGTTAAGGTCAGGTATCATGTATCATGTATCAGGTGTCATGCTCAGATATCAGTATCATGTATTTCCCTTGTCAGTATCATGTATCAGGTGTCAGGTCCCAAATTTCAGGTGTCAGGTTATTTTATCGGGTGTCAGGTGGTCCAGGTCATGATTTATATCAGGGTTCAAGACAGGGAGATAAATCAGGAAGTTCACGTCAGAGGGTTCAATATCGGAAAGGTCAAGTTTCCCGAGGTTCATGTCAATTTTTTTAAAAGTAATCCTTTTAAAATAAAGTGGTCTTTAAATCAGTTTTCATAATGAAGTCTTTTAAAGAAATTTTCAAAACCTCTTCATATATAATTTGGAAAAGTAGTTATTTAAAATCCTATGAACCTTCAAGTATCTATGGGTCTTAAATATTAGGTTACCCGGTGATGAAAGGGTCATGTCAACTATCAAAAGAAACATAGTAGGGTTCAAGACATGGTTTTAGAACGAAAGATAGGACAGGAGTTCAAACAAGGGTTCAAGTTGAAAGGTTCATATCAAATATTTCCCACGTTTAAGTCAAGGTTTATAGTAATGTTTCATGACAAATTCATTATAAGAAGACAGGCAAGGTTCACAGAAACAAGGAAACATAAAAATGAACCAGAAGTCAGGAAAAATGAGACGAAGGCACCTTACTAGAGGAAGGGCAGAAAATCTGTACCTTATTGCTTGACAAAGATCACACTGAAAAAATGATAACGAGCACAGGATTACTCCTCTTCACACCTAGGGAGTTTAAAAACATGATTACTAAAAATCCCATTTCCATATTAAGTAACTTCCCCTTTTTAGCAGGTTTCCATAATTAGAAGGTTTCCTTATTTAGAAAGTTAGATCAACATTCTTAGTTAAATCTTATTTCTGGAATTAGGGTATCTTTTATTACATTTACATATTAGGTCCTTAAGAATTCACAAATTTTCACTTTACACCCTTTAGTTTCAAAAGTTACACTTCAGACCCTTAATTTATCAAGGTTTCACAATGGTCACTTATTTTATATATTATAAGAATGTATCCTCCCAATTTTACAGAAAATTTTCACAATAGGTCCCTCTAGTTTTCAAAGTTACATATTTAGTCCCTTATTTTACAAAAAAATTTAACTTTATATTTATTAATAATTTTATATTAACTCATTTAAATTACCAAATTTACACATAACCCCCTGAATAGATTAATTACTCAAAACAGCCCCAAGTTTCAGGGAAATTACAAGTTTAGTCCCTCTATTTAATAAATTTTTTAATTCGAGCCATAATAAAAACCCTAAAACATTTTAACCCTTAATATACAAAAATGACATTAGACCCTTCCCTTTTTTATTTTTCCAGCAAGTACATGATCTAAATTAAGTTTTAAAAATGACCCACAAGTTTTAGAAATTACAAAACCTACCCTAAACTTTTAAAAACCCACGATATGACTTTTATCTTTACACAAATCAAACCCTAACCTAACAATTATTTACTAATCATTACTCTTCATTAATTTGGGCCAAGAATAAACCCTAATTCATATACAAAAACCTAGTTCGATCGGTTTGAAAATTTTCCCAAAATTTTTCTTTTATTCTTTTTAATTTCTTTAAAATCGGTAAAACTAAATAAATCAAGAATAATTATTTTTTGGCTTAACAATTCGAAATATAATTTTTCCCAGATTAGTATGATCATATGGAGTCAAATAAAATAAATATGAAGCCTCAAAAAATCGAATTGAATTATTTGGGTTTATACACGTTTTTTTTAAGATTTAATTCACAAATAATCGTTAGATCATTTCATGGATCGACTTTTACATTTTATTTGGTGTTCATACATATATAGGGTCTGAGAAAATACCAAATCAAGATTTGAACATGTAAGAACGGACGCACGATTTAATTTTGCACGCGAATAGCCAAAATGCACCATAAAACACCACGACTTCAAAACGATCTAAAAATCATGAAACCAATTTTACAGGTCACATATGATGTGGGGGAACACCATAAAAAAAAGAAACGAATTTTTTCCCAAGATCGGATGAATCAAAAATGGAATTATTACTTTCGGGGTGAATTAAAAAGGAATTTTCGAAAACCTTTGAATCCGGCCACCACAATTCGAAGTTTTTATTTTTTAGGACTCTTGAGACCCTTAAGAACACAGGAAAAATAGTGCCTTACTTCCAGAAATTCGGATGGATGATTTTGGGGAATTATTTGGTGATTTAGGGTTTTAATCGGTGGGAGAATTTTGGGGAGAAAATTATGTGTGTGATAAAAATATGGTGCTAGCGATTTTTAGGGGTATTATAAAGGACTTAATTCCCGGATTAGTCAAGGAATTTATTACCATTCAATATAAATTTTAATGCTCTTAATTTTCCCTTTAATTTTTTTATTTAAATTCATAACTTTGAATTTAAATGGTATTAGGCGCCCAAGGGTACTTTGGGAATTTCCATGGCTTTGTAAAAGTAAATGTAGTTTTAAAATTATTTGGGGTCATGCTTGCTCATTGCTAGAAGTTTGGGATCGATTCGATACTTTATACGCTTTTAATAAATTTTTTAAAACTTGCAGGGGCATTTTGGTCTTTTTACATGTTATAGATTTTCGGGTATTACAGCTGGTGTTAATTTCTTCATTGGCAGCATTAACACTTGGCTTAGCAGTAGTAACTGTGTTAGAACTGCAGAGTTAACACCATTTGATACATCATCTTTTCTTGATCATCATTAGAAGATTTTGCACCATCATCTTTGTCATCTTGTGAAACTATTTGACTCTTGGGTTGAGGAAGAATGGATCAGCAGTCCAAATAGGCAGCAAAAATATAATCTTTGTCAGGTCTTGACTCCATATCAGTTTGACCTGCATCATCACTTGCTTTTGTACCTGCAAAATTGTTAGACTTGCACTTGCAACAACTAGCTCATAATTCATAGTTTTGGTTAGGGAATCAATATCAAAAAGCCAGTTTGGTCACTCCTGCAACATTAGGAGTACTCTCACTAAACCTAACATGCAAGTTCTCTTCCACTTTCCTGGTCCTACTATTGAATACTCTAAAATCTTTGCTATTCATTGAGTATCCAACAAAAAATCCTTCATCAGCCTTGCCATCAAACTTGCCTAAGTGATCTATGGTATTCAAGATAGTAACAGGACACCCAAATGGTCTTAAGAAATCTAGCAATGGTTTTCTACCATGTAAAAGTTCATAAGGGGTCTTGTTATGAGGCTTAACTACTTTACTTCTATTCTGCACATAACAAGCAGTATTAACTGCTTCAGCCCAAAAAGTAGTAGGTAATTTAGAATCAGCTAACATTGTTCTAGCAGCCTCAATAAGTGTCCTATTCTCCTTTCAGCAACTCCATTTGTTGAGGAGTTCTAGCTACACTATATTTTCTTTCAATACCTTTCATCTCCCTATTCTTGAACTCAGTTTCATTGTCACATCTGATTACTTTAACCATATGGTTAACTAGGTTTTCTACCTTGGTTATGAAAGCCTTAAGAATGCTACTGGTTTCATCCTTAGTTGCTAAAAAGAACACCCAAGTAAACCTACTATAGTCATCTGTGACAACTAGGCAATACATCTTTTTCATTAAACTCTTTACAAATGTTGGTCCAAATAGTCCATGTGCAACATTATGCATGGCAGACTGATAGAATTCACTACTTTGGCCTTACAAGAAGCTCTATTTTGTTTTTCCTTCTGACAAGCAACACAAATTTCAGAATTTTCAAAAACTTTTGAAGGTAAACCTCTTACAAGGTTTCTCTTAACCAATTTATTCATAGTTTTGAAATTTAAATGCCCAAGTCTTCTATGCCAAAGTTTGGATTCATCTGATGTGGCTTTTGCAGACAAGTCAAACATCCCTTGGGAACCATATTCTTTAAATCAACACTGTATATATTGTCTGTTCTAGAAACTTTAAGTAGAAACATGACTTTCATCAGTTAACTTAAAGTCAGGTGATAAGATAATACATTCAGTGTCAGTTAAAAAGAACATTGTTTTTTTTGTCACACATTTGTGAGACACTAAAAAGGTTAAACATAAGCTCTTTGACAAAATACACATTATCAAAATCCAATTTACCAGTTTTAATAGTACCTTTTACCAGTGATTTTCCCTCCTTTGTGATTACTCCCAAAAGCAACATATCCTCTTCAATAGCTTCAAAATCTTCAAGATAGGACATGTTTCCAGTCATGTGCCTTGAGCATCCACTGTCAAATACTCTTATCTTTCAATTCCACCTGTGGATTGCCCTGCACATAAAGTAAGAAAATCAGTTCATTTTTGGGAACCCAAGCCAATACTGACTTAGATCTGCCTTGTGCATCTACATAATTAATTTCTTTAAAACTATAGATGCACTGCTGTTTCTGGAAACATGATCTAAAACTTTAACTTTTGGTTTCCAGACCCAACAAGCTGAGGCTATTAACAGCATAAAAGTGATTTCCCAAAACAGTATCAGTTATTTGCTTTTGGCTTAGCAGTAGAAACTACTGCTTTTGCCTTAGCAGCACCAATTGTTGTTGTCTTTTGAATGGGCTTCTTTACTGTTGAATGTGCTTTGTTTGAAAACTTAGTCAATTGTCTAGCACTATTCATTGTTCTTTTGGTGGTAGCAGTACTAGTGATCTAGTAGTATTTAGTTACTACTGCTGGTTTAGAAAACATTTTGCTTAGCAGTTGTAACTAATACTAAACCAGATTTTGTTTGTACTGCTGATGGAACCATGTTTCTTTTAGCATGTGGGTGAGAACTTTTAGAAAAAATTTTATGGTTCACCCTCCTAGCATAGTTCCATACTGGTTTTTGATAGTAAAAACAGTTTATCTTGCAATGTTCAAAACTACCACAATGATGACAAGTCTTATTGATTATCTCAAAGTCACTTCCTAACCTTTGAAATATCATACCATTCAACTCCTCTGATTTCCTCTAGGCCTGTTTGTGTTCTTCCTAGGTTGCTCAGTGTATTTAACAATTTTCTCAGACACTTTATTACCAAAACTAGGTTTGACAAATTTAATCTGTTCAACTCTAGGTTTGACTGTTACACACTCAACTTAGGTTTAGCCTTTTCCTGAACCTCATTCATCATCATACACCCAATCCTCATAATAGGTGCATCAGAATACTTCTTTTCAGCCTTAGGTTTTTCCTCATTAGACTCACTACTTTCTCCTAAAGGCTTAACATTAGACTCACCTAAAGAAGACAATTCAGGAATAGGGGGTACATACTTTCTGTTATTAAGGGAGGAACTTCATTATAACCTATTTCACTACTCTCCTCATTACTGACACTCAATTGTCTTATTAACATTTTTAGATGCAAACTCAAGCTTATTAACCTTAACCTGATATTTTTCTAAACTCCTGATAATGCTACATCTTTCTCTTTTTCAGCCTCTTCTAACTTTTTTGTAAGCCCCATAAATTCATGTTCTTTAACAAAAAGCCAACCTTCAAGAACATTCACTTTTTCTGCATATTCTAAACTCATTTTGTTTGAAAAAGTCAAGTCTTTCTCAACAGATTTTAGACCTACTTTATAGCCTAAATTGTCTAACTTAAATTTTTTAACTCTTCATTAGCTTTTTCATTCTAGCCTTAAGTTTTTTAATAGTATCTAAACAAGATTTAAATGAACAACTAGATCATTATATACCTCAGAATCAGAACTTGATGAAGAAGAGTAGGCCATAAGTGCAAAGTTAGGTCCTTCAGCTGCTTGGTCACTCCAGTCAAATCCACAAGACCATACAATTGAGACACCAAGTTGTTAGAAGTTGTTGTTTCTCTAGTTTTCCTAGAGCTCTCTCCAGTCTTGTTATTCTGGCTTCTTGAAGCCCTGCATTCTCTTGCAAAGTAACCCTTCCTATGGCAGTTTGTAGCATTCAATCTTGGTTTTATCAAAACCCAAGTTATCATGCCCATTAACCTTGAGGTTTCCTTCCAGTTTTTTTTAAAAATCTTCTTGCTCTCATGGTCAACATGGCATCTGCCACTTCAAATCCGTCTCCTCAAGATCATCTGGATGGATCTGCTCCAAATCTTATGCATAATTTGAGGGCTAGTAGACTGACCAGCCAAAAAAGGCATGATAACAGCATCACTCAAAATTTTCCAGGGTTGAGACTGTAGATTAATTGGTTTCCAACGTACTAGTCCATGAGCAGTATTAATGCTTAAATTTAAAACTGCTAGACTGTTATTT